>QJPP01000094.1:665903-1331806 GCA_003996215.1 Jaltomata sinuosa
AAGTTAAAAGTTCAAATGGGTTTACTAGGATCAATGTTACTTTTGGGCAAAGTGGCTATTTAAAAAGGGCAAAAGGACATCTTCTAAACTAAGCAACATCTAGGATTTCACCTTGAATCACATTCGAGGCATGTTCTAGACGACATGCATACACAAGAGCGAAGTAAACCTTACCACATAAGGTGTTAAAAAATAAGAAGTTCACAATTAGTCCCAAATCAAGTGGAACAAATGACTTTTGAAAAGCTATTCAGAGTTCCCCACAACTCATTTGTGAATCAATCAATCCAAATGGAGAATTTGCAAGTCATGACCAAAGAATGCTTTTAAAAAAAAATTCTATTAGTTGTCTTATATATGCTCAGTCAGCCAATGATGCCTACTGGGTAACCGTTGCTTAGAAATAGTGCTAGATATTAGTTGAGCTTTCTCTGTTGTTCTCATTGGAGACTCATGCAGCTTTTGGACCTTTCAGACTAGGGTTAGCGCTTGTTGACCAGGGCTTGACCATATCTCATCTTTTGTATTGTTACTCTTTGTATATTTGGAGACAGATGTACTTATTATTTTGTTACTTCTAGAACTTGTATTCTATTAGAAGCTTCTGTACTATCGATGCCAAGTTTTGGGGTTGGTGTAGTTTCATTATGTATATATTCAGGCTTTGCTTCTTCTTTGTCTATCTTTATATCTTGCTTTCATGTGTTTTTGCTTATTATGCATATTGGTTAGGTAGTAGCTCATGACTAACCATTCTGGGCTGTGAGGATTGGTTTGCCTACAGGGGGTTGTAGGTTCCATCAGGACCTGAGAAAATGGGTCGTGACACCTTGTATGATACGTATTCTGAATCCTTTAGCACCACAAAAAGGAAGTTGCATACAAGCTGAACACTCAAACCACCCTCGAAGCATCAACTGACATACCGAAGATCCATAGTTCCTGCTTATACTTTACCACAAACGAAGTCACCCATTTTATTCAAATGCGTTTTAAACCAATATATAGGCTACTAGCCTTTGCCATCCAAGATAACAACCCGTAGCATATTATTGAAACTAAAGTTACCTGCCTTGACTGACCACCAACCAACGAACGAATATTTTTTCTAACATCAAATTCGCTAACTGAACCGTGCCAGGTCTGAATCAGCTGAAAGTGAATGAACCAGGGCAACCTGCCCAAAAGACCCAAACCAAAACTATGATCCTGCAAGAAGTGTGGTAAGCCTACCACGAAGTCTGTAACCATGAGCCAAGCTCCCAACTCTAGAAAACACTACTGCTACTCTGAACACTCGAACACCATTTGAATGTGAAATTTCCTTACGAATTTCACCTCAGGAAAAAGTCCACCATGCCAGAAATATCAAGTCCAAACACCCCGAAGGCAAAGGAAAAAGGTGCGTGGGGTTCAATGTTACCATCTAGCCATAGAAATTATTGAATATACTTTCAACTCATTCCTTTGGCTCGAATCAACCGCTCTACTGGTTCTGCAAACACCAACCACTTTGAAGCATATATCATAACAAACTTCTAGTCCATACTGGCTGAGTCTAACCAACAGTGGAACCCCACATAAATAGCAACTCTGGAGGAATCAATTAAATAAGCTTTCAAATCCTTGGCAAATGAATGGCGATTACTAGTCTCTACGTATCATCAGAGCTCAAAATAGTCTCGCTAGTCTCAACCCACACAAGCTGACCACATAAAGCATACACCATGACTGAAGCTCAAACTTACGCGGCTCAGTCTGTCCAACCATGGTAGAAGAACCTCGTACTAACTAGAACACTACTGAAATCTAGAATATCTCCCCTCTTGCAGAGGTTAGCCAAGGACTAGGTGTCCAAGGCAAATAGCCGCATCCACAACTGAAGTAAAAAAGCTAAGTTGCCCGCACCCACTGCCTCCCAGCATTAGGATGCTGCAACCAAATAGAAACTACCACGAACCATTCGATGTAACCTGCCAAGCCATGATTTTGTACCCCAACTTTCAAAACTGCCAACTAAAGCCTTGGTCGAACCAGGATGCTGCCAATGAACCCTTAGGAACCCAAGCCAACTAGGCCTGAATATGCAAATTGCCAACACCGCAGTTGCTACTAAAACAAAACCAATCGATGGAAAACCTACATCAATATGTAGATGGCTGAATCGAATCACCGACACACAATTCCAAAGCAAACCTTCATCGCCACCTCAGGCAACTACGAGGACACATAAACACATACAAAGAGTTATCTCCCTTCTTTTCCAACTACACAAAAATGCTTCCTTAGCACATACTAAACCTTACAAATCCTTTCTCGAATAAGAACCTGAAGCCATTACCTTACTACTCATAGCTACACGTCAAATTCAATAAGGCAGGAGAAGAATGGGCCGGATGCCCAACTCACCCGAAATGCTTACAAATACAACCTAACCATGAGATTACGATCAATACTTAGTCGGAAGTGCTTAAAGTGAAGACGCAATCACGATGCCAACATCCAAAGCTCATCGAAAGAACTTCGATCAAGATTTATTCCAACTGGAGCTAAAGATACAACAAAACACCTAACGGAAAAGGAAGTGGAGGAGACTATGGGAACAACCCATATACCTACCAACCTCCTAAACTAATCAACAAAGAGGGTCGACTCTAGACACTCGAGAGACCAAACCAATCTATGCACACTAGCATAACCAATACGTCCCAACTGAGGCAAAATCTCAACTATGGCCCAACTACCGGTAATACACCGAACCATTACATGGATCTCTAGCCACGCTAGATAACGGCCTAGGCAACAACCATCTAGAACCGCTCAACAAGGGAAACCCAACCAAAAGTCCCGAATCACAATGAAATAGGGGTAAGCCAATTAGAAACAGACTAACAAGAACTACCCACGAGCTACAACTCCGGGAAAACACCTCTCAAGGCTAACTTACCCCCATCCACTACTAAAGAATAAACTACCAATAAAACAACATATTGATACTATAATTTGGGTAGCCAAACAACTTAAACAAGTAGCAGGTAGGTATAGAAGCAATTATAGAGTCGCAACACGAGCGGGACTAACATAAGTCAAAGGTAGCAAAAGCCTGACCTGGAGTAACGATGTCAGGAAACTCTACCTCTGGCCCACCAAGAGGAGCATCAAGTTGATGGGGTCTAACTCTGGACTGAGTGGTCAAAATTAAAGCCCCAACCAGCCCTCGCTGGGGACAAACTCAATAAAGGTGACCAATCTCTCCATAATTATATCAACCAGGTTGTCTGGGATACACAATCCTGGGGCAATTCCTAGCAAAGTGCCCATGCTCACCACACCAAAAATAGCCTATACCAGATGAAATCCGACGGGAAAATCTCGCCTCGTACTCCAATACCGACATACAACCTTGCTGAAGAACTAGAAGCTCAACTATAACTAAAGCACCACTCACAGAAACAGGTACTGAAACACTCACCGAAGGACTCAGAGTCCTAGCCACGGTGTCCTGAAGAACTGGGGTAGCTATAAATCCATTCTAGGGCAGGGCTGACCCCACACCCCCTATCTGAGGCGGTAAAATCTCACTCTGAAGTCTTGGTGCTAATAGAAGCACTGAAGCAACAAGCACAGAAGCCTCGGGACCAACCGCTATCGCACTCGTCTGAGACATCTCATAATGAATGAATAACTGAAGTTTTAGAATTCAATAGAGCCAGGAACGCACGATGAGGAGCCAAGAAGATGAAATATTTCCTAACAATGCCCTGTAGCCTCCCGCAGATAGGATACAGACATCACCGTACCGATCCACGAGACTCTACTTAGACACTTGCTTTTGTACCATGACACCGGTGAACCTAGAGCTCTGATACCAAGCTGTCATGACCCGATATCTCAAGTCATTATGGCACCTACAATCCCCAGTAGGCGAACCAATTCCCGTAGCCCAGAACAGTTAGTAATGGGCTACTGCCTAACAAAAACGCACCAGCAAGCAGAAATAAGCGAAAGCAAAACTCGAATATAAATACATAAAGGAAACTAAACCAACCCCAAGACTTGGTATCGACAGTACAGAAGCTTCTAATAGAATACAAGTGCTAGAAGTAACAAAATACAACATAAATTGCCTCCAAAAGTACAAGGAGCAACAGTACAACAGATGAGATGTAGACAAGCTCCGTCCGTCAGGCGCTCACCCTAGTCTCAAAGATTCAAAAGCTGCACGAGTCTCCAACGTGATCAACGACAAAAGCTCAGCTAATATCTGCACAAAAAAGTGCAGAAGTGTAGTATGAGCACCAAAACCATGAGTACTCAGTAGGTATCATAGGCCGACTGAGCGCATATAAGATATAAAAGCAGTAAGTAACAGATAGCAAGAAAGCAGTCACTGAGGCAATAAGCAATGCACAAGGAGCTAGCACAGATCATCCATAACCAAGAGCTTCAAGTAACACATGCTAGCACAGAGATACAATCACACAGAATCAATGGTGAAGGAAATAAGAACGCACCTGGAGTCCTTGTACAACAATATAAGTAAGTAGAGAGAGAGTTGAGAAAATGGCGGTATACCGGTAGTCTCAAGTGGAAGGAGAATAAGGAGAGCAGTCTAACATACTTAAAATAGAATCAACCAGTATAAGAAAATCATAACACCAATCCAATCATATGATAGGACTCTAAAGCCCTCTCAATAATCAACCCTAGGATGAAATAACTAGGCCAAAATAACCGAGAGATACCACTCAGCTTCCCACAAGAATAGAACCAGAGTCTCATACTCTGCTCAGAAGGCCACACAAAAGTGCCTCAATAAGATAGGACTCTAAAGCCCTCTCAATAATCAAAAATCCCACAACCAAAGCCTCAACATGCTAGCCATCACTAATCTTTCAATAACCTGGTGCCAAGACAAGCTCTAAGTAAAAACAGGAGTAAATATAGTCTACCTACAGTCCCAACGGCCGCCCATACAACCGAGGAACACAATCAAGTGAAAACAAACCCTCCGGCATCCCATACTACCAGAGCGTACACTGAACACACAACAAACAAGGGTGGAATACAATGCTTGATATGATATGATGTGAAATAGAACCTCTGTATGTACCTCCTTCGGTGCCAATCAGGCCCAGCAGGAAGGTTCCAATGAAGGACTCAGCCTGTATACCTCTACTCCACCGTATACCCTTCCCTCCGGCGCACGCAGCCCGAAGACCCAGGCCTAGAGCGGAAAGGTCCATGGAGGTCCCCGACCCCATACTATAACTCAGTATCAAGACATGTCATCCAGAAGCAAGTCCGGGATCAAGATAGAGACCCAGTCTCAAGTATGCATGCCCAGACCCCATCCAGGACTAAAGTAGTAGAAAATGCCTCAAAAACTCCTCCAAGGGTGCCCGGGCGTAACCGGATCTAAAACTGTAGTAAATCAAGTCTAGTGCTCCGCCCCACAGAGACTAGTATCAGTAATAAAATTAAGTCTGGTGCTCTGCCCCGCAGAGACTAGTATCAGTAATAAAATCAAGTCTGGTGCTCTGCCCCGCAGATACTAGTACCAGTAATAAAATCAGTGCGAAAACATTCAAAAATCCACTTTTCTATCAACAACAGTACCAAAAATGGGCCCCAGGGCCATGCAAATTTAGGAAAACTGTCAGTAGTGGCTCACAGCCAAAACTGTAGTAAAACAAGTAGGGGAAAACCTTTTTCATTGATGATATGCTCGCACACAAATATTAAAGTAGCCCAACAGCTCACAACAATTCATATCAGCCCTGCACAGGCCCAATAGTTACTCAACAGACATAACCAGCCTAAAAGGATAATCTTTATGTCCGAGACTCGCGGACATTCCCAAATAGCCCACAATCTGTTTTCCAAAGTCAATCCAAGGCCACCCAAGACCACAAAGGTAATATACATTACTACGCGAATACTACAAACAACATATGAAATAGACGGACGAAAGGCAGACAAGGTCTGGGGTACCAACCTATAACTACCCATCCAAGGATGCTAATTAATGCAGTTATAACCTATATACGCAGAGTCTAGATAGGGGAAAACCATAACCTACCTGTCATCCAATGACTAGCTACGGGAATGACATCATCCAGACTCGTACAGCTCCAGAAAGCTCTGAATGACACAAAACAAATACTTTCAACTGAAGTCCCAAAGGCATCTCTATGAAGCCTGACCAACCAAGGTAATGGAACAATTGCTAGAATCGAAAAGGCTGCAAGAATGAGCCATAGCCAATTGATAAGTTGTTAATGTCACACTCGCAACCAGCCAACTCCAAAGCAAAAAAATGAGGCTAATAACAATAACAAATGGCAGCTAAATCCAACAACAATACGTCAACCACATCTCCAAGGAGCGACGAGCTCCCGAGGCACTATTTCAAGGCGTACTTCATGTCATTCAATCCAATAACCATCGTTCGTGACTCCAATAAGAATCACACAAACTCCCAGTACCTCCAACACCTTAACACCATCAACATACAACAACAAAAACCCAATTTAATATGACAAAGGGGCTGCCCAGAGCCACAAATCCAAAATACCACTTCGTGGCTCAAAAATCCATAAAACAATACTAGAACATATAATAAAGAAGGAGGGTCATAGGAGGAAGGTTACCTCGATAAAAAGCTTTGAAATACCAAGCTAAACATGCTGTTATAATAACCCACCACGAGCTGTAACAATATACGGCAAAAAAACACGACAAACATGCCGATAACAATAAGTTCTCCTCGGAATTGATTCTAAAGCTCAAATTAAGAATGAGTCAATGATTTAGACCCTTACCTTCCGATAATCAAATGATAATAGCATAAAAATATCAGTTCCACGAACTTCCTCCTTGCAGTAGCAACAAACGGAGCCAAAACGACGAGAAAACTGTACTACGATGATGAGCTCGTGACGTAGCGCAACTTCCGCTAAACTTCCGAATTGAAAGGATCAAGGTCCATGGATTATTTCTAAGGTTTGTATCTGTTTTTGTATGGTTTTGGTCTGTTTTTATGGGTTTAAAACGAAGGAGAAGCTGATTTATAAAGGCAAACCGACTTAGGATGTGGGCCCTGGTTTGACATATCTGCTTGCGCAGTCTTACGAAAACATGCATATCTCTCTATTCTGAAGTCGTATGGACAAACGGTTTAGTGCGTTAGAAACTAGACTCGTAGAACTTAGATTTGGTAAATTGGGGGCCCACTAAATCTTTATATATAGGGAGAAACACCGCAAGACATTTAACCCAAATTTAAAGAGAATTCCTTAATGGAATTTACAATAACTTTTTCCGACTTTTGTTTCGCAACTTGCTTGACTTCAAAACTTATCATACGACCATTTTATCGATTATAATACCTCATAACACATCCTTCTTAGTATATTAGACACTATTAGTCTTACCCCAAAGGCACGGGTTACTTTAAATCTTTCAAACGGGCGAGGTGTTACACGAGGCATTTCTTTAACTCAAACTTTCGAGTAAGGGATTCCTTTGACCAAGAACCTTGGTTTAATTCTTTGATATTACCAAGAATTTTGACGGAAGTCAACGATTTCCAAAGTTGAAGCTCTAAAATTAGGAACGGCCATAAAGACCAAACAAACGGCCCGGGCACCGAACTACCGGTCCCGACAAGCCATAAATGACTTGGGCCGCTACAAGTAAGATCTAACGGTACAAGAAAGGTGAAAATGTGTAAATGACCGGAAGGGTCATTACAGTAATATAAAAAAAGGTGAGAATTGGGAATCTTTCACAATTTAGCGATTCAACGAACAAAATAATTAAGTAAAATGAGTTGTATACAATAGAGAGGACAACTAGGGATGTGCGTCAAATGGTTTTGAACATGGGATATCGTGATTCCTTATTCATGAAAATTCTTACTAAATGAAATAAGTAGCCTTGGTCATAGGTGCGATTATCTATCTCTTGATCAAATAATCGTATGTCCAATTGTCTTAGCTCAAGCACTATTGATTAGGCAATAAAACAACCAAGATATGCTTGGGGAGGTCATACTATTTCTAGATTTAGACCCTTAAATGGGTGATTCCGTCGATATGATCTATTTCTAGTCTCAATCTAAATGGAAGCCCAAGTTCCCACTAGCAATTTCACATCTGAAGTTATGAAATCTTCTTTAAGGCAACAACATAACTAAGTAAGGAAAATCAATGTTTGCAGCAACGAATTTCTAGAGTTATAATATGATGATCACTAGACCTATGTCAATAAAGCAATTATAAACAAGAATTAGAAACACCCATACCCATTTATCAAGTACCAATTATCAACGCATTCTTAGATAAGAGGTTTAGCTACTCATGCTTAAGGAAAGAGGTATACCAAATGGGTAGTTCAATTTCCCTTCCATTCAAGCTAAATGTCTCAATATCCAATCTCAATGTCTACACAAATGGTGGTTCTAAGAATTGGGAAGAAGGAATTTGATGAAACCCTCTTCTTCTTCTTAGAAGGGAAAAACTTGTTCATAAAAGTAAGAGTATTTTAAAAACTCAGTGCTAGATGAACTATTTACAATTATGCGTAAATTGGGTATATAAATATTCCTAAGATGTCACATAATTTTGGACAAAAATGCCCTTCGGGTGGTGTGCGGTGTAATGTGCAATTCAGATGTTGTGATGTGTGCGTCGTACACCTTGCTTCAGTAATCCAATGACTCAGGCAACTTAGGGAGCTTCATGCAAAGGGGATGTAGTTCACACAAGGCATTATGACTGTCGCACAGCGACCGCAACCCTTAACAGATTCTTCAGTCGACTTTCTTCTCCATGAAGTGAAAGGTGCGGTCCGCACCAAGGCAAGTGTGTGTCGCACAAGCACCGCATCTTTTAGCAGAATTCTTCGTCTTGTTTGCTCACTTCACACTTCACTCCTATTTGGCTCTTTTTGGGTCCATTTCATTGTTTTCTATCTTTGATCACAAGTACCTGCATAGACATCGATAAAGGCCATAAGAACCTTTAAATATCATCAAAACATAGCAACAATTCATGAATAAAGACTCAATAAGTTGGTAGATTACCAACTTATCAAACCCCTAAACTTGAACTATTGCTTGTCCTCAAGAAAGATACTCACAAGGTAAGGAATGAATTATTCTCTAGACTCAATCAAGGCACAAAAGACTACTCTATTCTAAAAACTAAGAAAAATAACAAACAAAGAGACTCAAGCAAAAGATTCAACTACAATGCTCATCTCAATTTGAACCACCACAAAGTCAAGGCTATTGATCATCTCAAAATCTTTTCAAAGGGATTTATTTCTCAATCAAAATCAAGGGAATTTTGTCATTCAAAACAAGATACAAAGCTTCTCAAGTCATTGGCATGTACCATCAATGTTTGCCTCAAGATTCACCACACAACTTGTCTCATTCATTCTTCTTAATTGAAATAGAGACTTCATGATTCAATTCGAGTGCGTGATGCCACTCACCACAAGAGAGAATCCCACTCACAATCATGTAATTCACAAAACAAAGGGATTATAGGAGAACCAGAAGAACACTCTCTCAAGAAAGTTCAAGTGCACACATGCCGAACAATAAGCTTTCCCTTCAAGTACCTCGCCACTAATGTAGGGTAGTGAAGTTTGGAATCACCAAGGACTGGCGGGTTACGAAGTTGGTTAGGTCTAAGGTGAGGATTTCATTTGGTTTAAGTGATTACACCTCCCTAATTCTCTTTGTTATCATTTCAAACACCGCTCACATTTTTGACTTTGACTTCACCTTATTTCTCCCTCACACAACCCAAGCTTCTCCTTTTTTTCAATTATGATCATTCAAAACTCCTTGTATCATCTTTTTTTGGTAGCATCTATTCTTTCATTTCATTTTTCCTCATTGATTGAACTTTTTGGAGAAATTTTCAACTCTGCTTAAGGTGCCACCTTGCACTTGAAATGCATCATTTTTCTTCTCCTCATTGATCACATACACTCCTAAACATAGGCATTTGCCTATGTTGTATTTTCATTTCCCCCCAAACTTAGGATTTTAGCCTATTTTTCACTTTGAAATAACTAGGGAGGACGGGTGACAAAATAGAGGTCCCAACAAGGTTAAGGTGTTAAACAAGGTGCCAAATAATGGTCACAAGTTCAGAGGGGTTCACTAGGATTGATGTCGAGGGAAGTCATATGGGTAAAGTGTCTATCAAAAATGTCCTAAAGTCATTTTCCAAGATCCGTCACACCTAGAATTTTGCTTTGAATCACATTCGGGGAAAGTTATAGATGACACATATGCACAAGAATCAAGGTAAAGCCTCACCATACAAGGCATCATGCCACAAGACTTCTTTCATCAGTCTCCAAATCAATTTGGACAAATGACTTTCGACAAGCTATTCCCAGTTTAATACACACTCGTTTGTAAATTGATCAAGCCAAAATGAGAGTGTGCAAGTCATGAAAAGAGAATGATTTCCTCAAAAAATCATTTTCCTTAATCCCTTTTATTTTCTCAAATATCTTCTTAAGAATTTTTTTTGGTGGGCCCATTTCAAGATGAGCAAACTACAGACTCAAATTTAAACTAAAACTTGGCATTTTCTCTTAAGAAAGTCACCTCTCAATCTATCATAGGTAAAAACCAACCCGGTTCAACACAACAATAAAAGAAAAGAAAGAGAAAATAAAGAAAAGATTTTTTTGCTCCTTGGGAAAGAACCGTGGCATTAAGAAAACCCTCGGAGTTTATTTATAAACTACTATTAACAAGGCGATAACCAAATTTGAAAAAAACCCCAAACACAAATGGAGCATTGTCCTCAATGATATTAGATAGGATAAAAGAAGGTACTCCCTGGGGCGTGTGTGCAAAATGCACGAAGGTTGGTGTGATCGCATATCAATTACTCAACAAATAGGGTGTTAAAACAAAGAATCTGCTTGTTGTTGGTGCGAAGAACATGAAATATGCACTCTAACAGTGTGCGACTCACACCACAAGTTGCATGGTGGCTTGAAATTTTAGGTGGCTGCCAGTGATTTGTGATGGGGTGCGAAACTCGTGTGTGAATTGCACAATCGCTCATGCGACCGCACCACTAGTCGCATGTCATGGAACCCAACTTCCCAGCTATCTGTTTTTACCATGCGATCTGTTGTGCGATGCATAATTTATGACGTGCTATCGCATAGTGCATCGCGTGTCGTGATATCAGCTCAAACCTCAATAGATTGATACCTAATTACAATGTCAACAAAAATAACACATAAAGTAATGCCAAAAGCAAAAATATAGCAGATAAAAATAAAAATACTTGGGTTGCCTCCCAAGAAGCGCTTGGTTTAATATCACGGCTCGACGAGGGTACCTCCCATTCAAGGCTCATCAAGGTAGGTGGCTTCAAGGAATGCCACTTTCTCTGGGATGCCCAAGTACTTCTTCACTCGCTACCTATTGACCTTGATGTTCGAACAATCCTCATTGTCCAATTCTATGACTCCGTTGGTGAAAACTTAAAGCACTTTGAAAGGACCCGACCATTTGGATCTCAATTTTCTCGGAAAGAGCCAGAGCCTAGAGTTGAATAAGAGAACAAAATCTCCTGGGTGGGACTCTCACTTTAGGATTTGTTGATCATGATAGTGCTTCATTTGGGATTTGTAGATTGAGGCGCTTTCATAAGCCCGCATCAAAAATTCATCCATTTCATCGAGGTCCTCCACTGTAGTACGAGCGACTCTTTCCCAATCTAAGTTTAGCTTCTATAAGGCCCACATTGCCTTGTGGTCCAATTCAATTGGGAGGTGACAAGCTTGGCCAAAGACCAGTTGGTAGGGAGACATACCATTTGGGGTCTTGTATGCCATCCTATACGCCCACAGTGTGTTATCTAACTTTCGGGCCCAATCCGTTTGATGCACATTCACTGATTTATAAAGGATAGATTTGATTTCTCTGTTGGACACTTCAACTTGTCTGGTGTTTGAGGATGGTAAGGGGTGGCCACTTTGTGTTTGACCCCATATTTCTCGAGTAATGTGCTAAACAACCTGTTGCAAAAATGTGATCCCCATCACTAATGATGGCATAGGGAGTACCAAACCGAGCAAATATATGCTTTTTAAGTAAGGCCGTGATACTTCATCCCTCATTATTTGGCAAAGCAACAACCTCAACTTAGTTGGACATGTAGTCCATGGCTACTAGAATGTAGGTGTTCCCATGTGATCTTACAAAGGGCCCCATAAAATAGATACCCCATATGTCAAATAATTCTACTTTAATGATTGGAGTCAACGAAAGTTCATGTTGTCGAGATATGCCCCCTCCGCGTTGACACCTGTCACACTCCTTTACTAAGTCATGGGCATCCTGAAACAGAGTCGGCCAATAAAATCCACATTGTAACACCTTCATAATCGTGCGCATACCTCCATGGTGGCCACCAACGGGTGAGGAATGGCTTGCTCTAAGAATAGGCATCATCTCAATTTCGGGGATGCACCTCCGGATCATTCCATCGGTGAAAATCTGAAAGAGGTAAGGCTCGTCCCAATAGTACTTTCGGACATTATATAGAAACTTCTTTTTTTGATGCAAATTTAATACCTCCGGAAGTAAGTCGCTTGCTAAATAATAAGCAAAGTCAGCAAACCATGGGGTTAGATCATAAAATGCAGCCAAGATGTGCTCGTCGGGGAATGAATCATTAATTTCAAGGTCCCCCACGAGCCTTCCCTCTTCTTCCAATCACGATAAGTGATCAACCACTTGGTTCTCACACCTTCTCCTATCCTTCACTTCAAAATCAAATTCTTGAAGAAGTAGCACCCAACAAATTAACCAGGGCTTGGAATCCTTCTTAGTCATTAAGTATCGGAATGCCGCATGGTCAGTGTGCACAACCACTCGGGTCCCCAAAAGATATGCTAGAAATTTCTCAAAGGCAAACACAACAACCAATAATTCTTTCTCCATCACGGTGTAATTTGTTTAGGCTGTGTTAAGTGTCCTGTTTTTCATAGTGAGGAAAGCCTTTATGCAATTTTCACCAAAGTTGAACTTGTCTTTTTTTTCGAGCAACTTGCATAGAGGGTATGCCACCTTCGCAAAATCTTTTATGAAACACCTATCGAATCCGGCATGCACTAGGAAACTCCTTATTCCCTTCATAGTTTTTTGAGGGGGTAGTTTGGATATGACTTCAATTTTTTCTTGGTCAACCTCAAGCCCTTTCTCAAAAATTTTATGTCCCAAAACTATTCCCTCTTCAACCATGAAATGGAATTTTTCCCAATTAAGCACCAAATTTGTTTCCTCGCATCGTTTAAGTACTTTCTCCAAATGCTCTAAACAATCATTGAATTCAACCCAATTACCGAGAAATCATCCATAAATATTTGCATGGTGTCTTCAAACATATCCGAGAATATAGACATCATACACCATTGGAATGTAGCTGGGGCATTGCACAATCTAAAGGGCATCCTTTTGAAGGCAAACGTCCCATAGGGGAATGTAAAGGTCATCTTATCATGATCCTCCGAGGCGATTGAGATTTGGTTGAAGCCGAAATTGATATCGAGAAAGCAATAAAAATCACGACCAGCCAACCTATCTAGCATTTGATCCATGAAAGGAAGAGGAAAGTTGTCCTTCTTCGTCCATGAGTTAAACTTTCGGTAATCCGTGCACACTCTGTAATCGGTCACGGGTCTGAGAGCAATCATCTCATCTTTCTCATTTGGCACAATGGTGATTCCACCCTTCTTTGGCATGCATTTCACCTGACTGACCTTAGTGCTATCAGAGATGGGGAAAACCATCCTCACATCCAACCATTTAATAATCTCTTTCTTCACCACCTCTTGCATAGGTGGGTTTAGCCTGTGTTGGTACTCATTGGAAGGGATGCTTTCCTCTTGGAGGTTTATTTAGTGCATGCATATCCCCAGGGGTATGCCTATTATGTCAGCAATGGTCCACCCTAGAGCACGAATGTGGTTCTTCAATACTTTAAGAAAAGCTTCCACTTACTTGTCGCTCAGTTTGTTGGAAGTAACGACCGGCAAGGTCTCATTACCGCCCAAGTAAGCATACTTTAAGTGGGATGGTAATGTCTTGAGTTCCAATTTCGATGGTTTAATAATTTAGGGCTTGGAAGGTGGGGTTTGCCTATTCCTGAGATCGAGATCGAGCTTCTTCAGACGATAGGAGTAGGGAACCAATCCCACTAATTCACAACAAATCTCATCATATTCTTCTATTCCCTCGCCATCATAATTCAACAACACCGCTTCCAATGCTCCCTCTATAAACCCCTCTTGAACATGTAGTTCAACACTTTCTTCAATCATGCCAATTGCAAAAGCCATTTGAAGATCACTCGATTGTTTCATAGATCTACCCAAATCAAAGGTGTCTTCCTCCTCATTCATAGAAAATTTCAACTCTCCCGAGTCCATTTTTCTCAAGGTATGCCCTATTTTAAAACTAGGTTGCCCCAAAACAATGGGTATTTTAAAGATGCCCTTGCCGTCAAACACAACAAAATCCATAAGGTATACAAGATGAACCACCTTAACTAAAATGTTTAGTCCAACCACTACGGGGTGCTTTATTGACCTATCCTCCATAAGGAACTTGATGTTTATGGTAGTGGATTTCCCTGACTCTAGTGGTCTAAATGTGGCTAAATACATCAAGTTGACACTTGCATTTTCATTACATACCAACCTTGTAGACTTTGTTAATTCCACTCGAATCACAAATAATGTGTACACCGGGCATCACTCCATCATTAGTGAAATCACCCGATAAAATTTCACTACTAAAAGAGGGCATTTGAAGAACCTCGAAGTTCTTTAAGTTGCATGTAATGCATAATTCTTTTACAAAATTGGCATATTCGAGCGTCTTGTTAAAAGCAGTACTTGTGGGAATGTTGATGGTGATTCTATTCATCATGGATTCGAAATTCCTCTTAGTGTCATACACTTTCTCTTGCATTAGACGTTGAGGGAAGGGGGTGGACATGTAGGGAAAGACTTTCAAACTTTAGGCACCTTGCTCTCATGATGTATACATTTAGTCAACCCAATTCCCCAAGCTCTCTTATTTCTAGTTTTACTCATCATTGGTGTTGTAGCTTCAACGGGATTGAGTGAGTCCTCTACACCACGAATCGCTTCATCACTCTTGACTTGCCTAGGTTCTAATTGAGAGGTGAGCCAACCCATTCTATCTTCAAGACGTTCGATGGCTAAGGAGTGTGATTGCATGGTTTGGGAAAGACTTCCAATCTCATGACTCAACTTTTCAACGATTCAATAGGTGGCCCCTACTTTCTCTAACACTTGCACGAGCATACTTTCAATTCTAGAGTCATCGTTTTGTTCGTTCCAACCTTGATTCTCATGATCATGTTTCTCAAAACTTTGAGGGCTTCCATGCGAAGCCACCTCGTGGTCAGCCATAAACACCTCGTCACTACCTTCATTCAAACTCCCAACTTCTCCTATTAGCCTCGCGGCACCAACAACGCCAATGGTATTAATTGTTTCAAATCGGTCATTTGATGCACTCCTCACCATATATTCGAGAAGTGTGGAGGCGATTGATAATTCTATATCTCTTCGCGCACCATTCTTTACCCAATCCTTAATCTCTTTACGGAGGTCGCACCCATTGCTCCCTCGGCTCCCCAATTATCCATCTTATGGTCTAATAAGGTCAAAACCTCAAATACACATGGTTTGAGAGAGAAGTACTGGTCATTGATGCTTGAGAAATATATGCCTGCAATCAGCCACACACAACAACAAACAAAATAAAAGAACAAACACTCTACAAAGTGACTTCTATTCCACAATCAAAAAGGCTAAACAACTTAAGTCCGCGGCAATGATGCAATTTTTTGATAACGCTCAAACATACTCTCCTATCAGGAGGTATCAACGATCGTAAGAGCAAAAGACATTTATAGTTCCCAATGGATGTCAGGGTCGATCCCACAAAGAATTTAGAGTTGAGCGTAGGAGATTATAAAACTGAGTTCACAACGAGAGTGATTAATATAAAAAAGGAGGGGATTGGGAATCTGTCACAATTTCGCAATTCAACGTTCAAAACAATAAAGTAAAATGGGATGTAGACAATATAGAGGACAACTAGGAATGTACGTCAAATGGGTTTGAACATGGGATAGGGTGAATGCTTATTTATGCAAAATCTTACTAAATGACATAAGTAGCGCTGGTAATAGGTACGATTATCTATCTCTTGATCAAATAATCATATGTCAAATAGTCTTATCTCAAGCACTATTTATTAGGCAATAAAACAACCAAGATATGCTTGGGAAGGTCATACTATTTCTAGCTTTAGACCCTTAAGTGGGTGATTCCATTGATATGAGATATTTCTACCCTAGCATTTTCACATCCAAAGTTATGAAATCCTCTTTGAAGAAACAACATAACCAAGTAAGGAAAATCAATGTTTGCAACCACCAACTTTCAGAGTTAAAATATGGTGAAATCACTAAACCTATGTCAATAAAGCAATTATAAACAACAATTAGCAACACCCATACCCATTTATCTAGTACCCATCATTAACACATCCCTAGATAAGAGGTTTAGCTACTCATGCTTAAGGAAAGAGGTATACCAAATGGGTAGTTCAATTACCCTTCCATTAAAGCTAAATGTCTCAATATCCAAGATCAATTTGTACACAAATGGTGGTTATATAAATTGGGAAGAAGAAATTTGATTAAACCTTCTTCTTCTTCTTAGAAGGGAAAAACATGTTCACAAAGGTAAGAGTATTTTCAAAACTCAGTGCTAGCTGAACTATTTAAAATTATGCCTAAATTGGGTATATAAACATTTCCAAAACGTCACATAATTTTGGACAAAAAAATCCCTTTGTGTGGTGTGCAACACGATGTGCAGTTTGCATGTTGTGATGTGCGCTTCGCACACCTTGCTTCAGTGATCCAGTGACTCAGGTGACTTGGGAAGCTTCATGCGAAGAGGGTGTGGTTCGCACAAGGCATTGTTCGTGTCGATCAATGACAGCACCCCTAACAGATTCTTCAGTCGACTTTGTTTTCCATGCGGTGGGAGGTGTGGTCCGCACCAAGGCAAGTGCGTGTGCACGAGCACCACATTTTTTAGAAGAATCTTTGTCTTGTTTGCTCACTTCACCCTTCACTCCGATTTGGTTCTTTTTGGGTCTATTTCCTTGTATTCTATCTTTGATCATAAGTACATGCATAGGCATCAACAAAGGCCATAAGAACCTCTAATTCTCATCAAAACATAGCAATAATTCATGAATAAAGGCGCAATAAGTTGGTAGATTACCGACTTATCAGCACAAGCAGCCGACCCTCCGTGTAGGCAAAGGGTTGGCTAGTACTGAAATAGCAAACAACCAATAACAATTTTGGCAACTCAAAAAATATCATCTGATAGACTCTCGGGATTTATCTGGGGACCCACAAACGCAAATGAACTATGGTACCCTACTAGAAATGGAATTCCAGACTCAACAAAATTGACAAAACTCCCAACAGAGATCATTTTAATAAAAAGTGGGACCCACGCCTAAAAACGAACTTTTACCAAACAAAACCCAATAGCGTAAAATTACTCCAAAAGCCTTGGGACCATAACCAAAGGTCCTTCTAGCCAAAAATCGATGTTCTGGAGCTAACAATAATGATATAATTTTCATCCGAGGCCGTCTTCTTTGAGTGTTGACCAAAGTCAACTCTACCAGCTATAAGAGTTGCAAAATAGGGAAGTGAACTTAAAACACAAACTAATAGCCTGGGAAATGAACCATCAGTCCTGGCAATTAATAAATAACTGTAGCCGCTGTGGGAAAGCTCAAAATATGAAAAAAGCATAAAAATCAAGAAAATGACCTAGAGGGTCATTATGACATCCACCACTAAAATGACTTCCATCCTCGAAAGTTAAAGAGAGGATAGATACATGAATGCTTGAAAAGGTCAGGATAGAGAATCTGCATGTCGGTCTTGATCTCCCAAGTAACCTCTTTGATAGGATGATGCTTCCACGGGACCTTAACTGCTGGAATCTCCTTGGACCTCAACTCCCTAACCTGTCTATCTAAGATAGCAACTAGTTCTCCTCAAAGGTAAGAGACTCATCCAATTTAACCGAATCCTGCTAAAACATGTGAGACTCATTCGAAATATACCATCGCAACATAGAAATATGGAAAATTAGGTGAACACCAGAAAGAGAAGGAGGTAGGGCCAACTCATAACAAATCTCCCCAATGCAACAAAGGGTCTCAAACGGCCCAATAAACCTAGGATTGAGCTTGCCCTTCCTCTCAAACCTTATCACTCCCTTCATGGTGACCCCAAAGGAACACACAATCACCAACCAAAAACTCTAAATCTCGAAATCTCCTGCCAGCATAACTCTTTGAATCACGAAGAAAATTAGTACCCCACGGCCTAAGCTTGAAGGTATCAAACCAACCCACCAGAGATCTGCACCTCCTACCATACAAAGCCTCGAACAGAGCCATCTGAATGCTCGAATATTAACTATTATTATATGCAAACTCTACCAATGAAATGAACTTGGCCCACTGACCCCCGAAATCAATAACACATGCTCGCAACATATCCTCCTAAACCTGAATAGTACGCTCTGACTAACTATCAATATGCGAATGAAAAGCAGCGCTAAGCTAAACTCTAGTGCCTAACTCTCTCTGAATAGACCTCCAGAAGCACAACATACACTGGGTGCAATAGTCAGAAATGATAGAAACTAGCACCCCATGCAAATGGACAATCTCACAGATGTAGATCTTAGCCAACCTCTAAGAACTGTAGGAAGTCTGAACCGACAGAAAGTGAGCAGACTTCATCAACCTATCCATGATGACCCAAATAGCATCAAATTTGAACAAGGTACATGGAAAATCGACTACAAAGTCCATAGTTGTCTTCTCCCACTTCCACTCAAGAATGGGTAGCCTCTGAATTAAACCACCTGGCCTTTGGTGCTCAAACTTCACATGCTGACAGTTCAAGCACCTAGACATGAACTCTGAGATATTTCTCTTCATACCACACTACCATTAGTGCTGCCTCAAGTCACGATACATATTACCTACCCCGGGATAAATGGAATACCTCGAATAATGAGCCTCCCCCAAGTTCAATCTAACTAGGTCACTAACTCTAGGAACACATATACGACCCTCAATACTCAGAACACTCTCTGAATCTAAGGTCGCATTCCTAGCCACACCACTCAACACCTTATCATGAATGATCCTCAACCCATCATCATCAAACTGTTGTGCTCGAATCTACTCCAACAAGGAAGATCTAGCCTCAACACAAGCAAGAATATGGCCCGACTCAGAAATATCAAGTCTAATCAACCTGTTAGCCAAGGACTCGATGTACAAATCTAAAGGTCTATCCTCCGCTGCTAAGAAGTTCAAGCAGCCCATACTCACAACCTTCTGACTCAATGCATTCCCTACCACATTTCCTTTGCCCGAATGTTAAGGAATGGAGATATCATAGTCGTTTAATAACTCCAGCCACCTGTGTTGCCTCAAATTTAGATCCTTCTGGCTGAAAATGTACTGAAGATAATGATGGTAAATGAAGATCTCATAATGCATGTCATATAGATAATGCCTCTAGATCTTCAATGCAAAGACTACCGCTGCTAACTCCAAGTCATGAGTGGGGTAGTTCCTCTCATGAACCTTCAGCTGTCTGGAAGCATAAGCAATAACTTCGCCCTGCTGCATCAACACATAACCTAAAACAATATCATAAGCATCACAATACACTATAAACCCCTGGCCCTCGGCCGAAAGAGTAAGAATTGGAGTTGAAGTCAATAAGGCCTTGAGCTTCAGAAAGCTTGCCTCACACTTATCTTACAACAGGACAGGGATATTCTTCTGAGTCAATATAGTCAATAAACACTACTAGAAAAATGCTAAAAAGAGATAGCCAAAAGGAACGCTGTCTGTCACTTTTTTAACCAAAAGCGATGGCGTCACTCATGGAAAATGGCCTGTCACTTTTTCAAAAGCAACGTACAGCGTCACTATAAAAGCAACGGACAGTGACACCAATTAAAAAGTGATGGATTTTTTTCTTTTTTCTAGAAAAGCAACACAGTCCGTCACTTTGTTCTTGAACTTGAAGAACAAAGCGATGGACAACGTTGCTTTTCTTGGTAAATTTTTTCAGAAAAGAGACGTTGTCCATCGTTTTTTCTGGGAATTTTTTAAAAAAATTCCAGAAAAAGTTATGGACAAAATTGACTCTGTCCGTTTCTTTTCTACATTTTTTCCAGCTGCAAAAATCTGCATTTTCAATATGCACCACCTGCCATTTAAAATAATAATTCAATACAGCCCAAACCAGCAGTAATTACTATCACAACATTCATAAAATAATTACAACATCAACAACAAACTAAAAATGAAGTAATAATATAACTAAACACATAAAAGGTCCACCAAAAGGACCTATAAAGTATTCAATAACATAAAAAAAGTTTCAAAATGTATAGGGAAATGAGTCAATCCTAATGAGGGGTAGTATCCACATACTCCTCCTCATTTTCACTAGTCTCAATAACATCATCACTTGATGATGTGGAGGAAGGAGTACAATCTACACTATGATGGTGACGACCAACCAAGGATAACACTTGTTCTTGAAGAGACTGGACGGTCTTAGACAAATCTTCATTGTTCTCAGTCTGTTTCCTCTCGTATTCTGCCAAGGCCCTAGTAAGATATGCGATCTGCTATGACATATGTGCAAGCTGAATAACATCATCATCTTCAGCCTGGATCGAGGATCCAATACCATCCAGTCGTGACTGGATTCATCACAAATCATTCCTAGAGCCTAGACCATAGACTCTCCCCTTTTGTGTCCCCCTGACACTTTTTCGATCCAAAAAGTTAAGTTGAAAACTAATTCAAGATTCTAAAATAAAACTCAAAACTAATTAAAGAACCTATTTCAAATTCAAAGTTTCCAAAATTCAATTTAACAATCTAATTCAAGTACTTATGTCAAGAACCTATATAATTCAAGTTCAAAAAAGAACCTAAAGTTGAAAGCTAATTCTTAACTCAAAACTATCAATTTAAACTAACAAACTTAACTTAAAAAATCTAAGATTCTAGAACCTAATTCAAGTTAATAATCCAATTCAAGAACCTAATTCCAAATCTTAATTCAAAATTCAAGTACCTAATTCAAGTTCAAAAAAGAACCTAAAGTTGAAAACTAATTCTTAACTCAAACCTAACAATTTAAACTAACAAACATAACTTAAAAAATCTTAACTTAAAAAAACTAAGATTCAAGAACTCAATTCAAGTTAATAATCTAATTCAAGAACCTAATTCCAAATTCAAGTTCCAAATTCAAGTACCTATATAATTCAAGTTCAAAAAAGAACCTAAAGTTGAAAACTAATTGTTAAATCAAAACTAACAATTTAAACTAACAAACTTAACTTAAAAAGCTTAACTTTAAAAAACTAAGATTCAAGAACCTAAATCAAGTTAATAATCTTATTCAAGAACCTAATTATAAATTCAAGTTCCAAATCCTAATTCCAAATTCAAGAACCTATATAATTCAAGTTCAAAAAAGAACCTAAAGTTGAAAAGTAATTCTTAAAACTAATAATTTAAACTAACAAAATTAACTTAAAAAATCTTAACTTAAAAAAACTATGATTCAAGAACCTAATTCAAGTAAATAATCTAATTCAAGAACCTAATTCCAAATACAAGTTCCAAATCCTAGTTTCAAATTCAAGTTCCAAATTCAAGTACCTAATTCTAGTTAAAAAAAGAACCTAAAGGTGGAAACTAACTCTTAACTCAAAAATAACAATTTAAACTAACAAACTTAACTTAAAAAAACTAAGATTCAAGAACCTAATTAAAGTTAATAATCTAATTCAAGAACCTAATTCCAAATTCAAGTTCCAAATCCTAATTCCATATTCAAGTACCTATTTCAAGTTCAAAAAAGAACCTAAAGTTGAAAACTAATTCTTAACTCAAAACTAACAATTTAAACTAACAAACTTAACTTAAAAAGCTTAACTTAAAAAAACTAAGATTGAAGAACCTAATTCCAGTTAATAATCTAATTCAAGAACCTAATTCCAAATTCCTGTTCCAAATCCTAATTCCAAATTCAAGTTCCAAATTTAATTACCTAATTCAAGTTCAAAAAAGAACCTAAAGTTGAAAACTAATTCTTAACTCAAAACTAACAATTTAAACTAACAAACTTAACTTAAAAAAGCTTAACTTACAAAAACTAAGATTCAAGAACCTAATTCAAGTTAATAATATAATTCAAGAACCTATTTCAAATTCAAAGTTCTCAAATTCAAGTTAATAATCTAATTCAAGAACCTAATTTCAAATTCAAGAATCTAGCTAATTCAAGAACCTATATAATTCAAGTTCAAAAAAGAACCTAAACTAAGGTTCACAAGCTAATAGCAAGCATTACCTAAACTAAGGTTCACAAACTAATAGCAAGCCTAAACTAAGGTTCACAGACTAATAGCAATCCTAAACTAGGGTTCACAAACTAATCGAAAGCCTAAAATAAGGTTCACAAACTAATAGCAACCCTAAACTAATTAAAGTTCATAAATTAAGAATATAATCTAAAAAAGGAATTTTTCACTATCAATTTTTTCATATATCAATTTTTACTATCACTTTTTCAAAATCCTAGTCTAGAATTCAACAACAACTACAACAACAACTACAACAACATATACACCATAGTCTAGGATTCAACAACAACAACATACCCTAGTCTAGAATTCACTATCAATTTTCCAAAATAAAAGTACCCAAATTAAATCGTAACCTTCAAATAAACAAAACAACTAACCTCAAAATCGTAGGAGGTTGGAGGGAGGAGGCTGACGGTGGAGGGAGCGGCGGAGAAGTGGCGGAGGAGAGGAGAGGAGGAGAGGAGGAGAGAAAAGAGAAAGAGAGAAATGAGGGAAAGAGACCCTGTCGGGTCTCTGTACAATTAAAGAAGCGACTGACAGCGTCGCTTTTGTCCGTCTCTTTCTTAAATGAGTTGACCACGTATTGACAAAAAAGCGATGGACAAAAGCAACGCTATCCATCATTTTTCTATTTTTTTATATGAATTAAATTTTAAAGAAAGCGACGGACAGCGTCGCTTTCTTTAAAATTATTTTTTATTTTTTTTAATAATTGCGACGCTGTCCGTTGCTTATAATATAAAATAAAAATTAATTATTTGTAAATAATTTTGGCGCAAAAATCCACCAAAAAAAGCGACGGACAAAGAGACGATGTCCGTCGCTTTTGTAAAACAATAATTATAAATTAAAAAAATAGAAAAGCGAAGGACAACGTCGCTTTTTCCTTCGCTTTTCAGGAGCGACACTGTCCGTCCCTTTCTTATCCGTCCTTTTTTGAGCTATTTCTAGTAGTGAAAGCTTTTATAGAAGAATACCCCTTCACATACCGTCTGTAGTAACCTGCCGACCTGGCAAAACTGCGAACCTCGGTAGGAGAAGTAGGCTTAGGCCAGTCATGAACTGCCATAATCTTCGCCGGATCTATCATAATACCATCCTTGGACACCACGTGCTCTAAGAATGCCACATACACAAGCCAAAATCACACTTAGTGAATTTGGCATATAACTGATAGTCTCGCAAGGTCTGAAGTACAACTATAAAATGCTGCTCGTGCTCCTCTCTACTCCTCGAATATACCAGAATGTCTTCGATGAACATAATCATGAAAGAATCTAAGTAGGATCCGAACACACGGTTCATCAACTCCATAAAAACTACTGGGTCATTAGTTAACTAAAAAGACATGACTAGGAAATCATAGTGGCCGTTTCGAGTCCTAAATGCAGTCTTTGGATGTCCGCAGCCCTAATCCTCAACTTGTGATAACCGTACCTCGAGTCTATCTTAGAGAACACTGTTGCACCCTGTAGCTAGTCAAACAGATCATCCATACATGGCATCAAATACCTGTTCTTGACTGTCATCTTATTCAACTGCATATAGTCGATACACAAACGCAAGGACCCATCCTTCTTCTTCACAAATAGAACTGGAGCACCCCACTTAGACACACTAGGCCTGATGAACCCTCTACTAAACATATCCTGGAACTAATCCTTAAGCTCCCTCAATTTGGCTAGTGCCATCCAATATGGTGGAATAGAAATGGGCTGAGTGTCTGTCTCAGCATCAATAACAAAGTTAATGTCACGATTAGGAGAAAGACCTGATAGATCAGAAGAAACACATCCGAATACTCGCAAACTACATGAACTGACTCAAGTGAAGGTGTGGTGGCACTAATATCACAAAGGTACGCAAGATAGGCCAAGCACCCCTTCTCAACCAAACACTGGGCACTCAGGAAAGATATAACTCTCCTTGGTATATGGCTATTAACACCCTTCCATATTATAAGAGGTATAACAGGCATCCATAGAGTAACATTCTTGGCGAAGCAATCCAAGACCCCATAATAGGGAGACAACAATTCCATGCCTAAAATCATGTTGAAATCAACTATATCTAGCATAATCTGATCTACCCATGTGTCATACCCCAGGATAGTCACCACACAAGGTTGATATACATGATCCACTTCTAAATAATCTCCTACTGGGTAGCTACACACTAAGGCACATGAAATAACTCACAAGTAGACTTTAAATGAGTAACAAAATAAGCAGATTCATAGGAGAATGTAGACCTCAGATCAAACAAAGCAGAATTTGACTAATGACAGAAGGAGATCGTACCTGTGATGATAGCATCTGAAGCCTCAGCCTCTGCACGACCCATAAATGCATACAACTGACTCTGACCACCATGACCACCTCATCTACCAGACTGAAGAGTGCCTTTAGTACCCTGGCGACCACCCCTACTACCAGATGCACTGCCTCTGGCTGGTGGTACTGGAGCCCCGGGGTCTGAACCATCTCATCATGTCCTCTATGGATAATGTAAAACCCAGTATTAGGTACCCCAGGCTCTCAAAATTTAACCTCGGACTTATCAATAATTCATAAAAGTAAAACCTGGATATGTGCTCCGCGAGCCACCTAAAATCATGCCTCGGACTTATCAATAGGAAAGTAATAATAGACAAGTGTTCGAAAATATCACTTAGACCAGCATAACAGTGGTACTTTCCTTTCTCTTCAAAAACCAGTGGTTAAGTAAAATCTCAAATTTGAACCAAAAATCCTGTATTTCATTCATTTCCAAAACCACTAGCCATGCAATGAAGTGATAAGATATGATGCCATGTTCAGAGAATATCAGTAAATTAGGGTAAAGCACCCTCTAAACGAGATAATTGACCTAACACTCCATCCGATCCATGTTATGGCCTCGAGCTCACCTATACACCAATGTAGGAATAAAAGGGCGAAAACAAAAAGAAAATAAGTAAAAGCACCTACTTTGCCTCTAAAAACTCCTTAAATTATTCTAAGGATTTTAGGCTAGCCACAGCAGACTACGAGATTTTAGTATAAATATGATAATAATATTCTACAGTCCCTAAAATAGCCAAAATAAACAAGAAACAAGATTTCAACCTAATTCTAACCTGAAACCTTACCTAATGTTCATGTAACTCATAAAATATAAAATCTAACTAAGTCAAGTCTAAAAATAAAACTGTAACCTACCTCGGGGTCGAACTGCAAATATGAACCATCACTCGTATGCCTTCCCCTTCAAAATAGCCTTAAAAAGCTGCTACGCTATCAAAAACATAATTCAGGTATTAGGACAAGAAGAATAACACCCATATTACTTATATGAAATTTGGGCTGGAAACGAGTCGTAAAATGACCCATAGGGCCTGCGCGACAAAATGGGAAACAAAATTTTCAATTATGTTTGCAATGGGTTTAGAAACCCATGCTTAAAAGTTGAGCGCATACGGGACTCATTTCATGGCCAAAATCAGCCCCAAAGTCCACTTGATCAAGAATTTAAAACAAGAAAATAATGGGAATTTAATGAAAACAACAAGAATTAAATGATGGAAAATTAATAGGGATACATGGGGAACCTACCCGAACAATTATGAAAGGAAAAGGGAGTTTGAACCAGCTTTTGAGCTCAACTTCAATGGGAGTTTTCAAAAAATTGAGAAAACGAAGTTGAACTCTATTTAAAGCTTCCAGGACAAACCTGTGCATATGCGGCAAGGACCTGAGCACGTGGCCTTGCATACGCAACCAGGCGCATGTGCACGCACAAGGCAGGTGAAGGCCACGCTAGGCGCCAAGCCTGCACGCACGCGGGCTGGTCACTGCCCGCGTGGTCATGCTTACAAAACCAAGCCACCGCGCGAGCGAAGGGCAAAGTGGGGGCGTAGTCGGCACCGTCTACGCGCACGCAGCTAACCCTTTATGTGGGCGAAGGGTTGGCTAGTGATATTACAACTACCAGCCAATAACAGTTTTGGTAACTCAAAAAATATCATCGGATTGACCCTCGGGATTCATCCGGGGTCTTGCGAATAGAAATGAACTATGCTACCCCACAAAAAATGACATTCTAGACTCAACAGAATCGACGAAACTCCCAACAGAGATTGTTTTATGTAAAAGTGGACCCCATGCCCAAAAACAAACTTTTACCAAAACATAACCCAATAGGCCAAAATGAGTCTGGAAGCCTCGGGACCCAAACCAAAGGTCTCTCTAGCACAAAGTTGACATTTTAGAGCTACCAACGCTGATGGAATTTCTATCTGAAGCTGTCTTCTCTAAATGTTGATCAAAGTCAACTCTACCAGCCATAAAAGTCGCAAAGCATGGAAATAAGCTTAAAACACAAATGAATGGCATGGGAACTGAATTTTCAGTCCTGACAAGTCATAAATGACCTATAGCAACTGTGGAAAAGCCTCAAGGGTCATTGCCTAAAACAAGGTGTTAACTAATCTTGGCCCATCTCTCAGAGGTGTTTCTCATACGCAAAATAGGATGATGAACAAAGTGGAGACAATTGAGAATAGAGTAGAAAAGGATTCCACATAACATGCTGGATTCATCAAAGCCCTTGAACGAAAAATGGAAAACCTTTAGTATGATATTTCTCTAACAGGAACTTCACTGTTCCACTTCTTTGAGAAAGAGAACAATGAAATGGCTTCCCTAAAGGAGCAGATACAACAACTGAAATATGGTCTCTTTGACCAACCAAGGCCTCAGAGTCCACCTAAAAAGCCTACCTTTTTCCCCATGTCATCACATACATACTCTTCACCAAAATTGGGCCACTCCTTTACCAGTTTCTCTGCTATTTCACAGAACCCTATGTCTTATTCTCCAAATAAAGAGAAGGAACCAGAATTTGACATTGCGAAATTTACATTGGAATGAAAGGACATAATTGCATCCCAAAAGGAAGAAGGAGTTTGGTGAAAGTTCCAAAGAGCCAGACCCAAGAAATATGATGATCTCAAGTCATAAAAAGGACTTGGTTCTCCCAAATCACACTTGTTAAGATGATGACTCGATCTTCTCAGATTTGAGTTCAATTGTCCCAGATATTGACTTGGAGATCCCAAACTATGTTGTTCTAGAGGATGACTATATTATCTCCAATCAAGTTCTTCCTAGCCTCTATGGCATAGATAATGATGATGATGTCCTAGGATGCAGTACTCATGATCCATATGATGTTGATCCTACTGAAACATACTTGGAGAATAGTGATGATTGTTGAAGAATACATTGAAGATCTATTTGATAGTGATCCTATTGAAGTATACATCAAAGGAAGTGAAGATTCCTCCCAAGACTCCAAAAAATATGTTTAGGAAACTGCAGAGTCCTTAATTGAATCTGATGAAGAAGAATATCCATCAATATCATGAATTGACTAAGAGATACAGAAGTTTCTGAAGTTGATGATTCACATGGAAGGAATGATAGATGAGCTGATTCCAAAAAGGAGACCAAAACCACCAACACCAAAATTGGTTGGTACTGGATTCCATACCTTCACCCTTGATGATGTCAAAGTATCCAGATGGCCCCAAAGGATTAAGGATTTCTATACTTAGATGGCAACAAAGAATCTGGTTGAGCGGGAAAGTACACGATCTTATCAGAATTCACTTCAAGGTTCTCTGGAATCTTGAGAGATTGGTGGATTTCACTTGGGATACAAGATAAAAACATTTTTCCTACATCCCAAGACTTTGCCTTCAATACAAAAATATTGCATAAAGTATTCTATGGTGATTATTACATTATCCACTACTAATAAGACTTTTGTCCCGGAAAGTAAGGAAAAAAGGAAACACTAGAGATTTAAGAACAACGGATACAAGCCCGCACTACTCTCTCGGAAAACTCGAGTAGCCTTCACGACTAGACGGCACCCAACAGAATAGAACCAACGAGAGAAACCAAGCCTAAACTCCTTAGTAGCAAAGCTAGATTCCAAACTTTAACTCCAAAATTCCAAGGATCTGCCAACCAAAACTGAACTTCGAGAATCTCAACTAGAAAGCACCGATGAAACACCAGAACTAGAGAACCAAGGTGACTAATCACATAGAACTCGAATCCTTAAAAGACAACCAAGTCTACCAAGGAAGCCATCAACTCAAAACTCTAACTCATGAACCCGTTGATCCGCAAAACCCGTTATTCTGACCCAAATCCTTTTTGTACCATAATCATGAAACTTCAAATAAGTCAACCACTCGAGCCACCCTTGAAATATCAACTGACACATTAGGGATCCATAGTTTCTGCTTATACTCCACCATGAACGAAGTCACCTGTTTTTACTCAAAATCCTTCCAAACTAAGCTATAGATTATTAGCCATGGCCATCCAAGATAACAACCCATAGTATATCCTCAAAAATAGGAGTTTCCTATCCTGACTGACCATCAACCAATGAACAAACACTTTTTGCTACAACAAAATTCGCTAACTGAACCCAACTGAACAACTCATCTGAACCAAACTGAAGTTTTCACACCTGGGTTAGGAAAGGCATATATGAACACCCTATGTTGACAAAGATATTTCCAAACTATAGAATGAACCCAACCTCGCTGAGCTGTGCCAAGTCTGAATCAACTGGAGGAAAATGAACCATCAGAATCTGCCCAACAGACCCAAACAAAAACCAAGACCCTATAAGGAGTATGGTAAGCCGACCACAAAGACGGTAGCTATCACTAAGCTACAAACTCTAAGAAGTACCGCTGCTACTCCCAATACTTGAACATCATTTGGATTTAAAATTGCCTTACAAATCTCAACTCAGGAAGAAGTCCATCATACTACGAATACCAAATCAATACACCCCAGAGGCAAAGAAAAGGGTTCCTGGAATCCAAGGTCGCCATCAAGCTATAGAAATGCTGCATAACCCATCAACTCACCTCTTTCGCTCGAATAAAATGCTCTACTGCATCAGTACACAAATCACCAACTCCGAAGCATACAGTATAACGAACTTTTAGTCTGTACTAGCCAAGTCTAACCAACACTAGAACCCCATATAAAAGACAACCCTTGAAGGGTCAACTAAACAAACTTTTAGATATTTCGACAAATGAAGGCGACCATCAGTCTCAAAGTGCCATTATAACCCAAAAATAGCCTCGCTAGTCTTAACCTGCACAACCTGATCACGTAAAATACACCACCACTGATTCTCAAACTTACACTGCTGAATCTGTCCAAGCAAGGTGGAATGGACCTCACACTGACAAGAACACCGTTGAAACCTGGAATGTCCAGCCTGATCCAATGGTTAGCCAAGGACTGGATGTCCAAGGCTAACTACCACCACAAATGGAAATAGAAAAGCTAAGTTGCCCGCACCCACTGCCTTTCGGCACAATGATGCTGCACTCAAGGGAAACATCTATAAACCATCTAATGTAACCTGATAGCCTAAAAGTTTGAAACCCAACTTCAACTAAAAAATAAATGTCTTTGTCCAACCCATGAGTAGACCCATATGCTATCGATGAACACTCACGTACCAGAGCCCACCAGGCTCTGAATATACAAGTCGTCCAATCCATAGATGCTATTGAAACTTGGGTCTTCCCAAGGAATGTAACCCGGAAGCCACAACAAACTGAATTCGGTCGAAGAAAGTCAGCCACACACAAGCAAGAGAAACTCTCAGTCATCACCTCAGTCAACTACTTAAACATATAAGCACATATAAGGAGTCATCTCTCTCCTTCTTCAACTAGGCAAAACCCTTCCTTAGCATAACAGAACCTTAAAAACTCCTTCTAAAATAAAACCTGGAGCCATTCCCTTAGCTCACATGTCAATATCTTCAAAACTCAATAAGGTAGGAGAAGAATGGGTCAAATGCCCAACTCACCTAAAATACTACGAATACAACTAACCCACAAGGCGACGATCAACACTTAGACAAAAATGCCCTAGTCAAAACTCAACCAGAATACCAAAATCAAAAACTTAACCAGAGCACTATGATTGAAATTCAATCCAACTGGAACTGGGGAAAAACAATAAGACAACCCAATCAGACAAGAACAGAAGGAGACTATGGGAACAACCCACATACCTTCCAACCTAATGAACCAACCAAACAAAGAGGTCGACTCTAATCACCCGAGGAAAGGAAACCAAACCATGTTTGCTAGCATAACAAGCACCTCTCAACTAAAGACAGGAGGTCAAACTCCGACACAACCACCGGTAATACATGCATACATACTATAATTCAAGTAGTCAAAAAACTAAAGAAGTAGCAGGTAGGCATATAAGCACTAACTAAAATTAACAAAAGCCTTACCTAGAGCAACAATATTAGGAACCTCTACCTCTATCCCACTAAGAGAGGCATCGAATTGACGGGATCTAACTCTGGACTGGGTAGTCAAATCTGAAGGCTCAATCATCCTGTACCAAGGACAATCTCTAAGAAACTGACCAACCACTCCACAACCGTAGCAGCCCAAGGAAGCTTGGCCCTGATGCACAATACCTATCGACTCTAGATGGATACCTGACCCACCTGACTTAAAGCCACCTTTAACCATTTGGGGACCATCCCTACAACCCTGCACATTACCTCTCACTGCCTGGGGACCATCCCTACTACCCTACATACTACCTCTTACTACTTGGAGACCACCCCTACTACCCTGCACTCCACCTCTAGCTGGTGGTACTGGAGTCCTGGGAGATAACACCTACTTGCCCTGCTAACTGGAAGGTGGGATCGTGGGATAATCCCTAGCAAGGTGCCTATGCGAACTGCACAGAATGGAAATCCCTATGGATCCATACGTGCAAAAATATCTTATTGAACCTGACTGAAGGCCACGACCTACACACTCGAAATGCAAACCTCAAAGAACCTTCATACCAAATCCACTCTGCTAAACATGCCATGTACCACCACTCTCTGAAACCTGTGGAGTAATTAAAATTGGTCGTGTAAATAAGAAGTAATGGAACCTATCTCGTGTCGAGAACCCCCTACCTCGAGTCTAATAACCTTGGGAACTAGATAATGATGCATCATGACTTAGGAAATTGGATCATAAGAGTTGGTATTCAGCTCTGATACCAACTCTTATGACCTGATTTCCTAAGTCATGATAGCACCTATAACCCCCCAGTAGGTGAACCAATCCCCATAGCTTAGAATGATTTAATGGGCTACTACCTAACCAATACACATAATAAGAAGAAATAAACGGAAGATGAATATAAAGATAAGGACAAAGCGGAAGCAAATACCTGAATATATACATAAGAAAGCTATAGCAACTCCAAGACTTGGTATCGGCAACACAGAAACTTATAATACAATAGAAGTGCTAGAAGTAACAAAATGATAAGTACAACTGTCTCCGAATATATAAAGAGTAATAGTACAAAAGATGAGATGTGGTCAAGCCTCGGTCGTCAGGCTCTCACCCTAGTCTCGAATTTCTAAAAGTTGCATGAGTCTCTAATGCAATCCATGGCAAAATATCAACTAATATCTGCACCTGAAAGATGCAGAAATGTAGTATAAGCACCAATTGCTAAGCAACGGGTACCTAGTAGGCATCATCGGCCAACTGAGTGCATATAAGATATAAAGATAGTAATATAGCTGATAGCAAGAAAGTAAGTCACCGAAGCAATAGAGAACGCACAAGGAACTAACACGAAGAATAGTCAATCAAGAGTTATAAGCATACAATTCTAGAACAAAAGATATATATAACACAAAAATACAGGTGAAAGAAGGAAGAATGCAGCTGGAGTCCTTGAAAAAATAATTTAAATATATAAAAGATAGAATTGAGAAAATGGCAGTATACCGGTAACCTCAAGGAAAAGGCGAAAGAAGGGAAGAAATTTAACATACTCAAGATGGGATCAACACACTTAAGGAAATCATAATACAAATCCAACATCAAGATAAGTATAGATAGAGATTAACCTCACAAGTACAACCATAGGATGGAATAACTAAACCATAATAACCGAGAGCTACTACTCAAAATCATGATAAAAAATAGAACCAAAAACCCACAACAGCTTAGAAGACCACACAATAATGCGTCAATAATACAGAAGTCACTAGCCCCTCAATAATCAAAGTCCAATAATTGGACCCTCAACTGGCTAAGAACCACTAAACTACCAAGAACCGAATGCCATAACAAGCTCAAAAAAAGTTACATGAGTAATATAATCTACCTACAGTTCCGACGGCTGCCAATACAATTGAGGAATGCAATCAAGTGAAAACAAACCCATTGGCTGCCCATACAATTGGAGCATACACTGAGCACACAACAAATAAGGGTGGAATCAAAATGTAATATGCATGATAATGTATGATGAATCTTGTGTGATAATAGAATCGTATGTTACCCCTTCCGGTACCTATAAGGCCCAATAGAGGCAGGACGCATGGAAGGACACGACTCGTATACATTAACTACGCTATACACCCCTCTTCCAGCACCCTCAACTCGTAACTCAGGGTCCATGAATGACAAGTCCCATCGGGGTCTACTCGTAGACCATATACTAAAACCATGAATCTCAATATGTAACTTAATAAATGGAATCTCATAGTATGCGCCCGACATTGACCCGAGTCTAAATCAGTAGTAGTAATCTCAAAAACTGGTCAAAGGGTGCCCAAAGTGTATTCAGGTCTAAATCAGTAATCAAGTCTCAATAACCCTTATAAAGGGTACCCACAGCATATCTGGGTCTAAAATAGTAGTAAATCAAGTACTACTCTGGAACAGCTGAGCCTAGTATATGTGAAAATTGGTAATCAAATCATCATAATATTCTCTTTTCTCCAAGAGGTTTTATAAAAGCCAGTTTAAAAACCCTTTCAAAGTCATATTACCAAAAAATAGGCCCTCGGGGTCATGCAAAGTTTAGAAAAATGTTTATAGTCGGCCCAAAGCTAAATCAGTAGAAAAACATGCAGAAAAGCCCTTGCATGAATGATATGCTCGCAAACAATAAGTTAGCCCAATGGCTCACAAACATTCTTATTGGCCTTGCACAGGCTCAACAACTCTACAACAGATATAACCAGCCTTGAATAATATTTCTATGTTTGGGACTTGCAGACATTCCAAACTAACCCACCATTGTAATGACCCTTTTCGGTCATTCTCATGTTTTCACCTTTCTTGTACTATTAGAGATTTCTTGTAGTGGCCCCAAGTCATTTATGAGTTGTTGGGACCGGCAGTCTGGTGCTCGGGCCGTCTATTTGGTCTTTCTGGCCGATTCCTTTTGAAATCCTTGACTTTAGTCAATATTCTTAGCTATCGTGCTTGGAATTGAATTCCGACAATTTCGTTAGCTCTGGAGCATGGACTTTGGTCTAGGAGAACCTTTTTTTGGGATTCGAGAGCTATTCAACTTGTAATTCGCTCTCATTCTTTGTTTTCAGGCCAGTTGGGCTTGTTTAGTTGACTTTGGTAAACATTTGGAGAAGACTTCCTCAAATGGAATTTTCGTCAGTGCTGTTAGCTCCAAAATGTCAAGTTTAGGCTAGAGGGACCATTGGTTTAGGTCCCGGGTGAGCCGAGATTATTTTGAATGTTCGATTGGCATTAACTAGTGTTGAATTATGTCAACATTTCTCCGAAATGACCTCATATGGAAGTTTCATCGATTCCATTGAGTCCTAAATGTTGTTTCCACTCTATTAGCATTATTGGTTATTGAATATTGGGTTCCGGTTGTGCCCAGAATACCCCGTTGAGTTTTTGAAAATTGCAGATTTTCTATTGTAGGCAACACTTCACTGCCAACGGTGCTATCCTAGCATGATTGTGCTTGTGCATGTTTTACCGACCAGCGCGATTGTGTTGTTGTAGAGTGATAGCGCCTTGGCGCCTGGCTCCCTTTAGCACGATAGCGCTGAACAACGACCATCAACTATATATTTCTTGGTATTTTGGTTTTCAGCCTTATTTCTTCATTTTTCCAAGTCTAAAACTCAACTTTATCTCCACCAAAGTGTTCAAACAATTCCTAGACTTGGTAATCAATTGTATTGAGGAGAAATCTTGCTTCCTTGCTAATTTGGTAAGTCCTTCTTCCCCGAAATTTCTCCTTTCCTCCATTGTTGAACGTTCATCGCTATAATTCAAAAATCTTGGTTTTCTTGAAGAATATGTCCCCTTAGAGTTCCATGTTCCGTGAATTCCTCGATTTTGCTTCCTTAGTGTATTTTATCTCATCGTGGTACGTGGTTTCTTGCATTAATTTTTGGTTTATTCTCGAAATTCCTTCTTTAATTCCCTGCTTGGTGGGCTACTTTGACTCCCCAATTGCTGTCTATTTCTGCTCAAATTTCTAGCATGTGCTCCCGGGATTGTAGGGAACACGATAATGTTTTTTGTTACTGGTTTTGGGTTGCGAGGCCCATGGGCCTGCTGGTGACCCAAATTTTGACCCGGTTATGTTCATAGCATTATAGGTATCGATAGTCTTTTTTTAATGCGTAGATTATTGTATTGATAGTACTTTTGCAATTTGGAGCTTCTCGAAGCAGCTCGAGGTTGGACAATGCCATTCCAATAGCTAGTCGTCGGACGAGAACTAGGTTATGGTTTCCCCTATCTAGACTATATGTATATAGACTATAACTGCACTAATTAACATCCTTGGGTGGGTTGTAATAAGTTGGTTCCCTCAGACCTTATCTGCCTTTCTGTCCATTTATTTCTTACATTGTTTGTAGTATTCGTGTAGTATTGATATTTCACCCTTGTGGCCTCGTGTGGCCTTTGTTTATGACTCTGTACTATAGACAGTGGGATATTTGGGAATGTCCATAAGTCCCGGACATCATAACCTTATTAGGGTGGCTATCCATGCTGTAGAATCGCTTATGCATGTGCAGGGGTGATAAGAATTTATGTGAGCCACTTTAGGCTAACTTTATTGTCTGCGAGCATATCATTCGTGAAAAAGGATTTTTCTGCATGCTTTACTACTGTTTTGGCTCTGGGCTGACTATCACAAGTTTTTTTTCTAAACTTGTATGGCCCGAGTGGCCCATTTTGGTGTAATTGATAATAAAATTGAGATTTGGAACTGAATGGTTGATTTTCTCGAGCTAAAAGTGGTACTAAAATTTTATCATTGGTTTTCTCCCTGATACTAGACTTGGAAAGGCTGGGGCGCTAGACATGGTTTATGATAGGTTTTAGACCCGGAAACGCTCTGGGAACCCTTTGAAAGGGTTATTGAGACATTGATCACTGATTTAGACCTGAATCGGGCACCCTTTGAGAGGGTCTTTTGAGATTACTACTACTATTTTAGACCCAGTTCGAATGCAGGCATGTACTATGAGGTTGCTAGTATTGAGCTACACTTGAGATTGCGTGGTTTTTGTATAAGGTCTATGAGTAAACTTTCATGGACCCTACCATTACTGGGCCCCGAGATGCATGCTGAGGATGCCAGGAGAAGGTGTGTACGATGTAGGAGAGGTTCTCGGGAAAGGTCCTTCCATGGGTCTCGCCTCTACATGGGCCTTTGGGGTACCTGAGGGGGAACATACCGGTTACTTTAACATCATATCATTATCATGCATTTTGTACTCTGATTCCATCCTTGTTTGTTGTGTGTTCAGTGTACGCTCCGGTTGTATAGGTGGCGGGAGAGTTTGTTATCAGTTGATTGTGTTCCTCGGTTGTATGGGCAGTCGTTAGGACTGTAGGTAGATTATATTACTTCTTTCATTTTATAGAGATAGAATTGACCTTGGTACTGATTGGATGAGTGGTTTTAGCCTGTTGGGGCACCTCCTTTTGGACTATAAGTGTTGAGAGGCCAATAGGGCCTGCGTTGCAGAGATCCTGATTGTGTAGAATTCTTAGCTATTGTAGGGTATTGGTTCTTTTTTTTATCCTGGCTTGATTGGCAGATTTAGATACTTCTGGGTTAGTTATTCCTTTATAGGCTTGACTTGTAAGTGTTTTTCGTCTATTTTATCTTGGTATTTGATGTCTTAGACATGTTTCTATTAGTATGTGATTTCTAGTTCGATTATTGTTTTGATTTCCTTCTTTCCCGTAACTTTTGAGGCTACCGGTATACCACCCGGCTCCATAAATTCTCTTTATATATATTGTTATTGCAAGGATCCCAGGTGTATCCTTCTTCCTTCTTTCACCTGTGTTTCTTCTATGTAAATCTTTTTTTCTAGCATGTTTTACTTGTAACTCTTGGTTGATTATTCTTGTGCTAGTTCCTTGTGCTTCCTCTTTATTTTACGTGACTATTTCTTAGTATTCTTCTTGTTATTTCTTTTATATTTTATATGCGCTAAGTCGGTCGATGATGCCTACTTGGTACCCATTGCTTAGCAATTGGTTCTCATACTACGCTTCTACATCTTTATGGTACATATATTAGTTGAGCTCTCACCGTTGATCCTGTTGGAAACTCGTGCAACTCTTGGATCTTCAAGACTAGGGTGAGCGCCTGACGGTCAGGGCTTGACCATACCTCATCTTTGTACTGTTACTCTTTGTATATTCGGAGATAGTTGTACTTATAATTTGTTGTTGTTACCACTTGTATTCTATTAAAAGCTTTTGTACTATGGATACCAAGTCTTGGGGTTGGTAAAGTTTTCTTATATATATTTGGGTTTTTGCTTCCGCTTGTCTTTATCTTATTCTGCTTACGTTTATTTTAGCCTATCATGCGTATTGGTTAGGTAGTAGTCCATTAGTAACTGTTCTGGGATACAGGAATTAGTTCGCCTACTAGGGGGTTGTAGGTGCCATCATGACCTGAGAAATCGGATCGTGAAAATCATCTATGTTCCGAAGTCAATACAAGGATGCACAGGTTCGCAAGGGTAATATACAGTACTACACGAATACTGCAATTAACGTATGAAATAAACGGACGGAAGAGACAGACAAGTTTTTGGGTACCAACCTATAACAAACCACCCAAGGACACTAATTAATGTAGTTATAGCCTATATACGCAGAGTCTAGGTAGGGAAAGCCATAACTTACCTGTCATCTGATGATTAGCTGCGGAGACATCATCGTCCAAGCTTGAACTGCTCAAGGAAGCTCCAATTCGCAAAAATACTATCAATACAACAATCTAGTCATCAAAACAAGACCAACAATACCCATAATGCTATAAACATAACCAGGTCAAAATTCAGGTCACCGGCGAGCCCGTGGGCCCCGTAACTCAAAGCCAGAAACAAAGGAGTGCATGATGATTACAATGATCATAGGAGCACATGCCCAGAAAATAGAAGGATTTGGGCATGAAATTAAGGCTAAAACAGCCCACCAATTTCAAGAAATCAAAGAGGGGATTAATGGAGGAAAAATTGAATTAAAGAGAGGACTTACCCCTTTTAGAAGTTAGTAAACGAGCAAGGATCGTCACAATAACATTCTTCAATCAATTGAGATGATCAAAGGTGAAAAAGGGAGGTTTTTGGCTCTTTTCTAATGGAGGAACGAGGTGCGAATGTTGGGGAAAAAAAGAAGAAAAAGAGAAATGGTCAACTTATGATTCCAACCTAGGCCTATGCGAACAAGGCCAAGGCATCGCCTAGGCGAAGGCCAAAAATTAGGGCAGGTGGCATTGCTTTATGCATAGGCAACTAGCCCCACGTATAGGTGAAGGACAAACACAGGGGTGTCTAGCCTTGCCCTATGCGTAGGTGGCCATGCCCCGCATAGGCGAAGGGCATGCTGGTGCAATGACAGCAACCAACTGCCATCAGCCAAGCCAATAAGAATTTGACTCAAATGGACCCTCGGGAATGCATCCGGTGTAAGACGAACACAAATGACCTAAGCTATTCAACTATAAACGACATTCCAGATCGAATGGACTCAACAAAAATCGCATCAGACGTCGATTTAATGAAAGGTGGGCCTCCCGCTCAAAGATCAACCTTAGGCCAACTATTTCTAAGATGGAACACAATGGCCGAAATCAAGTCCAGAAGCCTCGGGACCTGAACCAGTAGTCCCTCTAGGCTAGACTCGACATTTTGGAGCTAACAACACTGATTGAATTTTCATCCGAGGCCGTCTTCTCCAAATGTTGACAAAAGACAACCAAGCAAGCCCTACTGACCTCAAAACACAGAATGAGAGAGAATTCCAAGCTGAAAAGCCCTTGGATCTCGACCCATGGTCACCCTAGACCAAAGCCCATGCTCTGGAGCTAACATAACTATCAGAATTTGATTCTGAGTATAATAGCTAAGAAATTTGACCAAAGTCAACAATTTCCAAAGTCTAAAGATCTAAAACAAGGAACGACCAAAAAGACCAAATAAATGGCCCGGGCATCGAACTACCGGTCCTTACAAGCCATAAATGACTTGGAGCCGCTACAACAAGCTCTAACAGTACAAGAAAGGCAAAAATGCATGAATTACTAAAAAGGTCATTACATAAAGGGAAACTCTAAAAGAGAGTTTTGGAAAAAGTATGAAGACAGAGATTCCGCTGTCGGTTCACTGAGCCGTCTGGTTCATACAACTCTAAAGATTGGCCAACTTTATCTACCCCACTCATTAATGAACATACTAAAACCAAAGATAAATAACCTCACATGTTCATGATAAGCCCTTTTAGATCCAGTCATACTCCCAAATTCCCATCTCAACAGCCTTTTTAAAAAGATGGCATTTTCCACGCTTCAAAAATACCAAAAAGAATCATCTTTCCCTTAGGAGAAAAATCACCCATGAGTGGTATTGAAGCAACAATGAACTGGCAAACTGTGGATGTTGTCAGTAATAACAAGGTGCTAATCCATCTTGGCACATCTTAGAAGTGTTGATCACACATAGAACAAGATGATGACTAAAGTGGAGACAATTGAGAAGAAAGTAGAATTTGTTCCAGTTAATATGTTGGATTCATCAAATCCCTTGAATGAATAATGGGAAGTATGATATTTGTCCACTAGGAACTTAATTGCTCCACTTCTTTGAGCAACAATACAAAGAAATGGTTTCCCTTAAAGAATAAATACAACAACTGAAGTATGGTCCCTTTGATCCATAAAGGCATCAGAGTCCACCTAAAAAGCCTACATTTTTCCCTATGTCATCATATACATACTATCCACCAAAATTGGGCCACTCATTTATTAGATTCCCTTCTGTTTCACACAACCCTATGTATTTTTCTCAAAAGAAAGAAAAGGAACTAGAATTTACCATTGCCAAATTTGTGTGGGAATGAAAGGACTCCATTGCAGCCCAAAATCAGTCAAAAAGGAAGGAGTTTGGTGGAAGCTCCAAAGAGCCAGACCTAGAAACATGATGATCTGAAGTCACAATAGAGACTTTATCCTCCCAGATCAATCTGTTTCATATGATGACACAATCTTCTTAGATATAATTTCAGCTGTCCCCGATACTTGGAGATCCCAGACAATGTTGTGCCAAATAATGATGACTTGATTTTCTTTGATCAAGCTATTCAAAACCACAATGGCGTAGAAGATAATGATGTCCTAGGATCCAATACTTATGATCCATATAATACTGATCCTACGGAGAAATACTTGTAGTATAGTGAAGATTCACTTGCTGATGATCCTACTGAAGAATATATCGAGGGAAGTGAAGATTCATCACAAGACTCCAAAGAATATGTTGAGAAAACTGCAAAATCCTCTATTTAATTTGCTGAAGAAGACATCAATATTCACGAATTGACCAAGAGAACCAGAAGTTTTTGAGGTTAATGATACACAGGAAGGAATGACAAATTAGTCGATTCTAGGAAGAAGACCAGATCCACCAACACCATAATTTATTGGGACTGGATTCATCATGACCCAAAAATAGGTCACGATGGCGCCTACATAACCCCTCGGTAGGCAAGCCAACCCAAGGGTGTAGAAGTACATCAAAATAATTAAATAAAGAAGCAAAAGAGAAAAACATAAAGAAATAAGGGCCAATAGTATAGATGTATACCAACAATACAAAATATAAAGAAATGGCCCTAAATTGACCAGAAAGATGAGAATATATAAGGACCAACCGCAGACTTGGTGTCACTGATACAAGAGCATCTAAAGTACTAATTAAAGCTATACAACATATATTGTCTATCCAAAATACAAATTATAGACAAAAGAGTATATGTAAAGCAGTAAAGGATCTCTAAACGCTGGGAGCTCACCGCGATTCGAACAACAACTGGCCACGAATGACTAGAGGGTCAGTAAGGGTGGCTCGTACTACTAGTTGCATCAAAAAAAGATGCAGAGTGTAGTATAAGTACCAAAATAATGGGTACCTAGTAGGCATCATAGGCCGACCGAGCTCAAAAAGATAATATATATTATAAGACATAAGAAAGTAAACTAACTACAAGTATAAATCTATATCTTGTTATTCAACTAGTAGAGCTGTAATCCAACAGATGGTGAATCTAATAATGATAATAAGGAAAAGGCATTGTTAGTACACATAAGAAAATGCAATGCACCAAGAGATGATATGATGCAGAATAAGGTCAATGCAACATGAGTCCAGAATCTTACATCAAATGTGCAATAAGTAGACATGAGTCTGGAATCTTACATCGGACATGCAGTAAGTAAACATGAGTCCAAAATATTACAACGAACATGCAGTAAGTAAAAATATCCTCCACAAAGCTCAAAATCTTTAAAAAGGGAGGTGTTTAGTTCTTAAATCTAAAATCAGTGGTAAGATAGTGCAAATCCTTCCTAAAACTCTTGAAATTTGAAATAATAACAAAACATCATCCTTTTTAACCCGAAAAACCGACCATTCTTCTTAGGAAAAATACATTTATATGCCATGTCCACTAATGCATAAATGAGAGTAAGTAGTACAACACTCAAGCAAGATAGAAATATAATACCAAAGGTAGGGCCAAAGCACCCCCAAACAAGATACTCACCTGGAACTCTGCCTAGTCCAAAGCTATGGCCTCGAGCCCATAGTTAAACAAATTTAACAGTAAATAATGATAGAAAAATGGAAATACAAAATGAAAAAAAACAATTCACCTACTCTACCTCTTAAACCCCCTAAAGTTACTTTAAGATTTCTAGGCTAGCCACAACAATTCTACAAGCCCCTAAGCTAAGGATAAACATGGTAGTACTATTCTACAGTCCTAAAAATAGCAAAAATAAGCGAAAAACCTGATTTAAGCCTAATTATAACCTAAAACCTAGCCTAACATTCATGCAACTCATGACATATAAAATCTAACTAAGTCAGGTCTAAAATAAATAAAATGTAACCTACCTTAGGGCTGAACTGTAAGCACGGATCGTCAATGGTCTGCCTTCCCTTTTTGAACAGCCTTGGAATGCTGCCACACTATTAATAACATTATCTAGGTGTCAAGACTAGACAAATGACACTCATATTTCTATACGGAATTTCAGGCCAGAAATCAGGTCAGAAAATAACCCTCGTGGCCCGTGTAATGAAACAAAAAACAAAATTTACAATTATGTTCGCAACGGGGTTTTAACCAATTCACAAAATTTTAGCATGAACGGGACTCGTTTTGGGGCCCAAAACTGCCCTAAAGTCCACTTTGATCAAGAGTTTAACACAAGGAATCAATGGAAATTAAATGGTATACAACATGAATTTAATGACGGAAAAAACAAGGAAATCAAGGTGAACTTATCAGAATATAGGAGGATGAGATGGAGCTTTAAACCAGCTTTAGGAGCTCAAAAGAAATGGAGATATTCAAATAAAGGGAGAAGAAAACTAAGTTGATCATATAAAGCAGCCAAGGTAGGCCTATGCATATGCGGGCAGGACACCGCTCACATGGCCTTGCATAGAAGGCCTGGCACCGTGTACGTAAAGGGCAAGGGGAAATGGGCCCTGGTGCCTCTTCAACGTAAACATGGGCTGGCCACCATGTACACGGGTGTAGAGTAGGCGGCCAAGGCCACGCATAGGCGAATGGAAAAAGCAGCGTGCTCGATGCCTCTTCTTTGCGTGCACGGTCAACCCCCAGCGTAGGCTAAGGGTTATTTACTGCTTCAATTACAACCAGCCAACAACAACTTTTGGCAACTTAAAAAGTCACCAGATGGACTCTCGAGATTCAAACAGTGTCCCGTGAATGTAAACAAACTATGCTACCCTACAAAAAATTGCATTTTAGACTCAACGGAATTGATAAAATTTCCAACGGAGATTGTTTTAATGAAATGGGCCCAGCACCCAAAAACTAACTTTTACCAAATCAGAACCTAATATCCCAATACGAGTCCATAAGCCTCGGGACCCAAACTGATGGTCCCTCTAGCCCAAAGTCAACATTCAAGAGCTAGCAGCACTAAGGTCAACTTCGATTTCCTATATGAGGTCGTCTTCTCCGAATGTTGACCAAAGTCAACTCTACCATCCTTAAGAGTTGCAAAATAGGGAAATGGGCCTTAAACACAAACAAACTGCCTGAGAACCAAACCGTCAGTCTCGGCCAGTCATAAATGACCTGTAGCCAATGTAGGAATGCTTGAAACGCAAAAAAGCACAAAAATCAAGAAAATAACATAAAGGGTCATTACAACATCCACTACTAACAAAACTTTCATCCTCAAAAGTTAAAGAAAGAAAGATATATGAAGGCTCTAAAAGGTGAGGACAGCGGGTCCGCATGTCCATCTTGATCTCCCAAGTAGCCTCATCGATGGGATGATGTCGCCACTTAACCTTAACTGGCGGATTCTCCTTGGACCTCAACTTCCTAACCTGATTATCCAAAATAGCAACAAACTCCTCCTAAAAGGTTAGAGACTCATCCAACTGAACAAAATCCCACTGAAGCACATAATACTCATCCGAAATATACCTCTGCAGCATAGAAACATGAAAAATACGATGAACACCAGAAATAGCAGGAGTCATGGCCAACTTCTAAGAAACCTCCCCGATGCAATGAAGAATCTCAAATGGCCCAATAAGCCTAGGACTGAGCTTACCCTTCCTTCCGAACCTCATCACGCCCTTCATGGGCGACACTCGAAGGAACATACGGTCAACAACCATCAACTCTAACTATCAAACCCTTCGGTCAACATAACGCTTTTGACTACTTTGGGCAGTACGAAGCCTCTCCTAAATAACCCAAACTCTATCTATAGAATGATGAAGCAAGTTAGTACCCCACGGCTTAACCTCAAAGGCATAAAACCAACCGATCAGATATCTGCATTGCCTACCATTCAAAACCTTGGACGGTGCATCAGAATACTTGAATGATAACTATTATTATATGCGAACTCTTCCAAGGCTATGAACTAGTCCCACTGACCTCCAAAATCAATAACACATGCCTACAACATATCCTCTAGAACTTGAATAGTATGCTCCGACTGACCATCAGTTTGAAGATGAAAAGTAGTGTTAAGCTCAACTCTGGTGCCAAACTCTCTAACTAGATCTCCAGAAGCATGAAGTAAACTGAGTACCATGGTCAGAAATGATAAAAACTGGCACCTAATGCAAATGGACAATCTCACGGATGTAGATCTGAGCCAACCTCTTAGAACTGTAGGAAGTCTGAATCAGTAGAAAGTGAGCATACTTTGTCAACAGATCCACAAACCCAAATAGCATCAAATCCCCACAAAGTGTGAGGCAAACTGACTACGAAGTCCATAGCTATCATCTCCCATTTCCACTCCAAAATTTGTAGCCTCTGAGTTACACCACCTGGTCTCTGGTGCTCAAACTTCACCTGCTCATAGTTTAAGCACCTAGAAAAAAAATGATATATCCCTTTTCATCCCACACCACTAGTAGTGTTGCCTCAAGTCACGATACATCTTAGCTACCCCGGGATAAATGGAATACCTAGAACAATGATCATCCTCCAACATCAACCTGACTAGGTCACCAACTCTAAGAACATAAATATGACCCTCAATCCTCAAAACACCCTCTGAATCTACGGTCCCCTTCCTAGCTTCACCGCTCAACACCTTATCATGAATGATCCTCAACCTCACATTCTCTAACTGTTGTGCTCGAATCTGCTCTAACAAGCAAAATCTAGCCTCAACACAAGCAAGAGTACAACCCAACTCAGAAATATCAAGTCTAACCAACCTGTTAGCCAAAGACTGGATGTCCAAGGCAAAAGGTCTTTCCTCCACTACTAAAAATGACAAGCTACCCATACTCACTACCTTATAGCTCAAGGGATCCAATACCACATTTGCCTTACTCGAATGATAAAAAAATGGTGATTTCATAGTTCTTTAGTAGCTCCAACCACCTGCGCTTCTTCAAATTTAGACCCTTCTAGCTGAAATTGTACTGATGACTACAATGGCCAGTGAAGGTCTCACAATGCAAACCATACAGATAATGCCTCCAAATCTTTAATGTGAAGACTACCACTGCTAAATCCAAGTCATGAGTAGGGCAGTTCCTCTATTGAACCTTCAACTGCTTAGAAGCATAAGCAATAACTCAGCCCTGCTGCATCAATACATAAACCAAACCAATACCGGAAGCATCACAATACACATTACTCCCCTAGCCCTTGATCAGAAGAGTAAGTATCGAAGATAAAGTTAATAAGTCCTTGAGTTTCAAAAAGCTTGCCTCGCACACATCAGACAACTAGAAAGGGACATTCATCTCAGTCTATCTAGTCAACGGAGAAGCTATAGAAAAAAATCCCTCCACAAACCGTCTGTAGTAACCTTCCAACCCGATGAAACTATGATCCTAGGTAGGAGAAGTAGGCCTAGACCAATCATAAACCACCACAATCTTTGCCGAATCAACCATAATCCCATCCTTGGACACCACGTTCCCCAGAATGCCACAGACTCAAGCCAAAACTCATACTTAGTGAATTTGGCATATAACTTAAGCTCTCGCAAGGCCTGAAGTATAACTCTCATATGATGCTCATGCTCCTCCCTACTCCTTTAATATACCAAGATATCATCGATGAATACAATCATGAATAAATCCAGGTAGGCTCTGAACACACAGTTCATCAACTCTATAAATATTGTTGGGGCATTGGTAACCCAAAAGACATGACTAAGAACTCATAATAGCCATATCGAGTCCTAAATGTAGTCTTTGGGATGTCTGCTGCCCTAATCCTCAATTGATAATAATCGGACATTAAGTTTATCTTTGAAAACACCATTGCACCTTGTAGCTGGTCAAACAGATCATCAATATGCAACATCAAATACATGTTCTAAATGGTAACTTTATTCTATTGCCTGTAGTCAATACACATACGCATGGACCCATTTTTCTTCTTCACTAACAAAATAGGTGACATGCCCTGATCCTACCCCCTGAACGTAACACGGGACCCAAGGTCACTCTTAAGAAAACCCTCTGGCATTAGCATGACTTAAAAACTAAACAAAATATAAGAACGGAAGCTTAACTGGAGTAATGAGCAACTTAATCTGTTATATAAATATAATTCTAAAAATGACAATCTGAATTAAGTTGAATATCTGACACTATGTTTTAAAGACTCTACTACTAATGAGCTACTAGGAAAAGCCCCTAGCTAACTCTTAATACTAAAATTAAATAAAAGAACTAAAAGTCTAGAATGAATCTAACTCCAAGTCCTCGAAGGAGGAGGACTCACCAAGCTAGTTGGATGTGCTGCTGATCTACTAGCCACAAATCTGAGAGTGGGCTACAGAATCTACATCTTAATAGGATGCAATACAAAGAGGTATGCAATCAGTACTATAAAATGTAGTGAGTATGCGAGATATGCATAAATTATGATAAAATATACTTGAACGCATGCTTAAAACTAAGTTCATGCATAAATAAAAGAAATCATAAGTAAATATGAAAATTTGAACGTAAGTCATAAAATAATAAGCCAAGCTCCAAAATAGAATATCATATAACTTAAAAGCTTGAAAACATTCATAAGGGAGTTTCTTATAACCGACAATAGACCATGTGAGCTAAATAGAATCTAACTATATAACCCTAGATAGCAAAGCTGCCCCAAACCCTTCCAAGGTACGGGGCACCATAATCCAACTATATAACCTTAGTTGACAATGCTGCCCTATGCTCCACTAAGGCAAGGGCACTATGATGTCATAGCGAGGAACCACATTCATAAGTCCATCGGGTGATACATAACCTATGCTGGAAATGTAGTTTTGGACTTGGGTTATCTCGAACCCTCATCACTCAGTGCTAAATTCTACTCCTAAAACATACATATAGCTCATATAATACTTGTGACATATCTGATGTCAAAACTATTTGAAAATTATAAGGACATATCTGATGTCATACAATTATAATATCATAAGTCTTAAAACTGAGCATAACCATAATTCAAATCATACTTTTAATTCCAAATTTATAACTTGAAGAATTAGGCATGCAATTTAATAATACTTAAGGTCATGTTATCTAAACATGTCAATTTTCACTTGAAACATGCAATTTAATGGAATCATGCTACAAATCATTTTTTATGCATAAGCTTTTGAGAACACTTAAGGACTCTTAAATAAAACATGGGTAATGAATGAGAAACTATGATTTGATTCTTTAAAACTGAATACATAAGTTTCCCCCAATTTAGGTAAGAACCCTAATTTCATAAATTCATAAATCAAAGTAAAACTTGGCGGTTTTGGGAATAAGGGTAAAAGGAATCCCTTATTGAATACCCATATACCTGAATGGAAGATTTCTTAATCTATAGCTTGAGGGATTGAGGCTTGAAGATGGAATCCTTAGCTTGGAGCTTGGAGAATGGAGACCCTTTTCTTCTCTTGGAACTTGATTGAGAAAATTGAAGAAAACTTAGGCTAAGCGGGAATAAAACCCTTCTAATTTACCCAAAATAACTTAACTTAGCAGTTAAAAGAGTGGGAAATTATAAAAATACCCCTGTGAAAAGAGTTTTAAAACTTAAGAAAATTTTGTCAAAGGCTTCCATGGACATAAACCACGGCCCGTGGAATGAATCACGGTTTGTGGAATGAAGTTCGTGGTTCCAGGGGACTTTTCAAGCCTCTGGACTAATTTCCATGAGCGGAAACCATGGTTTTCGTGGTTTGATCCACAACCCATGGATCAAACTCATAAATCTCATGCCAAAAACTGATCTGCAGGTTCGATTTCACGGACTCAAACCACGGGTCATGGATTGATCCACGAGCCGTAGATGGCTCTCGTGGTTTCTGTCTGTTATTTTGACAGACAAACACACTTTAGTAAAATGCCGATAACCTTTTACTACAGAATCGTATTAATGCATGGTCAGCAGTGTTAGAAAAAAAACTCGAAGATCTTTAATTTGATAGGTACTAGGTCATCTAACTTTTCATATTCTAGGAGTTATGATCGTTTGAAGTTGACCCTTGAAAAATTTTAAACTAAAACTCAATCAGTAACGAAGCTTTCAACTAAACTTTGAACTTGAGGTTATTTATGACCCTTATTCATATATAATACACTTCCAAACTTAAGAATATGTTTAAATACTTAGATACATAGAAAATTTATCTAGTTTTAGGTCTAACAACATATAAAGAACAGTCCAGATCTTGGCTTACAATTTCTAGGATGTTACAATATTTCCCCTTAGGGATCATTCATCCTCGAATGAAGACTACTAAGTAGAGATAGGAAGGGAAACAGGTTGCAATCCCATCAATAGAGTTCTAAGAGCTGAAGTATTTCATGGTAACTAATTTCTGACTAAAATTTAAATTGAGATAGATTCATGGGGCATGTATGCATATGGAGAGCATCAGCATAACTGATGGGACATGAAACTGAATACCTAACATGATAACTGGTCTGGATTAGGAGTAGTGTCTCAGTTGAAACTCATAAGGAACGAGCGCTATCTTAGAAATCAAAGTAAACTTAAAAGGACATCAAATTGAGAGAGGTAACTATACGAGAAAACTATTTTCTCTTAAACTGAACTTACTACCTTGGACTAAGCTGAATGTAGGGCCTTCTAGCCTTAGGAGTTATTATCGATAGATCTGAACTAATCTGATATGAGGAGTCTAGTATTATTGCAAGATAAAGCTACTGAACCTAAGATATGAGTACCCTGGGCTAGGAGTAAGAACAAGACTATTCTTGCCTTAAATACTACGGTTGACAACTCTTAAGCTTAGAAACACCTTTCACTTACACTAACACCTTTGAATACTAAGGTCTGAGTCTTACTACCTGCTTTTACCATGTTCAAGCCTATCTTGACTAAATCTCTTACATCTAGAGTTACATCCCAAGAATGTTATTCCTTCTTATCATGAAAATCAACTAACCTTGAGCTCTAATCAATGGGTTACTAGGCGCACAAAGCAAAAGCCCACATGTATTTTATCACGGCATTCAAGCCAATCACTATGATCACTATATGGTTTGTAGCTCATACTATCCAAGACTTCTCCCCTCTTCCCTAGCATATCTAGGAGCTGTAACTTGAAAAACTTCTATAAAGAGACATTACAAAATTTATCATCTAACTATTTCACATGAATAATCCTCACCTCACTTTTTATCCACGCTTACAACCTACTACTTCCCATCTAAGCTACTACTTAGCTTTCTCTACTAAAAACTATGACAACACAAGCCAAGATCACTGAGATAATAGAGTGGGAGCATGAGCATCACGAATAAAGGAATAATAATCGATCTTGACTTATATTTAGCTTGCTCTAGCCACTCAAGGTGGGGTTTGAGAAGTCAAGTTAAAGGGCATGAGTGTCTCACATCCTTGATATACAAAGCATGGTTAGAGTAAAGAATTCACAAGCACAAATTATTCGAGAAATTTAGTATGAGCATTTACATGATGTAGCATGATTTCATTAGCCACTAAGGCATGTCTGAGGACCGAGTATATAGAGCTGAGCATAGTGTGAGACATGAGAATTCATATTTAATGAGTATCATGGCGTAAAGATGGAATTCATTTAATCATAGAGTAAGAATAGAATCACTGTCTGGAGTAATTTCTATTTGTTTTAAGAGTTGAGGAATGGCGTGAATCCGCATGAAGTCCGTGGGTTTGAATTAAGATCAAATCACTGGAATACAAGACATGAATGAGGTGTTGTAATGAGAGAAGTATACTTAAGTTGCTACGATAGAAATAAGTCTCTACACCCCTCTTAACATTAATTTGACACCCATTAGCATCACTATCTGAGTCTCTAAAATCTGACTGATAATACATCCCACCATCTCCCCCTTAGATTCATGTTACATTCTAAGTCTGTGGACCTCTCGCTAACCTCTAAACAGAACTATGATCATTTTACTCTAATAGAGCAAACACTACTCTAGGTGTTAATCTGAATATACATTTTCTTCTATAGTCTAAGGCTCTCCCTTACCTAAAAGTCTAGGCCTCCACCTTTCTATCTCATCTAGGGGTTGTACATATCACAAAACTATCATTCACACTCTCATACTATCTCTCTTTCATTCACATCCGATACCAGATCTATACTAGTACAACAACTTACCGCTCTTTAGTCCACACCAAGGGATGTATCATCCTATTACCTATCTAATAAAACACAACTCTAAATGCATACTTCAATCAACTATAATTCTCCCGTCTAGGCTACTATACATCTGACTTCATATTTCCAGCTCTAGGTTCATTCTACTACTAATGGCTTACTACACAACATCTGTCATGTGGCAACACTACCTAAGGATCTAGGTAGACATTTTCCCCTTTTACAAAACAGTTAGTAACTAGGTTTTGAATGTGAATTTGAGAGCACCTCAATGATAGATAATATGAGATTTACTACTTCTGGCATTGCAAATATGAGGTAAAGCAGGTGGAATTGGGACAATGCATAAATTTGGAGAATAATTAGAGTTAAACTCTCTCGCACAATATTGAACATGAATGAAGTAAAGTTTTTCCTAAGCCACCTCATATACTCCCTCTCATAAGTGTGGCGAGGCATAACCACCCACTTTGAACAAACTTTCCATAGAAGTCATCCCGTTTCTCCTCCAATCCATCAAACATAATACCTTGCTCCCTCGTGATTGGCTTTGTCAAGTGTCGGTCATAAAGTTGGGAGCATTGGAGGGAGACGAAGGTTCCTTGGTCAAAGTAATCCTTGTTGGCCATTTGGTTGGCATCTTCATATTCAATGTCAGCCCTTTTCAAGCTTAAAGTACCTACACAAGGAACAAAACTGTCAAACACCAATACAAGAATGTAAAACAATGTGTTGTGATATGATTAAGACAAAGAAAATAGGCAAAATGATCTCGGACATAGCTAGGCAAAGTTGCTATTTTTGGGACTGCCAAAACAGGTCATCGCAATTTTGGGATTTTTCATCATGATTGCGAAGACCAATATAATTTTTTTCATAAAATTAAGTCATCGCGATCGCGAAGCTCAGGAAAATTGGTCATCGTGATCGCGAAGGTCGCCTTCTTGCCCAGAAAAAATAGTTCAGACATTTTGTCGAACAAGTGCTTTGAAACCTTTAGTTCAACATTTTTACACCACATAGGGGTCACTTTTTATCCCAAAGATTAGTAAACCAACAGTATTATAACCCCTAACAAGATTTCACCCACAATTTTATACCACGTCACCAGATTCATACCTATTGTTTAAAGCAAAAATTGACACCCACTTGGGTGTTCAAAACCACTTACTTTAGCACAATATGGGTAAATCAAGGAAGTGAAAATGGAGGACATACCTGAAGAGTTGCAAAGATTATATGGAATTGAAGTTGATTGAATGTATTATTTTTGCATTAGGAGAGAAAAGTATCCAAGTTTCAAAGAAAAATTTGCTTTTGAAATGGCTTCTTTGAACTTAATTTACCTAGAAACCATTCAGTGACTTGCGGTCACGTTGCCATATAATGCAATTGTGATGAGTTAAAATCACATGACTCCACTAGATTGCAATGTGTTCACGCAGTCGCTAAGTATCATTGAAAATTTAACTCATCACGATGGTGAGGGCCAGGGCTCACTATCGTGATGCCTAATTATTCAGAAATCTTCCCAGTGCACCAGTTTGTCATGAAAAGTTGGGTGCGATGGGCTCTTTTGGAGGTGGTAAATGCACCAATTTATCATAAACAAATATTTTTGCTTAGTTCATCATTTGTTTCTGCGATGGCATGTGCGATGGGCACTCTTCCAGGTGCAAAAGGCACGTTTTTCAGAGGTATTTTTGGTGCTTTTCAATACTTGGTTCCTCTCTCATTCCCTTGAACACCTAAAAACAAATCAAAAAGAAATAAAAAATGAAGTAAAGCATAAAAATGATGGATTACCTCCCATCAAGCGCATAATTTAACGTCGCAGCGTGACGCTGGATAGGTCACCATTTCAATCTCCATTTGGAGGATTTGAACCTTCGACCCAAACTTGAATTAAACTTCCGGTGACAATATCGGCGTGAAGGTGTGATCATTAGAAGGCCATGATTTTGCATTTTTTACACTTTTTTGCCTTCAAGTAAGGAAGGTCGCTTTGCCTTCTATCCACGACAATTTTAAAATAGGATAAACTTTGATCCATCCTCCTTCCAAGGTCTTCAAAAAGCTTGATTACTTTGAATTTCATCCATTCAACTAAACTCAAGGTGGAAAAGTGGTTGGAGTAGAATTTGGGCATCTCCTCCTTCAAACTTACCTCATTCATAGCATCCTCACTTTCTAATGAACTAGAGTCTTTCAAGATGAATAATTGGAATTTTCCTTACAACTCTAGTATCATTCGCTTGATTTCGACTTCATGATTCATGTGTGGGGTAGTTGGTTGCCAACACCATCGATTCATGAGCATCCCGTACGTCCTTTTCTTCAATAGGGAACAACGCAAAACTACTACCCACGATCGTGCATGTTTCAACACGAGCATTCACATCGATGTTCAAATTTCGGATAGAAATTTCCAATGACCCTTATTTTTGCCTTATCTTGGCATTCCTTTTCAACAATATCCTAAAGATTGGTAGTATTCTTTCACATTGTTCCCCATAGGCCTCTAGTTGGTGAGCTCGATTTAACACCCATTCTAGGATCACAACCTCACCTAATACACATTTCTCTTCTTGTTGAGTTTCAAGCACTACTGGTACGAATTCACTTTCGGGCAATTCCATATTTTGCAAATCTTCATCATTGTTCCCAAAGTGAATTTGATTGAGCTCAATGTTCAAGACATATTCATTTGCGTGGTTTGGAGGGTTTTCTTCACCAATTCGACCAAGAGGAGTTGACAAATCTGCCATGGGTTGCGTGGCGCGATTTATCTCCTCTTCTTCCTTAGCTTTTGCGTCCACAAAGCCTTGATTTATATATTGCACACCCTCATCTAAGCTACCTTGCTTGGCCAAGAGAGTTTGGAGCTTGGCAAATATGCCTCCTTCTCTTGCTAAGTCGGTATTCCTATTAAGATCACAAGCACCACTAACCACATTATTAGCACAAGAGCAGGGAGGAGGATGGTCATTATTAGGGTATTCACTCCAATGTCTATCACGACCACCACACAAATAGAAATTGCACCTATCATAGGAGCGAGAAGGTGAATATCTCTCTCTCCTAGGGCCAATTTTAAATCTTTGCCCAAGGTGGGGTCCTCCACAATAAACACAATAGTCAGGGATATAAAATGGGATGTAACCACCAACTTTCCTATCATTCTGAGATGCCATGGTGTCAATCAACAAAATAAAACTAAACAAAATAAAAATAACTATTCACAAATTTTAACTAGAGTAAGTAAATTCAAATTCTAAACTAACGCAATACGCCTAACTGTTCCTCGGCAACGGTGCCATTTTTTATAACGCTCAATAGTACTCTCCAATTAGGTGGTATCAGTAATTGGTAGAGCAAAACACATTTATAAGTACCCGACGGGAGTCGGGGTCGGTCCCAAGGGAATAATGTAATCACAATTGAGCTAATAAATAATGAAAGCAACTAATTAAAGTTCAAAAAGCAAAAATAAAAGATAACGATAGGGGTTTTTTTAACTAAAAGTAAAGATAAAATAAAATTAAATAAAAGATAGTTTTGATCAATGGATTTCACCTTGCTTTCAACAAGCAAGGACAACAAGGGAGAATTGGGAATGGGAATTCAATTCACATGACTTGCACCCGATTAACACATGGGTAGACTTGGTTAAAGGTATGCTTAATCATCTTTTGACCAATCAAGCAATTACCCTCATGGTGTAACACCTCAGAATTCAATTCGGCTTTTAAGCTTGAAAGTTCTAAAAAACTGTAAAATTCCCAGGGATCACGGATCAGATCATGGACCATAGTCCTGGACCACAATCCATAGTCTGACCCATGGTCTGCTTGTTGGAAGTCTTCATATCTCAGTGTATGAGTCATTCGATGGTTCGTGGTTTAGAACCACCACCCATCATTTGGACTCGTAGTTCATAGATCCAGAGGACTCTCATAAAGGGTCCTGGATGTGACAAGTAGTTGATGACCTATCATCTTGAACCACGGGTCATCCTTCCATCCGTAGTTCCTGAGGATCAGAGGATCCATAGTTCCCTAAGTTAAACCATGAGTCAATAGTACGGTCCGTCATTCTGAATAACGCACTGTAGTATGACTTGTGGAATAAATTTCTAGTAGACCCCCCCCCCCCCCGAAGTGGATTTTGGAACCATGGATCAGTTGATGGGTCATCATTTAGGATAATAGACCATAGACTGACTCGTGGTCTCTGAAGCCGAGCCTTTTATCAGCTTTTTCTTAATTAAATCCCAAGGGTATTTTTGTAACTTTTACCCTTTTAACTCCTAAGTGAGGTCGTTTTGATAACTTTTAGTAGGGTTTCTACCCCATTTATCCTAAGGCTCTCATTATCCCTCATTCATCTACCAAATTGGGAAAAGAACTCCTTCAAGCTCCAAGTCTCAAACTCCAAGTTCAAGCCTCCTTTTCTTTTCAATTTCAGTTGGGTTAGCATCAATCAAGGTATGTGGGTATTCAACAATGGTTTCCTTTCACCCTTGTGCCCAAAACCCCTAATTTCTATTTTGGTTTCATGAACTTCCAAATTAGGGTTCTTACCCAATTCTTATGGGCTTTTCTATAAATAGTCTTCTCATGATTTCACTAAGAATATACTATTTAAATTGCATGATTTTGCATGGGTTTTTATATGTGAACTCCTATTTCATGAATTGAAGGTTAATTATAGCAAATTCTTCATGCATGAATTGATTTAAGTAAATTGGGTATTTGATTGAATGTTTTCATGAAATTCAAGCAAGTGCATGCCTAGTTCCTATTTTCTAAGAAAATATATGTTATTATAAAATTGAACTAGAGCCATGCAAGTTTTCAAGTTATGAATTATTATGCAAGACAAGACATCTGATGTACCATGAATGCTCATGAATTATTTCCTAAACTAAAGTTCATGAGTAGTATGAAGATCCGGGTTATGAACATGTTTATGAACAAGCTTGACATCTAGATATGCCACATGTATGTGAGCCCTATGCTATATATGTTTTGGGAGTAGTATTTAGCACCGAGCAATGACGGTTCTAGATTACCCAAGTCCAAAACTATGTTGCCACCGTAGGTTGACCTCCGTGGCTTATGAAAGGATCCTTATGACATGGTTCTAACCTTGGCCTATTAGGACAATCTTTTTAAGTGTGGGTGCATGACACTGCACTCTATGTAGCTCATCATGGTTTATGTCAGTTAAGAGAAACTCCCACATAATTATTTTCAAGCTATGAAGTTATAAGATATTCTACTTTGGATCTTGACTTTACTTCATGTTTTATGTCTTATATCTTGATATTTACTGTAACACCCCAAAACTTACAAGCCTAGAATTAGCTCAGAAAGCCTGAAACAATCTAAAAATTTCAATTGTCAGAAACTATGAGTCAGCCTTACGCGTCATGGAAGGTTCCACGAGTCATGGACCATACACGTGGAATCATATCAGAGGGATGACATTCCCTCATAGAACCATGGACTGGTTCCATGAGCCATGGAAATTTTCATGAGCTTTGGGATCCATCCGTGGAACTCAGACCTGAGGGTCATCAAATCCCCTAGGAACCACGAGCATGTTCCACGAGCCGTGGGTGGTTCCATGAGCTGTGAACTTGGCTCATAGTTACCAGACCCACAACTAAGAAGAGAATCTAGGAACCAGATAGGGTTCCACGAGTTGTGGAACTTTCCATGATCTATAGGACCCATCTGTGGAACCTGAGACGCAGATTTTCCAGCAGTTTTTTATTTAATTTCTTAGGGGTATTTTAGACCTTTCCTTTCTATTTTAGCTCCGACTATATATAACCTTAGGCTTATTTCATTACGTCTAATCCCCAAAATCAAATCAAATTCTCAAAGTTAAATTCTAAAACAGAAAAGAAGCGGCTTCTCCAAAGTTCCAGGCCTAGCGTTCTCTCCTCCAAGCTTCAACTTCAGTTTCTTGCAGGGATTTTCTTCACCAGGTATGTGGGATTTCACTAGTGGGTTTCTTACACCCATTAGGTCCCTAGAATTTAGTTGGTTCCTTCAGTTTCTTCATGATTGATTAGTCCTAGGGTTCAAGAACCTTAGAATTTTCCTTTGTTATTCAGATGCTACAATTTATGTGATGTTTAGTCCAGATTCCTTAGGAAATTACTACAGCCCATGTTTAGGATTTAGAACCCTCGCCTATCAAAACTTCTAGTACTTTACGTATTTTTCTTGCTAGGTAGATTAGTCAAATAATCATGTTTCATGATCTAAATGCCCTATCCTTTAGTATGTTTATGTTGAATTCTACGTTTATTACCAGCATTTTGAGCTATCAACTATTTCAGTGCATTGTTTCTTATATTCAGTTGGGAGTAGACTTAGTATCGAGCGGATAAAGGGATAAATCCTTAGTTGTCAGTTTAGGCTAAGACCTTTAGTAGCAATCCCCAAGCCCTAGAACTACGGTGCCACCGTAGGTATTAAAGGAGTTAGCTGTCAGACTAGGCTTCATCTCTTTGTCCCTTGAGGACATCAATAGTGGATCCACATCAGACTTGTTCATACCCTTGGAAAGGTATGAAAACCCTTCCATCCAGGGTTACAGGTTGGCCTCGTAGTTAGCTCAACTTGGGGTATGTCGGTTAATAGTACCTTCCACAGTTAGATTCATATTGCATTGACCATGTACCCAGTATTTATTTCAGTATTCAGTTCAGCATGTTATATTCATGATTTGTACTTGGTCATTCTACTCAGCCCAGCTTTCAATTATATTTCAGTATGATTGTTTCCAGGTTCAGTTCTTTATTATTCACTTAGTAGATATATATCCTACATGCTCAGTACATTCAAAGTACTGACGCATACTTTTGTGCTACATTATTTTATAATGTAGGTTCAGGAACTCAGCATCCAGACTGCGCTTAGTCAATTTCCAGCCAGTACTCAGCAGCTCAGTGGTGAGTCCTCATAGTTCAAGCACGGTAGACATGCTTTACTTCTAGCATTTACCTTTCAGTTTTTGTCTTATTAGAGTTAGCTGGGGGCATATCCCAGTAACTCATATCAGTTAGAGGCTTTCAGACATAGACTAGATTCAGGGGAGTTGCTAGTGTTGTTTTCAGTCATTACTATATTTTTATTACAGTTTATACTCAGTTATATTTTGGGCTCTTTCCCACTTTATACATATAAACTTTTTTCAGCTTTCACATAGTATATACTTTTGCTTTAAATTGTATAGATATACCATGTCATGGGTTAGCTCGGGGTCACTTGTGACACTGAGTACCATGTTTCGTCTAGGGTCTAGCCTTAGGGCATGACAAACTTGGTATCAGAGCATCAGGTTCAAGTGTCCTATGGTGTTTGAAAGCTGCGTTACGTAGAGTTTTCTTCATGGGTATGAAGCGCACTACACTTATAAGGGAGAAGCTATGAGAGGTCATTAGGAATAACTTACCTTCTTTATTTTCCAGTTAATGATATAGAGTATAAACTCTATTTAATTTCCTTCCATTCTAACTCATGCTCTTTGCATTTCAGAAAATGCCTCCTCGTAGAGCTAACGCTAGGAATCAGCCAGCGCCAACAACTCTAATAGACCCCTTGAACGAGCAAGTCACGCATGCCAAATTCAGGGAAGCCTTCCAAGTACTTGCTCAGGCTATGACCGCCCAGGTCAACCAGTAGGCTGCAGCCCCTGCTCCGCTTCAGATAAATACTGCTGCAGCCAAGATCAGGGATTTTGCAAGGATGAACCCTTCAGAGTTTCATTGGTCAAAGTCAGAAGAGGATCCCCAAGAGTTCTTAGATGATATTCAGAAGGTGACAGACATTATGGGTGTCACTGAAGGGAGTTGCCTACACTTGGTACTAGCAATGGAAGGAATCTCATTGTGCAAATGCAGGACCAGTGACTTGGGATCTTTTTAAGATAGATTTTTTGGACCAGTTCTTCCCACTAGAGCTCAGAGAAGCCAAGGTTTAGGAGTTCATCAATCTGAAGCAGGATCACATGAGTGTGAAAATCTATGCTCTCAAGTTCACTCAGCTATCCAAGTATGCTCTAGCAATAGTAGTTGACTCCACATCTCGTATAAGCAAGCCTGTATCTAGTGTGGCAGATGATGTAGTCAAGGAGTGCAAGACTGCCATGCTGATTAAGGAGATGGACTTTTCCAGGTTGGTTGCTTATGCCCACCAAATTAAAGAGGAGAAGATCAAAGAAAGGGGGGGAGATACTAAGAGGGCTAGGACAGGTGACTTTGGCTACTCTCAACATAGGTTGTAGGGTGGTAACCGCTCTCAGTTCCATCAGAAGAATTCAGCTCCAGCTCCATCTTCTGCTTGTGCCCCAGTGCCTAAGTTCAATAAGGATCATCGAGATAGAGAGTCTGGCTCTAAGTCCCAAGGTACGGTTACTAGTAGGCGCACTAACCCAGTATGTAAGAAGTGTGGTAGAAACCACCAAGGTGAGTGCTTGGAAGGTAGTGGAAATTGCTTTAGGTGTGGCAAGCCAGACCATATGATGATGGATTTTCCAATAGCTTCTCAGAAAGGTATGGATGTTCGCCCGCAAATTCATACTGGTTCTACAATAACTCTTGCCAGACGCCCCACTCAGCAGGGTGCCTAGTCTTGAACAGGTGGTGGTAAGTGCCAGAACAAGTTGTATTCTCTTCAGGCTTGACAAAACCAGGAGGATTCTCCTGATGTGGGCATGGTTACATTGCGAGTCTTTAATACTGATGTCTATACATTGTTAGATCCAGGGGCTACACTTACCTTTATAACTCTATATATAGTAGTGAACTTTGATGTCAGTCTAGAAATCCTCCCAGAACCCTTCTCAGTCTCTACTCCAGTTGGTGACCCAGTTATTGCTAGACGGGTATACAAAAACTGCCCTGTCACAGTTTCCCAGAAAATCACCTCAGCAAATCTTGTAGAGTTAGAAATGGTAGATTTTGATATCATTCTAGGAATGGATTGGTTACATTCCTATTATGCCTCAGTCGATTGTATAACTAGGATCGTTCAATTCCAGTTTCCTAATGAGCCAGTCTTAGAGTGGAAGGGTAGTAACTCAGTGTCTGTAGGTCGATTCATCTCCTACCTTAAGGCAAGAAAAATAATGTCCAAAGGGTATATCTATCACCTTGTTCGGGTTAAGTATTCAAACTCTGATACGCCAACTCTTGAGTCAGTCCCAGTGGTGAACGAGTTCCCAGAAGTGCTCCCAGAAGATCTTTTCAGAGTTCCTCCTGAAAGGGAAATCAACTTCAGAATTGATCTCCTTCTAGATACCCATCCTATTTTGATTCCTCCTTACAGAATGGCTCCAGCTGATCTTAGGGAATTAAAAGAACAACTGAAAGACCTACTAGACAAGGGCTTCATCAGACCCAGCATCACTTTATGGGGTGCTCCAGTGTTGTTCGTGCGTAAGAAGGATGGTTCTCTCAGGATGTGTATTAACTACTATCAGTTAAACAAAGTCACAATCAAGAACAAATACCCTATCCCAAGGATTGATGACGTGTTCGACCAACTTCAGGGTGCTAGTTGTTTTCCAAAGATAGACCTCAGATCTGGCTATCGTCAGCTCAGAGTCACATGTAGTGACATACCGAAGACAGCCTTTAGGACTCGGTATGGTCACTATGAATTTGTAGTTATGTCTTTTTTACTAACCAATTCTCCTGCATCTTTCATGGACTTAATGAACAGGGTGTTCAGACAATATTTAGACTTGTTCATCATTGTCTTAATTGATAATATCCTTGTTTATTCTCGAAATTAGGAGGCGCATGTGAATCATCTGAGGGTAATTTTGCAAATTCTCAAGGACCACCAGTTATTTGCCAAGTTCAGTAAGTGCGAGTTCTGGTTGAAATTAGTCTCTTTTCTTGGTCATGTGGTGTTTAATGATGGCATCCGAGTTGACTCTCAGAAGATTGAGGAGTAAAGGACTGGCCTAGACCCACCACCCCAACAAACATCAAAAGTTTCTTGGGTTTGGTTGGTTATTACAAGAGGTTCATAGAAGGATTTTCATCCATAGCTGCCCCATTGACCAAGTTGACTCAGAAAAAGGTCAAGTTCCAGTGGTCAAAAAAGTGTGAGAAAAGCTTCTTAGAACTAAAGACTAGGTTGACTACAACTCCTGTTTTGACTCTACCAGAGGGTTCAGATGGTTATGTGGTTTATTGTGATGCATCCAGAGTTGGCCTGGGTTGTGTTTTGATGCAGCAAGGTAAGGTCATAGCTTATGCTTCCAGAGAGCTCAAGACCCATGAGAAGAACTACCCAACTCATGACCTAGAACTAGCAGCAGTTGTGTTTGGCCTAAAGATTTGGAGACACTACATGTATGGTGTGCATGTTGATGTGTTCACAGATCATAAGAGCCTCTAGTATGTGTTCACCCAAAAAGAGTTGAATCTTCATCAGAGGAGATGGCTTGAGTTCCTCAAATAATATGATATGAATGTGCTCTACCATATGGGTAAGGCCAATGTAGTGGATGATGCCCTCAGTAGACTCTTTATGGGTAGAGTATCTCATGTTGAGAAAGATAAGAGAAAACTGTCCACAGAGGTTCATCGGCTTTCTCGCTTAGGAGTTTTCCTTATGGAAACTTCAGATGGTGGTGTGATAGTTCATAATAGGTTAGAATCTTCATTGGTATCTGGGGTTAAGGAGAAATAGGATAGTGATCCCATATTGCTTCAGCTGAAGGGTGCAGTTCATCAGCAGAAAGTTAAGGTATTCTTCCAAGAGGGAGATGGTGTGCTTCATTATCAGCGTTTCTTATGTTTTCCTAAGGTGGTAAGTTGAGGTAGCAGATCCTTACAAGAAGCCCATAATTCCAGATATTCCATTCATTTGGGTGCCACTAAGATGTACAGTGATCTACGAGAAGTCTATTGGTGGAACATCATGAAGAGGGAAATTGCAAATTTTATGGCTAAGTGTCCCAACTGTCAGCAGGTTAAAGTAGAACATCGTAAATCAGGAGGTATGACTCAAGAGATTAGTATTCCTACTTGGAAGTGGGATGTGGTTAACATGGATTTCATTACGGGATTTCCTCGTACTCGCTGACATCATGACTCCATTTGGGTGATAGTGGAAAGAGTCATTAAGTCAGCTCATTTCTTGGCAGTCAAGAATACCTATTCAGTGGAGGATTATGCCAAACTCTACATTAGTGAGATAGTCAGGTTGCATGGGGTTCCTATGTCTATCATCTCAGATGGAGGTTCTCAGTTTACATCTCATTTCTAGATGTCTTTTCAGAAGGGTCTTGGTACTTAGATGAATCTCAGTACATCATTTCATCTGCAGACGGACGGTCAGGCATAGCATACCATTCAGACCTTAGGGGATATGCTGAGAGCGTATGTGATTGATTTCAAGGGTAGTTAGGATGATCACCTACCTCTCATAGAGTTCAGCTATAACAACATATTCCACTCCAATATCTAGATGGCCCCATATGAGGCACTTTATGGGCATAGATGCATATCAACGGTTGGTTGTTTCGATGTAGGTGAAGCAGCCTTGATTGGGCTAGATTCGGTTCATGAGGCCATGGAAAAGGTTCAGCTCTTCAGGGAGAGATTGAAAACAGCTCAGGGTCATCAGAAGTTCTATGCATATTTGAGGAGAAGGGACTTAGAGTTTGAGGTAGATGATTAGGTTTTCCTGAAAATGTCACCCATGAAAGGGGTGATGAGATTTGGCCAGAAGGGGAAGCTCTATCCCAGGTATGTAGGCCCTTACAGAATCCTGAAAAGGGTTGGTAATGTGGCTTATGAGTTAGAGTTGCAAGCAAAGATAGCAGCGGTTAATAAAGTCTTTCACATTTCATTGTTGAAGAAGTATGTGGGTGATCCAGCATCGATAGTACCTCTTGAGAGTGTGGCGGTGAAGGATAGCCTCACCTATGAGGAGGTTCCAGATAAGATTCTTGACCGTTAGGTTTGTAGATTGAGAAATAACGAAGTTGCTTCAGTAAAAGTTTTATGAAGGAATCAGTCCGTCGAGGAAGCTTCTTGGGAAGCAAGAGCATCCATGATGTCGAAGTACCCTCACCTCTTTTCTTTCGCTTTAGTTTCTGCTTGAGCTAATAGTTCTTGTCAAGTCTCTAAGTTTACTCTTGTGTATATCAGTCTTAGTACCTTGTTCCTTTAGTTATCCTTGCATTTCAGCACATCTGCATGTTCATGGAACTTAATTAAGTCATATATCAGTTTCTAGTACTCAGTTGGTAGGAATTGTAGCTCCTTCCCTCCAAACATTGCCTAGTTAACCTTCATTCAAGGATGAATGATCCCAAGGGGGAGATATTGTAACACCCGAGAACTTCCAAGACCAGACTTAGCTCAGAAAGCCTGAAACAATCCAAAAATTACAACTGTTAGAAACCATGAGTCAGCCCTACGACTCGTGAAAGGTTCCATGAGTCGTGGACCATACCCATGGAATCAGATCAGAGGGATGGCATTCCCTCTGAGAACCACGTACTGGTTCCATGAGCTATGGAAGTTTCCACGATCCATAAGATCCATATGTGGAACTCAGACCCGAGGGTCATCAAATCCCCCCAGGAACCACAAGAAGGTTTCAAAATCCATGGGTGGTTCCACGAGCCATGAACTTGGCTCGTGGTTATCAGACCCGCAGCCAAAAAGAGCATCCAAGAACCACGATAGGGTTCCACGAGCCGTGGAACTTTCCACGATCCATAGGACCCATCCGTGGAACCTGAGACGCGGATTTTCAAGCAATTTTTAAGTTAATTTCTTAGGGGTATTTTAGACCTTTCCTTTCTATTTTAGCTCCACCTATATATAGCCTTAGGCTTATTTCATTAAGTCTAATACCCCAAAACAAATTAGATTCTCTAAGTTAAATTCTAAAACTGAAAAGAAGCGTCTTCTCCAAAGTTCCAGGCCTAGGGTTCTCTCCTCCAAGCTTCAACTTCAGTTTCTTGCAGGGATTTTATTCACCAGGTATGTGGGATTTCACTAGTGGGTTTGTTTCACCCATTAGGTCCCTAGAATTCAGTTGGTTCCTTCAGTATCTCCATGATTGATTAGACCTAGGGTTCAAGATGCTACAATTCATGTGATGTTTATTCCAAATTCCTTGGGAAATTACTACAACCCATGATTAGGATTCAGAACCCTACCCTATCAAATCTTCCAGTACTTTATATATTTTTCTTGCTAGGAAGATTAGTTAAATAATCATGTTTCAGGATCTAAATGCCCTATCCTTCAGTATGTTTATGTTGCATTCTTAGTTAATTACTAGCATTTTGAGCTATCTGCATTGTTTCTTATATTCAGTTGGGAGTAGAATTAGTACCGAGTGGACGAGGGGATGAAGGCTTAGCTATCAGTTTAGGCTAAGACCTTTAGTAGCAGTCCCCAAGTCCCAGAACTATGCTTCCACCATAGGTATTAAAAGAGTGAGCTGTCAGACTAGGCTGCATCTCTTTGTCCCTCGAGGACATCAGTAGTGGATCCATGTCAGACTTGTTCGTACCCTTGGCATGGGATGAACACCCTTCCATCCAGGGTTATAGGTTGGCCCCATATTTATATTAACTTACGGTATGTAAGTTAAGAGTACCTCCCATAGTTAGATTCATGTTGCATTGACCATGTACCCAGTATTTATTTCAGTATTCAGTTCAGCATATTATATTCATGATTGGTACTTGGTCATTGTACTCAGCCCAGCTTTCAGTTATATTTCAGTATGATTGTTTCCAGGTTCAGTTCTTTATTGTTCACTTAGTAGATATATATCCTACATGCTCAGTACATTAAAAATACTGGCGCATACTTTTGTGCTACCTGATTTTATGATGTAGGTTCAGGAAAAAAGCATCCATATCGCACTTAGTCAATTTTCAGTCCATACTTAGTAGCTCAGTGGTGATTCCTAATAGTTCGAGGATGATAGACATGCTTTACTTTCAATATTTACCTTTCAGTTTCAGTCTTATTAGAGTTAGCTGGGGACATGTCCCAGCAACTCATATCAGTTAGAGGCTTTTAGACATAGACTAGATTCAGGGGAGTTGCTAGTGTTGTTTTCAGTCATTACTATATTTTATTACAGTTTATACTCAGTTATGTGTTGGGCTCTTTCCCACTTTATACATATGAACTTTTTTCAGTTTTCGCACAATATATACTTTTCCTTCAAATTGTATAAATATGTCATGCCATGGGTTATCTTGGGGTCACTTTTGACACTGAGCACCGTGTTGCATCTAAGGGGTAGCCTCAGGGAGTGACATTTACTTACATTATCTCTTTATATGAACAAGCTCATTTTAAGTATGTTTTAAGTTTGTTTTATCATGATCATGCACATCTCACATACTTGGTATATCCTATAGTACAGACAAATATTTTGTGTTGCATCCTCTTGATGATGCAGATTCAGGTTCACTCCCTCAGGCATGTGGCTAGATACCTTAAGCCATTTCTAGTCAGTGTTGGTGAGCCCTCATAATTTTAGGGCTAGTTATGATCCTAGTTAGTTATGATTGTTTACTTTCGTACTTCGAGTTATTTAGGGTCTTGTCCTAGCAACTCCTTATGTCATGTGTAGAGGCTTTTCAGACATAGACAGTATTCAAGTTTCTCTTTCATATTATGTTTCATTTTGACTTTATCATATATGGATTGAGTTGCCTAGCTTCTATTTATGCTTCTGCTATGTTATCTTATGAATACCTGAGTTATGCTATGAACAAGGGTTAGCTCGAGGCACTTGCAGCCCCAGGTCCCAGGTAACACCTAGGGGTAGCCTCAGGGCATGACAAACATGGTATCAGAGATAGGTTCAAGAGTCCTAGGGTGTCTGAAAGCCGCATCGAGTAGAGTCTCTTTCATGTGTGTGAAGCATGCCACACTTATGAGAGGGAAGTTATGAGATGTCTTAGGAAAATTTAACTTTTTTCATGATCAATGTTATATTGTAGAGTTTAACTCAGTTACCCCTCTAATCTATTTTTGTTACATTTCAAATTATGCCTCTTAATCATACTATGCCTCGCCGGGACAATGCCTGAAATGCTAATCCTCCGATTGCAGACCCCGAGGTCATAAATGCAGAGTTCACAAATGCTATTCACCTATTGGCCCAGACTATGGTTGCCAAAGCCAATAAGCAGGCTCCTATCCCTCATTCACCCTCAAGGTGGAATAGCAGCTCGAGTTTGAGATTTTATCCATATGAACCTGCCAAAATTCTGGGGTTCAAAAGTTGGGGATGATCCACTTATATTTATGAACGAGGTGAAGAAAATCTTGCAGGTCATCAGAGTTGAGAGTGTTGAGCTAGCTTTCTACCAGCTAAAGGATGTAGCTCATATCTGGTTTACTCAGTGGAAGAAGGCTAGAGCTAGAGAAGTGGTCCCTATGACTTGGGAGTGTTTCAAGAGGGCTTTCCTTGACTGGTTCTTTCCTTGAGAGTTGAGGAAATCTATGGCCGAGGAATTTGTGAAATTGAGAAAGGGATTGATGTCAGTTCAGGAGTACATTTTGAGGTTCATTCAGTTGTCTAGGTATGCTCCATCTATGGTAGAGGACCTGCAGGATTAGATGAGCAAGTACATCTATGAGTATCAGATTTAGTAAAGAAAGCGTGTAGGTTTTCTATGCTCTTGAGTGATATGAATATTTCCCAACTTATGACTCATGCTCATCAGATTGAGGGAGAAAAGTTAAGGAAGATGGCAAGAGAGAACAAGAGGTTCAGATCCGAGGGTTCAGGTTTTGGCCATTATAGGTCTAGAGGCGGACATTGCTCTTCATTTCAGAAGAAGTCATTAGGACCCATGTATTCTTCAGCCAGCGCTCCTACCATGGCCCTCAGGCCTCGTCATGATCAGACTGTTAAAGGATCTGGTTCCCATTCATAGTCTCAGGGAAGTGTAGAAAAAGGGTCTTCCCACCCTATTTGCAACAGTTATGGGAAGAATCACTCGGGAGAGTGTCATTATGGCACAAGTGCATGCTTTAGGTTTGTACAGGCTGGACACATGATTAGGGATTTCCCGTCAGCTAAGAAGGTACAAGGATGTAGTAGGACTCAGTCTGCTCCAGCAACTTTAGGAGGTCGACCGACCTAGCTAGGTGCAGCTTCTAGTTCTGGTGGTCAGTGCCAAAACCGTCTTTATGCCATATGCTCTCTCCAGGACTAGGAGAGTTCACCGGATGTGGTTACTGGTATGTTGAAAGTCTTCTCTCTCGATGTGTATGCTTTGTTGGATCTCAGTGCCTCCTTATCTTTTGTGACCCCTTATGTTGCTTGTAAGTTTGAGATTAGTCCTAATCATTTTTATAACCCTTTTGTGTTTCTACTCCTATTGGTCAGTCAGTCCTAGCGAAAAGAATCTACCAAAATTACCGTATCTCAATCCTCCATTGAGTCACTTCAGCGAATCTAGTTGAGTTAGAGATGACTGATTTTAATATTATCCTTGGTATGGATTGGTTGTATGCCTGTTATGCCTCGATCACTTGTCGTACTTGAGTGGTTAGTTTCAAATTTCCAAATGAACCTGTCTTAAAGTGGCAAGGTCGTCCTCCATCCTTAAAGGGTCATTTCATATCTTATCTTAAGACTAGGAAGATGATTTCTAAGGGTTATGTTTATTATATAGTTCAGGTTATGGACACGGAGGCCGAAACCCCATCCTTTCAGTATGTTCCTATTTTGAATGAGTTCCCAAAAGTGTTTCCCGAAGATTTGCCCGGAGTCCCTCCCGAGCGGGAGTTTGACTTTGGGATAGATCTTCTTCCAGATATGAATCCTATCTCTATTCCTCCCTATAGAATGGCTCCCGTGGAACTTAAGGAATTGAAGGATCACTTGAAAGACCGCCTTGATAAGGGCTTCATTTGACCCAACATCTCTCCATGAGGTGCTCCGGTCTTATTCGTGCGAAAGAAAGATGGTTCCCTCAGAATGTGTATTGATTACCGTCAGTTGAACAAGGTTATAATCAAGAATAAGTATCCCATTCCTAAGATTGATGACTTGTTAAATTAGCTTCAGTGTGCTAGTTTCTTCTCTAAGATCGACCATAGATTCGGTTATCATCAGCTTTGGGTTTGAGTGTGTGGCATTTCGAAGACAGCCTTCAGAAGTCGGTATGGTCATTATGAATTTATGGTTTTGTCTTTTGGTTTAACAAATGCTCCTGCAGCCTTTATGGATTGGATGAACCGTGTGTTCAAGCAGTATTTGGATATGTTTGTTATTATTTTCATTGATGATATTCTTATCTATTCTCAGAGTAAGGAGGAGCTTGTGGACCATTTGAGAGTGCTGTTGCAAACTTTCAAAGACCGGCAGTTATTTGTTAAGTTTAGCAAGTGTGAGTTTTGGATGCAGTCTGTTGCTTTTCTGCGTCAGATTGTAACTAAAGATGGTATTCGAGTTGATTCTCAAAAGATCAAGGCAGTTAAGAACTGGCCTAGAACCACTTCCCCATATGATATTAGGAGCTTTTTTGGTTGGTTACTATAGGAGATTTGTGGAAGGATTTTCTTCCATTGTTGCCCCATTGACTCAGAAGAAGGTAAAATTGCAGTAGTCGGATCTATGTGAGAAGAGCTTTTAGGGATTGAAGACTAGATTGACCACGGCTCCAATGGTATATTGTGATGCTTCTAGAATTGGTTTGGGTTGTGTGTTGATGCAGCATGGTAAAGTGATTGCTTATGATTTGAGACAACTGAAGATTCATGAGAAGAACTATCCTACTCATGATCTTGATTTAGCAGCCGTGGCTTTTGCTTTGAATATTTTGAGACACTACTTGTATGGTGTCCACTTGGATGTATTCATCGATCATAAGATTCTTTAGTATTTGTTCACTCAATAGGAATTGAATCTTCGTCAAAGAAGATTGCTTGAGCTTCTTAAGGATTATGATATGAGTGTGCTTTAACATCCGGGTAAGGCCAATGTTATGGCGGATGCTTTGAGTAGGTTGTCCATGGGTAGTGTGTCTTTGGTTGAGGATGGAAAGAAGGAATTGGCCAAGGATGTTAATCAACTTGCTTGGTTAGGAGTTTACCTTATGGTTTTGACTAAAGGTGGCGTTATTGTTCAGAATGGTTCTGAATCTTCTTTGGTAGCTGAAGTGAAAGTAAAGCAAGATAGTGATCCCATTTTGCACCAGTAAAAGTGTGCAGTCCATCAGCAACGGGTAGAGGTTTTCTCCCAAGTGGGAGATGGTATGCTTTGATATCAGGGTCGATTATGTGTTCCTGACATAGATAGGTTGAGATAGCGGATTTTGATAAAGACTCATATCTCCAGATATTCTATTCACCCCGGTGCCACTAAGATAGACTGTGACCTACGGGAAGTCTATTGGTGGAATGGCATGAAGAGGGACATAGTAGATTTTGTGGCTAAGTGTCCCAAATGTCAACAGGTAAAGGTGGAGCATCACTGACCAGGTGGTATAACTCAAGAGTTGATCTTCCTACTTTGAAATGGGAAGCGATTAATATGGATTTCATCACTGGTTTTCCTCGTACTCGAAGGTAACATGATTCTATTTGGGTGATTGTCAATCAGATGACTAAGTCATCCCACTTCTTGGTTGTTAAGACTATAGATTTAGCAAATGATTATGCCAAACTCTTCATTCGGGAGATAGTTATATTGCATGGTTTTCCATTGTCTATCATCTCAGATAGGGGTACTCAGTTTACATCCCAGTTTAGGAAGTCTTTTCAGAAAGGTCTTGGTACTCTGGTTAAGCTTAGTACAACTTTTCACCCTCAGACGGATGGCCAGGAAAAGCGTACTATTTAGACTTTGGAGGATATGTTAAAAGCTTGCATGATTTATTTCAAAGGTAATTGGGATGATCACTTACCTTTTATCGAGTTTGCCTACAACAACAACTTTCATTCTAGCATCCAGATGGCTCCTTATGAGGCACTTTATGGGCAGAGATGTAGGTCTTCTATTGGTTGGTTTGAGGTAGGTCAGGCAGATTTAATTGGTACAAATTTGGTTCATGGGACTATGAAGAAAGTTCAGATCATTAGGGAAAGGCTGAAGATCGCTCAGAGTTGGAAGAAATCATATGCAGATGTGAGGAGAAGAGAGTTAGAGTTCAAAGTTGATAATTGGGTGTTTCTGAAGGTGTCACCCATGAAGGGTGTGATGAGATTTGGTAAGAAAGGGAAGATTTGTCCCTGCTATGTAGGTCCTTATCGGATTCTGAGGAGAGTTGGTAGTGTTTCCATGTTTCCTTGTTAAAGAAGTGTGTTGGTGATCCGACCTTGATTGTTCCTTTTGAAGATGTGGGTGTGAAGGATAGCCTTACTTATGAGGAAGTTCCCGTGGAGATTCTTGATTGTCAAATATGGAGGTTGAGAAATAAAGAAGTCACTTCAGTGAAGGTCCTTTGGAGAAATCAGCTAGTTGAGGGAGCTACTTGGGAAACAGAAGCAGCCATGACAGCCAAGTACCCTCATCTCTTTCCTTCCAATTTTGTTTTAGCTTGAGGTAATAGTTTTCTCCTTAGTATGTCCCTCTGATTCTATTACATCAGTTTCTCCCATGATCCTAGCATGCATTCATGATTTCCAAAGTTAGTTCAATCATGTTTTAAGTTAAAAGCCCAGTTTTCATGTTTACTCTTGGGTTTCATGTTTTATTGTTTGGTTAGGCTGTTCTCTCTCTAGTTTTCCTTGCTTAGTCTTCATTCACTGACGAATGATCCTAAGGTGGAGATATTGTAACACCCCAGAAATCGATTAATCTTTTAAACTTGAATATTCTGAAAAACTATAAAATTCCCTGGGATCATGGATGAGATCACAAACTGTAGTCCTGGACCATGATCCATAGTCTGAACTCAGGTCTGCTTATTGGAAGTGTTCTTCCCTCAGTCTACAAGTCATTTGACAGTTCGTGGTTTGGAATTATGGCCCGTCCTTTGGACTCGTAGTTCATAGTTCTAGAGGACCCCCATAAAGGGTCCTTGATATGACAAGTTGGTTAATGACCCGTCACTTGAACCACAGGTCATCCTTCTATCCGTAGTTCCTGAGGATAAGAGGATCCCCAGTTCCCTAAGTAGATACACGAGTCAACAGAACAGTCTGTCGTTCTGAATCACGGACCGTAGTGTGACTTGTGGAATGACTTTCCAGTAGACCCCACCAAAAGTGGCTTTTGGAAGCACAGATCAGTTGATGGGTCTTCATTTAGGACGATGACCCATAGACTGACTCATGGTATATGAAGCCGAACCTTTTATCAGCTTTTTCCTAATTAAATCCTAGGGGTATTTTTGTAATTTCCACCTTTTTAACTCCTAAGTGAAGTCGTTTTGACCACTTATAGTAAGGTTTCTACCTTATTTAGCCTAAGGCTATCATTATCCCTCATTCATATACCAAATAGGGAAAAGAACTCCTTCAAGCTCCAAGTTCAAGCCTCTTTTTCTTTTCAATTTCGGTTGGGTTAGCTTCAATCAAGGTATGTGGGTATTCAACAATGGGTTTCTTTCACCCTTGTGCCCAAAACCCCTAATTTCTATTTTGATTTCATGAACTTCCAAATTAGGGTTCTTACCCAATTCTTATGGGCTTTGCTATAAATTGTCTTCTCATGAATTTACTAAGAAATTACTATTTAAATTGCATGATTTTGCATGGGGTTTTATATGTGAACTCCTATTTCATGAATTGAAGGTTAATTATAGCAAATTCTTCATGCATGAATTAATTTAAGTAAATTGGGTATTTGATAGCATGTTTTCATGAAATTCAAGCAAGTGCATGCCTAATTTGTATGTTCTAAGAAAATATATGTCATTATGAAATTGAACTAGAGCCATGCAAGTTTTCAAGTTATGAATTATTATGCAAGACAAGACACCCGATGTACCATCAATGCTCATGAATTATTTCCTAAACTAAGGTTCGTGAGTAGTATGAAGATCCGGGTTATGAACATGTTTATAAACAAGCTTGACATCTAGATATGTCACATATATGTGAGCCCTATGTTATATATGTCTTGGCAGTAGTATTTAGCAACGAGCAATGAGGGTTCTAGATAACCCAAGTCCAAAACTACGTTGCCACCATAGGTTGCACTCTGTGTCTTATGAAAGGATCCTTATGACATGGTTCTAACCTTGGCTGGTTAGGACAACCTTTTTAGTGTGGGTGCATGACACTGGACTTCATTTAACTCAGCGTGGTTTGTGTCGGTTAAGAGAAACTCCTACATGATTATTTTTAAGCTATGAAGCTATAAGATATTCTACTTTCGATCGTGACTTTACTTCATGTTTTATGTCTTATATCTTGATATTTACTTAAGTTATCTCTTTATAAGAACGAGCTCATTTTAAGCATGTTTTAAGTTTGTCTTTAACATGATCGCACACATCTCACATACTCGGTACATCCTATAGTACTGACGCATATTTTGTGTTGCATCCTCTTGATGATGCAGTTTCAGGTTCCCTCCCTTAGGCACGTGGCTCGAGACCTCAGCCATTTCCAGTCAGTATTGGTGAGTCCTCATAATTAGAGGGCTAGTTATGATCCTAGTCAGTTATGATTGTTTACTTTTGTACTTACAGTTACCTAGGGTTTTGTCCTAGCAACTCTTTATGTCATGTGTAGAGGATTTTGAAACATAGACAGTATTCGAGTCTCTCTTTCGAATTATGTTTCATTTTGACTTTATCATATATGGATTGGGTTGCCTAGTTTCTATTTATGCTTCCGCTATGTTATCTTATGAATACCTGAGTTATGCTATGACCAAGGGTTAGCTCGGGGTACTTGCCGCCCTTGGTCATGTGTTATGCCTAGGGGGTAGCCTCGGGGCATGACACATGGGTTCTCTTGAATCACCACGAGTGAGCTATAACCAAAAATTAACTTGGGTAAGTTGGGCTATTTCTAAAACCAACTCTTAGATGGGAGTTTCCGGCAACCAAACTATCTATAGCCTTGATCTAGAGTGGAAACCCCAACTCCCCACTTTTAAACCTTCCCAAATTTAGGAACTCCTCTTTCAAGCAAGAACACAATTAGTATACTAAGTCAATGTTTGCAACCATCAACTAGAAGATTAAAGCATGGAAGATTCAATAGAACCACATGATAAATCAAGAGAAAGCACAAGATTTATAATTAGAAACCTAAATTAAGCATTATCTCTTATACAACCCAAGCCTCAAATCAACAATTTAATCCTACAAATTAGCAATTAAGAACGAGAGTTAAAGAATGGAATTTAAGATTTTTGCAATACAAAGTATCCAAATCTTCACTCCTATGGTGTAGGTTGATAAACTTGCTCTCCAAGCTTGCCAAAAGTTGGGAGAATGGCCAAAGATAGATTCGAAGACGGTTGAGAATTATTTTATGTGGATTGGTGTATCCAAAAGTAAGAATTTCAAAATCTGTCCTGCAGCTGACGACTTCTTCATCGCGGTCGCTTGAGCGATCCTCACGGTCGCGAGGCTTTATCTTTTCATTCCACGCAGTTGTGTGACTTCAGTCTCACGGTCACATGGCTTTGATTCCCTCTGCATCGCGGTCGCGTACCTTGTAGCACACGGTCGCAATAGCCAACTTGATTCCTTGTGCATCGTGGCCGCGTGCCTTGTAGCTTGCAATTGCGATAGCCAAATTGATGCAAGTGATCAACAACTCATTTTAGCTCCATTTGACTAGTTTTCACTCGAATCTTTCCCGAACGCTTCTAAAACACAGAAACCTGTGAAATAGAAGTAATTCGTGTCAATTGCATTATTTATCCACGTTATACTAGCAAAATCCTAAGACTAAAAGCTAAATAAGTAGGTATAATACCAACTTATCAAACCCCAAAACTTGAACTATTGCTTGTCCTCAAGCAACTTAAAATTCTAACTCAAGAGGAACACAACACAAGTGCAAAGACAATACCATAAGCCAAGGAAAACCCATTTCAAGCACCAAATATGACTTCAGTTGGTACTAATGATTAGTCAACCACATGATAATTTAGTCTAAGCAATCCCCTTTATTCAAAACACCATTAAAGAATGAAATGGGACAATAAGAGCAACCAAGTGACAACAACCAATCCTCAAGATGTGACTCAAACTACTAGCTTACCAAACATGCTCCTTTGACTCATTTTTGGAGTTTATCAATGTCACCAATTATCATAATTCATATGCTCTCACAAGAACGAAAGTCTGAAAAACACATTATGTACAAAGACAATCACAAAGGACAAATACACAAACACTCACACTCACAAGGAATTTCAAGTACAAACAACTATCCAACGATAGGCTTGCCCTTATTTTCATTTTCCGCTAGCTCAAAAACAATCGGTTGGAGATCTCATAGGGATTTTCTAAGCTTGTAATATAGGCTCGGGGAAGGATACGATACATATTTGGATTTAAGTGACTACATCCTCCTTGAACTCCACACAACTTTTTCAATTTGAAACCAAAGCCATTTCTTTTCATTTTCATTCAATACAAGACACCATTCCACTCATTTCAATAGGGGCTCAAATTTTATCATTTTATTCACCTCGGAGGATTCATTCCCTTTCTTTCCTTTCCTCTTTCCTTTCTTCTTTGCTTTTTTTCACATTCTTCCTTTATTTTGACAATTCTTTTTAGGCAACAAACCAAGACAAACTCATTTAACACTCTTCCAAGGTACCTTTAATCAACTCCCAAGCTTAGGCTTTTAGCCTCGATTTCACACTTATAGAGTTCAAGGAGGGACGGGTTCAAGAGAGGGATTCATATTCAAAGTGGTTAAAGGCTTGTACCGAGGTTGCCAAAAAAATGTATTAGGTTAAAGAGGGGTGACTAATGATACAATTTGAGTGCAATGGTGGACTTTAAGGCTAAGTAGGCTTCAACAATCACAAAGAAGGCCTAAGATCATGTCTCCAACGAACGCAATTGAGACTAACATTAAATGACTAACCGAGCAAGTTCTAGCTAGCAAAAGCAAGCAAAAGAATTATTCAACTAATCCTCACCACACATGGCATGGGAATCGATCAAGAAGGGTCAATTTTTCTACCTCCTAAATAAACAAAAAGAGACATTTTCCAATTCTGAATTATCACCACTAATGTGCTAAGAGTCACAAAAAGATTAAAGGAGTTGTCACTAACATCATTCTTTGCCATGCATTTTTCATAAAATAAATTCGGAAGGGTATGCCTATTTCCCTTAGCATGCAATACTAACTTCATAAGTACCAAACAAGTCAATCGCAACAAAAACCTCAAAAGTTGACGATTTTCCCTTAAGAATGATGTCACTCAGTCTATCATTGGGCCAATTAATCTATCTAAATAGATATTGCTACTCAAGGTTTATCAACACATCCATCCCAATACACAGACACGTGTGATTTGCACATGTAAAAGTGCGGGTTGCATGAGCAACGTACAGGCCAAACAATGGGTATGTGTGAAGCTCGTATAGTTTGCACGTCAATATGTGCGATACAATGCTCCTAGCTCAAACAAGTTCTCTATAGCCTAATAGGTACTCAGACTTCCCTGGCTCAAAACATCCCAAACACTAACTATAAAAGAAACTAAAACAAAGCAACTAAACCATCAACTCTATCCATACAAACTCCAAAACCCGACAAAGGAGCACCAATATTTAACATCAAAATAAACAAGACCGGTGATGGAACAATAATATCAAAAATAAAAGCATGCTAGATAAAGTATGCCTAGGCCAGTCACCTCCAACTAACACAGCGCAGTGCCCTCACTGCATCAAAATAAGATAAGAGTTTAAGGGGGCTCCCTGTAGGGTGTATCACTCAGAACCAAAGCTACTAGATCCTGAGAGGACACAATCTGCCTCATCATCATCATCCTCAGCTTCAGACCCACATAGCTTCTTCAGAGTTCTCATTATCTTTGTGAGGAACTTGCTTTGCTTTCTATCATGGTCCCTATGCTTTTTCTGTCACCTCTCCACCTTAGCCAACATCTTCTTGATGTACTGCTTCTAGATCACTACATTGGCTAGTATAGGGCCACTAAGAGTAATGAAGGTGATGGATCTGATGCCGGTATGGTGGAACTCTCACCCGGACTCAAAGGAAGGCCTGCTACAAGCTGGAAAATATGGACATCCATGCCATAGACCTGGCTGGAGATGTGGTAGAGTGTCAAGGGTCCTTTTTTGAGGGGACCAATAGCCATAGCAGCAGTGGCTGACCCACCTATCTTGCTGGACTCGGGGAATAGACCAAGGGATGGTGAATCCATGTCAATCTTCCTCTTCTTTGATGCTTGCATGGCCCGTCTCTTCTTCGAAGGGTGAATCATTTTCTTGGGCTTTTTCTCATTTTTTTCATCATTCTTGGAGACCCTGGCTTGATAGCATAAGTGAGTGATTAATGAAGGGAAGAGAAAACTTCTGCTACCTTCAAGTACCACTTGTTGAATTTCTTGCATGATCAATTGCCCTACATTCACTGGAACACCCTCCATCATAGCACAAATAACCCTTGCTTTATCAGTGGTCACATCGAATTCATTATTGGAAGGCATAACTCTGGCACAAATGATCAAAAGCCAGAGGACTCAATCCTTGTATTCAACGCTATCCATTATGGGATCATCCCATAATGTAAGTGTTCCACAAACTAACTGGTCCCTGATTCTGTAGGTCAAGATTTGAAGGTGGCATGGTTGATATTTGGGAGGTTATAGTACCCATTGATCAACTCTGGATCAAATCGAACCAACCAGCCCCAAACCTGCACAACCAAGTTATTGGCAAAGTCTGTCTCAGCCGCATTATCATAGAACTCTCGAACCACGATAAAGATTGCCTTGATTGGTTTGGCGGCGAAGCATAACCACCCACTTTCAACCAACTTTCCATAGAAGTGGCTCATTTATCCTCCAATCCATCCAACAGAATACCCTGCTCCCTCGTGATTGGCTTTGTCAAGTGTCGGTCATAAAGTTGGGAGCATTGGAGGGAGACGAAGGTTCCTTGGTTAAAGTAATGCTTATTGGCCACTTGGTTGGCATCTTCATGTTCAATGTCAGCCATTTTCAAACATAAAGTACCTACACAAGGAACAAAACTGTCAAACACCAATATAAGCATGTAAAACAATGTGTTGTGACATGATTAAGCCAAATAAACGAGGCCAAATGATCCCGGAAAGAGCTAGGCAGAGTTGCTATTTTTGGGACTGCCAAAATTGGTCATCGCGATCGCAGGATTTTTCATCGCGATCGCAAAGAACAATATTTTCTTTTCAGAATATTATATCATCGTGATCGCAGAATGGGTCATTGCGATCACGAAGCTCAAGGAAATTGGGCATCACGATCGCGAAGGTCATCTTCCTTCCTAGAAAAATGTGTTTAGACATTTTGTCGAACAGGTGCTTTGCACCATTTAGTTCACCATTTTTACACCACATGGGGTCACTTTTTATCCCAAAGATCAGTAAACCAACAGTATTGTAACCCCCAAAAAGATTCACCCACAATTTTATACCATATCACCCGATTCACACCTATTATTGAAAGAAAAAATTGACACCCACTTGGGTGTTTAAAACCACTTACATTAGCACAATAAGGGTAAATAAAAGAAAAGAAATTGGAGGTCATACCTGAAGGGTTGCAAAGATTCTACGGAATTTAAGTTGATGAAATGTATTATTTTTTCCTTAGGAGAGAAAAGTATCCAAGTTTCAAAGCAAATTTTTCTTTTGAAATGGCTTCTTTGAACTTAATTTACCTGGAAACCATTCAGTGACTCACGGTTGAATGGCCTTATCACACGATCGTGATGATCTAAAATCACATGACTCCACGTGATTGCAATATGTTCACGCGGTCGTGAAGAGTCAGTGAAAATTTAACTCATCGCGATCGCGAGGGTCAGGGGTCATGATCGCGATGCCATAGCAATGCCTGATTTTTTAGAAATATTCCCAGTGCACTATTTTTTCATGCGAAGTCGGGTGCGATGGGCACTTTGGGAGGTGAAAAATGCACTAATTTTGCATAAGCCAATATTTTTGCTCAGTTCACTATTTTCTTGGCGATGGCATGTGCGATGGGAACTCTTCCAGGTGCGAAATGCATGCTTTTCATAGGTATTTTTTGTGATTTTCAACACTTGGTTCCTCTCTTATTCCCTTGGCCACATAAAAATAAATCAAAAAGAAACAAAAGTGAAGTAAAGCATAAAAATAATGGGTTGCCTCCCATCAAGCACACAATTTAACGTCGCGGCGCGATGCAGGATAGGTCACCATTTGGATCTCTATTTGGAGGATTTGAACTTTCGACCCAAACTTGAATTGAACTTTCGGTGACAATCTCGGGGTGATGGTTTGAACATGAGAAGGCTATTTTCACGATTTCACATTTTACACTTTTTTGCCTTCAAGTGAGGAAGGTCACTTTGCCTTCTATCCACGACAACTTTAAAATCGGATAAAATTTGGTCCATCCTCCTTCCAAGGTCTTCCAAAAGCTTGATTACTTCGAATTTCATCCATTCAACTAAACTGAAGGTTGAAAAGTGGTTAGAGTAGTATTCGGGCATCTCTGCCATCACTTTGTCTCATTCATAGCATCCTCACATTCGAATGAACTAGAGTCTTTCAAGATGAATCGTTGGACTTTGCCTTTCAACTCTAGTATAATTCGTTTGATTTCAGCATCATGATTCATGTGTGGAATAGTTCGTTGACACAACACCATCGATTAACGAGCATCCCTTGTGTCCTCTTCTTCAATAGGGAACAACTCAAAACTACTACCCACGATCGTGTATGTTTCAACATGAGCATGCACATCGATGTTCAAATTCCGGATAGCAATTTCAAGTGACCTTTGCTTTTGCCTTCTCTTGTCATGCCTTTTCAACAATATCCCAAACATCGGTAGAATTCTTTCCTGTTGTTCCCCATAGTCCTCTAGTTGGTGATCTTGGTTTAACACCCATTCTCGTCTCATAACCTCACCTAATACACATTTCTCTTTTTGTTAGGGTTCAAGAACTACCGGTACGAATTCACTTTCGGGCGATTCCATATTTTGCAAATCTTCATCATCATTCGCAAAGTGAATTTGACTGAGCTTAATGTTCAAGACATGTTCATTTGCATGGTTTGGAGGGTTTTCTTCACTAATTCAACCAAGAGGATTAGACAAATCTGCCATGGGCTGCATGGCGCGATTTCTCTCCTCTTTTTCCTTAGCTCTTGCATCCACAAAGCCTTGATTTATGGAATGCACACCCTCCTCTAAGCTACCTTGCTTGGCCAAGAGATTTTAGAGCTTGGCAAATATGCCTCCTTTGCTTGCTAAGTCATGGTTCCTATTAAGACCACAAGCACCACTAGCCATATTGTTAGCACAAGAGGAGGGAAGAGGACGGTCATCAATAGGGAATTCGCTCAAATGTCCATCACGACCACCACACAAATAGCAATTGCATCCATCTTAGGAGTGAGAAGGTGAATACCTCCCTCTCCTAGGGAAAAATTTACATCTTTGCCCAAGGTGGGGTCCTCCACAATAAACACAGTAGTCGGGGATATAAACTGGGATGCAACCACCAACTTTTCTATCATTCTGAGATGCCATGGTATCAATCAACAAAAAAAAAAATTGTTCACAAAGTTGAACTAAAGTAAGTAAATTTAAATTCTAAACTAACTCAATACACCAAATTATTCTCCGGCAACAACACCATTTTTTATAATGCTCAATCGTGCACTCCAATTAGGAGGTATCGGTGATTGGTAAGGCAAAACACATTTATAAGTACACAACGGGAGTCAGGGTCGGTCCAAAGAGAATAATGTAATCACGATTGAACTAATAAAGAATGAAAGCAACTTATTGAAGTTCAAAAAGCAAAAATAAAATTTAACGATAGGGGGTTTTAAACTAAAACTAAAGATAAAAGAAAATCAAATAAAAGATAGATTTGATCAATGGCTTTCACTTTGCTTTCAACAACCAAGGACAATAAGGGAGAATTGGGAATGGGAATTCAATTCACAAGACTTGCACCCAATTAACACATGGGTAGTTTTGGTTAAAGGCAAGCTTAATCGTCTTTTGACAAATCAAGCAATTACACTCACGGGTGTCTAGAATCACCACAAATGATCAATAACCAACAAATTAACTTAAGTAAGTTGCGGTATTTCTAACCCCAACTCTTAGATGGGAGTTTCCGGCAACCAAACTATCTCTAGCCTTGATCTAGAGTGAAAACCCCAAATCCCCACTATTAAACCTTCCTGAATTGAGGAACTCCTCTTTCAAGAAAGAACACAATTAGTATGCTAAGTCAATGTTTTCAACCATCAACTAGAAGATTAAAGCTTTAAAGATTCAATAGACCCACATGATAAATCAAGAGAAAGCACGAGATTTAGAATAAGAAACCCAAATTAAGCATTATCTCTAATACAACCCAAGTCTCAAATCAACAATTTAATCCTACAAATTAGCAATTAAGAACGAGAGTTAAAGAATGGAATTTAGGATTTTATTCTATACAAAGCATCAAAATCTTCACTCCTATGGTGTAGGTTTATGAACTTTCTCTCCAAGCTTTCCAAAAGTTGGGAGAATGGCCAAAGATAGCTTCCAAGATGGCTGAGAAGTATTTTATGTGGATTGGAGTTTCCGAAAGTCTAAATTTTCAAATCTATCTTGCAACTGATGACTTCTTCATCATGGTGGCGTGACCAATCCTCGAAGTCACAAGGCTTTATCTTTTCCTTTCATGCAGTCGAGTGACTTTACTCTCACGGTTGCATCGCTTTGATCCCCTGTGCATCGCAGTCGCGTACCTTGTAGCTTGTAATCACAATAGCAAACTTTATTCCATGTGCATCGTGATCGCGTGCCTTGAAGCTCGCGGTCCTGATACCTAACTTGATGCTAGTTATCAACAACTCCTTTTAGCTCCATTTAACTAGTTTTCACTCGAATCTTTCCCGAAGGCTTCTAAAACACAGAAACCTATAAAATAGAAGTAATCCGTTTCAATTGCACTATTTATCAACTTTATACTAGAAAAAGCCTAAGATTAAAATCTAAATAGGTAGGTAGAATACCAGCTTATCAAACCCCCAAACTTGAACTATTGCTTGTCCTCAAGCAACTAAAAATTCTAACCCAAGAGGAACACAACACAAGTGTAAAGACAATACCATAAGCCAAGGAAAACCCACTTCAAGCACCAAATATGACTTTGGTTGGTACTAATGATTAGTCGATCACATGATAACTTAGTCTAAGAATTACCCTCTATTCAAAACACCATTCAAGAATGCAATGGGAAAATAAGAGAAACCGAGTGACAACAACCAATCCTCAAGATGTGACTCAAACCACTTGCTTAACAAACATGCTCCTTTGACTCATTTTTGGAGTTCATCAATGTCACCAACTATCCTAATTCACATGCTCTCACAAGAAAAAAAGTCCCAAAAACACTTTATGTACAATGACAATCACAAGGGACCAATACAAAAACACTTACACTCACAATGAATTTCAAGTACCAACAAGTATCAACCATAAGATTGCCCTTATTTTCATTCGCCGCTAGCTCAAAAACAATCGGTCGGAGATCTCATAGGACTTTCTAAGCTTGTAATGTAGGCTCAAGGATGGGTAGGATACGCATTCAGATTTAAGTGACTGCATCCTCCTCAAACATTCATTGCATTTTCTTTTTCACATTCTTCCTTCTTTTTGACAATTCTTTTTAGGCAACAAACCAAGACAAACTCATTTAACACTCCTCCAAGGTATCTTTTATCAACCCTAAAACTTAGGCTTTTAGTCTCGATTTCACACTTGTAGAGTTCAAGGAGGGACGGGTTCAAGAGAGGGATTCATTTTCAAAGTGGTTAAAGGCTTATACCGAGGTTGTCACAGAAAAGGTATTAGGCTCAAGAGGGGTGACTAATGATACAATTTGAGTATAATGGTGGAATTTAAGGCTAAGTAGGCTTCAACACCACTAATGTGCTAAGAGTAACAAAAAAATTAAAGGAGTTATAAGAAACATCATTCTTTGCCATGCATTTTTCACAAATTTTTTTTGGAAGGGTATGCCAATTTCACCTTAGCATGCAAGACTAATTTCATTAGTACCAAACAAGTCAATCGCAACCAAAACCTCAAAAGATGATGATTGGCCTTTACGAATGACGTCACTCATTTTATCATTGGTCCAATTCATCGATGTAAATTTATATAGCTACTCAAGGTTTCTCAACACATCCATTCCAATACACAGGCACGTGCAATTCACACATGTTAAAGTATGGGTTGCACGAGCAACGCGCACATGCCAGACAGTGAACATGTGCAAAGCTCCTGCAGTTCACACGTCAACATATGCAATACAATACTCCCAGCTCAGGAAATTTCTCTATAGCCTAATGGGTACTCAGACTTCTCCTGGCTCCGAACATCCCAAACACTAACTATAAAAGAAACTAAAACAAATGCAACTAAATGATGAAACTATCAATAACAACTCCAAAACCTTACAAGGGCACACTAATATCCAACATCAAAATGAACAAGCCCAATGAGGGCACAATAATATCCAAAATAAAAACATGCTAAATAAAGTATGCCTATGTCAGTCACCCCCAACTAACATAGTGCAGTTCCCTCACTGCATTAAATTAAGATAAGAGTTTGAGGGGGCTCCCTTTTGGGTGCATCACTTATAAACAGAGCTTCTAGGTCTAGAAAGGATCCAATCTGTCTGACCAGCATCATCCTCATAATCAGACCCACATAGCTTCCTGAGAGTGCTCATCATCTTTGTGTGGAACTTGATTTGCTTTCTATGGTGGTCCCTATGCTTTTTCTGTCGCCTCTCCATGTTAGCCAACCTCTCCTTTATATGGTGCTTTTGTATCACTACACTAGCTAGTGTAAGGCAACTAGAAGTAGCGGAGGATGACAGATCGAATGCCTGTATGGTAAAACTCTCATCCGGACCCAAAGGAAGGCATGCTACAATATGGCGAAGATGGGAATCCATGCCATAAACCTAGCTGGAGATGTGGTAGAGTGTTGGGGGTCCTATTTTGAGGGGACCAATAGCCTCTGTAGCAGCGGCTGACTCACGTTCCTCGCTGGACTCGGGGAATATACCAAAGGATGGTGATAAAATGTCAATCTTCCTCTTCTTCGATGCTTGCATGACCCCTCTCTTTTTCAAAGTGTGAATTATTTTCTCAGGCTTTCTCTCATTTTCTTCATCCTTCTTGGCGACCCCGACTTGATAGCATAAGTGAGTGATTAATGAAGGGAATAGCAATTTGTTGCTACCTTCAAGTATCACTTGTTGAATTTCTTGCACAATCAATTGCCTTACATTCACCGGAAGACCCTCCATCATAGCACAAATAACCCTTGCTTTATCGGTGGTAACATCAAATTCATTATTGGAAGGCATAACTCGTGCACAAATGATCAAATTCCAAGTGCGAGCTTTAAGTTTAAACGAAGGGGACTCAATCCTCATATTCAATGCTATCCATTGTGGGACAATTCCATCATGTAAGTCTTCCACAAACCAACTGGTCCCTAATTCTGTAGCTCGGGATTTGAAGGTGGAGTTGTTGACATTTGGGAGGTTATAGTACCCATTGATCAACTCTAGATTGAATTGAATCAACATTCCCCAAACCAGCATAACCAAGTTATTGGAAAAGTCCGTCTCAGCCACATTAGCATAGACTCTTGAACCACGGCAAAGTTTGCCTTGATAGGTTCAGCAGGCAAGAATAACCACCCACTTTCAACCAACTTTCAATAAAAGTCAGCCCATTTCTCCTCCAATCCATCCAACATAATACCCCACTCCCTCATTATTGGTTTTGTCAAGTGTCGGTCATAAAGTTAGGAGCATTGGAGGGAGACGAACGTTCCTTTGTAAAAGTAATCCTCGTCGTCCACTTGGTTGGCATCTTCATGTTCAATGTCAGCCTTTTTCAAGCTTAAAGTACCTACACAAAGAACAAAACTGTCAAACACCAATATAAGCATGTAAAATAATGTGCTGTGACATGATTAAGCCAAAGAAACGAGGCCAAATGATCCCGGACAGAGCTAGGCATAGTTTCTATTTTTGGGACTGTCAAAATTGGTCATCGTGACCATGAGATTTTTCATCGCGTTCACAAAGACCAATATATTTTTTCTCAAAAAATTAAGTCATTGCAATTGCGGAATGGGTCATCGCGATCGCGAAGGTCATTTTCTTGCCCAAAAAAAATTGTTCAGACATTTTGTCGAATAGGCGCTTTGCTCCCTTTAGTTCACCATTTTTACACCACATGGGGGTCACTTTTTATCCCAAAGATCAGTAAACCAACAATATTCTAATCCCAGCAAGATTTTACCCATAATTTTATACCACATCACCTGATTCACACCTAAAATTGAAAGTAAAAATTTACACCCATTTGGGTATTTAAAACCACTTACTTTAGCACAATAAGGGTAAATCAAAGAAGAGAAAATGGAGGACATACCTGAAGAGTTGCAAAGATTCTACGGAATTGAAGTTTATGGAATGTATTATTTTTTCCTTAGAAGAGAAAAGTATCCACGTTCCAAAGAAAATTTTGCTTTGGAAACGGCTTCTTTGAACATAATTTACCTAGAAACCGTTCAGTGACTCGCGGTCGCGTGGCCTTATCTCGCGATCACGATGAGTTAAAACTATATGACTCCACGCGATCATAACATGTTCACGCAGTCTTGAAGAGTCAGTGAAAATTTAACTCATCGTGATCGCGAGGGTCAGGGATCGCAATCGCGAGTCCTTAGCAATGCCTGATTTTTCAGAAATCTTCATGTGCGCTATTTTGTCATGTGAAGTCGGGTGCGATGGGAACTTTGGGATGTGCAAAATGAACCAATTTTGCACAAGCCAATATTTTAGCTCAGTTCACTGTTTGATTGTGCGATGGCATGTGCGACGGGCACTCTTCCAGCTGCAAAATGCACATTTTTCAAAGGTATTTTTGGTGCTTTTCAACACTTGGTTCCTCTCTCATTCCCTTGGAAACCTAAAAACAAATAAAAAAGAAACAAAAAGAGAAGTAAAGCATAATAATAATGGGTTACCTCCCATCAAGCGCCGAATTTAACGTTGCGATGCGATGCAGGATAGGTCACTATTTGGATCTCCATTTGGAGAATTTGAAAATTTGACCCTAACTTGAGTCGAAATTCTGATGACAATCTCAGGGTGAAGATGTGAACATGAGAAGGCCGTTTTCATGATTTCGCATTTTATAATTTTTTGCCTTCAGGTGAGGAAGGTCACTTTGCCTTCTATCACGACAACTTTAATACCAAATAAACTTTGATCCATCCTCCTTCCAAGGTCTTCCAAAAGCTGGATTACTTCGACTTTAGTCCATTCAACCAAACTCAAGGTTGAAAAGTGGTTGGAGTAGGATTTGGGCATCTCTTCCTTCAAACTTGTCTCATTCATAGCATCCTCACTTTCAAATGAACTAGAGTCTTTCAAGATTAATCGTTGGACTTTCCCTTTCAAATCTTGTATCATTCGTTTGATTTCGGTATCATGATTCATGTGTGGGGTTGGTTGCCACAACTCCATCGATTCACGAGCATCCTTTGTGTCCTCTTTTTCGATAGGGAACAACTCAAAACTACTACCCACGATCGTGCATGTTTCAACATGAGCATTCACATCGATGTTCAAATTCCGGATAGCAATTTCAAGTAACCCTTGTTTTTGCCTTCTCTTGGCATGTCTTTTCAACAATATCCCAAACAATGGTAGCATTCTTTCATGTTGTTCCCATAGGCCTCTAGTTGGTGAGCTCGGTTTAACACCTATTCTAGGCTCACAACCTCACCTAATACACATTTCTCTTCTTGTTGGGGTTCAAGCACTACTGGTACGAATTCAATTTCGGGCGATTCCATATTTTGCAAATCTTTATCATCATTCCCAAAGTGAATTTGACTAAACACAATGTTCAAGACATGTTCATTTGCGTGGTTTGGAGGGTTTTCTTTACCAATTCAACCAAGAGGAGTAGACAAATCCGCCATGGGTTACGTGGCACGATTTCTCTCCTCTTCTTCCTTTAATTTTGCGTCCACAAAGCCTTGCTTTATGGATTGCACACCCTCCTATAAGCTACCTTTCTTGGTCAAGAGAGTTTAGAGCTTGACACATATTCCTACTTCGCTTGCTAAGTTATGGTTCCTATTAAGATCACAAGCACCACTAGCCACATTGTTAGCACAAGAGGAGGGAAGAGGACGGTCATTATTAGGGCATTCGCTCCAATATCCGTCATGACCACAACATAAATAGCAATTGTGCCCATGTCATGACCTAATTTCTCAGTCATGATGGCACCTAAAACCCCTCGGTAGGCAAACCAATCCCCGTAGCATGGAATGGTTAGTAATGGGCTACTAGCTAATAATAAGTGGAAGAATAGGTAATATAAGCAGAAGCAAGGGTTAAACGAGAAGAAAAGTAATAGCAAGAGTATACAAAGAAGCTCAAACCAACCCAAGAACTAGTATCATAGTAAATAAGAGCCGAAACTACATATAAGGAGTACTAGGATCCAAAATAATATATACATAATGTCTCTAGTAGTAAGAGAGTACAAAATACAAAAGATAAACTAAAGTCAAGCTCCAATTGCCAAGAGCTCACCCTCAGTCTGGATGGTCCAAAAGTCTCCTCGCACAAGTGTCCACGAGCTAACAGCAAGGGCCTACACTAGGATCTCCACCAGAAGATGAAGAGTGTAGTATGAGCACCTAACGCGAAGCAAATGGTACCTAGTAGGTATCATAGGTAGACTGGGCACATATAAGATAAAAGAGTAGTTATAAGAATAGTAGAAGCAAGTAGTCACCAAAAGCAATGAAGAAGTACACGGAAGCTAACTCAGAAGGAAGACAATAAAAAATAACATACATGGCTAGATACAAAATATATATTACTGACACAGGTGAATTAAGAAATGATGCACCTGGGATCCTTGCAATAACAATATATATATAAGAAGTTTTCGAAAGACGGGCGGTATACCGGTAATCTTAAGTAAAAATGGAAGGAGGAAATAGAAAACAATAGCATGCTCAAATACAATAATAAGAACCAAGTCAAAATACAAGTACTACTTTTAATATCCAAATCGTAGTATGAAATCAACATAAGAAATAATAACTTGACTAAGGAATAACAGCCTACCTACATCCCCAACAGGCGCACATACACCCGAGGAACACAAACAAGTGAAGAAAAATCCTCTGGCATCCCATACTACTGGAGCATACACTCAGAAAACAGAAAACAAGGGTGAAACCTCACACAAATGAATGGTATAATGCATAATGATATCCGGGTGGAATAGTAACTTTGTATGTACCTCCTCCGGCGCCTAAAGGGCCCAGCAAGTTGGTTTCATGGAAGGACACTGCCCGTATACCTCAACTCCACCGTATAACTCTCTTTTGGAACACGCAGCCCAAATCCACTGATTCGGATCGGCAAGGTCCATGGAGGTTCTTCACCACATACTAAATATCAATCTCGAAGACATCATCCAGAGTAGGTCTGGATCCAGGCTGGTAGCTCAAAATCTCTAATATGCATGCCCAGACTCTGTCTATGTCTAAAATAGTGAAATAAGTCTCAAAACCCCACAAGGGTGCTCAAGCATAACCGGGTCTAAAACAGTAGTAAAACAGCTCTGGTGCTTGGTTCGATCGAGTCTAATATCATCTCAATTTAATAAAAGCTAATCTAGCACAACGGCCCTGCCGAGTCTAGTAGTAGTAGAAAAACTATGATAAATCCATCTTCTAACTCTTTCAGTTGAAAACTTGCCCCTAAGGCTATGCGAAGTTTAGAAAACCAGTAGTATTGGCCCGAAGCTCAAAAGTGTAGTACATTATGCAAAAAATCCCTTATTATGCATGGAAATGGCATGATCTATCACAAATAACAGCCCAACAACTCAAAATCAACCTATCGGCCCTGCACAGGCTTGAATCGCTCTACATCACATCTCAGCAACCTAAAATTGTGATATCCATGCTCGGGACTCATGGGCATTCCCATATAACCCACCATCTATGTTTCAGAGTCAATACAAGGTCACATAGGACAACAAGGGTAAAATTATCGTTTATAACAAATACTATACACAACAGAGAAAGAAAATGAGTCGGACATGAAGGAGCGGTGATGGTCTGTGGTGCCAAGCTAATAAACCCAACCCAAGGGTGCCAATTAGTACAATTTTATCCTATATATACAAAGTCTAGAGAAGTTAGACTGTAACCTACCTGTTTTCTGATGGCAAGCTGCTAGAACGACGATGTCCAAGCCCAAACCGCTTCGAGAAGCACCAAAACAAATTCAAACTCGAAATTGGGCCTGAATAACTTGACGTAGATAATCGATTTTCTTTCGCCAATCAAATATAACGTTAAAATTATTTTTTCCCATTCAAATCTTCTCAATGTATATTGTATGCACGTATATATAGATATAGATAGTAAAGGAGAACAAAGGTTGTTGGAGGTTTCTCAAAGTGACAAATGAAAATTAAATGCAAAAGTGAGGATATATATACATTATATATATATGGTGAGATATAGTTCGCAATTTAATTGAAAAGATTAGTGGCATCAACAATATTTTTTGTGCTTCTCCACCATTTCCACGTGGAAGTGGTGGTGCCAACACTAACCAATATTTTTCCCATTACACATGCATTCAGATATTGTGTAGGTTCGTGATAAAATATATTTAACTATTTAAATATATCACAATTAATAAAAAAATATTTCCAATAAAACCTTCTATATACAATAATATTTTTTTCACATAACTAGACTTACTATCTTCGTTAAAATATTAATAACTTATAAAACTCATGTAAAATAAATACATACATAAATATATCGTAACAAAAGAATTTTTTTTCATAAATATTTAAAACATTTTTAGAACAATAAAACTTACATTAAACGGAGATACCCCATCGTCGAAAATACTATGACACCTCAAAACAGGATAGACCTTCACACACGGTCAGTTGAGGTCATACAATCACAAACCACTAGAGCACAATTTTGATAACTCAACTCTTAAGACTTAGCTCTAAAATAGGAAAACAGCCATAAAGACCAAATGAATGGCCAGGGCGCTGAACCATCGGTCCCAAAAAGCCATAAATGACTTTGGATCGCTACAGGCAAGATCTAATAGTACAAGAAAAGCGTAAATGTGGGAATGACTGAAAGGGTTATTACATCATCCAATACTAAAACAGACTTTCGTCCTCGAAAGTTAAGGACAAGGAAGTACTTGAAGGCTCAAACAACTGTGGATACTGAGCCCGCATATCTCTCTCGGTCTCCCAGGTAGCCTCCTTAGCTTGACGGTGCCTCCACTGAACCTTAACAACTGGAATCTCCCTAGACCTCAATATGATGACATCTCTGGCCAAAATAGCTACCGGCTCCTCAACAAAGGCTAAACTCCCATCCAACTGAACTGTATCCCACTACAACACATGAGACTTGTCTGGAACATACCGTCTCAACATCGATATATGGAAAATTGGGTGTATAGCTAAAAACATTGAAGGTAAAGCTAGCATATAGGAAACACTACCAAATCTCTGGAGGATCTCAAATGGCCCAATGTCATCACGCCCTTCATAGGCGATACACGGAGGAACACGAAGTCACCAACACTAAACTCCAAGGCATGAAGTCTACGATCAGCGTAGCTCTTCTGCTTGCTCTGAGCTGCCCAAAGTTTGTCCTGAATCACTCGTACTCGAACTAAGGAATCATGAAGCAAATCTGTACTCTGCGGCCTAGACTCTAACCCATTGAACAAACCAATCAGCGATCTATAACGCCTACCATACAATGCCTTGAAAGGTTCCATTCCAATGCTTGAATCGAAGTTATTATTATAAGAAAACTCATCCAAAGGCACAAACTAATCCCAAGAACCTCCAAAATCAAGAACATAGGCCCAAAGCATGTCCTCCAGGAACTAAATAGTCCTCTTAGACTAGCCATCTGTCTGAGGGTTGAAAGAAGTACTAAGCTGAACCTCTGTACCCAAATCTCGTTGAATAGCTCTCCAGAACTGAGATGTGAATTGAGTGTCGCGGTCTGAAATGATAGAAGCTGGGACCTCGTGCAACTGAACAACCTCTCAAATGTAAATTTGAGCTAACCTCTCTGCACTGTAAGTAGTCTGAACTGGCAAGAAGTGTGCTGACTTAGTTAGCCAATCAACAATCATGCAAATAGAGTCAAGCCCTCGAGAAGTACGAGGCAATCAAAGTACGAAGTCCATAGTGATCCTTTCCCACTTCCACTCATAAATGGGAAGTTGTTGTATCAAACCTCCCACCACTGGAACTTGCTTTGTTCTTGCTCTGCTCGCTCCCACCTGTCTTCTTCCCACTATAGTGAAAGATCTTTCACTTCACCATAGCAGGAACCTCGCTAACCTTCTCGGCCAGTTAGTCTAACCACAGGGATCCCTTCCTGCTTATCCACCCACCGTAAATTATTACTAACGGACTTGGAATACGAATGAGATCAAAAATGCCATCATTGGGGCAAATGATGCAATAGGTTTGGTTAGAGCAAAGCCCAAAATGGCATAACCAAATAATGTTTTGCCAATGATGGATTTCGCGCCACGGAATGAATGGAGGAACTAAGGACGTTTCCAATACCGATAGCAGCTCCCGCTGAAGCAATTGTAGAAGCTCCTGCACCCATTGATTTTGCACCTTCTAACATCTTAACCCAGGTCTCATGTTCTCTACCTTAACTTGCTGAAAGTTCAAGCACTGAGATACAAACTCTGCTACATCCCACTTCATACCACTCCATAAGTAAAGTTGTCTCAAATCTCTGTGCATCTTGGTTGTGCCAGGATGGATGGAATATCTAGAACAATGTGTGTCACAGAGAATCAACTGAACCAAATCATCTGCCCTTAAAATATATAGACGACTATCAAACCTCATAACACTATCCGAATCTAGAGTAGCTCAGCTTCCCTCACCCCAAATAACGTGATCACAAAAGTCACACAATTGCTGATCCTTAAACTGATAGCTTTGAACCTTATCAACCAAGGAAGAACGAACCTCAACACTGGCAAGAATTCTTCTAGGATCTGACAATTCAAGCCTAACCAAACGGTTAGCCAAGGACTTGATGTCTAGGGCCAATGGTCGCTCTGAAACTGAAAGTAAACCTAGGCTACCCATATTCACTGCCTTCCAACTCAAGGCATCCACTACCATGTTTGTCTTGCCTGGATGATACAGAATAGTGAAGTCATAGACCTTCAAGTGCTCAATCCATATCATCTGCCTCCAGTTTAGCTCTCGCTGACTCGTAATGTACTGAAGACTATAGTGATTGGTGAAGATATCATAGTGAACCCCATATAAGTAGTGCCTCAAAATCATGAGCGTGAAGACTATCACCGCCAACTCTAAGTCATGAGTGAGGTAGTTATGCTCGTGAACCCTCAGCTGCCTTGACGCATATGCTATTACACAAACTTTCTACATCAATACACAACCAAGACCAACCCTGAAGCATCACACTATACTGAGAAACTCTGATCCTTAACTGGCAAAGTCAACACTGGTGCTGAAGTCAACGAGGCCTTAAGCCTCTCAAAGTTATCCTCGCACTGATCTGACCACTGAAATGGGACATTCTTCCTAGTCAGCCTAGTCAAAGGTGCTACTAAGGAAGAAAACCCATCGATGAACCTCCTAAATTTTGTCTTAGGGATGTCCTCCACCCTAATTCTTAACTGGTGGTAGCCTGACTTTAAATCTATATTTGAAAACACGGTCGAACCCTGAAGATGATCAAACAAATCATCTATGTGCAGCATCGGATACCCATTCCTCACAGTCACCCTATTCAGCTATCGATAATCAATAAACATTCATATCGACCCATCCTTCTTCTTCACAAATAGATTAGGAGCACCCCAAGGTGATAGACTCGGCCTAATGAAACCCTTAGCTAATAAGTCCTGGAGATTCTCCTTAAGCATTATCAACTCAGCTGGAGCCATACGGTAAGGAGAAATAGAAATGGGCCTGATGCCCGGGTCTAACTCAATGGGGAAGTCAATATCTCTCTCTGGTGGAAGCCTTGGCAAGTTGGTAGGGAACACATCTAGGAAGTATCTAACCGTCGGAACAAACTCAAGGGGAAGAAGGGTCGGTACTAATATCTCGGACCTATGCTAGATTAGCCAAACATCTGCAGGAAATCAACTTCCTAAATCAAAGACAAGAGATTATCCTAGATGGTGCGCGGCTGACAGAACCCTGCCACATAATCGGGGATACGCCGGGCATAGCTATGTTAATTGTCTTCGCATAGCAATCCAAAACCGCATGGTGAGAAGATAACCAGTCCATGCCTAGAATCACATCAAAATCTACCATATCAAGAATTAACATATCACCCCAAGTCTCCAAATCACCCACAAAAATCATGCAAGCCCTCACAATCTGATCCACTACTAAAGAATCTCCTAAAGGTGTCAAAATAGATACAGGCATAGATAACGGCTCATTAGCCAACCCCAAACAAGGAAAAAATCATTATCGCATGATTTTGATAACTCAACTCTTATGACTCAGCTATAAAACATGAAAATATCCATAAATACCAAATGAACGGCCAAGGCACGGAACCACCCATCGCATCAAGACATAAATGACTTGGGATCACTACAGGAAAGCTCCCACAGTACAAGAAAATCATAAATGCAGGAATGACTAAAAGAGTTATTACACCCCATCATAGGAGCAAAAGGGTAAATACCTCTCTCTCCTAGGGCCAATTTTATATCTTTGCCCAAGGTGGGGTCCTCTACAGTAAACACAATAGTCAGGGATATAAACTAGGTTGAAACCACTAACTTTTATATCATTTTGATATGCCATGGTATCACTCAACAAAATAAAACTAAACAAAATAAAAACAATTATTCATAAATTTTAACTAGAGTAAGTAAATTTAAATTCTAAACTAACTCAATACGCCAATTTATTCCCCGACAATTGTGCCATTTTTTATAATGCTCAATCGTACTCTCCAATTAGGATGTATCGGCGATCGTTATAGAAAAATACATTTATAAGTACCCAACAGGAGTAAGGGTCGGTCGCAAGGGAACAATGTAATCGTGATTAAACTAAAATAGAATGAAATCAACTTATTGAAGTTCAAAAAGCAAAAATAAAAGATAACGATAGGGGTTTTAAACTAAAACTAAAGATAAAAGAAAATTAAATAAAAGATAGATTTGATCAATGGCTTTCACCTTGCTTTCAACAAGCAAGGACAACAAGGGAGAATTAGGAATGGGAATTCAATGCACAAGATTACACCCGATTAACACATGGGTAGTCTTGGTTAAAGGTATGCTTAATCTTCTTTTGACCAATCAAGCAATTACCCTCATGGGTTCTCTCGAATCACCACGAATGAGAAATAACAAGCAAATTAACTTGGGTAAGCTGGGTTATTTCTAACCACAACTCTTAGATGGGAGTTTTCGGCAACCAAAATATCTCTAGCCTTGATCTAGAATGGAGACCCCAAATCCCCACTATTAAACCTTCTCAAATTGAGGAACTCCTCTTTCAAGCAAGAACACAATTAGTATGCTAAGTTAGTGTTTGCATCCATCAACTAGAACATTACATCAGGAACGATTCAATAGACCCACATGATAAATCAAGAGAAAGCACAAGATTTAGAATTAGAAACCCAAACTAAGATTTATCTCTAATACAACCCAAGTATCAAATCAACAATTTAATCCTACAAATTAGCAATTAAGAATGAGATTTAAAGAATGGAATCTAAGACTTTTACAATACAAAGCATCCAAATCTTCACTCCTATGGTGTAGGTTGATGAACTTGCTCTCCGAGCTTGCCAAAAGTTTGGAGAATGGCAAAAGATAGCTTCCAAGATGGCTGAGAAGTTTTATATGTGGATTGGGGTTTCCTAAACTGGGAATTTCCAAATTTGTCTTGCAACTAATGACTTTTTCATCGCGGTCGCATGACCGATCTTTGCGGTCGCGAGGCTTTATCTTTTCCTTCCACGCGGTCTTGCCACTTCACTCTCGTGGTCATATGGCTTTGATTTCTTGTGCATCAAAGTTGTGTACCTTGTAGCTCATGGTCGTGATAGCCTACTTGATTCCCTGTGCATCGCAGTCGCGTGCCTTGTAACTCGCAATCACGATAGCCAACTTGATGCCAGTGATCAACAGCTCTTTTTAGCTCCATTTGACTAGTTCTTACTCGAATCTTTCCCAAACTCTTCTAAAATATATAAACCTATAAAATAGAAGTAATCCATGTTAATTGCACTATTTATCCACTTTATACTAGCAAAAACCTAAGATTAAAAGCTAAATAAATAGGTAGAAAACCAACTTATTAGGTGATACATAACCTACGCTGGCAATGTAATTTTAGACATGGGTTATCTCGAACCCTCATCGCTTGGTTCTAAATACTACTCCCAAAATATACATATATCTCATAAAATACTTGTGACATATCTGATGTCAAAACTATTTGAAAAGCATAAGGACATATTTGATGTCCTGCAATTCTCATATCATAAGTCTTAAAACTGAGCATAACCATAATTCAAATCATACTTTTCTTTCTAAATTTATAACTTGAAGAATTAGGCATGCAATTTAATAATACTTAAGGTCATGTTATCTAAACATGTCAATTTTCACATGAAATATGCAATTTAATGGAATCATGCTAGAAATCATTCTTTATGCATGGGCTTGTGAAAACACTTAAGGAGTCTCAAATAAAACATGGATAATGAATGAGAAACCATGAATTGATGCTTTAAAACTGAATACATAAGTTTCCCCCAATTTGGGTAAGAATCCTAATTTCATAAATTCATAAATCAAAGTAAAACTTGGGGCTTTGGGGCATAAGGGTGAAAGGAATCCCTTATTGAATACCCACATACTTGAATTGAAGGTTTCTTAATCTATAGCTTGAGGGATGGAGGGTTGAAGATGGAATCCTTAGCTTGGAGCTTGTATAATGGAGACCCTTTTCTTCTCTTGGAACTTGATTGAGAGAATGGAAGAGAACTTAGGCTAAGTTGGAATAAAACCTCTTCTAATTTGCCAAAAATGACTTAACTTAGGAGTTAAAAGAGTAGGAAATTACAAAAATACCCCTAGCAAAAGAGTCTAAAAACCTCAGAAAATTTCATCAAAGGCTTTCACGGATATGAACCACGGCCCGTGGAATGAATCACGGTCCGTGGTTCTAGGGGACTTTTCAGGCCTCTTGACTGATTTCCACGAGTGGAAACCACTATTCCTCATTTGATCCATGACCCATGGATCAAACTCGTGAATATCACACAAAAAATTAATCTGCAGGTTCTATTTCACGGACTCAAACCACAGGTCATGGTTTCATCCACGAGCCATAAATGACTCTCGTGGTTTTTGTCTGTAATTTTATAGACAAACACACTTTAGTAAAACACTGATAACTCTTTACTCCGAACTGGTATTAATGCACAGTCAGCAGAGTTAAAAAGAAAACTTGGAGATCTTTAATTAAGTGGGTACTAGGTCATCTAACTCTGCATATTCTAGGATTTATGATCGTCTAAAGTTGACCCTTGGAAAATCTTACACTCAATCGTTAAAGAAGCTTTCAACTCAACTTTGAGCTAGAGGTTATTTATGACCCTTATTCATATCTAATACACCTCCAAACATAAGAATAGGTCTTAATACTTAGATACATAGAAAATTTATCTAGTTTTAGGTCTAACAACATATGAAGAATGGTCCAGATATTGGCAAAGAATTTATAAGGTGTTATAATAGGAGCACCCTACGAAGATACACTAGGCCTAATGGACCCTCTACTAAACAAATCATGGAGTTGATACTTAATCTCCCTCAACTCAGTAGGTGCCATATGATATGGTAGAATATAAATGGGATGATTGCTCCGCTTGACATCAATACCAAAGTCAATATCACAATCAGGAGGAAGACCCGATAGATTAGAAGAAAACACATTTGAATACTCACAAACCATAGGAACTGACTCAAGAAAAAGTGTAGTGGCACTAGTATCATGGATGTAAGCAAGATAGGCTTAGCACCCCTTCCCAACCCACCATTGCACGCTCAGGAATGATATAAATCCTATTGGAATGTGGCTATCAGCACCCTTCTATACTATAGGAGAGATACCAGGCATCTATAGAGTAAAGTTCTTGGCAAAGCAATCCAAGACCATATGGTAGGGAGATAGCCCATGCCTAAAATCATATTAAAATCAACCATATCCAGCAAAACCACGTCCACCCATGTGTCATACCCCAGAATAGTCACCACACAAGCCCGATATATATGATCCACTACTAAAGAATCTCCTACTGTGGTAGCTACACATAAAGGCACAGGCAATGACTGTCACGCCCCGAGGCTACCCCTTGGACATAACACGAGACCTAAGACTACAAGTCATCCCAAGCTAACACTTGGCCTTAGCATCACTTAAACTTAAATAACATAAATATTGAGTGAAATCTTTAGGATATGCAATTAGCAACTTAATCCATTGTATAAATAAAAGTCTAAGAATAAAAATCTGAATACAGCTGAATATCTGACTCTATGTCTGAAAGCCTCTTCTACTGACGAGTTGCTGAGAAAAGTCCTCAGCTAACTCTAAATACTAAAAACTAAATAAACAAACTAAAATACTGAAATAAAGTTATACTCCAACTCCTCTAATAAGGAGGACTCACCAAGCTGGCTGGATGTGCTGCTGAACTACTAACCACGAGTTTGGGAATGGGTATGTGGTCAGTACTATGGAATGTACTGAGTATGCAAGTTTATGCAATAACATGGTAAAAATATATGTAAACATGCTTAAATCTGATTCCATTCATAATAAGAGATATCGTAAGTAATATCATAGTTTAAGTATAAGACATGAATTAAAAGTCAAACTTCAAAATAGAATATCGTATAACTTTAATAGATTGAAAATATTCATATGGGAGTTTCTCTTAACCGACATAGACCATGTGATCTATATGGAATAAGATATATATGCCCCATCAAGAGAACCCAATATACCTTGCCAGGGTATAAAGGCATAGCTGGTGTGATCAGTAGTTCTAATGCCCAATAGAAAGGCTAATAAACCTACGGTGGCACGTAGTTCTAGGACTTAAGGGTACACTAAACCTAGTCAAACTAGATGCTCAATACTACTCCCAAAAACATACTTTAGCTCATATATAAACTGGGGTATATATGATGCCAAAACTATTTGAAAAGCATAAAGACATATCTAATGTTATGCCATTCTCAAATCATAAGTCTTTAAAGCTTAGCGTTGCAATAATTGAAATGTACTTCATTCTGAAACTCATAGCTTTAAGAATTTGGCATGCAACTTTATAGATACTCGAGGTCATATTATCTAAACATGCCAATTTTACTTAACAACATGCAAATGGGGTGAAATCATGCTATAAGTCATCCTTAATGCATGGGCTTTTGAAATACTTGAATAACTTTATATAAAATCATGGGTACAAGACAAGAAACCATGAATTGACATTAACAAACTGAATTCATAACAATTCCATAAAATGGGTAAGAACCCTAGTTTCATAAATCGATAAATTCAAAGTAAAACTTCAGGGCTTGGGCATAAGGGTGAAAGAAATCCCTTATTGAATACCCACATACCTGAACTTGAAGCTTTCCTAACTTGGGACTTGAGGATGGAGGATTGGAGAAGGAACCCTAGGCATTGGATCTTGAGAGAAGAATCCCTTTTCATTATTCTTGAGGTTAGGTTGAAGGAATGATGAGAAATCTAACTATGTATGAATAAATACCCTTTGAATAGGCCTAAAATGACATAGTATAGGAGTTAAACTAATAGAAAATTACACAAATATCGAAAATTTCATCATAGGCTTCCACGGACATGAATCATGGCCCGTGGAATAAACAACGGTCATTGGATAGAGGTCGTGGTTCTCACACCACTTTTTAGGCCTCTAAACTGATTTCCACGAAGGGAAATCACGGTTCATGGTTTGATCCATGACCCGTGGATTAACCTCGTAAATCTCAGGCAAAAAATAGACCTGGAAGTTTGATTTCACGGACTGAAACCACGGGTCATGGTTTGATCCACGAGTCTTAGATGGCTCTCGTGGTTACTGTCTGTCATTTTGACAGACAAACACATTTTAGTAAAATGCTGATCACCTTTTGCTCAGGACCCCTATTAACTCGGAATTAGTGACATTGGAAAGAAGACTCGAAGGTCTTTAATTTGGTAGGTACTAGGTCACCTAACTCTTCATATTAGAGGATTTATAATCATTTAAAGTTGACACTTGAATAATCTTACACTAATACTCAATCGTTAAGGAAACTTTCAACTCAACTTTGAGCTAGAGGTTCTTTATGACCCTAATTCATATCGAATACACCTCCAAAACTTATGAATAGGAATTAATACTTAGATACATAGAAAATTTATCTAGTTAGAGTCTAACAACATATGAAGAATGGTTCAGATCATGGCTTAGAATTTCTGAGGTGTTACAATAACTCACAAACAGACTTGTCATGCCTCAAATTTCATTTAGACGGATAGGAACCCGATGCCCTAAATGCCCAAGAGAACCAAATTATTACTTGCAATTATCATGCATATAACTATGAAAATTATGAAGCTTTGACTATAGGTAAGTTGCCTTAATAACAAGACCAATGTAGATAGGCCCAACACTTATGTACATGTTCTGGACGTTGAGGCCACAATTATTAAGACATAATACATAACTAAACTTTACTTTAATATTAGTCTACAAAGCCTCTATAAGATGAACAAACTTAGTTTAGGTTGGGATAAGGCCCCACCTTACCCTTAACTATTCAATACCAAAAATATATACCAAAGACTCGATATAGCCCCGAATCAACCTGGAGCTCACCAACAGCAGCCGAGTATCATGTGCTTCTATTGGGGAGGTCTACTAGCCAGAGTACCTATGCCTGCGGCATGAAATGCAGCATCCCCTATGAGGGACATCAGTATGAGAGAATGCGCTAAATATGTAAGGTATAAAGTAAACCATATGTAAAATAAGATATCAAATAGAATCAGGTATCAGTGCATAAACGTGTAGGTAAGAATAGAAGACCACCTTTGCTCACACTTGTGGAATCATGTATATTACATTCTTTTATTTACTCTTCTTTGCTTTATAATCTTTGTAAGGTATGTGACACAAATGACCAACTGATCAGTGGTAGAAGAGGAGTCCCATGTTAGGCAATTTAGCCCCTCAGATGCTGCCCTCATAAATATAAAAATTGGGATCAACCCATGCTAGGCTTTTGCCCCTAGGCTGCCACCCATAATTACATAAATAGGGATCGACCCATGCTAAGCTTTTGCCCCTAGGCTACCACCGATACTCATATAGATTAATTTATAGAGTTTCTTTAAACTTTGAGATTGTTGTTTTTATGGTCATAATAATTATTAAGCTCCGGACTATGGACCAATAGTAGAAGATACGTGAATATGCACTTAAGGCAGTAAGAATGACATAAGAAGTAACTATAACATCGATGTAATACTTAAGCACTAAAATTACACAATGGACCTCATTAGACTAAGAGGAGAACTTATGAAGCTTGTTGTTAAAAGTACCTTTTCCATACTAGTACCTGGAATATTAAACATGCAGGTCTAATAGTAAACACACATTGAAGTAATTTGACACATTATAGAGAGGGAAAAAGATCGTTAGTTGTATTGCAGATTGTACGCTGCCACTATGTACCCTTTACTAGGAAGAGCACTTAGGAAACTCACTTTGTTGGTAGTAATACAAGTATAAGACTTCATGCTAAGAAATTGATCTCACTAAATCAGTAACAGGGAAATAAGCTCGTAATTGATCAAATCAAGAGTATTCTTTTCATCTCTTCTCCTCTAAACCCATCTATATACTTTATGAACTCCTTATGAGGTCCCCCAAGATACCAATGCAAACCAAATAATATACAAAAATGTGACTGGCAGCAAGTTCATGTAACACCCAATTAAGTAGTGTATCTCCAAACCCTCCTTCCATACTTCAATACAACTACACACATCCTTTTGAAGGTCAACCAAGTTGTCCCCAATATATATACATATAAAACAGTGCACGAAATAGCCCCAAACATCCTTTAACACAATAAGAAAATATTGAACTCATCGATTCTAATCACTACCCCGTGAGTTCTTAAAAAAAACACATACAAAATACTCCACCAAAATAGTATATAAATAGGGGTGAAAGTGCGCATTAACCTTACCTTAATTTCTAGAAATCTACTCTCTTAACTTGCACTTCTTCAATAGCTTGGACTTCCTTTACACTTAAACCAAAGTGGGGCAGTCAACTTGGGAAAATATATGCACTATATTTTAAGCATGAGTTACATGATTTCCTAGTCTTCCATGAAAGAATTACGCTAAATCCATAACTTTTCACTTACCTTGGCTGGAGAAGACAAGAAACCATCAAGAACCCTAAAGGAGTTTTATGGAAGTTGTTTAAGCTTTGGGAGAGAGATATATATGAGATGAGGGAGTTGTGGTATATTGTATGAAATATTAAGATAAATGGATGAGATTTATCCCTAAAAAGGAAGTCCCTTTGCCGCTTTTCTCTCCTTCAATTTCCAACCACCACTTGGATTTATTTGGTCCATAAAATGGCTAAGTAGGTGATGCGCCTATTTTACCCTTTAAGCTAGTCAAATCTCGAAGTAGGTGATGCACCTAGTTGGCCTTTTCTTTATTCTAAAGTGAGCTTTCAATTTGTTGGTCTAGGCTGCCATTCTTCTCCTTTACTTTCACTTAGTTGGGCTAGATTTTTACAAAGTAGGTGATGCCCTTTAAAGTGATCCATTAGCTTAAGTAGGTGATGCACCTACTTGTCACCTACTAGCTTAACTAATTCAAGCAAGCAGCTTAATTATTTTATTCTATTTTTTGGATCTTAATCCCTTTTGCATTAACTTAACACTTTACTTTTAACTTTAAGCTCAAATATAACCTTGCTATCTCGAGTTTAAATACTTTCACCAAGGTTGTATACGTGTTGAAATAAATGGGGCATTACAGAGCCTATATATATTAAACCATCACTATTCATATAATAAACATGGTCCTCCACCTATATGACAAGGCTATGTCAAGTTCTGTATAAATATAACTCGTATACGCAAAATACGGAGTGTTACAAGACTCTAGACGAGTAGCATAATAAGTAGAAACATAGGAGAATATAGACCGTTGATCAAACAAAGCAGAAGCTGACTAATGACAAATGAAGATCGTACCTGTGATGACAGCATCTGAAGCCTCGGACTCTGGATGGCCCAGAAATGCATACATATGGCTTCGACCGCCACATCCACCCGATCTACCAGAGTAAGGACCACCTCTAGTACACTGGGTACCAACCCTACTAACCTGTGCACCGCTTTTGGCTGGTGGTGCTGGAGCCCTGGGTGCCTGAACCAACTGACGCTATTGGCCGCCATTTTTGACCTGAGGAAAATCTTTGACAAAGTGTCCTAACTCACCATACTCATAGAAACTTCTGCCTGCTAAACTTCGAATAGAAGAACCCGCTGAACCAGACTGGCCACCACAACTTGAATAACTAGAATGTGCACCACGAGGAGACTATTTTGACCCTCAATAATCTGTAGTGTCGACTGAATAGGCTGGCTCGGCTAGAAGTAATGTTTATGCGATTCCTACCAATGTAGCATGTACCTCGTGTCTGTGAGTCACTGAAATTGTCCTGATGGTGGGGCCTCTTATCGCTGCCCCCTTGGGCCTTGTGAAGTAATCCCTCAATTGTGTGGGCATGATCCACCACTTCCAAGAAGTATTGGCCTAATGCTACCATACCCTCTGTAGAAAAATGGATCTGTAAAGTCAAACATCTGACAAAACAATGCACCCTCACACGCTCGGTGGGCAGAATCATTATGGCATACCTATCCAACTCATGGAAACAGACCTCGTACTCTGATATAGACATGGAGACCTGCTCCAACTGGGAGAACTCATCTTTCAACCTCTCTCTCAAGCTGCACGGTACATACTTCCCCAAGAAAGTTCCGGAGAACTGTGCCCAAGTAATCGGAGGTGACCCGGCTAGCTTGAAAGCTATATAAAACCTCCACCACTATTTCGCTAGACCATCCAGCTAAAACACGATGTAATCTACTCCATTACACTCGAGCAACCAAAGGTTATGCAACCTCTCCTGGCAACTAGTTGAAAACTCATGCGCATCCTCCCTAGAAGAACCAGAAAACCTTTGGGGGACCCAACCTCAGAAACTAACCCAATATATTCTTCTCCTCAGAAGTCATGATAAGCCTAGATGGAATAGGTGAGACAATGGTAGGAATAGGAAATACCTCTAATAAGGGAGCTACAGTAGGAGGCTGCTCTCTTGAACCCTGTGTCATTGCCTACACTGAAGTTTGAGCCTCATCTCTGACCTGAAAACCAACTGGAGTACCTGGCAAAGCAGTTGGCTGTGACATACCCTCAAGAAAACTAATGTGTCTTGTAGTACCGGAGTAACCACAAAACCTGCCAGATGCTAGGTTGGCCCCATACCCTCTGACTCATAATACACCTTTTCAACCCCAATATCAGGCTCTAGCAACAATAATATAGTCTAGGCTCGAGTTGGAACCACAGCCCATCCCTTACCTCGACCTCCAGGTCAAACTCTACCCTATCCCCTAGCTGGGGCTCTAATTTTAGGCACAAGGGTCTCGTCCTCACCTACCATTGATCTCATCCAAACTTTCTGAGAAAGAGTGAAACAAATGATATTCTGAAGTTGATAAAGTCAAGGATGCACAATAAGGAATCAAATACGATAGAACCTTTCCTAATAATGTCCTATATCCTCCCACAAATGGGATACGAGTGTCATCGTACCAATCAATGAGACTCTACTAAACACTTCTTTGTTGTACTGGCAAGACCGGTAAACCTAAATCTCTAATACCACTCTGTCATGACTTGAAATCAGGCTGTGATGGTACCTACATAACCCCCCTGGTATGCAAGCCAACCAAAGGGTGCAAAAGTACAACAACTATAAAATAAGAAAGCGAAAGAGAAAAACATAAAGAAATAGGGGCCAACAGTATAGATGCATACCAACAGTATAAAATTTACATAAATGGCCCTAAAGTGACCAGAGATATTAGCATATACAAGGAGCAAACCCAGACCTGGTGTCACCAGTACAAGAGCATCTAAAATATTGAGTAAAGTTATACATGATGTATTATCTATGAAAAAATAAAATATAGACAGAAGAGTAGATGAAAAGCAGTAAGGGATCTCCAAACATCAGAAGCTCACCGCTATCTGAACAGCAGCTAGCTACGAACGACTAGAGGGTCAGTGAGGGTAGCTCATACTAGGTGTTGCATCAGAAAATGATGTACAGTGTAGTATGAGTACCAAAATAACGAGTACCTAGTAGGCATCATAGGTCGACGGAGCTCATAAAAATAATGTATATTACAAGACAAAAGAAAGTAAACTAACTACAGGGATCCACCTAAATCTAGTTATCAACTTGCAGAGCCATAATCCAACAGATGGTAATGATAATAAGGTAAAGTCACTCCAAGTGCACATAAGCAAATGCAATGCACAGAGAGATGATATGATGTAGAAAGTGGCCAATGCAACATGAGTCTAGAATCTTACATCGGACGTGCGATAAGTAAATATGAGTCTGAAATCTTACATCAGAGATGAAGTAAGTAAACATGTGTTCAAATTCTTACATTGGATATGCAGAAAGTAAAAATGTCCTCCACGAAGCTCAAAATTAGTAAAAAAGGAGGCGTTTAGTTCTTAAATCCAAAATTAGTGGTAAGGTAGTGCAAATCCTTCTTAATACCCTTGATATATGAAATAATAACGAAAAACCATCCTTTTTAACCTGAAAAACCAACCATTCTTAATAGGAAAAATACATTTATATGCAATGTACATGAATGCAGAAATAAGAGTAAGAAGTACAACAATCAAGAAAGACAGAAATATAACACCAAAGGTAGGGCCAAAGTGCCCCCAAACAAGGTACTCACCTGGAATTCCATCCAGTCCAAACCTATGGCCTCGGGCCCATAGTTACATTGATTTAACACTAAATAATGATGAAAAATAGAACTATAAAATGAAAAATAAAAAAGTCACCTACTCTACCTCTAAAACCCCCTAATGTTACTCTATGGATTCTAGGCTAGCCACAACAATTCTACAAGCCCCTAAGCTAAGGATAAACATGGTAGTATTATTCTACAGTTCCAAAGATTGCCAAAATAAATGGAAAACATGATTTAGTCATAATTTTAACCAAAAACCTTGACTAACATTCATGTAACTCGTAACATATACAATCTAACTAAGAAAGGTCTAAAATAAATAAATCCTAACCTATCTCGAGGCCAAACTGCAAGCACGAACCATCACTAGTGTGTTTTCCCCTTCCAAACAGCCTTGAAATATTTCCATACTATCATGAACATAATCCAGGTCTATAGATGAGAAGAATGACACCTATATTGCTATACAAAATTTCAGGTTGGAAATCAGGTATGAAAATGACCCTTGGGGCTCGTGCAACAAAACATAAAACAAAATTTAGAATTATGTTCTCAGTGGGTTTTATAAAGCCATGCCATAAATTTGACAGTGAATGGGACCCATTTTGAGGCCCAAAATAGTCCCAAAGACCACTTTGCTCAAGAGTTTAACTCAAGGAATCAACAAAATAAAATGGGATACAACATGAATTTAATAACGAAAAAATAGAAGGAAATCAAGGTGAACCTACAAGAATATAGGAGGATGAGAAGGATCTTTGAACCAACTTTAGGAGCTTAAAAGAACTAGAGAAGTTTTGATAAAGGGAGAAGAAAATGAAGTTGATCATATAAAGCTTCTAGGCTAGGCCTAGGCATACACGGGCAGGACACCAAGCATGCAAACTCTCGTAGGCGGCTTTGAACCATGCACATGAAGGGCAAGGATAGGCGAGGCCTGATGCCTCTTCAGCACGCACGCGAGCATCGCGCACGTGGCCAAGCCACGCATAAGCGAAGGGCAAAGGCAGCATTCCCAGTGCCTCTTCTTCGCGTATGCAACCAACCCCATATAGGTAAAGGCTTGTCTACTGCTGCAATAGCAACCAGCCAACAATAACTTTTGGCAACTTAAAAAGTCACCGGATGGACCCTCGGGATTCATCTTGGGTCCCGCAGATGAAAATAAACTATGCTACCTTACCAAATAAGGCATTCCGAACTCAACACAACTGATAAAATTCCCAACAAAGATCATTTTAATAAAAAGTGAACCCCACATCCAAAAACCAAGTTTTACCAAAATGGAACCCAATAGCCCAAAGCGAGTCTAGAAGTCTCGGTACCTGAATCGAATGTCCCTCTTACCCAAAGTCAATGTTTTGGATCTAAAAACACTGACAAAATTCTCATCTGAGGTAATCTTCTCCAAATATTGACCAAAGTCAACTCTACTACCCTTAAGAGTTACAAATTAGGAAAATAGGCTTAAAACACAAATGAATTGCTCGGGAACCAAACCGTTATTCTCAGTAAGTTATAAATGACTTGTAGACATTGTTGGAAAGCTCAAAATATAGAAAAAGCATGAAAATAAATAAAATTACCTAGAGGGTCATTATAGGATTCCTTATCTTCACCTTTGATGATGTAAAAGTATCCAGATGGCCCCAAAGAATCCAAGATTTATTTACTTGGATGGTCACAAAAATTTGGTCGAGCAAGAAAGGTACTTGATCCTGTCAAAAGGTTAATACATCCATGGGTAGAAGCTTCAACTGAGAATGATCTTGAGAAGCTAAAGCGCATGAAGAATCCTTAGCAGATATATCATCGATTAAGGACAAACCAATTTGAGCGAGAAAGAGAAATGGGGAAGATGGAGAGGTGGAAACTTCTACATACTTTCCCAATTCTAATGTTTGTGCGTTTGTTTTATATAAGAAAATATTTAGTTTTTGGTCTAGGCTACTTTTAGGACTAGTTTGTATATAACTCTCTCTTTTTATTTAATAATAAGGGCTCTAAGCCAGACTTTTAGATTAAAAAAATTACTTGATCCTGTCAGAATTCATTTCAAGGTTCTCTGAAATCCTGAGTGACTTGTGGAATTCACTTGGGATACAACATAAAAATACTTTCCTTACATCTCAAGGCCTTGCCTTCAATACCAGAATATTGCTTGAAGTATTCTATGGTGATATAGGCAAAAAGCAAGAAAAGTTTCAATGACAGTTCTTCGAAATGAAATGTGTCTCATTTGAAAGAGATATCATCGATATTCATTTTCAGAAGATGGAAAAATTATACTTCAAATTAGGCAGAGATACTAGCCTGAAGCAAGCCTTTATTTCATCACTACTAAAGATGGTGTCAGGCTGCACTATAATGATCATCGAGGAGAAATTCCAATCAATAAAAATCCCATAGGTCTAATACATCAGGCAAGAAATATTCCTATCAGTGATAGTATTTTAACAAAGAGATCTGTACTGAAGAAGATCATTCAAAACAATCCACTCCTAGATAAAGCCTGCATCAAATATGAGGTTATCATTGGGTCAGATTTCTCTATCCATGCATCTAGACGACGGAAAAGATTCAGGTGTTTTAAATGGTCAAAGCTTTCAGGAAAAAATTCCATGTTCATTGGATATACAAAATACTTTAGGATAAGAAGCCCAGACAGTTCCCAGAAAAATGAAAGATGATTTATCTGTAACAAAAGTGAACATTTTGCAAGAAATAGTCCTTAGTCTAAAAGGTCCAATAGGTCAATCTAGATCTTCAATGAAATAACAGATCATGCAGGTGTTTATCTCAGTCGAGATGATGATCTTGAAGCAGTATTCCTCTCCGAAGAAGAACTAATGGAGAAGTCTCTCTTCTCTATAGATGTCTATGAAGAATTAAGTGATGAACATTTCTAGATATCCGAGGTAAAGAGGGGATTAATACCATTTCAAATGTAGAAAATTTCCAGATATTCAAATTAAAGGAACAAAATACCAATATCATTCCGGGTGCATAGGCCCCTCATGTCTAGCTGACTATCTATCTATCAAAATGGGACAAGCCAGTCCAGGTCATTACTTATGTTGACACAGGTGCAGCGTCTTGAATACATAACCCAGTTGTTCTTCCTAAAAATCAATGGATTCCCCATGTTATGAAGTTCAACACTGCAACAAAAGGGATCCTAACGACCAGGGTTATCATGAAGCATCACATCATGATTGAATTCTTCCCAGGACTACAATTCAAAACCAAACTACATGGTTCTTGTGTTCTAGGAAAACACCTCATCATCGAGTTTGATATCTATACGCAACTCAAGGATTGATTGGAGATTAAAACACAAGGAACAACTTTCAAAATATAGTTCATGCCATATTCAATAAACCCAAGGATATTCCATCTCACCAATGAGGTACAAGTCATAGAAAAGCTAGCTAAGAATTTCTTCATACTTAAGACACAAAGAATGATTCTATCTGGAATGGAAAATTATCTACCAGTGTTATATAAACAATATGTAGATCCATTTTATCCAGCTATCATTATAGATAGAAGGACTTCATATGAGCAACAAATTTTCAGGAATGAAGTAACTCAGGCAATCACAAAAATAAGATTTAATGTTCGATCCCAAAATTGGGAAAATGATGCACGAGGGCTATCCAACAGGAAGAATTACTTCACAAGATCATTGAAATGATACCTGGAAAACAAGGAGTGCATGAAAGGGAAACATGAAATTGACTGGTGGATGGAGAAAGGATACACAAGTCAGCCATCAACACATTCCAACACTGCACCATCCGATCATGTTTGATGATATGTGAAAAATAGTTACCATTTTCCTCCCCAAATTACCCACACCAGCTCCTTACCCAAGTTAAGACAAATCCCCTCAGTAGCTTATCCACTTACTTTCCAAATGCCTACCAACCAACTTACAACTAGCTTATCCACCTACTTTTAAAATATCTACACACAAGCTTACGACCTGCTTACCCACTTGCATATAGGTTGCCTATACACCATCTTGCAAGTTGCTTATCCACCTGCTTGCAGCAGAAAAGACAAAAATGGACCCTACTTTCACAAGTCATCACATATATCCAGATGTAAATATTATGTTTTCCATGAGTTTGCAGCTGCTTCGTAGTACTTAGATTGTTGTGTATTTTATTTTATTAGGATCCATCACATGCTTGTAGGGCTCTGTTTTAATAAAGTGTGTTATGTATTTTGTTTTTATTAGGATAAAATAGTGTGTCTGGATATGGATTTACTATTTTTAGAATGGTGGGCCATGTAAGAAAAGGTTTTTCTATTTTTAGCAAGTAGGATGTACTCTGCTTCCTACCTCTAAATAAAAGAAAATAGGTAGTAGTTATTAGGTAGGACTTAGTCATCAAATAATTCTCCCTAAAAATACTATGATATGAATAAAATGTTTGCTTTTTAAATCTCATGTTCTTCTCTTTGGAGGGATGGAAAGGCTGATCCTAGTTCTAGTATAGGGTCCAACAATATTTGGTAAGTAAATTTTTTACAAGTACAATGGTTACTTTGTAATCAAACTTGTTACAAGTACAATAGTGATGGAGGTGTCGTGGCAGCAAACCCGAGCTCGTAAGAGCGGTCCATGGTCTGAATGACCAAGCATCACAAAAGCGATGCCTTGGCTGCAGGTGCGACAATGTTGGAGCGTGCCTAGGTCCACTGGTGCAATGCACCAGATACTAGTAACCTCGAATATTCTCAAAACATTGAATCGATAATCGAAACACACCCAGAATCCCATGAATGCAAATTACCTATGCTACTACACTAATATCAATATTCTAAACTCAATGGAATCATCGATTTTACCAACAAAGGGCATTTTCAATGAATGTTGACCAAAATCAATACTAACCCATAATTTCCAATTTCCAACAAACTATTTAAAACACATCCAAATGCCTCATGATCTGAACCAACAGTGCCGCTAGCCTAAAATGATATTGTGGAGCTAACAAGACTGACGAAATTCTCATATGACATCTAATTTTTTGAATGTTGACCAAAGTCAACCATATTAACTTCAAAATATTTAAAAATAAAAAATGCACATAAACTCAACCAAACACCTTAGGAACCATGTCAACCAATCTCGGAGATCATAAATATGAGGAGGGGTAAAATGGTCAAAGCACATAAAAATCCATAAATCACTATAAGAGTTGCTATATTATCCTCCACTAAAACTTTATCCTTAAACATAAGAGTAAGGAAGGTATCTAAACTATCAAAGAGATGGAAATATCTACTTCAGATGTTCGACTCTATCTCTCATGTAGCCTCCTCAACTAGATGATGCTTCCCCTGAACCTTCACTGATGCTATCTCTATATATCCCAATTTCTTAGTCTGCCTATCCAAAATAGCTATAGGCTCCTCCTCAGAGGTCAGATTCTGATCCAAATATACCAAATCACATAAGAACCATAAGAATGGTACTTCTTCAACACTGAGACATGAAAAACTGGATGCACAGCTAAAAACTTGGAGGCAAAGCTAACTCATATATCACCTCCCTAATATGCTAAAGAATCTCAAAAGGCTAAATAAACCTTGGGCTAAGCTTTCCCTTCCTTTTAAACCTCATCACACCTTGCATGGGTGATACTTTCAATAAGACCCTCTCACCAATCATGAAATCTAAGTCACATGCCCTTCTTTTAGCATAACTCTTCTATCTACTCTGGGCTATCAGGAGCCAATCATGTATCAACCTCACCCGATCCATCAAATCTTGCAATAAATTTATACTCCAATGCCTAACCTCAAACAAAAACAACCCAAATGATAAAATAATGCAATAATATGTGATGAAATACAATGGCGAATCGATACTGATATACACCTCCTCAAGTTGGTTGTTGTAAAGGTGGGACCTATGGAGAATTTATGAGATTAGTATATCATGCTTGGACTCGAACTGAAACCTTTAAGTATCATGCCTAGAATCAAACTAAGACTAAAATTAATATCAGTAACTCAAACTCAAATCGAGACTAAAATTATTTATTTTTTTCAAAGCATTTCTTTCAAATCATTTCCTTCAAATTCAGTATTTCCATGTACCATGAGATGTATGAATATACATGGACATGAAAGTAAAAGATAACCAAATATAACAAATACAACCAAAATCTTAGAATCATAATCAATATATGAACGTAAGCTACGAGCCTTAATATAAAGCAAGAAATCTAAGTTCCTTGTCACCCAACATATTATAAACCTTAATTTAGGCATCACAATGATAATTCATCTCATTGGGTACTCAAGTCCACAATTTCACCCAAACTATAGCATGTATTTATGACTTTTGTGTCTTGAGGATTGTTGAATTATCTTGTTCTATGCTAGTTGGTGATGTTTTCAAACATCATCTTTATTTAATGTGTTTGGGCCCTTTGTAATTGCCCTTTATTTCAAGTATTGTGTTTGCTGAGTTTGTCTTACCTACTATAGTTTGGTTGGGGTAGGTGCCATCATAACCTAAGTGATTTTGAGTTGTGGCACAAGTGCACCACCACTTTATATTCCTTTATTTTGATGGAGGATTTATAAAACTTATCAAATTAGATCGCATGACAGTCACGTGTCCAATACCTTTCATACCAAATTGATGGTAAACATTAGCTTCACATTTTGAAGGACCATTTTGATAACTCATAATGTTCTTCCTTATAACAATGATGCCTATTATTATTTTATCTCTTAATACACATATCATACATTCAACCATTTTTCTTCCTTCAGACTTATTATGCATTGTTAGCATATTCATATAGAGAATGGAATAAACTATAAATGGGCTTCACAATTTTATTAAGAGAGTATTTATTTTCTCAGTCATCATTGTATGATGATGCATCGCATTGAGACTTGAATGCAATGTTTTACCTATATAAAGGTGTGTTAGACCATAATTTGTAGGGACTTAAACCCAATATCTTATCATCATAATGCACCGAGACTCAAATGATGTCTTACCCTCTTAGTGCGATGGGACTTGAATCAATCATTTTACCCTCAACCAATAGCATAAGTGAATTAGAGATGAAAATGAATTTTATCAACAAAACTTTGCAATATAGCAGTACAAACTTGTAAAATAAAGAACAAAAAAATAAAAGAAGATAGAAAGTTGAAACCTTCTATCAATTTAAAATGAAGTACATCTTTCCTATGTGATTATTTACTACTCCTGTCATAAATTCTCATTTTGTTTCTTAATCATTTAATTATTAATCGTATATAGTTTCTTATTTAAGTTCTAATATACACATGACTATTTAACATGCATTTTTGCCGTATCTCTTGTGACGGCTTTAATTCCATTGACAATAAGCAAATTCATAATACAATACTTAATAGAATCCCCTCAATTGTTCTTCCTATCCATTTTTAATCTTGACATTATATTTTCAATCATGCCTCGAATATCTCTGTTTTTTTGTCATTTTTTCTTGTAGCTATGTGAAGATCTCAATTTTAAATAACTAAACAAAGAAAATATATAGCCATGTCAAGATATATTACATAGAGGAAAGAGTATTACACCTTAAACGGAAGAAAAAAATGCAAATATGTACCTTCTTCCATTAAGGATTTTGTGGATAGCAAATAATCAACCGATAACATATTTCTTTTTGTTCCTTTGAAAGCTAAATTCAATGAGTGCAATATTACTTGAACAACATTTGAGGTTGTAATGATACTTTTGGTCATTCGCGTGTTTATGCTTTTCTTATATTGTTAGAGCTTGCACGTAGCGGCCCCAAGTCATTTATGGCCTGCTGGGTCTGGTGGTTTGGTGCCCTGGTCGTTCATTTGGTCATTATGGTTGTTTTCATGTTTTAGAGCCTTAACTTAGGATATCTAGGATATCATTGACTTTGATCAATATTCTAGGTAAACACACTTGGAATCAATTTCTGACATTTCCATTAGCTCCAAAGTATAGAGGTTGGTCTAGAAAGACCATTAGTCGGTGTTAGGGAGCTTTCGGTTTAGTTTTGTGTTGGTTTCTGTGTTTTCTAGCTAGTTGAGCTTGAAATTTTGACTTTGGTTAACATTCAGAGAAGACGGCCGTAGATGGAAATTTCATCAGTGCTGTTAGTTCCAGAATGTTGACTTTTGGCTAGAGGGACCTTTGGTTCAGGTCCCAAGGCTTCCGAACTCATTTTTGGGTGTTGAGTTCCATTTTGGCTTAAGGTTGGCTTTGGTCGTTGGGCCCACTTTTTGCTAAATCAACCTCTGTTGGGTTTTTCATCAGTTCCATTGAATTTGGAATGTTATTTTTGGTACATTGGCATAGTTCATTTGCATGCACGAGGTCCCAGATGAGCCCTATGGGCCTACTTGGAGAATTTTCCACTTGTGTTTTATGCTGGTAGCTGTTGCAGGTACAGGCCTCAGGCCTTAATCACGATCACGAGGTCCCTTAACATGACCGCGATGAAGGTCCTATGGACCTGGTACCTTTGTTCTTCGCGATCGTGAAGTCCCTTTTCATGACCCCGATGTTGTCCTTGTTTCCTTGCTCTACGCAATTGCGAGATACATCCTCGCAACCACATGGCGAGTCCATGCAATCGCGATGGTCTGGTCAGCATGGTCATCACGACCAGGTGAGGTCCCTTCGCAGTCATGATGAAGGACCTCTGGGCAGTATATAATCTTCTTCCTTTGTTTTCTTCACCCCAAAACTGAAAATCTCCATTGATATAAGCTCCAAGATTCATCTCCCTCAGTGTAACTTCAATCCTTGGTGCTAGGGTGTGTTTTTCTTGCCCGTGAATGTTTCTCCATCACAAGTGTAAGTTCTTATCCGTTTAATATCCGTTAAATTCACCTCTTTGATTCCTTAATTATTGCTTTAGTGGGTAGCCTATTTTGAGCCTTTTCTTGGCCAATTTCTTCCAATAATCTAAGCATGCACTCACGAGAGTGTGGTTGTTGTTAGGCACTCTTTCGTGTTTGACTTCAATTTGCAGGGTCCACGGGCCTATCGGTGACCCAAATTTTGACCCAGCTATAATTATAGCATTATGGGTATTAGTCTCATTTTAATGAGTAGTTTATGTTTATGATAGTTTGATTTTGTTTTGGACCTTCTCAGAATGGATCAGGCTTAGAAATTATCATTCCAGCAGCTTGTCATTGGATGACAGGTAGGTTACGGTTTAACTCTCTTAGACTATGCATATATAGGATATAATTGTACTAATTAGCATCCTTGGGTTTGTTTTATTAGCTTGGTACCCCACACCTTGTCCATTCTTTCATGTCCATATTATTTCACTCATTTGGTTGTAGAATTCATTGTAGTTGCTTATATCAACCTTACGGTCCTGTGTAGCCTTGTATTTAACTCTGGACCATAGATGGTGTGTTATGCAGGAATGTCTGCGAGTCCTGGACATTGATATTAGTTCATAAAGCTAGTTATCTATGCTATAGAATGATTGGAGCCTGTGCAAGGCTGATAGGTTGATTGTGAGTCGTTGGGCTACTGTTTGTGATTGAGCATGCCATTATCATGCATATAAAGAGGTTTTTCACATGTTTTACTATGGTTTTGGCTTCGGGCCTACTATTGATGGTTTTATAAACCTTACATGACCCTGAGGGACCGTTTTCGGTAAAAGTGGTTATAAAGGGTTTGGAAATGACATTCATGGATCTTCTTGGGGTAAGAAAGTTAATAGGTTGATTTTATCACTATTTTTCAGACTACTACTAGACTCGGTGAGGCCGGAGTGCTAGACATATTTTACTATTGATTAGAGATGATACTAGACTCGGTTAGGTCGAGCATCAGAATTGTTTTTCTATTATTTTAGACCTGGTTATGTCTGGGCATCCTTGTAGGGGCTTTCGAGGTTTATTTCATCGATTTAGACTTGGATAGTCTTTGAGCATGCATTGTCGAGACTTGGTTACTAGTTTGGATCCGGATTCATTTTGGACTATTTTGTTGAGGTTATGAGAGTTAGTATGTAGTACCTCTATGGACCTTATCGACCCGGACCAGGGGTTACGTGCTGAGTGTTCCAGGGAGGTGTATACAGTGTAGTTGAGGTATATGGGTTGTATTCTTCCATATATCCTACCTACTAGTCCTATAGATGCTGACGGAGGTACATAATGGGTTACTGTTGCACCTGGTTTTCAACTGTTACATCATATCATACATTTTTTTCTGATTCCACCCTTGTCTGCTATTTGTTAAGTGTACTCTATGGTAGTATGGGATGCCATAGGGTTTGTCTTCACTTGTATGCATTCCTCAGGGGTATGGGCGCCTGTTGGGACTGTAGGTAGACTTATCATTATTTTATCACAATATGGATCTTATTATGGTTGTATTCAGATGATTGGTAATTGAGAGTGGTATTACTAGCATGACTTGGTTCTTAGTCTTTTTTTCGAGCATAGTTAGTGTTATTTCTTTTCCTCCTTCCATTATTACTTGAGGTTACTGGTATACCACCTTCTTCTTAAACACTCTTTATATACTGTTATTGCATGGATCCCATGTGCGTTACTTCTTCCTTTCACCTGTATCTGTGATATATATATATTCTAGTAGCTAGCCAAGTATATTGTTTTCTTCTTGTATCCTTACGTGCTAGCTTCCATGTACTTATTCATTGTTTTCTATGACTACTTTCATCTCTTCTACTATATTATTTGCTTTATATCTTATATGCTCCCAGTCGGCCTATGATACCTACTAGGTACCCGTTTCTAAGAAATTGGTGCTCATACTACACTCTGTATCTTTCTGGTGCAGATCCTAGTGTGGGCCATTATCGTCAATCCATTAGAGACTCGTGCAGGCTAATCTTTTAGACCATTCGAGACTGAGGGTGATCTCTTGGCTACCGGAGCTTAGCTTTTAGTTCATCTTTTGTATCATGTACTCTTTTACTATTCAGAGACATATATATATATTATTTTGGATCCTTTTATACTCTGTTGATGTAGTTCCAGCTCTTATACTATGATACCAGGGCTTGGGTTTGGTTTAGCTTATGTTTATGTAGTCCTGTTGCTTATTCATTTATCTTGTTCCCTTGATTCCGCTTATTTACCATTCTTTCGCTTTATCATTAGATGGTTGATCATTACAAACCATTCTGGGCTACGTGGATTGGTTCTCTTACTAGGGGGTTGTAGGTGCCATCATAAATGAGAAATTGGATCGTTACAGCTTGGTATCAAAGCCTAGGTTCACCGGTGTCATCGGTATAGGAGCCAAATGTCTAATATAGTCCTGCAGATCGAGATAGAGATGTCCGACTCAATCTTCGGGAGGCTACAGTGGCATCTTAGGAAATGTGGACCTCTCCTTACTTTTATCTCGTGCGTAGTATCCCTTGAAGTATCTTGAAATCTTACTTATTCTAGTTCATTCCTTCGCAGAGGGTTCGTACGAGATCGTCGACATTAGGCGGGGGCGAGACTTTGACTCCAACCCCCCCAACTCTTGCTAGGGGTTGGGGAGGAAGCAGAGGTAGAGCTAGGGGATGTGCCCGAGAAGTGGCCCCAGTTATAGCTCCTAGGGTCAAGGTTGAGCTTGAGTATGAGCCCGAGTTTGTTCCAGAGCAGCAGCTTGTAGACCAGGGGACAGCCCAGGTGCCACCAGCTCTAGTTCTCACTCCAATATAAGCTTCAGTGCCAGCATCATCCCAGCTCAGTCTTCAGGTGTCCGGGGTTTGCTTTTACAATTGTTGGGTATGATCGGGGATCAGCCTTCAGAGGTAGCACATACATCCACTCTGGGGGTAGCCCTAGGTGCACAGAGTTAAGGAGCGCAGCCTGCTACTGTGGCTCCCCGTGCTGAGGTTTTTCCGGTTCCATTTATTGCACTGCCTCTTGCTCCTCGCCCAGCTATAATAGAGATAGAGAAAAAGGATTTCGGCAGATTTTTGAGATTGGCTCTGCCTAGATTTGCTGGTACACCTGGTCAGGATCCGCATGACTTTATCACTACTTGTGAGGAGATGCTACACCATTTGGGTTTACTGGAGACTCACGGTGTTGGATACACTACTTATCAGCTGGAGGACCCAAGTAAGTTATGGTGGAGGGCCCAGGTTGCTTGCAGACAATCTTCATCACCTACGTTACCTTGGTCAGTGTTCCATGAGGCTTTTATGGCCAAGTTCTTGCCACAGAGCGACAGAGAGAGTCACAGGGAGCGGTTCACTAGGCTTATGCAGGGTACTATGACCGTATCTGAGTATGATACTCGCTTTCACCAGCTTGCTCCATTTGGGGCCATGATCATCCCTACCGAGCCTGACAGAGTTTGCAGATTCATTTGAGGTTTGAGATAAGGAGTTCAAACAGTTAGCTAAGGTGTTAGTTGCTAGTGGGCGATCCTTCCAGGCTATTGTGGATCATGTTCGCACTATGGAGGACTTGTATAGCTATCATCCAGGGTTTAGAGATAAGAGGCCCCGACATCAGGGCATCTACAGTGGTTCCCGTCATAGTGATAGGGGTTCAGTCCAGTGGAGCCAAGGTTATCAACCACAGTAGCACCAGGGCCAGTCTAGTCGCCTGGTTCAGGCTTCGCTTAAGGCTTCTTGTAGTTTTCCGTTTTAGCAGGGTCAGAGTAGTCAGCATGGTCATTGTGGTCAGTCTTCAAGGGGTACATATTCTGGGGCATCAAGTCGTGGTGGCCATATGGGTTCAGCTGGTTCATCTTGACAGGGTGGGCATACTGGTGCTATGACAGCAACCAGCTGCCATCAGCCAAGCCAACAAGAATTTAACTCATATGGACCCTCAGGAATGCATCCGGGGTCCCACAAACACAAACGACCTGAGCTATTCAACTAGAAACGACATTCCAAAACCAACAGAATTGACAAAATTCCCATCAGAGCTCGATTTAACAAGAAGTGGGCCCTGCACCCAAATATCAACCTTAGGCCAACTATTTCTAAGACGGAACCCAATGGCCGAAATCAAGTCTGAAAGCCTCGGGACCCGAACTAGTGGTCCTTCTAGCCTAAACTTGACAATCCAGAGCTAACATCGGTGACAAAATTTTCATTCAAGGCCGTCTTTTCCAAATGTTGACCAAAGTCAACCAAACAAGCCCAATTGGCCAGAAAACACAGAACAAGAGAGAATTCTAAGCTGAAAAGCCCTCGGATCATGACCAAAGGTCCCACTAGACCAAAGTCCATGCTCTGGAGCTAACAGCACTGTCGGAATTTGATTCCGAGCATGATAGCTATGAATCTTGACAAAAGTCAATGATTTCCAAAGTCTAAAGATCTAAAACAAGGAACAACCAAAAAGACCAAACAAATGGCCCAAGCACCAAACTACCAGTCCCAACAAGCCATAAATGAATTGGGGCCTCTACGACAAGCTCTAATAGTATAAGAAAGGCAAAAATGTGTGAATGACCGAAAGGGTGATTACATCATCCACTACTAATAAGATTGTTGTCCCTAAAAGTCAGGAAAGAAGGAAACACTAGATATTTAAGAACAACGGATACAAGCCTGCACTACTCTCTGGGAAAACTCGAGTAGCCTCCACGACCGAATGGCACCCAGCAGAATAGAACCAACGAGAGCAACCAAGCCTAAACTCCTTACTAGCCAAGCTTGATTCCAAACTTTAACTCCAAAACTCCAAGGATCTGCCAACCAAAACTGAACCTGGAGAATCTCAACCGAAAAGCATCGATGCAACACCGAAACCACAGAACCAAGGAGACTAATCACATAGAACTCGAACCCTCAAGACCACAACCAAGTCTACCAAGGAATCCATCAACCCAAAACTCTAAATCATGAACCCGTTGATCCACAAAACCCTTTATTCTGACCCAAATCGATTTGCACCATAATCATGAAACTTCAAATAAGTCGAACACTCGAGCCACCCTTGAAATATCAACTGACACACTAAGGATCCATAGTTTTTGCTTATACTCCACCATGAATGAAGTCACCCATATTTATTCTAACTCCTTCCAAACCAAGATATAGCTTATTAGCACTGGCCATCCAAGATAACAACCCATAGCATATCCTCAAAAACTTGAGTTACCTATCCTGACTGACCATTAACCAACGAATAAATACTTTTGCTACATAAAAATTCGCTAACTGAAACCATAGGAACAACCCATCTGAACCCGACTGAAGTTTTCACACCTGGGTTAGGAAAGACATGTATGAATACCTTGTGTCAACGGAGAGATTTCCAAACTGTAGAACAAACCCAGACTCGCTGAACTGTGCTAAGTTTGAATCAACTGGAAGCGAATGAACTAGGGTAACCTTCCCAACAAACCCAAACAAAAACCAAGACCTGTGTGGTAAGCCTACCACGAAGTCGGTAGCCATCACTAAACTCCAAACTCTAAGAAGTACCATTGCTACTCACAATACTCGAACATCATTTGGATTAGAAATTGCCTTATAAATCTTAACTCAAGAAGAAGTCCATCATACCAGGAATACCAAGTCAAGACACCCCACAGGCAAAGGAAAGGGTGCCTGGAATCCAAGGTCGCCATCATGCTATAGAAATGTTGCATAACCCATCAACTCATCTCTTTGGCTCGAATCAAACGCTCTACTACATCATCACACAAACCACCAACTCCTAAGCATACAACATACCAAACTTCTAGTCCGTACTAGCCGAGTCTAACCAACACTAGAACCCCACATAAAAGACAACCTTTAAAGGGTCAACTAAATAAACTTTTAGGTCTTTTGGAAAACGAAGGTGACCATCAGTCTCAAAGAGCCATTAGAACCCAAAAATAGCCTCGCTAGTCTTAACTTGTACAACCTGATCACCTATAATACACCACCGCTGATTCTTGAACTTACACTGCTGAATCTCCCTAACCAAGGTGGAATGGACCTCGTACTGACAAGAAAACCGCTAAAACCTGGAATGTCCAGCTTGATCCAATGGTTAGCCAAGGATTAGATGTCCAAGGCTAACTACCACCCCAAATGGAAATAGAAAATCTAAGTTGCCCGCACCCACTGCCTTTCAGCACAAGGATGTTGCACTCAAAGGAAACTTCCACGAACCATCTAATGTAACCTGATAGCCAAAAATTCTGAAACCCAACTTCAATTGCCAATCAATGCCTCTGTCCAACCTATGAGTAGATCCATATGGTGTCGATGAACACTCAGGTACCGGAGCCCACTAGGCTCTGAATATACAATTTTTCCAATCCGTAAATGCTATTGAAAGTTGGGTCTTCCCAAGGAATGTAACCAGAAAGTCACAACAAACTGAATTTGGTCAAAGCAAGACAGCAACACACAAGCCAGAGCAACTCTCAGTCGTCACCTTTGTCAACTACAAAAACATATAAGCATGAGAAAGAAGTCATGTCCTTCCTTTTTCAACTAAGCAAAACCCTTCCTTAGAATACATAGAACCTTACAAACTCCTTCTCAAATAAAGCCTGGAGCCATTCCCTTAGCTCTCATATCTATATTGTCAAAACTCAATAAGGCAGGGGAAGAATGGGTTGGATGCCCAACTCACCCAAAATGCTATGAATACAACTCACCCACAATGTTATGGTCAACACTTAGGCAAAAATGCCCTAGTCAAAACTCAACCGCAATACCAAAATTAGTAACTCAACCAAAGCACTGTGATTGAAATTCAATCCAACTGGAACTGGGAAAAAACAATAAGACTACCCAACCACACAAGAATGGAAGGAGATTATGGGAACAACCCACATACCTGCCAACCTCCTGAACCAACCAAACAAAGAGGTCAACTCTAATCACCCGAGGAAAGGAAACCAAACCATGCTTGCTAGCATAACCAACACCTCTCAACTTAAGACATGAACTCAAACTCTGACACAACCACCGGTAACACCAAACCAACACAAGGACTTCTAGCAAGTGCTCGATAACAGCCTAGGCAATAACCATCTAGGACCGTTAGGAAAGGAAGACTCAACACAAGTCTAGAACCATAATGAGTTGGAAATAAAACCAACTAGAAAAGAGACTAACAAGACCTACCCACGATCCATAATTCTGAGTAAACACCTCTCAAGGATAATTCACCCCATCCACTACTAAAGAATAATCTACCAAGGAAATACACTCATAGATACTATAATTCAAGTAGTCAAACAACTAAACAAGTAGTAGGTAGGCATATAAGAAAATATATGGAAAAAAGGATAGAATCGCAAGGCGAGCAGTACTAACTGAAGGTAAAAAAATCCTTACCTGGAACAACGATACAAGGAACCTCTACCTTTGGCCCACCAAAAGAGGCATCGGACTGACGGGATATAACTCTTGAATGGGTAGTCAAAGCTAAAGGCTCAATCATCCTGCACCAAGGACAATCACTAAGATAGTGACCAACCACTCCATAACCGTAGCAACCCAAGGAAGCCTTGCCCTGACGCACAATACCTGTTGACTCGTGATGGATACCTGACCCACCATGTTGAAATCCACCTCTAACCATCCGGGGACCACTCCTACAACCTTGTACACTACCTTTCACTGCCTGGGGACCACCTCTACTATCTTGTACACTACCTCTCACTGCCTGGGGACCATCCCTACTACCCTACACTCCACCTCTAGCCGGTGGTACTGGAGTCCTGGGAGATAACACATGCTGACCCTGTTGACTGAAAGGTGGGATCGTGGGACAATACCTAGAAAGGTGCCCATGCTCACCACACTAAATGCAAATTCCAATGGATACATATTAATGAGAAAATCTCACTGAACCTCACCGACGGCCATGGGCTACACACTCGGAATGCAAACCTCAAAGAACCTGACCCATACCAAATCCACTCTGCTCGACATGCCCTATACCACAACCTTTTGAAACCTATGGAATAATTAGAACTGTCCAGGTAGATAAGAAGCAATGGAACCTATCTCTGGGGTAGAACCCCTACCTTGAGTCTGAGAACCTCGGGAACTATCCTATCCACGATGTTTCTTAAAACTACCTCCATAAGCCTTGCAGAATAAACCGTTGATAGCCCAAGCATGATCCACTATCTTAAGAAAGGTATTCCCAATGGTAAAAAAATGCTCGGTCCACAAATAGAGCGATGAAATCAAACCTCCAACAAAGCTCTGAACTCTATTAAACTCTGAAGGAACAATCCTAGTAGTATGCCTAACCATCTCATGGAACCTTGCCTCATAGTCCAACACCGACATACAACCCTATTGAAGAACTGGAAGCTCAACCATAACTAGAGCACCACTCGAAGAACCAGGTACTGAAACACCCATCAAAGGACTCAGAGTCCTAAACACAGTGTCCTAAAGAACTGGGGTAGCTATGAATCTAACTGGAGGATGGGTTGGCCCCACACCCCATATCTAATGCAGTAAGCTCTCACTCTAATGTCCTGGCGCTGACAGAAGTACCAAAGAAATATACACAAAAGCCTTGACATCGCCCGTTATCAAACTCATCTTAGGTATCTGATGAGGAATGAAACAACCAAAGTGTTAGAAGTCAATTGAGCCATTAACGCATGATAAGAAGCCAAGCATATGAAACTTTTCCTAACAATGCCCTGTAGCCTCCTGCAAATAGGATACAAACATCATTGTACCAATCTGTGAGACTCTACATAGACACTTGCTTCTCTACCACGACACCGGTGAACCTAGAGCTTTGATACAAACTCTCATAACCCGATTTCCCAAGTCATGATGGCACCTACAACCCCTCAGTAGGCGAACCAATCCCCGTAGCTCAAAAAATAAATAGTAATGGGCTACTACCTAACCAATATGAATAATAAGCAGAAATAAGTGGAAGCACAAATAAGCGGAAGCAGAATATAAAGATAAGGACAAAGCAGAAGCAATAACAAGAATATATACATAAGGAAGCTACAACCCCAAGACTTTTGTATCGATAGCACAAAAGCTTCTAATAGAATACAAGTGCTAGAAGTAACAAAATGATAAGTACAATTGTTTCCAAATATACAAAGAGGAACAGTACAAAAGATGAGATGTGGTCAAGCCCCAGTCATCAGGCGCTCACCCTTGTCTCGAGTATCCAAAAGCTGCACGAGTCTCCAACGCAATCCATGGAAAAAGCTCAACTAATATCTGTATAGAAAGATGCAGAAGTGTAGTGTAAGCACTAATTGCTAAGCAATGAGTACCCAGTAGGCATCATCGGCCGACTGAGCGCATATAAGATATAAAAATAGTAATATAGCAGATAGCAAAAAAGTAGTCACCCAAGCAATAGAGAAAGAACAAGGAACTAGCACAGAGAATAGTCAACCAAGAGTTATAAGCATACAATGCTAGCACATAAGATATACATAACATAGAAATACGGGTGAAAGAAAGAAGAATGCACCTGAAGTCCTTCCAACAAATATATATATAAAAGAGAGAGAGTTGAGAAGGGGGTATACCGGTAACCTCAAGAAAAAGGGGAAAGAAGGGAAGCAATTTAACATACTCAAGATGGGATGAACACACTTAAGGATATCATAATACAAATCCAACTTCAAGATAAGTATAGATAGAGATCAACCTCACGAGTATAACCCTAGGATGGAATAACTAAACCACAATAACCGAGAGCTACTACTCAAAATTATGATAAAGAATAGAACCAGAAACCCATAACAACTCAGAAGACATACAATAGTGCCTCAATAATACAGAACTCAATAGCCCTTCAATAATCAAAGTCCAATAATTGGAGCCTCAACCATCTAGGAACCACTAAACCACCGTGAACCGAATGCCATAACAAGCTCTAAAAAAGCAACATGAGTAATATAATATACCTACGGGCCAAACGACCACTCATACAACCGAGGAACGCAATCAAGTGAAGACAGAAAGAAGGAATTGGTTAAGAAGGTTCATAGGCTTTCTCGGTTGGGAGTTTGCCTTATGGACTCGACCGAAGGTGGTGTTATTGTTCAGAATGGTTCCGAATCATCTTTGGTAGCTGAGGTGAAGGAAAAGCAAGACAGCGATCCTATGTTGCTTCAGCTTAAGGGTGCAGTCCATCAGCAAAGAGTTGAAGTTTTTTCCTAAGGGGGAGATGGTGTGCTTCGTTATCAGGGTCAATTGTGTATGCCAGATGTAGATGGGTTGAGACATCAGATTTTGATTGAGGCTCATAGTTCAAGATATTCTATTAACCCTGGTGTAACCAAGATGTACCATGACCTATGGGAAGTCTATTGGTGGAATGGTATGAACAGGGACATAGCCGGTTTTATGGTGAAGTGTCTCAACTGTCAGCAAGTGAAGGTAGAGCATCAGCGACTGGGTGGTATGACTCAGGATATTGACCTTCGTGCTTGGAAATTGGAAGCGATCAATATGGACTTCATTACTGGTTTACCTCATACTTAAAGACAACATGATTTTATTTGGGTGATCGTCGACCGGATGACTAAATCATCCAACTTTTTATCTGTCAAAACTACAGATTCAACAGCTGATTATGCCAGAATCTACATCCGTGAGATAGTCCGATTGCATGGTGTTCCATTGTCCATCATTTTTTATAGGAGTACTCAGTTTACCTTCGAGTTTTGGAGATTATTTCAGAGAGGTCTTGGTACTCAGGTGAAGCTTAGCACAATTTTTCACCCACAGATGGATGGCCAGGTAGAGCGTACTATTCAGACTTTGGAGGATATGTTGAGAGATTGTGTGATTGATTTCAAAGGTAATTGGGATGATCACTTACCTCTCATCGAGTTTGCCTACAACAACAGCATTCATTCCAGAATTCAGATGGTTCCTTATGAGGCACTTTATGGTCGAAGGTGTAGGTCTCCTATTGGTTGGTTTGAGGTAGGTGAGGCAGCCTTGATTTGTCCAGATTAGTTTGATGAGACTATGGAGACGTTTCAACTTATTAGGGAAAGGTTGAAGATCGCTCAGAGTCGATTGAAATCATATGCGGATGTGAGGAGGAGGTAATTGGAATTTGAAGTTGATGATTGGGTTTTTCTGAAGGTGTCACCCATGAAGGGTGTGATGAGATTTGGTAAGAAAGGGAATCTTGGTCCCCGTTTTGTAGGTCCCTATCGGATTCTGAGGAAAGTTGGTAGTGTTGCTTATGAGTTAGATTTTCCATCATATTTAGAAGCGGTTCATCTGGTTTTCCATATTTCCTTGTTGAAGAAGTGTGTTGGTGATCCGACCTTGATTGTTCCTTTGGAGGATGTGGGTGTTAAGGATAGTCTCACTTATGAGGAGGTTCCCGTGGAGATACTTGATCCTCAGACTCGGAGGTTGAGAAACAAAGAAGCCGTTTCGGTAAAAGTTCTTTGGAGGAATCAACTTGTTGAGGGAGCTACTTGGGAAGCAAAAGCAGCCATGAAAGCCGAGTACCCTCATCTATTTCCATTCGATTCCATCTCAGCTTGAGGTAATAGTTTCCTCCTTAGTGTGTTCCTCCGAACCTACTCCATCAGTTTTTCTCATGATCCTAGCATGTATTCACGTTTTTGGAAGTTAGTTCAATCATGTTTTAAGTTGCACGCTTAGATTTCATGTTTAATCCTTGGTTTTCATGTTTTGTTGTTGGTTGGGTTGTTATCTCTCCAAGTTTCCTTGCATAGTCTTTATTCGAGGACGAATGATCCCAAGGGGGAGATATTGTAACATCCCAGAATTCGATGCAGCTTTTAAACTTAAAAAATCTGAAAATTCTAAGCTTTCCAGAAATGATGGGTCCAAACCATGGACCGTGGTTTGAACCACGAGTCGTGGAGTGGATCTGTGATTTAAGTCTGCCAAAATCAGTCTCTAGTCTGAGAACCACGAGTCAGTTCTACGGACCATAGTTCAATCTATGCCCGTCATGTCAACTCGTGGAACCAGACCTAAGGACTGACTGATTCCCAGAAACCATGAGTCAAGACTACGGACCGTAGTTTGAATTATGGATCGTCTTATTGACTCATGGAACCTGATCATAGGCCTGCCAAATCCCTTACAAATGACGAATTAGTTCTATAAATCATAGTCTATTCTACGGGTCTATCCTGTTGACCCGTAGTTTGGCTTCTACAGCCTGCTCTTCTGGTCATGAACTACGAATGGAAACCACGATCCGTGGTTTGGTCTACAACTCGTGGAATCCATCCGTGGTCCCTGTAAGTCGACTTTTTTCCAACTTTTTCCTAATTATGTTTCAGTGGTATTTTAGTCATTACCCATCCTTTTAACCCCTAAATGATATCGTTTTGACTATTTCTAGAAGGGTTTCTACCCCCTCCCCCTTTAGCCTAAGTCTATCATTATCCCTCATTCATCTACCAAATTAGGAAAAGAACTCCTTCAAGCTCCAAGTCTCAAGCTCAAAGTTCAAGTCTTCTTTTCTTTTCAATTTCAAGTGGGTTATTTTCAATCAAGGTATGTGGTTATTCAACAATGGGTTAATTTCACCCTTGTGCCCAAAACCCCTAATCTTTATTTTTGATTTCATGAACTTTCAAATCAGGGTTCTTACCCAATTCTTATGGGTTTTTCTATAAATTGCCTCCTCCTGATTTTATTATGAAATTACTACTAAATTTCATGATTTTGCATGGGTTTTTACATATGAACTCCTATTTCAAATTGAAGGCTTATTATGGAAAATTCTACATGCATAAATTGATTCAAGTAGATTGGGTATTTTATAGCATGTTTTCATGAATTCCAAGCAAGTGCACGCCTAGTTCCTATGTTTTATGAAAGTATATGTTATTATAAAATTGAACTAGCGCCATGCAAGTTTTCAAGTTATGAGTTATTATGCAAGACAAGAAACCCGATGTGCCATCAATGCTCATGAATCATTTTCTAAACCAAGGTTCATGAGTAGTATGACGATTCGGGTTATGAACATGTTTATGAACAAGTTTCGACATCTAGATATGCCACATGTATGTGAGCCTCATGTTATATATTTTGGGAGTAGTATTTATCATCGAGCGATGAGGGTTCTAGATAATCCAAGTTTAAAACTATGTTGCCACCGTAGGTTGCCCTATGTGGCTTATGAAAGGATCCTTATGACATGAGTTTAACCTTGGCCGGTTAGGACAACCTTTTTTAGTGTGGGTTCATGACACTGAACTCCAAGTAGCTCAGCATGGCTTAGGTCAGTTAAGAGAAACTCCCACATGATTATTTTTTTAGCTATGAAGTTATATGATACCATACTTTGAATCTTGACTTTACTTCATGTTTTATGTTTTATATCTTGTTAAATTCACAAGCTACCTCTTTTTATGAATGAGCTCATCTTAAGCATGTGTTAAGTATATTTTTTTATCATGATCATGCATATCTCACATACTCGGTATATCCTATAGTACTGACTCATACTTTGTGCTTTATCCTCTTGATGATGCAGATTCAGGTTCCCTCTCTCAGGCACGTGGCTAGAGACCACAGGTTGTTTCCAGTTAGTGTTGGTGAGTCCTCATTGTTCGAGGGCTAGTTATGATTCTAGCTAGTTTTTGGTTATTTACTTCCATACCTTAAGTTAGCGAGGGTCTTTTCTTAGCAACTCCTTATGTCATGTGAAGAGGCTTTTCAGACATAGACAATATTCGAGTCTCTTGTTTCAGATTGTGTTTCATCTTGGTTTATCATTTATGTGTTGGGTTGTCTAACATTCTACTTATGCTTCTGCCATGTTTCCTTTATGAATGACTGAGTATGCTATGACCAAGGGTTAACCTTAGATAGTCGTGGTTTCGGGTCCCGTATTACGTCTAGGGGGTAGCCTCAGGGTGTGACATTAATGAACATACTAAAACCAAAGATAAATATGAACCTCACATGTTCATGATAAGCCCTTTTAGATCCAGTCATACTCCCGAATTCCCATCTCAACAGCCTTTTGAAAAAAGATGGCATAGTCCACGCTCAAAAAATACCAAAAAGGAATGTCATCTTGCCCTTAGGAGAAAAATCACCCATGAGTGATATTGAAGCAACAATGAACTGGAAATCTGCGGATGTTGTCATAAATAACAAGGGGCTAATCCATCTTGGCACATCTCTTAGAAGTGTTGCTCACACATAAAACAAGATGATGACTAAAGTGGAGACAATTGAGATGAAAGTAGAATTGGTTCCCCATAATATGCTGGACTCATCAAATCCCTTGAACGAAGAATGGCAAACCTTTAGTATGATATTTTTCCACCAGGAACTTCATTGTTCCACTTCTTTGAGCAACAACACAAAGAAATGGTTTCCCTTAAAGAATAAATACGACAACTGAAGTATGGTCCCTTTGATCCACAAATGCCTCATAGTCCACCTAAAAAGCCTACCTTTTTCCCTATGTCATCATATGCATACTCTCTACCAAAATTGGGCCACTCCTTTATTAGTTTCCCTTCTGTTTCGCACAACCCTATGTCTTTCTCTCAAAAGCAAGAGAAGGAACTAGAATTTAACATTGCCAAATTTTTGTGGGAATGAAAGGACTCCATTGCATCCCAAAAGCAGTCCAAAAGGAAGGAGTTTGGAGAAAGCTCCAAAGAGTCAGACCCCGAAAACATGATGATCTGAAGTCACAAAAGATACTTGATCATCCCAGATCAATCTGTTTCATATGATGACAAAATCTTCTTTTTAAGATCACTCATCCGGGAATGAGTCATTGATTTTAAGATCCCCCACAGGCCTTCCTTCTTCTTCCAAACACTATAAGTGGTGGCCACTTGATTCTCACACCCCCTCCGGTCCTTCACCTCAAAGTCAAACTAATGATGAAGTAACACCCACCGGATTAATCGGGATTTGGCATCCTTTTTAGTCATCAAATACCTATAGCTGTGTGGTCAGTGTGTACCACCACCTTAGTCCCCAAGAGATATGCCCAAAATTTCTTAAAAGCAAACACCACAGCTAACAATTCTTCCTCTGTAACCGTGTAATTTGTTTGTGTTGTGTTCAAAGTTTTGCTTGCATAATATATCAGGTGAAAAAGCTTCTCTCTTCATTGACCAAGCACTGCCTCTAAAGCTACACCACTGGCGCCACATAAAAGATCAAAAGGCTTTGACCAGTCCAGTGCAATGATAATTGGGGTGGAGGTGAGCTTTTCTTTCAAGGTGAGGAAAGCAATCATGCATCTATCATCAAAGTCCAATTTTTCCTCCTTTTCTAATAGCTTACATAATGGGTAAGCCACTTTTGAGAAGTTTTTGATGAACCACCAATAGAATACAGCGTGTCCTAGAAAACTCCGGATGCCTTTCACAATTCTCAGATGGGGTAGATTCGATATACCCTCAATTTTTGCCTGATCAACTTCAAGCCCTTTTTTGAAGATTTTGTGCCCCAAAACTATCCCTTCCTTCACCATGAAGTGAGATTTTTCCCAATTCAACACAAAATTCATTTCCTCACACCTTTTAAGTACCTCCTCTAGATACTCCAAACAATCGTTAAACTCATCCCCAACCACCGAAAAATCATCCATGAAGATCACCATTGTATCCTCCACCATGTCCAAGAATATTGACATCATACACCTTTGGAAGGTGGAAGAAGCGTTGCAAAGTCCAAAAGGCATTCTTTTGAATGCAAAGGTACCATACGGACATGTGAACGTGGTTTTTTCTTGGTCCGCCGGAGATATTGAAATTTTATTGTACCCAGAATAACCATCTAGAAAATAATAGAAGCCACGGCCCAAAAACTGGTCTAGCATCTGATCCATGAATGGGAGAGGGAAATGGTCTTTTTCCATCCAAGAATTCAATTTCTGATAGTCCATGTATACTTTCCACCCGGTCAAAGGCCTGAGAGCGATTAACTCATCTTTCTCATTGGGAACCATGGTAATTCCTCCTTTCTTTGGCACACATTGCACTGGGCAAACCCAAGTGTTATCGTATATTGGAAAGACCACTCCTACGTCCAACCATTTAATAATTTCTTTCTTTACCACCTCTTGCATTGGTGGGTTAAGCCTTCCACGGTGCTCAATGGAAGGAATGCTTTCCTCTTAGAGGTTTATTTTATGTGTGCATATTCTCGGAGGTATACCTATGATATTCGCTATGCTCTATCCTAGAGCTCGGATATGCTTCTTCAACACTCTAAGCAAAGCTTCGACTTTCTTGTCGCTCAACTTGTTAGAAGTAATGACCGGTAAGGTCTAGTTAGCACCCAAGTAGGCATACTTAAAATGGGAAGGCAATATTTGAGTTCCACGATAGAAGGTTCAATGATTGAAGGTTTAGATGGTGGAGTTTGCCTGTTCTTTAGGTCGAGATGAAGTTTCTTTGGGGGATAGGAGTAGGATCACATGCCCACCAATGCACAACAAACCTTGTTGAATTCCTATATCCCCTCACCATCATGATTTAACATTACCGCTTCAAAGACTTCATTGACGAATCCCTCTCTCATGTGCAAATCGACGCTTTCATCAATTTTTTCAATTGTTAAAGCCATTTGGAGATCACTCGGTTGCCTCATAGATCTATTCACATTGAAGGTGGCTTCCTCATCATTCAATGCAAACTTCAACTCTCTCGAGTCCATTTTGCTCAAGGTGCACCCTATTTTTAGGCTAGGTTGCCCCAAGATAATGGGTATCTCAATGCTTCCTTTGCAATCAATTTCCACGAAGTCCACAGGGTACACAATTTTCCCTACCTTGATCAAAATGTCATAACCAATCCCCATGGGGTGCCTTATTGATAGGTCTGTCATGAAGAACTAATGTTTATGCTAGTGGGTTGCCCCAACTCCATTCGTTTGAAAGTGGCCAACTACATCAAGTTGTCATTTGAATTTTCATCTCACACTAACCTAGTGGACTTGTGAACTCCCTTCGAATCACAAAAAGTGTGTACACCCGGAAACACCACCTCATTGGTAAAATTCCCCGCAAGAATTGCACTACTAAAGGGAGATAGTTGAACTACCCCAACATCCTCTAAGTTCCAAGTGGTGCATAATTCTTTCACAAACTTGGCATACTCAGGCATTTTGTTAAAAGCGGTACTCACAAGCATATTGATGGTGATTCTCTTCAACATAGACTCGAAATCATTCAAATTCTTTTCCATTCGTTTTTGCAAAAGTCGCTGAGGGAATGGAGGCAGACATGTAGGGAAAGGTTTGAGAACCTTAGTCTCCTCGCTCTCACATTGAACAACTTTAGTTAAACCATTCCTCGGACTTGCTTGTTCCGAGGCTTGCTTATCATAGGTGTTGCAACATCAACATGGTTGAGGGAGCTCTCAACACCACTACCCCTATTTTCATTCTCGGCTTTCCTAGATTTGAATTGCGAACTAAGCCAAAGCATTCTTTTTTCAAGACGTTCAATGGCTACAGAGTGCGATTGCACGATTTGGGCAAGACTTCAAAGGTTATGTCTCAACTCTTCAATGACTCTGTAGGTTGCCCCTACTTTCTCTAACACCTGCACAAGCATACTTTCCATTCTAGAGTCTTCATATTGTTCGTTCTGACCTGGATTCCCATGTTCACATCTGCCCAAACTATGAGGGTTGACATGGGAACCCGCCTCGTGGTCAGCTGTACACACCTCATCACTACCATCATTCGAGCTCTCACCATCTTCTACCAACCTCACACCCTCAAAAATACCAATGGTGTTAATGGTTTCAACTCACTCTTTTGAGACACTTCTTACCATAAATTCAAGGAGTGTAGAGGTGATTGATAACTCTTTATTCCTTCATGCATCATTCTTTAACTAATCCTCAATCTCTTTAGCGGAGGTCACACCCATTGCTCCTTTGTCTCCCAAAAATCCAACTTATGGTTCAACAAGGTATCCAAAATTAAGTGCAAATGGGCTGAGTGAGAAGTACTGACATTTGATGTTTGAGTGACATGTGCCTGCAATCAACCACAAGAAACAAACAAAAGTAAAAGAAACATGTACTCTCAAAGTGATTTAAAATCAAAAATTAAAAATAGCTATCAACTCAAGTCCCCGGCAACAGCGCCATTTTTGATGAACACTCAAATCATGCTCCCCAAAGTTAGAGGTCATGGTGATCGTGCGGCGAAACAAAATTTATAATTCCCAATGTGTGTCGAAGTCGTACCCAAGGGACTTTGAGCTAGCTAAATGAATATCGTGCAACCGAGTTCACAATGAGAGTAAATGCATAAAATGAGAAAAGTAAAAGGTTAGGAGAATTAGAATGTTGTCACTATAATCACTATTCAAATCAAAGCTATAAACGAAAGCGGGTGTACTAAATTGAGTAGGTGACTAGGTATGTGTATAGGGCTTTAATCATGGTATAGGGTGATTATCAATTCACACTTATTCTCTCTTATTGGCATAAGTGGCATTGGTCAAGGTTATGGATTGTTATCTCTTGATCAACAACCATATATCCGATAATCTTAGTTAGAGCATCATAGATTTGATCAACAAACAACCAATCTAAACTTGGGGAGGTCACACTATCTCTAGCTTAGACCCTTAAGTGGATGATTCCTTAGATAAGAACTATTTCTAGCCTCAAATCTGGATGGATTCCCACGTTCCCACTAGTAATTTCACATCCGAAACCATGAAACCATTTTTCAAGCAATCACATAGTAAAGTAATGAAAATTAATGTTTGCAACCACCAATTATAGGATTAAAACTTTGTGAAACTACTAGACCCATGTCAAATAAGCAATTATAAAGATGAATTAATAACACCCACACCCATTTGTCAAGCACCCATCATCAACACACCCTTAGACAAGAGAAATTAGCCACTTATAGCAAATAAGAGAGATATACCAAATGGGTAAGTCAAAATCCTCTTCATTGGAGCTGAATCTCAAGTTCTTAGCTCAATTTGATTACACAAATGGTTAACCAAGAGAATGGATTCAAACCCTCTTCTCTTTTGAGAGGAAAACTTGTTCTCAAGGCCAAAAATCTTTCTAAAATATTCAGGACTGAAGAATGTCATTTAACATTGTTCCTAAATTGTCCTTTTATAGTTTCCCAAAATGTCACAAAAATTTAGGACAAAATTGCCCTTCGGGTGGTGTGCGATACGATCTGTGGTTTGCACGTCGCACACCCTCTTCAGTTGGACCAGTGACTTCAGCTAACTTTGGGAGCTTCATGCGAAGGAGGTGCGGTTTACACCTTGGGATGTGCGCATCGCACAGCGACCGCACCCCTTAGTAGATTCTTCAGTGGCTTTTACAGCTTCATGTGAAGGAGGTGCAGTTCGCACCTCAGCTTGTGCATGTCGCACGGCCACCGCATCTTAGGTCAGAATCTCCAACTTTTCTGAACATTTCACACTTCACTCATTTTTAGCTCTTTTTGGGTCCATTTCGTTGTTTCTCATCATTTATCAAAAGTACCTGCATAGACATCAATAAAGGCCATAAGAACCTCTAAATCTATTCGAAACATAGCAATAATTCATGGATATAGGCTCAATAAGTTGGTAGATTACCGACTCATCACCTACTCTAGGCAATACGAAGCCTCACCTGAATAACACAAACTCTATCCTTGGAATGATGAAGCAAGTCAGTACCCCACAGCCTAACCTCAAAGGCATAAAACCAACCCATCAGAGATCTACACCGCCTACCATTCAAAGCCTCAGATAGAGCATCAGAATACTTGAATGATAACTATTATTATACGCAAACTCTACCAAGGCTATGAACTAGTCCCACTGACCTCCAAAATCAATAACACAGGCCTGCAACATATCCTCTGAAACATTAATAGTACACTCTGACTAAACATCAGTTTGAGGATGAAAAGCAGTGCTAAACTCAACTCTGGGTGCAAAACTTTCTGAATAGATCTCTAGAAGCATGAAGTAAACTGAGTACCACAGTCAAAAATGATAGAAACTGGCACTTCATGCAAATAGTAAATCTCAAGGATGTAGATCTGAGTCAACCTCTCAGAACTGTAGGAAGTCTGAACCAGTAGAAAGTGAACAGACTTTGTCAACCGATCCACGATAAACCAAATAGCATCAACTCTCCACAAAGTGTGAGTCAAACTGACTACAAAGTCCATAGCTATCCACTCCTATTTCCACTCCAGAATTGGTAGCCTCTGAGTTACACCACCTGGTCTCTGGTGCTCAAACTTCACCTGCTAATAGTTTAAGAACCTAGACACAAAATCTGAGATATCCCTTTTCATCCCACACCACCACTAGTGCTGCCTCAAGTCATGATACATCTTAGATGCCCTGGATAAATGGAATACCTAGAATAATGAGCCTTCTTTAAGATCAGCCTGACCAGGTCACCAACTCTAAGAACGTAGATACGACCCTCAATCCTCAGAACACCCTCTGAATCTAAGGTCTCCTTCCTAGCCTCACCGCACAACACCTTATCATGAATGATCCTCAACCTCACATTCTCATATTGGTGTGCCTGAATCTTCTCTAACAAGCAAGATCTAGCCTCAACACAAGCAAGAATACAACCCAGCTTAGAAATATCAAGTCTAACTAACATGTTAGCCAAAGACTGGATGTCCAAGGCTAAAGGTCTCTCCTCTACTACTAAGAATTCCAAGTTACCCATACTCACTACCTTTTGGCTCAAGGGATCCACTACCACATTTGCCTTGCCCGAATGATAAAGAATAGTGATGTCATAGTTCTTTAGTATCTCCAACCACATGTGCTGACTCAAATTTAAATCCTTCTGGCTGAAATTGTACTGAAGACTACAATGGTCAGTGAAGATCTCACAATGCAAACCATACAAATAATGCCTCAAAATCTTCAACGCGAATACTAACATCGCTAACTCCAAATCATGAGGAAGATAGTTCCTCTCGTGAACCTTTAACTATCTGGAAGAATAAATAATAACTCAGCCCTGCTGCATCAATACATAAACCAAACAAATACTAAAAGCATCACAATACACAGTAATCCACTATCCCTCGATCGAAAGAGTAAGAATCAAAGCTAAAGTTAATAAGGCCTTGAGATTTAAAAAGCTTGCCTCGCACTCATCAGACCACTGGAAAGAGATATTCTTCTGAGTCAATCTAGTCAATGGAGAATCAATAGAAGAAAATTCCTCCATAACCCGTCTGTAGTAACCTGCCAACCCGATGAAACTATGAACCTCGGTAGGAGAAGTAGGCTTAGCCCAATCACAAACCACTGTATTTTTTACCAGATCAACCATAATCCCATCCTTGGATACCACGTGCCCCAAGAATACCACAGACTCAAGCCAAAACTCATACTTAGTGAATTTGGCATATAACTTAAGCTCTCGCAAGGCCTGAAGTACAACTCTCATATGCTGCTCATGCTCCTCCCTACTCCTCGAATATATCAAGATATCATCGATGAATACAATCACGAATAAACCCAGGTAGGCTCTGAACACACAGTTCATCAACTGTATAAATATTATTGGGGCATTGGTCAACCTATAAGACATGACTAAGAACTCATAATGGCCATATCGATTCCTAAATGAAATCTTTGGGATATCTGGAGCCCTAATCCTCAGTTGATGATAATCAGACCTCAAGTATATCTTAGAGAACATTGATGCACCTTGTAGCTGGTCAAATAGATCATCAATATGTGACATCGAATACTTGTTCTTAATGGTCACCTTATTCAGCTGCATGTAGTCAATACACATACGCATCGACCTCTCTTTCTTCTTCACTAACAAAATAGGTGTCATTTCCAGAGCATACCCCCTGGATGTAACATGGAATCCAAGATCACAAGTGATCTCAAGATAACCCTCTGGCATTAGCTTGACATAAAAACTGAACAAAACATAAGAACGGAAGATTAACTGGAGTAATGAGCAACTTAATCTGTTATATAAATATAATTATAAAAATGACAATCTGAATTAAGCTTAATATCTGACTTTATGTCTAAAAGCCTCTACTACTTATGAGCTGCTGGGACAAGCCCTCAGCTAACTCTAAATACTAAAACTGAATAAAAGAACTAAAATTCTAGAATGAAGCTAACTCCAAGTCCTCAAAGGATAGATGTGTTGCTGATCTACTAGCCATAATCTGGGAGTGGGCTACAGAATCTACATCATAATATGATACAACATAAAAAGGTATGCGGTGAGTACTATGAAATGTACTGAGTATGCGAGATATGCATAAATCATGATAAAGTATACTTGAAAGCATGCTCAAAAGTGAGTTCATGCATAAATAAAAGAAATCATAAGTAAATATAAAAATTTGAACGTAAGTCATAAAACAATAAGCCAAGCTCCAAAATAGAATATCATATAACTTAAAAGCTTGAAAACATTCACACGAGAGTTTTTTATAACCGACAATAGACAATTTGAGCTACATGGAATCTAACTATATAATCCTAGTTAGCAAAGCTGCCCCAAATCCTACAAAGGTACGGGGCACCATAATCTAACTATATAACTCTAGTTGGCAAAGCTGCCCTATGACCCGCTAAGGCAAGGGCATCATGATGTTATAGCGTGGAACCACTTTCATAAGCCCATCGGGCGAAACATAACCTAGGCTCGCAATGTAGTTTTAGACTTGGGTTATCTTGAACCCTCATCACTCGTTGCTAAATACTACTCCTAAAACATACATATAGCTTATATAATACTTGTGACATATCTGATGTCAAAACTATTTGAAAAGCATAAGGACATATCTGATGTCATGCAATTCTCATATCATAAGTCTTAAAGCTGAGCATAGCCATAAGTCAAATCATACTTTTCTTTCTTAATTCATAACTTGAAAAATTAGGCATGCAATTTCATTTTACTTAAGGTCATGTTATCTTAACATGCCAATTTTCACTTAAAACATGCAATTTAATGGAATCATGCTAGAAATCATTCTTTATGCATGGGCTTTTGAAAACACTTAAGGAATCTCAAATAAAACATGGGCAATGAATGAGAAACCATGAATTTATGCTTTAAAACTGAATACATAAGTTTCCCCCAATTTAGGTAAGAACCCTAATTTCATAAATTCATAAATCAAAGTAAAACTTGGGGGTTTTAGGCATAAGGGTGAAAGGAATCCCTTATTGAATACCCACATACCTTAATTCAAGCTTTCTTAATCTATAACTTGAGAGATGGAGGCTTGAAGATGGAATTCTTAGCTTGGAGCTTGGAGAATGGAGACCATTTTCTTCTCTTAGAACTTGATTGAGAGAATGGAAGAGAACATAGGCTAAGTGGGAATAAAACCCCTTCTAATTTGCCCAAAATGACTTAACTTCAGAAAATTTTGTCAAACGCTTCCATGGACATGAACCACAGCCTGTGGAATGAATCAAGTTCTGTGGAATGAAGGTCATGGTTCCAGGGGACTTTTCAGGCCTCTGGACTGATTTTCACGAGTGGAAAACATGGTTCGTGGTTTGATCCACGACTCGTGGATCAAACTCGTAAATCTCAAGCTAAAAACTAATTTGAAGGTTTGATTTCACAGACTCAAACCACGGGTCATGGATTGATCCACGAGCCATAGATGGCTCTTGTGATTTATGTCTGTCATTTTGACTGACTGACACATTTTAATAAAATGCTGATAACATTTTACTCCGAACTCATATTAATGTGTAGTAAGTGGAATTAGAAAGAATACTCAAAGATCTTTAATTTTATGGGTACTAGGTCATATAACTCTTCATATTCTATGAGTTATGATCGTTTGAAGTTGACCCTTGAAAAATCTTACACTAAAACTCAATCGGTAAAGAAGATTTCAACTCAACTTTGAGCTAGAGGTTATTTATGACCCTTATTCATATCTAATACACCTCAAAACTTAAGAATATGTCTAAATACTTGGATACATAGAAAATTTATCTAGTTTTGGGTCTAACAATATATGAAGAACAGTTCAAATCTTGGCTTAGAATTTCTGGGGTGTTACAATATCTACCTCTTGGGATCATTCATCCTCGAATGAAGACTACTAAGTTGAGATTTGAAGGGAAATAGGTTGCAATCCTATCAACAAAGTTCTAAGAGCTGAAATATTTCATGGTAACTGATTTCTCACTGAAATATAAACTGAGATAGATTCATGGGGCATGTATGCATATAGAGAACATAAGCATAACTGATGGGACATGAAATTGAATACCTAACATTATAACTAGCCTGGATTAGGAGTAGTGTCTCAGCTAAAACTCATAAGGAACGTCCGCAATCTTAGAAATCATTATTAACTGAAAAGGATAGCAAACTGAAAGGGGTAATTATACGAGAAAACTATTCACTTTTAAACTGAACTTACTACCTTAGACTAGACTGAATGTAGGGCTGTCTAGCCTTAGGACTGATTATCAATAGATCTGAACTAATATGATATAAGGAGTCTAGTATTCTTGCAAGCTGAAGCTACTAGACCTAAGATATGAGCACACTAGTCTAGGAGTAATAAAAAGACTATTCTTGCCTTAAATACTACGGTTGATAACTCTTAAGCTTAGAAACACCTTTCAACTACACTAACTCCTCTGAATACTAAGGTCTGAGTCTAACTACCTGCCTTTACTATGTTCAATCCTATCTTGACTAAATTTCTTACATCTAGAGTTACCTCTCGAGAATGATATTCCTTCTTATCATGAAAATCAACTAACCTTGAACTCTAGTTGTAACACCCCAGAATTTGACCCAACTTTTAAACTTAAGAAATTTGAGAGTTTTAAACCTTTCAGAAATTACGGGTCCAAATCACAAGCTGTGGTTAGAACCATGAGTCATGAAGTGAACCCGTGGTTCAAGTCTGTTGGTTCGACCTATGGTCTGAAAACCACGAGTTGGTTCTACGGACCATGGTTCTAAATACGGTCCATCCTGTCAACTCATGGAATTAGATCAGAGGGTTGACAGATTCCCCAGGTTTTAAGAATAGTTTCTACAACCCATAGTTTGAACTACGGACCGTCCTGTAACTCGTAGAACTTGTTCAGAGAATTGCAAGTTTCCCAGAAGCTACTATTTGGTTCTATGACCCGTGGTCCATTCTACGAGTCCGTCTTGTAAACCCATTGTTTGGTTTCTGCAGCCTATCTTTTGACCAAGAATGACGGATGGAAACCACGAGCCGTGGTTTGGTCTACCACTCGTGGAATTCGTCCGTGGTCCATGAAAGTCAACTTTTTCCATCTTTTTCCTAATTATGTACTAGGGGTATTTTAGTCATTTCCCATTCTTTTAACTCATAAATGATGTTATTTTGACTATTTCTAGAAGAGTTTTCACCCTCATTGGCCTAAGTCCCTCCTCAAATCTTCATTCATCTCCCAAAAAGGAAAAGAACTCCTTCAAGCTCCAAGTCTCAAGCTCCAAGATCAAGTATCCTTTCTTTTATATTTCAAGTGGGTTAGTGTTAATAAGGTATGTGGGTATTCAACAATGGGTTCCTCTCACCCTTGTGCCCAAAATCCCCAACTCTTATTTTGAATTATGAAAGTGTGAAACTAGGGTTTTTATCTAAATTGGGGAAAGTTTATGAAATTAGTTTCTAAGCATCAATTCATGGTTTCTTATGGTTTATTTATGATTTGATTAAGATTCTTTAATTGGTTTCAAAAACCCATGCATTAAAGTAGATTTCTAGCATGATTCCATTGAATTGTATATTTTCAAGTGAAAGTTTACATGTTTAGATAACATGTCATTATGTATTTATGAAATTGCATGCCTAATTCTTCAAGTATGAATTTAAGAAGGAAAAGTATGTTTTGAGTTATGGCTATGTTGCACTTCAAGAACCTATGATATGAGAATTACATGATGCCCGATGTGTTTGCATACTTTTAACAAGATTTTGCATGAGATTGTGCCACTATGAATTTATGAACTATATGTACATGTTTTGAGAGTAGTATTTAGCACCGAGAAATGAGAGTTTGATTACCCAAGTCCAAAACTATGTTGCCAGCATAGGTTATGAAGTGTCCTATAGGCATATGAGAGTGGTTCCACATCTTGATGCATGGTGTCTTGTGCTTTACAAGGCATTAGGGTAGCTTTGCCAATGAGGGTTATATAGTTTGATATGGTGACTCATTCCTTGGCACGGTTCAAGTTAGCTTTGCTAACTAGGGTTATATAGTTAGATTTCATGCATCTTGCATAGTCAAATGTTGGTTATAAGAAACTCCCGTATTAACATTTTTACTAGTTTAAGATTATGATATCTATTTTGAAGTTTTGACTCCTATCTCATGTTTACCACTCAAGTTATGATATGTACTTATGACATTCCCTTTTTGTATGAACTCAATTTTAAGTATGTTTTCATCACATTCATGCATATCTCACATACTCAGTACATCCTATAGTACTGACGCACATTTTGCGTTGCATCCTCTTGATGATACAAATTCAGGTTACCTCTCTCAGACACGTGGCTAATTAGTGTTAGCTATTCGGATCTTATTGGTGAGCCCTCATCCTACAAATACCGGAGTTATGATTTTTTTTTCTTTATGTCCCTTTTGTTAGATTTGTGAGTTGGTTGGGGTCTTGTTCCATCAACTCCTATTTCATATTTAGAGGCTTCACACATAGCTAGTTTGTATTTTGGATGGGTCCTTTGTAGACTTTCACTAATTTAGTTATGGATTCCTACTTTCTCTCTATGTATGCTTCCGCTTGCTTTCCTTAAGTTTATTTGAGTATGCTATGACCAAGGGTTAATCCAGGGCACGCGTGTCTCAGATCCCCTGTTAAGTCTAGGGTGTAGCCTTGGGGCGTGACAAACTTGGTATCAGAGCCTCAAAGTCAAGAGTCATAGGGTGTATGAAGCCGCATCAAGTAGATCTCGTTCATGTGTGTGAATCGCGCCACACATAAGAGGGAGAGGCTATGAGATATCTTAGGAAAAGTTCACTTCTTTCATGATCATATCGTGTGATAGAGTTTAAATCAAACGTCCCTCTAATCCTTTCCTTGTACATTTCAGATTATGCCTCGATGTGCTATGCCTCATTGAGTCGCTTGGAATGTTGCTCCTCAAGTTCTGGCCCCCAAGGTCACGAATGAAGAGTTCAAGAATGCCATCCATTTGCAAGCCCAGACCATGGCCGCTCAGGCCAACCAGCCGGCTCCTATCCCTATACACCCTCAAGGTGGGGTAGTGGCCCGGGTTCATGATTTTGTCCGAATGAACTCACCTGGATTTTGGGGTTCAAAAGTGAGTGAGGACCCACTTAACTTTATTGATGAAGCAAAAAAAATCTTTGATGTTATGCAAGTGGATGATGTTGATTGTGTGGAGCTTGCATCCTATCAACTCAAAGATGTAGCTCATATCTGGTTCATGCAATGGAAGGAAGCTAGAGCTAGGGACGAGGTCCCTATGACTTGGGAGTGTTTCGAGAGGGCCTTCCTTGATCGGTTTTTTCCCCGAGAGTTGAGGCAAGTGAAGGCAGAGGAGTTTGTGAACTTGAGACAGGGTTCGATATCAGTCTAAGAGTATAGTTTAAAGTTCACTCAGTTGTCTAGGTATGCCTCCTCTATGGTAGCAGGCACGCATGATCAGATAAGAAAGTTAATCTTTGGGGTTTCAGATATGGTGAAGAAGGAGTGTAGGTCTGCTATGGTATTGAGTGATATGAACATTGCCAGACTCATGACCTATGCTCACCAGATCGAGGGAGACAAGCTTAGGGATATTGCTAGGGAGAACAAGAGGGCTAAATCTGAGAGTTCATGTTTTGGTCATCAGAAGTCTGGAGGCGGACATTGCTCTTCCTTTTAGAAGAGGTTGTCAAGACCCGTGCATTCTTTAGCTAGTGCTCCTTCTCAGGCCTCCAGGCCTCATCATTATCAGTCTGATAGAGGTGCAGGCTCTTATTCGCAGGGGAGTGGTGCAAAGAGATCTTTTTTCCCCATTTGTACCAAGTGTGGGAAGAGTCATCTTGGTGAGTGTCTAGCCGGTTTAGGTAGTTGCTTCGGACATGGTCAGACTAGGCATCATATTAGAGATTGCCCTTCAGTTAAGAAGGGATAGGGAGGTAGTAGGGCTCAGTCTGCCCCAGCAGCCCCATAAGGTCGACCAGCCCAGCAGGGCACAACTTCGAGTTTTGGTGGTCACCGCCAGAATCTCCTTTATGCTATATCCTCTCATAAGGACCAGGAGAGTTCACCTGATGTTGTCACTGGTATGTTAAAAGTCTTCTCTCTTGATATGTATGCTTTTTTGGACCCCAGAGCCTCCCTATATTTTGTGACCCCTTATATAGCATGAAAGTTGAAAATTTGTCCTAAATTGCTTTTAGAACCTTTTTGTGTATCTACTCCAGTTGGTGAGTCAGTCATAGCCAAAAGAATATACTAAAATTGTCCTATCTCAGTCCTTCATAGATTTACTCCAGCGGATTTAGTAGAGTTGGAGATGACTGATTTTGATGTTATTCTTGGTATGGATTGGTTATATGCTTGTTATTCCTTGGTTGATTGTCGTACTCGAGTTGTCAATTTCAAGTTTCCAAATGAAACTATCTTAGAATGTAAAGGTAGACCCCCTACCTCGAAAGGTCATTTCATATCTTATCTTAAGGCTAGGAAGATGATTTCTAAGTGTTCTATTTATCATATAGTTTGGGTTATGGACATGGAGTTTGAAACCCTATCTCTTCAGTCTGTTCCTGTTGTTAATGAGTTCCCAGAAGTGTTTCTTGAAGATTTTCCCGAAGTCCCTCCCAAAGAACGAGAAATTGACTTTGGGATAGATCTTCTTCCAAACACGAATCCTATCTCTATTCCTACATATAGAATAGCTCCCGCAGAACTTAAGGAGTTAAAGGATCAGTGAAGGATCTTCTTGATAAGGGTTTCATCAGGCCTAGCATTTCTCTATGGGGTGCCCCAGTTTTGTTTGTGAGAAAGAAGGATGGTTCTCTTAGAATGTATATTGACTACCGTCAGTTGAACAAGGTCACAATCAAGAATAAGTATCCCATCCCTAGGATTGATGACTTGTTCGATCAGCTTTAGGGTGATAGTTTATTTTCCAATATTGACCTTAGATTTGGTTATCACCAGCTTTGGGTTAGAGAGTGTGATATTTCGAAGACAGCCTTCAGAACTCAGTATGGTCATTATGAATTTGTTGTTATGTCTTTTGGTCTAATGAATGCTCCTGCAGCTTTTGTGGATTTGTTGAACCGTGTGTTCAAACAATATTTAGATATGTTCGTAATTTTTTTCATTGATGATATTCTTATCTATTCTTGGAGTGAGGAAGAGCACGCGGGCCATTTGAGAGTGGTATTGGAAACTCTCAAGGACAGGCAGTTATTTGCTAAGTTTTGCAAGTGTGAGTTTTGGATGCAGTATGTTGCTTTTATGGGTCATATTGTGACTAGAGATAGTATTCAAGTTAATTCTCAAAAGATTGAGGCAGTAAAGAACTGGCCTAAACCCACTTCCCCGTCTGATATTAGAAGATTTTTGGGTTTGGCTAGTTACTACAGGAGATTTGTGGAAGGATTTTCTTCCATTGCTTCCCCTTTGACTCGGTTAACTCAGAAGAAGGTGAAGTTTCAATGGTCTGATCTATGTGAGAACTTTCAGGAATTAAAGACTAGATTGACCACAGCTTTAGTGTTGGCTCTACTTGAGGGCCCAGATGACTTTGTTGTGTATTGTGATGCCTCTAGGGTTGGCTTGGGTTGTGTTTTTATGTATCATGGTAGGTGATTGCTTATGCCTCGAGACAACTTAAGATTCATGAGAAGAACTTCCCTACTCATGATCGTGAGTTAGCAACAGTGGTTTTTGCTTTGAATATTTTGGGACACTACTTGTATGGTGTCCATGTGGATGTATTCACCAATCATAAGAGACTTTAGTATGTGTTCTCTTAAAAGAAATTGAATCTGCATAAAAGGAGATGGCTTGAGCTTCTTAAGGTTTATGATATGAGTGTGCTTTACCATCTGTGTAAGGCCAATGTTGTGGCGGATGCACTTAGTAGATTATCCATGGGTAGTGTGTCTTCAGTCGAAGACGGGAAGAAGGAATTGGTTAAGGAGGTTCATAGGCTTGCTCGGTTGGGAGTTCGCCTTATGGACTCAACAGAAGGTGGTGTTATTGTTCAGAATGGTTTCGAATCATCTTTGGTAGATGAAGTAAAGGCAAAGCAAGATAGTGATCCTATTTTGCTTTAGCTAAAGGGTGCAGTCCATCAGCAAAGGGTTGAGGTTTTCTCCCAAGGGAGAGATAGGGTGCTTCGTTATCAAGATCGTTTGTGTGTACCAGATATAGATGGGGTGAGACAACAGATTTTGACTGAGGCTCATACTTCCAGATATTCCATTCACCTTGGTGCCACCAAGATGTACCGTGATCTACGGGAAGTCTATTGGTGGAATGGTATGAAGAGGGACATAGCCGGTTTTGTAGCTAAGTGTCCCAAATGTCAGCAAGTGAAGGTAGAGCATCAACGACCGGGTTGCATGATTCAGGATATTGACCTTTCTACTTGGAAGTGGGAAGCAATCAATATGGACTTCATCTCTGGGTTGCCTTGTACTCGAAGGCAACATGATTCCATTTAGGTGATTGTCGACCGGATGACTAAGACATCCCACTTCTTGGCTGTTAAGACTATGGATTCAGCAAATGATTATGCTAAACTCTATATTCGGGAGATAGTCTGATTGCATGGTGTTCCTTTGTATATCATTTCAGATAGAGGTACTCAATTTACCTCCCAGTTTTGGAGATCGTTTTAGAGAGGTCTTGGTACTCAGGTGAAGCCTAGCACAGCTTTTCACCCACAGACGTATGGCCAGGCAAAGTGTACTATTTAGACTTTGGAGGATATGTTGAGAACTTGTGTGATTGATTTCAATGGTAATTAGGATGATCACTTACCTCTTATCGAGTTTTCCTACAATAACAACTTCATTCTAGCATCCAGATGGCTCCGTATGAGGCACTTTATTGTCGAAGATGTAGATCTCCTATTGGTTGGTTTGAGGTAGGTGAGGCAGCTTTGATTGGCCCAGATTCAGTTCATGAGACTATGGAGAAGGTTTAGCTTATTAGGGAAAGATTGAAGACCGCTCTGAGTCAACAGAAATCATATGCGGATGTGAGGAGAAGAGAGATAGAATTTGAAGTTGATGATTAGGTTCTTCTGAAGTTGTCACCCATGAAGGGTGTGATGAGATTTGGAATGAAAGGGAAGCTTAGTCCCCATTTTGTAGGTCCTTATCAGATTCTTAGGAGAGTTGGTAGTGTTGCTTATCAGTTGGAGTTGCCGACGGAGTTAGAAGCGGTTCATCCAGTTTTCCATGTCTCCTTGTTAAAGAAGTGTGTTGGTGATCCAACCTTGATTGTTCCTTAGGAGGATGTGGGTCTGAAGGATAGTCTCACCTATGAGGAATTTCCCATAGAGATCCTTGATCGTCAAATTCGGAGGTTGAGGAACAAATAAGTCACTTCGGTAAAAGTCCTTTAGAGGAATCAGCTTGTTGAAGGAGGTACTTGGGAAGCAGAGTCAGCCATGAAAGCCAAGTACCCTCATCTCTTTCCTTCCGATTCTGTTTCAGCTTGAGGTAATAATTTCCTCCTTCGTATGTCCCTCCTACTCTACTCCACTAGTTCCTCTCATGATCCTAGCATGTATTCATGTTTTCGAAGTTGATTCAATCATGTTTTAAGTTGAAAAGCTCAGTTTTCATGTTGTTCTTCAGATTTTATGTGTTATTGATTGGTAGGGTTGTTTTATCTTTAGTTTTCCTTTGTTTAGTCTTCATTCAAGTACGAATGATCCCAAGGGGGAGATATTGTAACACGCCAGAATTCGACCTAAATTTTAAACTTAAGAAATCTGAAAGTTTTGAACCTTTCAGAAATTACGGGTCCAAATCATGGACCGTGGTTAGAACCACGAGTTATGAAGTGAACCTGTGGTCCAGTCTGTTAGTTTGACCACTGGTCTGAGAACCACGAGTTGATTCTATGGGCCGTGGTTTTGTATATGGTCCATCCTGTCAACTCGAGGAATCATATCAGAGTGTTGACAGATTCCTCAGGTTTCACGACTAGTTTCTACAGCTCGTAGTTTGAACTACGAACCGTCCTATAACTCGTAGAACTTGTTCAGAGAACTAAAATTTTCCCATAGGCTACGATTTGGGTCTACGACTCGTGGTCCATTCTAGGGTCCGTCCTGTTGACCCGTAGTTTGGTTTTTGCAGTCTATCTTTTGGCTAGGAACGACGGATGGAAACCACGAGACGTGGTTTGGTCTACGACTCATGTAATCCGTTTGTGGTCCCTGAAAGTCAACTTTTCCAGCTTTTTCCTAATTACCTCCCAGGATTATTTTAATCATTTCCCACACTTTTAACTCATAAATGTTGTTTTGACTATTTCTAGAAGGGTTTTCACCCTTATTAGCCTATGTCCCTCCTCAAATCTTCATTCATCTCTCAAAAAATAAAAGAACTCCTTCAAGTTCCAAGATCAAGTCTCTTTTGTTTTAAATTTCAAGTGGGTTAGCTTCAATCAAGGTATGTGGGTATTCAACAATGGGTTCCTCTCACCCTTGTTCCCAAAACCCCCAACTCTTATTTTGAATTATGAACTTGTGAAATAAGGGTTTTGATCTAAATTGGGAAAAGTTTATGAAATCAGTTTCTGAGCATCAATTCATGATTTCTTATGGTTTATTTATGATTTGATTAAGATTCTTTAATTAGTTTCAAAAGCCCATGCATTAAAGTTGATTTCTAGCATGATTCCATTGAATTGCATATTTCAAGTGATAGTTTACATGTTTAGATAACATGTCATTATGTATTTATGAAATTGCATGCCTAATTCTTCAAGTATGAATTTAAGAAGGAAAAGTATGTTTTGAGTTATGGCTATGCTGCGCTTCAAGAACCTATGATATAAGAATTGCATGATGCCCGATGTGTTTGCATGCTTTTCAACAAGATTTGGCATGAGATTGTGCCACTATGATCACCATATGGTTTGTAGCTCTTACTATCCAAGACTTCTACCCTCTTCCCTAGCATATCTAGGAGCTGTAACTTGAAGAACTTCTGCAAAGAGATATTCCAAAATTTCTCATCTAACTATTTCACATGAATAATCCTCACCTCACTTTTCATCCATGCTTACAATCTACTACTTCCCATCTCGACTGCTACTTAGCTTCCTCTACTACAGCTATGACAACACAAGCCAAGATCATTGAGAGAATAGAGTGGGAGCATGAGCATCATGAATGAAGGAATACTAATTGATCTTGACTTAAACTTAGCTTGATCTAGCCACTCAAGGTGGGGTTTTAGAAGTTAAGTGAAAGGGAATGAGTGTCTCACATCTTGGACATACTAAGCATGGTTAGAGCAAGGAATTCACAAGCACAAATTATTTGAGAAATCTGGCATGAGAAAATACATGATGTAGCATAATTTCATTAGCCACTAAGGCAAGTATGAGGACTAAGTATATACACTTGAGCATAGTGTGAGACATGAGCTTTCATATTTAACGAGTATCATGGCGTAAAGCTGGAATTCATAGAATCATAGAGTAAAATTGGAATCGCTGTCTGCAGTAATTTCTATTTGTTTTAGGAGCTGAGGAAGGGCGTGGATCCGCATGAAGTCTGTGGGTTTGAATTAAGACCAAGGCACTAGAATACAAGACATGAATGGGGTGTTGTAATGAGGGAAGTATACTTAATATGCTAGGATAGAAATAAATCTTTACACCCCTCCTAACATCATTCTGACACCCATTAGCATCACTACCTGAGTCTCCAAAATCTGACTTATTCTATATCCCACCATCTCCCCCTTAGATTCGTGTTACGTTCTAAGTCTGTGGGCTTCTCGCTAACCTCTAAACGGAACTATGATCACTTTACTCTAATAGAGCAAACACTACTCTAGGAGTTAATCTGAATATAGACTTCCTTCTATAGTCTAAGGCTCTCCCTTACCTAAAAGTCTAGGCCTCCATCTTTCTATCTCATATAGGGGTTGAACATATCACAAAACTATCATTATCACTCTCATACTATCTTCCTTCTGTTCACATCCTATACCTGGTCTATAGTAGTACAACAACTTACCGCTCTTTAGTCCACACCAAGGTATGTATCATCCCATTACCTATCTAATAAAACACAACTCTAAATGCATACTCCAATCAACTATCATTCTCCCGTCTAGGCTACTATACTTCTAACTTTATATTTCTGGCTCTAGGTTCATTCTACTACTAATGGCTTACAACACAACATTTGTCGGGTGGAAACACTACCCAAGGATCTAAGTACACATTTTCCCCTCTTACAAAACAATTAGAAACAAGGTTTTTGAAGAGAATCTGAGAGCACCTCGCTGATAGATAATAAGAGATTTACTACTTCTGGCACCATAAATATGAGGTAAAGCAGGTGGAATTAGGATAACGCATAAATTTGTAGAATAAATAGAGTTAAACTCTATCGCACGATATTGAACATGAAAGAAGTAAAGTTTTTCCAAAGACACCTCGTAGCCTCCCTCTCATAAGTGTGGCGAAGCATAACTAACCACTTTCAACAAACTTTCCATAGAAGTCGACCCATTTCTCCTCTAATCCATCCAATATAATACCCCGTTCCCTCGTGATTGGCTTTGTCAAGTGCCGGTCATAAAGTTGGGAGCATTAGAGGGAGACGAAGGTTCCTTGGTCAAAGTAATCCTCGTCGACCACTTGGTTGGCATCTTCATGTTCAATGTCAACTATTTTCAAGCTTAAAGTACCTACACAAGGAACAAAATTGTCAAACACCAATATAAGCATGTAAAACAATGTGTTTTGAAATGATTAAGCCAAAGAAAAGAGGCCAAATGATCCAGGACAGAGCTAGGCAGAGTTGCTATTTTTGGGACTGCCAAAATGGCTCATTGCGATCGCAGAATTTTTCATCGCGATTGCGAAGATCAATATTTTTTTCAGAAAATTAAGTCATCGCGATTGCGGAATGGGTCATTGTGATCGCGAAGCTCAGGGAAATTGGGCATCGCGATCGCGAAGTTCATTTTCTTGCCTAGAAAAATTTGTTCATGCATTTTTCGAAAAGGTGCTTTGCACCCTTTAGTTCACCATTTTTAAACCACATTGGGGTCACTTTTTATCCCAAAGATCAGTAACCCAACATTATTCTAATTCCCAACAAGATTTCACCCACAATTTTATACCACATCACCCGATTCACACCTATTGTTGAAAGCAAAAATTGACACCCACTTGGGTGTTTAAAACCACTTACTTTAGCACAATAAGGGTAAATCAAAGAAGAGAAAATGGAGGACATAACTGAAGATTTGCAAAGATTCTATGGAATTGAAGTTGATGGAATGTATTATTTCTGCCTTAGGAGAGAAAAGTATCCAGGTTTCAAAGAAAAATTTGCTTTTGAAATGGCTTCTGTGAACTTAATTTACCTAGAAACTATTCAGTGCCTCGTGGTCGCGTGGCCTTATAACGCGATCGTGATAAGTTAAAATCACATAAATCCATGCGATTGTTACGTGTTCACGCAGTCGCGGAGAGTCAGTGAAAAGTTAACTCATTGTGATCTCGTGGGTCAGGGCTCGCGATCGTGATGCCTTAGCAATGCCTGATTTTTAAGAAATCTTCCCAGTGCACTATTTTATCATGCTAATTCGGGTGCGACGGGAACTTTGGGAGGTGCTAAATGCACCAATTTTACATAAGCCAATATTTTTTCTCAGATCATTGTTTTCTTGCGTGATGGCATATGCGATGGGAACTCTTCCAGGTGCAAAATGCATGTTTTTCAAAGTTATTTTTGGTGCTTTTCAACACTTAGTTCCTCTCTTATTCCTTTGGAAACCTAAAAAAATCAAAAAGAAACAAAAACTGAAGTAATGCATAAAAATGATAGGTTGCCTCCCATCAAGCGCACAATTTAACGTCGTTGTGCGAAAAGGGTACTATTTGGATCTCTATTTGGAGGATTTGAATCTTCGACCCAAACATAAATCAAACTTCCTGTGATAATCTCGGGGTAAAGTTGTGAACATGATAAGGCCATTTTCATGGTTTTGCATTTTACACCTTTTCGCCTTCAAGTGAGGAAGGTCACTTTGCCTTCTATACATTACAACTTTAAAACTGGATAAACTTTGATCCATCAGCCTTCCAAGGTCTTCCAAAAGATTAGTTACTTCGACTTTTGTCTATTCAACCAAACTCAATGTCAAAAAGTGGTTGGAGTAGGATTTGGGTGTATCCACCTTCAAACTTGCCTCATTCATAGAATCCTCACTTTCGAATAAACTAGAGTCTTTCAAGATGAATTGTTGGACTTTTCCCTTAAACTCTAGTATCATTCGCTTGATTTCGGCATCATGATTCATGTGTGGGGTAGTTGGTTGCCACAACACAGTCGATTGACGGGCATCCCTTGTGTCCTCTTCTTCAATAGGGAACAACTCAAAACTACTACCCACGATCGTGCATGTTTCAACATAAGCATTCACATCAATGTTCAAATTCCGGAAAGCAATTTCAAGTGAACCTTGTTTTTTCCTTCTCTTGGCATACCTTTTCAACAATATCCCGAACATTGGTAGCATTCTTTCACATTGTTCCCCATAGGCCTCTAGTTGGTGAGCTCAGTTTAACACCCATTCTAGGCTCATAACCTTACCTAATACACATTTCTCTTCTTGTTGGGGTTCAAGCACTACCGGTACGAATTCACTTTTGGGCGATTCCATATTTTGAAAATCTTCATCTTCTTTCCCAAAGTGAATTTGACTGAGCTCAATGTTCAAGACATGATTATTTGCGTGGTTTGGAGGGTTTTCTTCACCAATTCCACCAAGAGGAGTAAACAAATCTGCCATGGGTTGCGTGGCATGATTTCTCTCCTCTTCTTCCTTAGCTCTTGCGTCCACAAACCCTTGCTTTATGGATTGCACACCCTCCTCTAAGATACATTGCTTGGCCAAGAGAGTTTTGATCTTGGCACATAGCCTCCTTCGCTTGCTAAGTCATGGTTCCTATTAAGAACACAAGCACCACTAGCCACATTGTTAGCACAAGATGAGGGAGGAGGACAGTCATCATTAGGGCATTCGCTCCAATGTCCACCATGACCACCACACAAATAGCAATTGCACCTATCATAGGAATGAGAAAGTGAATACCTCCTTCTTCTAAGGCTAATTTTACATCTTTGCCCAAGGTGGGGTCCTCCACAATAAACATAACAGTCGAGGATATAAACTGGGATGTAACCACCAACTTTTCTATCATTCTGAGATGCCATGGTATCAATCAACAAAATAAAACTAAACAAAATAAAAACAACTATTCCCAAATTTGAACTAGAGTAAGTAAATTCAAATTCTAAACTAACTCAATACGCCAAATTGTTCCGCGGCAATGGCTCCACTTTTTATAACACTCAATCGTACTCTCCAATTAGGAGATATTGATGATTTTTAGAGAAAAACAAATTTATAAGTACCCGACGGGAGTCGGGGTCGGTCCCAAGGGAACAATGTAATCGCGATTGAGCTAATAAAGAATAAAAGTAACTTATTGAAGTTCAAAAAGCCAAAATAAAAGATAATGGTAGGGGGTTTAAACTAAAACTAAAGATAAAATAAAATCAAATAAAAGATGGATTTCATCAATGGCTTTCACCTTGCTTTCAACAAGCAAGGAAAACAAGGGAGAATTGGGAATGAGAATTCAATTCACAAGACTTGCACCCGATTAACACATGGATAGTCTTGGTTAAATTTATGCTTAATCATTTTTCGACCAATCAAGCAATTACCCTCATGGGTTCTATCGAATCACCACAAGTGAGAAATAACCAACAAATTAACTTGGGTAAGTTGGGCTATTTCTAACCCCAACTCTTAGATGGGAGTTTCCGGCAACCAAACTATCTCTAGCCTTGATATAGAGTAGAAACCCAAAATCCCCACTATTAAACCTTCTCGAATTGAGGAACTCCTCTTTCAAGCAAGAACAACATTAGTATGCTAAGTCAATGTTTGCAACCATCAACTAGAAGATTAAAGCTTGGAAGATTCAATAGACCCACATGATAAATCAAGAGAAAGCACAAGATTTAGAATTAGAAACCCAAATTAAGCATTATCTCTAATACAACCCAAGTCTCAAATCAACAATTTAATCATACAAATTAGCAATTAAGAATGAGAGTCAAAGAATGGAATTTAAGATTTTTACAATACAAAGCATCCAAATCTTCACTCCTATGGTGTAGGTTGATGAACTTGCTCTCCAAGCTTTCCAAAATTTTAGAGAATGGTCAAAGATAGCTTCCAAGATGGCAGAGAAGTCTTTTATGTGGATTGGGGTTTCCAAAAGTGGGAATTTCCAAATCTGTCCTGCAACTGATGACTTCTTCATCGCAGTCGCGTAACCGATCTTCGTGGTCAAGAGGCCTTATCTTTTTCTTCCATGTTGTCATGTGACTTCACTCTCGCGGTCGTATGGCTTTGATTTCATATGCATTACGATCGCGTACCTTGTAGCTTGCGATCGCGATATCCAACTTGATTCCCTGTTCATTGTGGTTGCATGCCTTGTAACTCGCAATCGCTATAGCCAACTTGATGCCACTGACCAGCAACTCCTTTTAGCTCTATTTGACTAGTTTTCACTCGAATCTTTCCCAAACGCTTCTAAAACACAGAAACCTGTAAAATAGAAGTAATCTATGTCAATTGCACTATTTATCCACGTTATACTAGCAAAAAGCATAAGATTAAAAGCTAAATAAGTTGGTAGAATACCAATTTATCAAACCTCCAAATTTGAACTATTGCTTGCCCTCAAGCAACGAAAAATTCTAACTCAAGAGGAACACAACACAAGTGGAAAGACAATACCATAAGCCAAGGAAAACCTATTTCAAGCACCAATATGACTTCGATTGGTACTAATGATTAGTCAATCACATGATAATTTAGCCTAAGCATTCCCCTCTAATTAAAACACCATTCAAGAATGCAATGGGACAATAAGAGCAACCGAGTGACAAAAACCAATCCTCAAGATGTGACTCAAACCACTAGCTTACCAAACATGCTCTTTTGACTCATTTTCGGAGTTTATCAATATCACAAAGTATCCTAATTCGCATGCTCCCATAAGAACAAAAGTCCCAAAAACAAGTTATGTACAAAGACAATCACAAGGGACAAATACACAAACACTCACACTCACAAGGAATTTCAAGTACCAACAAGTATTAACCATAGGCTTTCCCTTATTTTCATTCGCCGCTAGCTCAAAAATAATCGGTCGGAGATCTCATAGAGCTTTTCTAAGCTTGTAATGTAGGCTCGAGAAAGGGTAGGATACGCATTTGGATTTAAGTGACTACATCCTCCTCAAACTCCACACAACTTTTTCAATTTAAAACCAAAGCCATTTCTTTTCATTTTCATTCAATACAAGACACTATTTCACTCATAATTGGGGCTCAAATTTTATCATTTTATTCACCTTGGAGGATTCATTCCCTTTGTTTCCTTTCCTCTTTCCTTTTTTCTTTGCTTTATTTTTCACATTCTTCCTTCTTTTTGACAATTCTTTTTAGGCAACAAACCAAGACAAACTCATTTAACACTCCTCCAAGGTACCTTTAATCAACCCCTAAACTTAGGCTTTTAACCTCGATTTCACACTTGTTGAGTTCAAGGAGGGACGGGTTCAAGAGAGGGATTCATGTTCAAAGTGGTTCAAGGCTTGTACCGAGGTTGCCAAAGAAAAGGTATTAGGCTCAAGAGGGGTGATTAATGATAAAATTTGAGTGCAATGGTGGACTTTAAGGCTAAGTAGGCTTCAACAATCACAAAGAAGGCCCAAGATCATATCTCCATTCAACGCAATTGAGACTAACATTAAAAGACTAACCAAGCAAGTTCTACTTAGCACAAGCAAGCACAAGAATTATTCAACTACTCCTCACCACACATGGCATGCGAATCATTCAAGAAGGGTTAATTTTTACCTTCTAAAACAAAAAGATACATATTTTCCAATTCCGAATTATCAACACTAATGTGCTAAGAGTCACAAAAAGATTAAAGGAGTTGTCACAAACATCACTCTTTGCCCTGCCTTTTTCACGAAAATTTTTTGGAAGGGTATGCCTTTTTCACTTAGAATGCAAGACTAACTTTATTAGTACCAAACAAATCAATCGCAACCAAAACCTCAAAAGATGATGATTTATCCTTAAGAATGATGTCACTCAGTCTATCATTGGGCCATTTCATCTATCTAAATTGATAAGGCTACTCAAGGTATATCAACACATCCATCCCAATACACAGGCATGTGCAATTTGCACATGTCAAAGTGCGGGTCGCACGAGAAATGCACAGTCCAGACAGTAGGAATGTGCAAAGCTCGTATGATTCGCACGTTGACATGTGTGATACAATGCTTCCAGCTCAGACAAGTTCTCTATAGCCTAACGGGTACTCAGACTTTCCCTGGATCCAAACATCCCAAACACTAACTATACAAGAAACTAAAACAAAAGCAACTAAACCATCAACTCTATCCATTGTAACTCAAAAACTTGAAAAGGGCGCACCAATATACAACATCAAAATAAAAAAGCTCGGCGAGGACACAATAATATCCAAAATGAAAACACGCTAGATAAAGTATGCCTATGCTAGTCACCCCCAACTAACACAGTGCAGTGCCCTCACTGCATCAAAATAAGATAAGAGTTTGAGGGGGATCCCTGTAGGGTGTGTCACTCAGAACCAGAGCTACTAGGTCTAGAAAGGACCCAATATGCCTCATCAATATCATCCTCACCTTCAGACCCACATAGCTTCTTCAGAGTGCTCATTATCTTCGTGAGGAACTTGCTTTGCTTTCTATCATGGTCCCTGTGCTTTTTCTGTCACCTCTCTACCTTAGCCAACATCTTCTTGATGTACTGCTGCTAGATCACTACATTGGCTAGTATAGGGCCACTAAGAGTAATGAAGGTGATGGATCTGATGCCGGTATGGTGGAACTCTCACCCGGACTCAAAGGAAGGCCTGCTACAATCTGGAAAATATGGACATCCATGCCATAGACCTAGCTGGAGATGTGGTAGAGTGTCAGGGGTCCTATTCTGAGAGGACTGAGCTCAATATTCAAGACATGTTCATTTGCATGGTTTTGAGGGTTTTCTTCACTAATTTGACCAAGAGGAGTAGATAAATCCGCCATGGTTTGCATGGCGCGATTTATCTCCTCTTCTTCCTTAGCTCTTGCATCCACAAAGCCTTGCTTTATGGTTTGCACACCCTCTTCTAAGCTACCTTGCTTGGCCAAGAGAATTTAGAGCTTGGCATATATGCCTCCTTTGCTTGCTAAGTTGTGGTTCCTGTTAAGATCACGAGTGCCACCAGCCACATTGTTAGCATAAGAGGAGGGAAGAGGACGATCATTATTAGAGCATTCTCTCTAATGTATGTCATGAACAACACACAAATATCAATTGTGCCCATGTCATGACCCAATTTCTCGGTCATAATGGCACCTATAACCCCCGGTAGGTAAACTAATCCTCATAGCCGGGAACAGTTAGTAATGGGCTACTAACTAACAAGTAAGCAGAAGAACCGGTAATATAAGCGGAAGCAAGGGTTATATGTGAAGAAAAGTAATAGCATGGTTATAGAAGGAAGCTAAAACTAACCCAAGAACTAGTATCATAGTATATAAGATCCAGAACTACATATAAAGAGTACAAGGATCCAAAATAATATATACATAATATCTCCGAGTAGTAAGAGAGTACAAAATACAAAAGATAAACTAAAGTCAAGCTCCGGTCACCAAGATCTCACCCTCAGTTTGGATGGTCCAAAAGTCTCCTTTTCTTGCACGAGTGTCCATGAGCTAACGACAAGGGCCCACACTTGGATCTACCCCAGAAGATACAGAGTGTAGTATGAGCACCAAATGCGAAGCAAATGGTACCTAGTAGGTATCATAAGCAGATTGGGCACTGATAAATCGGTAATCTACCAACTTTTTGAGCCTAAATCCATGAGTTATTTCTATGTTTTGAATATATTTAGACGTTCTTATAGCCTTTATTGATGTTTATGCAGGTAGTTTTGATTAGTGATGAAAAATAAGGAAATGGACCCAAAAAGAGCTCAAAAGGAGTGAAGTGTGGAAGGATCGGAAAAGATGGAGATTATGGCCTGAGATCCAATATTCGTGTGACACGCACAAGCCATGGTGCAGAATGCACCCCTACCGCATGGATATGCAAAATTCACTGAAGAATCTGCTAAAGGGTGCGGTCGTTGTGCGATGTGCACAACCCAAGGTGCGAACCGCACCTTCTTCGCAAAAAGCCTCTAAAATGAGCTAAATTCACTGGTCCAACTGAAGACAGTGTGCGATGTTCACATCATGACGTGCGAATTGCATGTCACATCGCACATTACCCGAAGGGTAATTGTTTCCTAAATTTTAGTGACGTTTTGGGAAACTATAAAAGGATAATTTAGGCATAATTGTAAATAGAATTCTTCAGTCCTGAATATTTTGAAGAGCTTTTTACTTTGAGAACAAGTTTTCCTTTCAAAAGAGAAGAGGGTTTGAATCCATTCTTTTGGTTAACCATTTGTGCACTCAAATTGAGCTTAGAACTTGAAACTCAGCTTGAATGAAGAGGATTTTGACTTACCCATTTGGTATATATCTCTCCTTTGCTATGAGTGGCTGATTTCACTTGTCTAGGGGTGTATTGATAATGGGTGCATGACAAATGGTGTGGGTGTTGCTAAATCTTACTTATAATTGCTTATTTGATATGGGTCTAGTTGTTTCACCAAGTTTTAATCCTAAAATTGATGGTTTCAAATATTAATTGTCATTCCTTGACTATGTTGTTGCTTGAAAGAGAATTTCATGGTTTTGGATATGATATTACTAGTGGGAACTTAGGACTCTATTCAAATTTGAGGCTAGAAATAACTCTTATCGATGGAATCACCCTTTTAAGGGTCTAAGTTAGAGATAGTGTAACCTCCCCAAGCTTGATCTTGGTTGTTTATTACTTTGACCAATAGTTCTCTAACCGGGATTATTAGATATGTGGTTATTGATCGAGAGATAAACAACCACGCCTATGACCAAGACTACCTATGTCAATAAACAAGAATAAGTGTGAAAAGTCAATCACCCTATCCCACATTAAAGCCCCATTGGATACACATCCCTAGTCTCCTACCCAATGTGATACACCCACTTTACTTACTTGTTTTGTTTATGAATTTCGATTGTAGTGACAGAATCGCAATTCCCCCAACCTCTTACTTTCGTGTTTTTAAGCATTTACTCTCTTTGCAAACTCATTTCGATACAATTTCTATATAGCTAGAATCAAGTCTCTGTGGGTACGACCCCGACACCTGTTGGGTACTTATAATTGTGTTTTGCTTGACGATCGTCATGCCTCCATATTTGGGGAGTACGATTTGAGCGTTTATAAAAAATGGCATTGTTGCCAGGGACTTGATTTGATAGCTATTTTTGATTGTTGATTTGAAGTCACTTTGAGAGTGCTTGCTTCTTTTACTTTTGTTTGTTATTTGTGTTGTGATTGAGCAGGCTAGCCTATGGATGAGGTTGGCAACAACGAGAGCGTTGACAGCTTCATGGAGGCCGACAAGGCTGAGCCTATGATACAAGGGGGTGTGGGTGCAATCCGCCTACCCCCCACGGTGGGAAATGTTGTCTTCTATGTGACAAGCACCATGCTCTACTTAATCCAAATAAAGGGTCTATTTAGTGGAGCAGCACATGAAGATGCCAACCGGCATATTCAAAAATTTGTCGAGATTTACCAACCATACATTATTCAACACATCTCCCAAGAATCCATCTTAATGCGCCTATTTCCCTTCTTTTTGACCGGGGAAGCCACGGCATGGTTGGAGGAATTGTCGGACGAGTTTATAACATCTTGGGCCGAGTTAGTTGAAGCCTCTACTTTAATATTCTTTCCTCCATCTCGCATGATGCAGCTAAGAGACGAGATTACCAACTTTATGAAACTCTCGAATGAACCTCTACATGAGTCTTCGTTGAGGTTCAAAAGGAAACTTGTCCTATGTCCTAACCATGAGTTGTCGGACAATGCAGTGCTCCAAAGTTTCTATCGGTCGTTGAATTGAATGAGAAAGTCGATGGCCAACAACCTTGGAGGTTGCACCTTCATGGACATGCAATTTCTCGTTGCCTCGGCTTTCTTTGAGAGAATGACAAAAACCAACAAAGCTTGGTATACAAGAGAAGCATTGAAAGCCGTGTCAAGTAGAGACTTCTTCATGGGTGTAAAGCACGCCACACCTATGGGGGAAAAGATATGAGACGTTGTTAGGAATAACTTCCCTTCCTTCTTTTTCCAATTTGTGCTATAGAGTGTAAACTCTATTTAATTTCCTTCTATTCTAACTCATGCTCTTCGCATTTCAGAAAAATACCTCTCAGAAGAGCTAACGCAAGGAATCAGCTAGCAGCTCCAGCAGATCCGTTGAATGAGCAAGTCACGAACGCTGAATTCACGGCTACCTTCCAAGTTCTTGATCAGTCCATGACCGCCTAGGTCAATCAGTAGGATATGGCACCGGCTCCGCTTCAGATCAATACTGTTGTAGCCAGGATTAGAGAATTCACATGAATGAATCCTCTAAAGTTTCATGGGTCCAAGTCAGAAGAGGATCCCCAAGAGTTTTTAGATGATATTCAGAAGGTGATGGACATTATGGGTGTCACTCCAGTCGAGGGTGCAGACTTGGCCGCCTATCAGTTGAAGGGAGTGGCCTACACTTGGTACCAATAATGAAAGGAGTCCCGTGGTGCAAATGCAGGCCCAGTGAGCTGGAATATTTTCAAGTATGCTTTTTTGGACCAGTTCTTCCAACTAGAGCTCAAGGAAGCTAAGGTTCAGGAGTTCATTAATCTGAAGAAGAAGGATATGAGCATGATGGACTATGCTCTCAAGTTCACTGAGCTATCTAAGTATGCTCCAGCGATAGTAGCTGACTCCCGAGCTCATATGAGCAAGTTCGTATCTGGTGTTTCGGATGATATAGTCAAGGAGTGAAAGACTACTATGTTGATTAAGGAGATGGACTTATCCAGATTAGTTATTTATGCTCAACAGATTGAAAAGGAGAAGATCAAGGAAAGAGGAGGAGAGACTAAGACGAATAGAACAGGTGACTTTAGTTACTCTTATCAGAGGTCAGAGGGTGGAAATCGCTCTCAGTTCTGCCAGAAAAATTTAGCTCCAGCTCCATCTTCTACTAGTGCCCCAGTGCCTAAGTTCAAGAAAGATCGTAGGGATATGGCGTCTAGCTCTAAGTCCTATGGTACAGTTACTAGCGGGCGCACTAATCTAGTGTGTAAAAAGTATGGTAGGAACCACCAAGGTGAGTTCTTGGCAGGAAGTGGAAACTGCTTTGGGTGTGGCAAGCCAGGCCACATGATGAGGGATTGTCCAATGGCTTCTCAAAAGGGTAAGGATGTTCGCCCGTAGACTTAGACTGGTTCTACAGCAGCTCCAGCGGGTCACCCTACTCAGCAATGTTCCTCGTCTGGAACAGGTGGTGGTCAGATCCAGAACATGTTATATGCTCTTCAGGCTCGACAGGACCAGGAGGATTCTCCTGATATGGTCATAGGTACGTTGCGAGTCTTTAATACTAATGTTTATGCATTGTTAGACCCAGGGGCTACACTTTTCTTTATAACTCTATATATAGCAATAAACTTCGGTGTCAGCCAAAAAATCCACCCAGAACCTTTCTCAGTCTCTACTCCAGTTGGTGACCCGGTTATAGCTAGACGGGATACAGATATTGCCATGTCACAGTTTCCCAGAAAGTAACCTCAGCAAATCTTATAGAGTTAGAAATGGTAGATTTTGATATAATTCTTGGAATGGATTGGTTATATTCCTGTTATGCCTCAGACGATTGTAGAACTAGTATCTTTTCGTTTCAGTTTCCTAATGAGCCAGTCTTATAATGGAAGGGTAGTAACTCAGTGCCTATAGGTCATTTCATCTCCTACCTTAAGGCCAGAAAAATGATTTTCAAAGGGTATATATATCATCTTGTTCGGGTTAAGGATTCAAACTCTGAGGCCCCTACTCTTGAGTCAATCCCAGGGGTGAATGAGTTCCCAGAAGTTTTTCCAGAAGATCTTCCTGGAGTTCCTCCCGAATGGCAAATCGACTTTAGAATAGATATCTTCCCAGATACCCAGACTATTTCGATTCCTCCTTACAGAATGGATCCAGCTGAGCTTAAGGAATTAAAAGAATAGTTGAAAGACCTTCTAGATAAGGGCTTCATCAGACCCAGTATCTCTTCATGGGGCGCTCTAGTGTTGTTCGTGTGTAAGAAAAATGGCTCTCTCAGGATGTGTATCGACTACCGTTAGTTAAACAAAATCACAATCAAGAACAAATATCCCATCCCCAGGTGACCTATTAGACTAGATTCAGGGATCTAGTTGTTTTTCTAACATATACCTCAGATCCGGCTATCATCAGCTTAGAGTCAGAGATAGTGACATCCCGAATACAGCCTTCAAGACTCGGTATGGTCACTATGAATTTGTTGTCATGTCTTTTGGACTAACCAATGCTCCTGCAGCTTTCATGGATTTAATGAACAGAGTGTTCAAGCAGTATTTGGACTTGTTCATTATCATCTTTATTGATGATATCCTTATTTATTCCTGGAATGAGGAGGAGCATGCGACTAATTTGAGGGTCGTTCTGCAGACTCTCAAGGACCGCCAGTTATTTGCCAAGTTAAGTAAGTATGAGTTCTGGCTTAAATTAGTTGCTTTTCTTGGTCATGTGGTGTCTAGTGAAGGTATCCAAGTTGATTCTCAGAAGATTGAGGCAGTAAAGGACTGGCCCAGACCCACCTCTCCGACAGATATCACAAGTTTCTTGGGTCTGGCCGGTTACTATAGGTGGTTTGTTGAAAGATTTTCATCCATAGCTGCCCCATTGACCAAGTTGACTCAGAAAAAGGTCAAGTTTAAGCGGTCAGATGAGTGTGAGAAAAGTTTCTTAGAACTGAAGACCAGGTTGACTACAGCTCCTGTCTTGACTGTACCAGAAGGTTCAGAGGGTCATGTGATTTATTGCAATGTGTCCAGGGTCAGCCTAGGTTGTGTTTTGATGCAGCAGGGTAAGGTCATAGCTTATGCTTACAGACAGCTTAAGGTCCATGAGAAGAACTACCTGACTCATGACCTAGAGCTTGCACCAGTTGTGTTTTCCCTAAAGATTTGGAGATACTACTTGTATGGTATTCATGTTGATGTGTTCACAGATCATAAGAGCCTCAGTACGTATTCACCCAGAAAGAGTTGAATCTTCGTCAGAGGAGATGGCTTGAGTTCCTCAAAGATTATGATATGAATGTGCTCTACCATCCGGGTAAGGCCAATGTAGTGGTTAATGCCCTCAGTAAACTGTCCATGGGCAGAATTTCACATGTTGAAGAAGAGAAGAGAGACTTAGTCAGAGACGTTCATCGGCTTGCTCGCTTAAGAGTCTGCCTTATGGACACGTCAGATGGTGGTGTGATAATCCAGAATGGATCAAAATCTTCTTTGGTAGCCGAGGTTAAAAAGAGACAGGATAGTGACCCCATATTGCTTCAGCTGAAAGATGCAGTTCATCAGCAGAGGGTTGAGGTTTCCTCCAAAGGGGGAGATGGTGTGCTTCGGTATCAGGGTCGCTTATGTGTTCCTTAGGTGGGTGAGTTGAGGCAACTGATCCTTACAGAAGCCAATAATTCCAGATATTCCATTCATTCGGGTGCCACTAAGATGTACCGGGATCTATGGGAAGTCTATTGGTGGAACAACATGAAGAGGGAAATCGCAGATTTTTTGGCTAAGTGTCCCAACTGTCAGCAGGTTAAAGTAGAACATCAAAAACCAGGAGGTGTGACACAGGAGATTAGAATTCCTACTTGTAAGTGGGAAGTGGTCAACATGGATTTCATTACGGGTTTACCTCGTACTCGCAGACTTCATGACTTAATTTGGGTGATAGTGGATAGAGTCACTAAGTCAGCCCACTTCTTGGCTGTCAAGACTACAGTCTCCGAGGAGTACTATGCCAGACTCTACATCAATGAAATAGTCAGGTTTCATGGGGTTCCCTTGTCTATCATCTCATATAGAGGTCCTCAGTTTACATCTCATTTCTGGAGACCGTTTTAGAAAGGTCTTGGTATGCAGGTGAATCTCAGTACAACATTTCACCCACAGGCGGATGGTCAGGCAGAGCATACTATCTAGACCTTAGAGGACATGTTGAGAGCTTGCGAGATTGATTTCAAGGGTAGTTGGGATGATCACCTAACTCTCATAGAGTTTGACTATAATAACAGCTTCCACCAGTATTCATATGGCTCCTTATGAGGCACTTTATGGGCGTAGATGAAGTTCACTGGTTAGTTGGTTTGAAGTAGGTGAAGCAGCCTTGATTGGGCCATATTCGGTTCATGAGGCTATAGAAAAGGCTCAGCTCATCAGATAAAGACTAAGGACAGATCAGAGTCATCAGAAGTCCTATGCAGATGTGAGGAGAAGAGACTTAGAATTCGAAATCGATGATTGGGTTTTCCTGAAAGTGACACCCATGAAATGAGTGATGATATTTGGCAAGAGAGGGAAGCTCAGTCCCAGGTATGTAGGTCTTTACAAAATCCTAAAAAGGGTTGGTAATGTGGCTTATGAGTTAGAGTTGCCAGCAAAACTAGCAGCGGTTCATCCAATCTTTCACATTTCCTTGTTGAAAAACTGTGTGGGTGATCCGGCATCGATAGTACCTTTAGAGAGTGTGGTTGTGAAATATAGCCTCACCTATGAGGAGGTTCCAGTTAAGATTCTTGACCGTCAAGTTCATAGGTTGAGGAATAAGGAATTTGCTTCAGTAAAGGTTTTATGGAGGAATCAGTCCATAGAGGGAGCTATTTGGGAAGCAGAAGCAGCCATGATGGACATGTATCCTCACCTTTTTACCTCTAAGTCAGTTTTAGCTTGAGGTAATAGTTCCTCTCCAGTCTCTCATTTTACTCTTGTGTAATTTGGCTTGGTACCTCATTCCATCAGGTACCCTTGCATTTCAGCATATTTGCATGTTCATACGACTCATTTCACTCATATATCAGTTTCTACTACTTTTTTGGTAGGGATTGCAGCTCCTTTACTCAAAACTTAGCATTTAAAGTCTTTATTCGAGGATGAATGATACCAAGGGGGAGATATTGTAACACCCCAGAAATTCCAAGCCTAGACTAAGTTCAGAAAACCAGAAAAAATCAAGTTTCCAGGAACCACGGTTCAAGATCATGGACCGTAGTTTGGAACCACGATCCGTCGCCTCAACTGTAGTCCCAATTCCAGTAGACCCCCAGTTCATATCTCAAGAACCATGAGACAGATCACAGGCCGTAGTTGAGAACCATGGTTCATCCTGTCACTCATTGTTTACCTCATCAAATGATCATCAGTCAAGGGCTCAGCAACCACGAGTCACACGACAAACAATCATTCAGGACCATGGTCTATCCTGAGGACTCGAGGGAACAGAATATCAGGTGACCCTCAGTCCAAGCCCCAGGAACCACAAGTCACATGACGAACCATCATTTAGGAGTACTGTTCATCCTATAGAGTTATGGTTCCTCAAATCAGAGAACCGCCAAGGCCCCTGGGCAGGACCACGACTCAGTTGACGGTCTATTGTCCAGGAGTATGGTCCGTCAAACCAAGTCGTGATCCTTGAGTCATAAATTTTAGTAGTTTTTCTAATTACTTTCCAGGGGCATTCTAGACTTTTCCTTTCTCTTTTAGTACCTAGGCAACGTCATTTTTACTACTCTAAGCCTATTTTATTAGTCAAAAACTACCGAACACTTTCATCCTCCTAAATTCATTCGACTTAGAAAGAACAGAGGAGAAAGAAGCGATAGTTTTTTCTCAAGAACAAGCAGAGGTCTTCATCAGGTTCAGCCTCAAAAACCCATGGACTTCTCCGTAGTTGTCTTCATTAGGTATGTGGGATTTCACTAGTGGGTTCCTTTCACCCATTAGGTCCCTAGAACTCAGTAGTTCCTTCAGTTTCTCCATGAATGATTAGACCTAGGGTTCAAAACGTTAGAATTTTCCTTAATACTCAAATTCTATAATTCATGTGATGCTTAGTCCAAATTCCTTGGAGGATTGCTACAGTTCATGTCTAGAATCCAGAACCCTAGCCTGTCATAATTTTCAGTACTTCATAAATTATTCTTGTTAGGCATGTCAGTCAAGAAATCATGTTTCAGAATTTAAATGCCATATCCTTCAGTATGTATATGTTGCATTTTCAGTTAAGTGGTAGTGATTTTTATCCTTCAAATCTGAGTTTTGGGAGAAGTCTGAGTAACCCACTTATGATTGACGAATGGTTTGGCCCGATGATAGATTGGGTGACGTCGTTCTTAAGGGAAAAGCGTCGTTAGTCATGAGGTTTTGTTGAGAATTGATTATGAGGGTTGAAATTTGCTACTTGTATGTCCATGATTCGTTGTTGCAAAATATCTTTGGGTGTATGATCTTTTGCGTGGAGGGGTTAATTATTGCTAAAATTTTATTGATGCCCATTATTGCAAGTAAGGGCTTGATGTTCCCAATGATAGATGGGGTAACGTCCATCTTAAGGGAAGTCGTTAAGTTCTTTGCTTGTTTATTGTTGTTGTTAATGGAAATCTGGGAAAGTCTGAGTACCCGGATGTTTGTGGTCATGATATACTTTAACCCCCATTGTTTAATATTATTGGTTTGTTGTGTGGTGCCGAGTGCCTAAGTACATCTTTCTCTACAAATCACATGCATAATTCACAAGAACACAAGGAACAAAAATTCCAATTGTGCCTTTGTGCATTCCGCATGTGATACATAGATCTTGATGTGCGGGTCACAAAACGCATCACACCATGTTCAAAAGATAGACAGCTCACTATTTCGAGCGGCGAAGCGTAGTGCACCGCGCACTTTTGTTGGTGCGGACTGCACTAGCTTCGCACCTCAATGGAAAAATTCCCTATAGGATTCTGTTAGCTCGTGTGATAGCACATGCGATGCGCACTGCTTCTGGTGAGTTTCGCATGTGGTTCGCACAAGCCTTCAGTCACCTACTTTGTTCTTCTAGTCCATTGCATTCCCTCCTTTGTAGTTAGCTAACTTCTTTTAACTTGTTTATAAATGTGTAGTGCCTGCTACTAACCCCCATGTGCAGAGTATTTCTTCCAACGGGCTTCATCAAAACAGGCCTGCCATAAAACACGACACCAGTGCAGGTGTTCCTATGCAAGAGGAACAGCCTAACGACCCATAACTCTGATTTGGGCTCAAGGGGATGGAGGCGTATTACCACAAATTTTGGGAAAAACGACCTTTCTTTGAAGAGAAGGGGTTCTATGTGGAAGACATTCAAGAAGAGTTCCCGAACATGCCAAAACAATTTGGTATAATAGCTTGGGAATATTTTGCCAAAACTTTGGGCCCCTATTTTCCTAAATTGGTAAGAAATTCTATGCTTCATACCATGCCCGACTTAACATGCTTAAACACAAAGGTCCACTAAGCAAGTTACCGTGCCTCAAGTTGGTGTTGGTCTGAGGTAAGGAGGTGGACATAATCCCTGCAGCTATCCACTTTGCCATTTGGGATGATGGACCAATTCCAGAGTCCATGTAGTTTGAACGTGTGTCTAAAAAGGAAGATCAATACGAGTGAGTTGCTAGTGTCATTGCCAAAGGGAGCCCCTTTTGGGCCATCTCAAGGGGCAAATCTATCACTCAGATCTTAAGTTCAAAGCTCGCATGTGGCTAGATTTCATGAGTACAAGATTTATCCCAACTAGTCACACCACTAAAGTGACTTTAAAGATGGACATTCTCATTGCCTACGTCATGGATAGCCTCCCCTAGAATGATGGAGAAATCATAGCCGAACATCTCAAGATAAAAGCTAATCACGACTCCACCTCCATGGCCTTTCCAATCCTCATCATTTTGTTATTCATCCAAGCCGAATGTCCATTATTTCATTCATTATACAAGGTTACCCAAGCTACGAGCATGGTTTTCCTAGACAGAAAAAGATATAAGGATGCCCCACATGTCAAGAAAAAGCTCCTAGCTCAAAAACCGCTTGCAAACACTAGTAGGGCCCAAGTTGAGCACATTAATTATGATCAAGCAGGAAATTCACCCCCATCTCAAAGAGCATCAAGCACAAAGCATGTGGCATCTCAGGCCGCTTCCTTCTCAGGTAACTTGCTAAATCTTTATCAACTTACTAACAAGAATGAGGAGCTCCTACAAAAGTTGGCCAAAGACATTCTGACCTTAATTCAATCTGCCATCAAGTCGGCCTTAAAACTGGTAGTGTCAAGAGTGAGCAATCTCTGTGCTAGAGTGGACACCATGGAAGTGGCGGTTGAGGAACTCAAGCAAGTGGACCCACATGTTGAGCCAAATTGGTATCTTAATCTACCGGCCCCAAAATCCTCACCACTTACAAGGGCTGCTAGCCTTCCTGATGATTGGTGCATGGGGTGGGCCCAATCTAATAAGGAAACTACACTCGAAATTGAGTTAGTGCTTGATCCACCATCAATCGAGCAAAACCCGGATCCTCCCAATTGACCTATACCCAAATAGAGAACTCCACCCAGGCCTAATTGGGGCAGGGGGCCTCCTATCATGAGTTGATGACTGCAGAGGATAGATGGTATGTGGATGAACTATTCGATCCCCTTAAATTGCCATGGGATCCTATAATACCACCGTTGGCTGGTTTTCAGATTGAGTTTGTACATGCCTACATCCCACCAACGAAATCATCTTCACAGCAACCACAGAGGCCTACTTGGAAATTCTACTCAAGGAGGCGCCGTCGTCATTAATAGATGATTCAATGAGTTTTTGGTACTCATCTTTATTTGTATAACATCTTGTGCATCGATACTATGCTTACTTTAAGTTTGGGGGAGCCTGTAACTATTTACATTATTGGTAAAGCTTGTTGTGATGACATTGCCCTTGCCGGGCCTTTTGCTTATGCTTTTGTTTTGAGCTTATTTGCGCCCTCGCCGAGCTTGATTTTTGGTTGCTGAGATTGTGTTGCCTGGTTGGTCTTACATGCCCCATTGTCTTTCTACCCATGCTTTGTAAATGCACTAAAGGCCTATGCCGAGGTTTGTTTTTAATTGAATCATAGGCGCACAATTGGATATCGCCTTGTTAATAGTAGTTTAGCAATAAACTACAAGGGTTTTCTTAATACCATGGTTCTTTCTCAAGGAGCAAAAGTTTTGATTATTTTCCTTTTCTTTTCTTTTGTTTTTTGTGCCGAACCGGGTTGGTGATTCCCTATGATAGATTGAGAGTCGACTTTATTAAAGAAAAATGCCAAGTTTTAGTCTTAAATTGAGTCTGTAGTTGCTTGTCTCGAAATGGTCCCACCAAAAAATCTTTCTTGGCAAATTGTTTTTGAAAATAAAAGGAAGAAGGAAAATTAATTTTTAAGGAAAAGCATTCTCTTGTCGTGACTTGCACACTCTCGCTTTGGCTTGACCATTTCACAAACAAGTGTGTAATGAACTCGGAATAGATTGTTGAAAAATCATTTGTCCCAATAGATTTTGAAACTAATGAAAGAAGTTTTGTGGCATGATTCCTTGTGTGTTGAGGCTTTACCTTGATTCTCGTTCATGCGTGTTGTCTAGAACTTGCCCCAAATATGATTCAAGGCAAAATTCTAGGTGTGACCATGCTGGGAAGATGACCTTAGGCCCTTTTTGATAGCCATTTCACCCAAATGACTTCCCATGACATCAAACCTAGTGAACCCCTTTGAGCTTGTAACCATTCTTTGGCACCTTGTTAACACCTTGACCCTTTTTGAATCTCCTTGGCACCCGGCCTCCCTAATTGCTTGAAAGTGAAAAGTATGCTAAATCCTAAGTTTGGGGGGAAATGAAAAGACAACATAAGCAAATGCCCAAGTGTAGGGTGTATGTAATCAAATAAAGAAAAGAAAAGGAATGCACTTCAAATGCAAGGTAGCGCCTTAGGTTTGAATTGAAAATTGATCCAAAAGTCAATCCAATGAGTGAAAATGGAAAGTAAAAATAGGTTCTACCAAATGAAGGTGACACAAGGAGTCGAATGATCATTATTGAAAAGGAGAAGCTTGGGTTGTGAGAGGGAGAAATAAGGTGAAGTTGAAATTTGAAAATGTGAGCAGTGTTTGAAATGAGAACAAAGAGCATTAGGGAGGTGTAGTCACTTGAACCAAATGAAATCCCCACCTTATCCCTAGCCATCATCATAACCTGCAAGTCTTTGGTGATTTCGAGCTTGGCTACCCTTCATTAGTGGCGATTTACATGAAGGGCAAGCCTATGGTTCGACGCGTATGCACTTGAACTTCCTTGAGAGAGTGAGAGTCTTCTTGGTTCTACTATAATCCCGTTGTTTTGAGAATTGATTGATTGTGAGTAGGATTCTCTCTTGTGATGATTGGCATCATGCACTCGAATTGAAACATGAAGTCTCTATTTCAATTGAGAAAAATAAATGAGACAACTTATATGGCAAATCTCGAGTCAAACCTTGACGGTCCATGCCAATGACTTGAGAAGCTTAAATGTATTGTTTTGAATGACAAAATTCCCTTGGTTTTGAATGAGAAATGAAGTCCTTTTGGAAAAGGTTTTAAATGACCAATTGCCTTGATATTGTGGTGGTTCAAAGTGAGATGAGCATCATGGTTGAGTCTTTTGTTTGAGTCTTTTGTTTATTCTTTTTCTAAATTTTTAGTATAGATTAGTATTTTGTGCCTTGATTGAATCTAGAGCATAATTCATTCCTTGCCTTGTGAGTATCTTGCTTGAGGACAAGCAATAGTTCAAGTTTGGGGGTTTGATAAGTCGGTAATCTACCAACTTATTGAGCCTAAATACATGAATTATTGCTATGTTTTGAATAGATTTAGAGGTTCTTATGGCCTTTATTGATGTCTATGTAGGTACTTTTGATTAGTGATGAAAAATAAGGAAATGGACCCAAAAAAAGCTCAAAAGGAGTGAAGTGTGGAAGGATTGGAAAAGATAGAGATTCTGGCCTGAGATGCGGTGCCCGTGCAACACGCACAAGCCGTAGTGCGGAACGCATCCCTACTGCATGGATATGCAAAATTCACTGAAGAATCTGCTAAGGGGTGTGATCATTGTGCGATGCGCACAACCCAAGGAGCAAATCACACCTCCTTTGTACAAAGTCTATAAAATGAGCTAAAGTCACTGGTCCAACTGAAGACAGTGTGCGACGCGCTCATCGTGACATGCGAACAACACATCGCATCGCACATCACCCCAAGGGCAATTTTTCCAGAATTTTAGTGACATTTTGGGAAACTATAAAAGGCTAATTTAGGCACAATTGTAAATAGAATTCTTTAGTCCTGAATATTTTGAAGAGCTTTTTACTTTGAGAACAAGTTTTCCTCTCCAAAGAGAAGAGGGTTTGAATCCATTCTTTTGGTTAACCATTTGTGCGCTCAAGTTGAGCTTAGAACTTGAAACTCAACTTGAATAAAGAGGATTTTGACTTACCCATTTGGTATATCTCTCTCATTTTCTATGAGTGGTTGATTTCACTTGTGTAGGGGTGTGTTGATAATGGGAACTTAACAAATGGGTGTGGGTGTTGCTAAATCTTGCTTATAATTGCTTATTTGATATGGGTCTAGTAGTTTCACCAAGTTTTAATCCTAAAATTGATGGTTTCAAACATTAGTTGTCATTACTTGACTATGTTGTTGCTTGAAAGAGAATTTCATGGTTTCGAATGTGAGATTACTAGTGGGAACTTGGGACTCCATTCAGATTTGAGGCCAGAAATAGCTCTTATCGACGGAATCGCCCATTTAAGGGTCTAAGCTAGAGATAGTGTGACCTCCCCAAGCTTGATTTTTGTTGTTTATTGCTTTGACCAATGGTGCTCTAACTGGGATTATTAGATATGTGGTTGTTGATCAAGAGATAAACAACCACGCCTATGACCAAGGCTACCTATGTCTATAAGCAAGAATAAGTGTGAAAAGGCAAACACCCTATTCCATATTAAAGCCCCATTGGATACACATCCTTAGTCTCCTACACAATTTCATACACCCGCTTTACTTACTTGCTTTGTTTACGAGTTTGCGATTGTAGTGACAGAATCCCAATTCCCCCAACCTCTTACTTTCGTATTTTTAAGAATTTACTCTCTTTGCGAACTCATTTCGATACAATCTCCATATAGAAAGCATCAAGTCTCTGTGGGTACGGCCCCGACACATGTTGGGTACTTATAAATGTGTTTTCCTTGACGATCGTCGTGCCTCCATATTTGGGGAGTATGATTTGAGTGTTTATCAGGCACATATAAGATAAAAGAGCAGTAATAAGCAGAGTAGAAGCAAGTAGTCACTGAAAGCAACGAAGAAATACACGGAAGCTAGCACAGAAGGAAGACAATAGAAAATAACATACATGGTTAGCTACAAAATACATATTACAGACATAGGTGAAAGTAAGAAATGACGCACCTAGGATCCTCGCAATAACAATATATATAAAAAAAAATTGAAAGACGGGCGATATACCAGTAACCTCAAGTAAAAAGAGAAGGAGGAAATAGAAAACAATAGCATGCTCGAATAAAAGAATAAGAACCAAGTTAAGATACAAGTACTACTTTCAGTATCCAAATCGTATTAAGAAATCAACAAAAGAAATGATAATTTGACTAAGCAATAACCAGCCTACCTACAGTCCCAACGGGAGCACATACACCTGAGGAACAAAAACAATAGAAAACAAACCCTCTGGCATCCCATACTTCCTGAGCGTACACTCAGCAAACAGCAAACAAGGGTGGAACCTCATACAAATGAATGCTATGATGCATGATGGTGGAACAGTAACTCTGTATGTACCTCCTCCGGCGCCTAAAGGGCCCAGCAGGTTGGTTCCATTGAAGGACACTACCCATGTACCTTAACTCCATCGTATACCACTCCTTCGGCATACGCAGCCCAAATCCCCTAATCCGTATCGGCAAGGTCCATGGAGGTCCTTGACCACATACTAAATCTCAATCTCGAAAACATCATCCGGAGTGGGTCCAAATCCAAGCTGGTAGCTCAAAATCTCTAATATGCATGCCCTGACTCTGTCTAGGTTTAAAATAGTGAAATGAGTCTCAAAACCCCACCAAGGGTGCCCGAGCATAACCTGGTCTAAAACAGTAGTAAAACAGCTCTGGTGCTCGGTCCGACCGAGTCTAATATCATCTCAATTTAATAAAAGCCAATCTAGCACTATGGCCCTGCCGAGTCTAGTAGTAGTAGGAAAAATGTGATAAATCCATCTTCTAACTCTTTTACCCCAAGAAGATCCACAGAGTCATTTCCAAAACCATTTTAAAGTCATTTCAGTCAAAAATAGGCCCTAGGGCCATACAAAGTTCAGAAAACGAGTAGTAGTGTCCCGAAGCCCAAAAGCACAGTAAAATATGAGAAAAATACCTTATTATGCATGAAATGGCATGATCAATCACAAATAACAGTCCAATGGCTCAAAATCAACCTATCATCCCTGCACAGTCTTCAATCACTCTACAGCACAGATAACCACCCTAAAATCATGATATTGATGTTCGGGACTCACGAACATTCCCATATAACCCATCATCTATGTTCCAGAGTCAATACAAGGTCACACATGACCACAAGGGTAATATTATCATCTATAAAAAATACTATACACATTGGAGGAAGAAAATGAGTCAGACATGAAGGAGCGGTCAAGGTCTGTGGTGCCAAGCTAATAAACCCAACCCAAGGATGCTAATTAGTATAATTTTATCCTATATATGCAAAATCTAGAGAACTTAGACCATAACTTACCTGTCGTCCAATGACAAGCTGGTAGAATGATGATGTCCAAGCCCGAATAGCTCCGAGAAGCTCCAACACAAAATCAAACTCGAATTTGGGCTTGAATAAGTTGACGTAGATAATTGATTTTCTTTCGCCGATCAAATATAACGTTAAAATTATTTTTTCCCATTCAAATATTCTCAATGTATATTGTATGCACGTATATATATATATATATATATATATATAGATAGATAGATAGATAGATAGATAGATAGATAGATAGATAGATAGATAGATAGATAGATAGATAGATTGATAGATAGTAAAGGAGAACAAAGGTTGCTAGAGGTCTCTCAAAGTGCCAAATGAAAATTAAATGCAAAAGTGAGGATATATACATTATATATATATGGTGAGATATAGTTGGCAATTTAATTGAAAAGATTAGTGGCATCTACAATATTTTTTGTGCTTCTCCACCACTTCCAAGTGGAAGTGGTGGTGCCAACACTAACCAATATTTTTCCCATTACACATGCATTCAGATATTGTGTAGGTTCGTGATAAAATATATATAACTTTTTAAATATATCACAATTAATGAAAAATTATTTCCAATAAAACCTTTTATATACAATAATATTTTTTCTACATAACTAGACTTACTATCTCTGTTAAAAAATTAATAAATTACAAAACTCTTGTAAAATAAATACATACATAAATAGATCGTAACAAAAGAATTTTTTTCATAAATATTTAAAATATTTTTACAACAATAAAACTTACATCAAACGGAGACACCCCATCCTAAAAAATACTACGACACCTCAAAACAGGATCGACCTTCCCACACGGTCAGTTGAGGTTATAAGATCACAAATCACTATTGCACGATTTCGATAACTCAACTCTTAAGACTCATCTCAAAAACAGGAAAATAGCCAAAAATACCAAACGAACGGCCAGGGCGCCGAACCACCGGTCCGAGCAAGCCATAAATGACTTGGGATCACTACAGACAAGCTCTAACAATACAAGAAAAGCGTAAATGTGAGAATGACTGGAAGGGTTATTACATCATCCAATACTAAAAAGTACTTTCGTCCTTGAAAGTCGAGGACAAGGAAGTACCCGAAGGCTCAAACAGCTGCGGATACTGAGCTCGCATATCTCTCTCGGTCTCACAGGTAGCCTCCTCAACTGGACGGTGCCTCCACTGAACCTTAACAACTAGAATCTCCCTGGACCTCAATCTGTTGACATCTCTAGCCAAAATAGCTATCGGCTCCTCAACAATGGCTAAACTCCCATCCAACTGAATTGTGTCCCACTACAACACATGAGACTCATCTTGAACATACCGTCTCAACATCGATACATGGAAAATCAGGTGTATAGCTAAAAACATCATAGGTAAAGCTAGAATATAGGCAATACTACCAACTCTCTGGAGGATCTCAAATGGCCAAATGTCATCACGCCCTTCATGGGCGATACACGGAGGAACACCAAGTCACCAACACTAAACTCCAAAGCACGAATTCTACGATCACCATAGCTCTTTTGTTTGCTCTGAGCTGCCCAAAATCTGTACTGAATCACGCGTACTTGATCTAAGGAATCACAAAGCAAATCTGTACTCTGTGGCCTAGACTCCAACCTATCAAACCAACCAATCAGTGATCTGCAATGCCTACCATACAATACCTCAAAAGGTGCCATGTCAAAGCTTTAATGGAAGCTATTATTATAAGCAAACTCGGCCAAAGGCACAAACTGATCCCAAGAATATCCAAAATTAAGAACACAGGCCCAAAGCATGTCCTCCAGGACCTGAATAGTCCTCTTGGACTGGCCATCTATCTGAGGGTGGAAAGAAATACTAAGATGAACCTCTGTATCCAAATCTCGCTGAATAGCTCTCCAGAACAGAGATATGAACTGAGTGCCACAGTCTGATATGATAGAATATGGGACCCCTTGCAACCGAACAACCTCTCGAATGTAAATATATGCTAACCTCTATCCATGTAAGTAGTCTGAACTGGAATGAAGTGTGTTGACTTAGTCAGCTGATCGACAATCACGCAAATGGATTCAAGCCCTGGAGAAGTATGAGGCAATCAAATTACAAAGTCCATAGTGATTCCTTCCCACTTCCTCTCAAAAATGGGAACTCGCTGCATCAAACCACCAGGTCTCATGTTCTCAATCTTCACCTGCTGACAGTTCAAGCACCGAGATAAAAACTTCGCTACGTCTCGCTTCATACCACTCCCCCAGTAAAGCTGTCTCAAATCTCTGTACATTTTGGATGTGCCAGAATGGATGGAATATCTAGAACAATGTGCCTCATGGAGAATCAACTGAACCAAATCACTAGCCCTCAAAACATACAAACGACTATCAAACCTCAGAACACCATCTGAATCTAGAGTAGCTCAGCTGGCCTCACCCCGAAAAATATGATCACAAAGGCCACACAATCATTGATCCTCAAACTAACGGCTCTGAATCTGATCAACCAAGGTAGAACGAACCTCAACGGTAACAAGAATTCTGCTATGACCCTATAAGTCAAGCCTAACTAAACGGTTAGCCAAGGACTGGATGTCCAGGGCCAATGGTCGCTCTGAAACTAAAAGTAAAGCTAGGCTACCCATATTCATCGCCTTTTGACTCAAGGCATCCGCTACCATGTTCGCCTTGCTCGGATGATACAATAGTAAAGTCATAGTCCTTCAGTAGCTTGATCTATCTCCTCTACCTTGAGTTCAAATCTCGCTGACTCATAATGTACTGAAGACTATGGTGATCGGTGAAGATCTCACAGTGAACCCCATATAAGTAGTGCCTCCAAATCTTGAGCGCGAAGACTAACACCGCCAACTCTAAGTCATGAGTGAGGTAGTTGAGCTCGTGAACCCTCAGCTTCCATAATGCATATTCTATCACACGACCTTTCTGCATCAATACACAACCAAGACTAACCCCCAAAGCATCACACTATACTGAGAAACTCTGACCCTCAACTGGCAAAGTCAACACTGGTGCTGAAGTCAACAAGGCCATAAGCCTCTAAAAGCTATCCTTGCACTTATCCGACCACTGAAATAGGACATCCTTCCTAGTCAGCCTAGTCAAAGGTGCTACTAAGGAAGAAAACCCCTCGATGAACCTCCTGAATGCTGTCTTAGGGATGTCCTCTGCCCTAATCCTCAACTAGTGGTAGCCTGACCTAAAATCTATCTTTGAAAACACGGACGAACCCTGAAGATGATCAAATAAATCATCTATGTGTGGTATCAAAGACCTATTCCTCACAGTCACCCTATTCAGTTGTCAATAATTAATACACATCCGCATCGACCCATCCTTCTTCATTACAAACAGAACAGGAGCACCCAAAGGCAATACACTCGGCCTAATGAAACCCTTAGCTAACAAGTGCTGGAGCTACTCCTTAAACTCTCTCAACTCAGTTGGAGCCATACGGTAAGAAGAAATAGAAATAGGGCTAATGCCCGGCTCTAACTCAATGGCGAAGTAAATATCTCTCTCAAGTGGAAGGCCTGGCAGGTCAGTAGGGAACACATCTAGGAAGTATCTAATCAAAGGAACAGACTCAGGGAAGAAGGGTCGGCACTAGCATCTCGGACATATGCTAGATAAGCCAAACATCCGTTGGAAACTAACTTCCTAGATCGAAGACAAGATATGATCCTAGATGGTTCACGACTGACAAAACCCTGCCACATAATCAGGGATACGCCGGGCACGGCTATGGTAACGGTCTTGGCATAGCAATCCAAAACTGCATAGTGAGGGGATAACCAGTCTATGCTCATAATCACATCGAAATCTACCATATCAAGAATCAACATATCACCCCAAGTCTCCAAATCACCCACAGAAATTATGTAAGCCCTCACAATCTTATCCACTACTAAAGAATATCCTACAAGGATCAAAACAGATACAAGCACAGATAACGGCTCATTATCCAACCCCAAACGAGTCAAAAATCACTATTACATGATTTTGATAACTCAACTCTTAAGACTCAGCTCTAAAATAGGGAAATGGCTATAAAGACCAAATAAACGGCAAAGGCGCCGAACCACCAGTCCCAGCAAGCCATAAATAACTTGGAATCACTACAGGCAAGCTCTAACAATATAAGAAAAGACTAAATGCGGAAATGACCAAAAGGGTCATTACAACCCATTATAGGAGCGAGAAAGTGAATACCTCCCTCTCCTAAGGCCAATTTTACATCTTTTCCTAAGGTGGGTTCCTCCATAATAAACACACTAGTCGGGGATATAAACTGGGATGTAACCCCCAACTTTTCTATCATTCTGAGAGTCCATTGTATCAATCAACAAAATAAAACTAAACAAAATAAAAACAACTATTCACAAATTTGAACTAGAGTAAGTAAATTCAAATTCTAAAATAACTTAATACGCCAAATTGTTCCCCGACAATAGTGCCATTTTTGATAAGGCTCAATCGTACTCTCGAATTAAGAGGTACCAGCGATCGTTAGAGCAAAATACATTTATAAGTAACCTACGGGAGTCGGGGTCAGTCCCAAGGGAACAATGTAATCGCGATTGAGCTAATAAAGAAGAAAGTAACTTATTGAAGTTCTAAAACCAAAAATAAAAGATAACGATAGGGGGTTTTAAACTAAAACTAAAGATAAAAGAAAATCAAATAAAATATAGATTTGATAAACGGCTTTCACCTTGCTTTCAACAAGCAAGGACAACAAGGGATAATTGGGAATGGGAATTCAATTCACAAGATTTGCACCCAATTAACACATGGGTAGTCTTGGTTAAAGGTATGCTTCATCATTTTTTGACCAATCAAGAAATTACCCTCATGGATTCTCTCGAATCACCACGAGTGAGCAATAACCAACAAATTAATTTGCAAAAGTTGGGCTATTTCTAACCCCAACTCTTAGATGGGAGTTTTCGACAACCAAACTATCTCTAGCCTTGATCTAGAGTGGAAACCCAAATCTCCACTATTAAACCTTCTCGAATTGAGGAACTCTTTTTTCAAGCAAGAACACAATTAGTATGCTAAGTCAATGTTTGCAACCATCAACTAGAAGATTAAAGCATGGAAGATTCAATAGACCCACATGATAAATGAAGAGAAAGCACAAGATTTAAAATTAAAAACTCAAATTAAGCATTATCTCTAATACAACCCAAGCCTCAAATCAACAATTTAATCCTACAAATTAGCAATTAAGAACGAGAGTTAAAGAATGGAATTTAAGATTTTTACATTAGAAAGCATCCAAATCTTCACTCTTATTGTGTAGGTTGATGAACTTGCTCTCCAAGCTGTCCAAAAGTTAGGAGAATGGCCAAAGATAGCTTCCAAGATGGCTGAGAAGTGTTTTATGTGGATTGGGGTTTTTAAAAGTGGGAATTTCAAAATCTATCCTGCAGCTAAAGAATTCTTCATTGCAATCGCATGACCGATCCTCGCGATCACGAAGCTTTATCTTTTCCTTCCACACGGTCACGTGACTTCACTCTCGCAGTTGTGTGGCTTTGATTTCGTGTACATCACGGTCGCGTACCTTGTAGCTCGTGGTCATGATATCCAACATTATACCTTGTGCATTGCGGTCGCATGCCTTGTAGCTCGCGATCGCGATAGTCAACTTGATGCGAGTGATCAGCTGCTCTTTTTAGCTTCATTTGACTAATTTTCACTCGAATCTTGCTCGAACGCTTCTAAAACACATAAACCTATAAAATAGAAATAATCCATGTCAATTGCACTATTTATCCACTTTATACTAGCAAAAGCTTAAGATTAAAAGCTAAATAAGTAGGTAGAATACCAACTTATTAGGTGATACATAACCTACGCTAGCAATGTTATTTTGGACTTGGGTTATATCGAACCCTAATCGCTCGGTGCTAAATACTACTCCTAAAATATACATATAGCTCATATAATACTTGTGACATATCTGATGTCAAAACTGTTTGAAAATTATAAGGACATATCTGATGTCATGCAATTCTCATATCATATGTCTTAAAACTGAGCATAGCCATAATTCAAATCATACTTTTCTTTCTAAATTCATAAGTTGAAGAATTAGGCATGCAATTTCATAATACTTAAGGTCATGTTATCTAAACATGCCAATTTTCACTTGAAACATGCAATTTAATGAACTCATGCTAGAAATCATTCTTTATGCATGAGCTTTTGAAAACACTTAAGGAATCTCAAATAAAACATGGATAATGAATGAGAAACCATGAATTGATGCTTTAAAACTGAATACATAAGTTTCCCCCAATTTGGGTAAGAACCCTAATTTCATAAATTCATAAATCAAAGTAAAACTTGGGGGTTTTGGGCATAAGGGTGACAGAAATCACTTATTGAATACCCACATACCTGAATTGAAGCTTTCTTAATCTATAGCTCGAGGTATGGAGGCTTGAAGATGGAATCCTTAGCTTGGAGCTTGGAGAATGGAGACCATTTTCTTCTCTTGTAACTTGATTGAGAGAATGGAAAAGAACTTAGTCTAAGTGGGAATAAAACCCCTTCGAATTTTCCCAAAATGACTTAACTTAGGAGTTAAAAGAGTGGGAAATTACAAAAATATATGTGGGAAAAGAGTCTAAAAACTTTAGAAAATTTTGTCAAAGGCTTTCACGGATATGAACCACGACCCATGGAATGAATCATGGTTTGTGGAATGAAGGTCGTGGTTCCAGGGGACTGTTTAGGCCTCTGGATTGATTTCCACGAGTAGAAACCATGGTTCGTGGTTTGATCCATGACCTGCGGATCAAACTCTTGAATCTCAGGCCAAAAACTAATCTGCAGGTTTGATTTCACGGACTCAAACCATGGGTTGTGGTTTGATCCACGAGCTGTAGATTACTCTCATGGTTTTTGACTGGCAGACACACTTTAGTCAAATGCTGATAACTTTTTACTCTGGACTTGTATTAATGTGCGGTCAGCAGCGTTAAAAAGAAGACTCGAATATCTTTAATTTAGTGGGTACTACGTCATCTAACTCTTCATATTCTAGGAGTTATTTTTGTTTGAAGTTGACCCTTAAAAAATCTTACACTAAAACTCAATCGGTAAGTAAACTTTCAACTTAACTTTGAGGTAGAGGTTATTTATGACCCTTATTTATATCTAATACACCACCAAACTTAAGAATAGGTCTTAATACTTAGATACATAGAAAACGTATCTAGTTTTGGGTCTAACAACATATGAAGAACGGTCGAGATCTTGGCTTAGAATTTCAGAGGTGTTACATGTCACGACCCGATTTCTCGGTCATGATGGCACCTACAACCCCCAGTAGGCGAACCAATTCCGATAGCCCAGGACAGTTAGTAATGGGCTACTATCTAACAACTAAATGGAAGAATAGTTTAATAAGCAATAGTAAGGGAACAAGATGAAGAGAATAGATAACAGGAATATATATGTACATATGTGGAAACTAAACCAAACCCTAAGACATGGTATCATAATATAGAGCCAAAACTACATACATGGAGTGCAAACGATCCAAAACAATATATACAGATGTCTCTGAATGGTAATAGAGTAGATGAAGCAAATGATAAACTAATGCTAAGATCCGATCGCCAAGAGCTCACCCTCAGTCTGAAGTAGTCCCCAACAGATCTCTAAGCATTAATCACACTGATTTAACGGCGATGGCCCACGCTAGGATCTGCACCCAAAGATGCAGGAGGTAGGGTGAGCACCAAATGCGAAGCATAAGGTACCCAGTAGGTATCATAGGCCGACTGGGCACATATAAGATAAAAGCGTAGTAACAGACAGAATAGAAGCAAGCAGTCATAGAAATCAACGAAAGGTACACAGGAACTAGCCCAGAGGGAAATCAACAGAACCACATGTGAGGACAGTAAGCAGAATATACACACCATAGGCACAGGTGAAAGTAAGAAATAACGCACCTGGGGTCCTTGAAATAACAGTGTATACATAATAAGTTTACGAAATAGACGGTATACCGGTAACCTCAAGTGTAAGAAGAGGGAAAGAGTAATGATAGGCATGCTCAGAGACATGAATCAAACTTAACTAATCATATCAATCCCAAATCCAGAAACTAACAGTTTAGCAATAACCAATTTTATAATTAACCGTAACAGGGAATAATTCTGTAAGTAAATAGCAAGAGTCTACCTACAGTCCCCCGGCCGCCCATACAACCGGGGAACACAAACAAGTAAAAACAAACCCTCCGGCATAACATACTACCTGAGCGTACAATCAACAAACAACAAACAAGGGTGGAGCCTCAAACAATGAATGATATGATGCATGAAGATCTCAAGTGAAATGGTATCTCTGTATGTACCTCCTCTGGTGCCGATCCGGCCCAGCAGGTAGGTTCCATGGAAGGACACTGCCCGTATACCTCTACTCCACCGTATACCCTTCCTCCGGCACACGCAGCCCAAAGCCCCAGGCCTGCATGGCAAGTTCCATGGAGGTCCCTGACCCCATACTAAAACTCAGTATCAAAACATGTCGTCCGGAAGCAAGTCCGGTTTCAAGATAGAGACCCAGTCTCGAATATGCATGCCCAGACCCTGTCCAAGACTAAAGTAGTAGGCAAATATCTCAAAAAACCCTCCGAGGGTGCCCGGGCATAACCGAGTCTAAACAGTAGAAAGTCATCTCAGGTGCTCGGTCCGACCGAGGCTAAAATTATCTCAAGTAGCAAGAAAACTCAACTAGCACCCCGGCCCTGCCGAGTCTAGCGTTAATCAAAAAACTGGTGATTTAAAACATAATTTTACTTTTTTCTACCCAAGAGTATTCACAAGTTAAATCAAACCATTTCCAAATCATTTCCATCAAAAACAGGCCCCCGGGGCCATGCAAGGTTTAAAAAATAGTGTCAGTAGGCCCGAATCCCAAATCGTAGTAAAACATGGATAAAACCTCTTTATATGCATGAAAATGGTATGATCAAACACAATAGCTGCCCAGCAGCTCACAATCAACCTATCGACCCTGCACAGGCCCACAGCTACTCAACAAGCATAACCAGCCTAGAAGGATAATTCTATGCCCGGGACTCGCAGACATTCCCAAAATCCCACCTTCTATGTTCCAGAGTCAATAAGGTCTCACAGGACCACAAGGGTAAATAAAATATATCGGCAAGTACTACAAACAACGGAGGAACAAAAGTAGGCGGACATGAATAAAGTGGTCGAGGTCTGTGGTACCAACCTAATAAACCAACCCAAGGATGCCAGCTAGTACAATTTTATCCGATATATGCTAAGTCTAGGGAGTTTAAACCATAACCTACTTGTCGTCTGATGACAAGCTCGAACCTCTCCGAAAAGAAGCTCCAAAACGAAATCAAACTTGAACTCGGGCTTGAATAACTTGACGTAGATAATTGATTTCCTTTCCGAAATTAAACATAACATCAAAATATAATTTCTTCCCCACAATTTCCCTCACTCGTGGGTGTAAGTATATACATATACTGAAGAGTTTATAAAATTGCACCTCGTAATGAAACCATGATGAACAGAAGTTGATTATCATATATGTATCATGAACAAATGTTGAACAAAGTGAATGGCTCACAACATTAATTAATCAATTAATTAATTAACAAAAGTGAAGGCATTAATTAGATGCCACCTATATTTACAATAATTGCTGCACATTCCACTTCACTTCCACGTGGAAGTAGAGTGGCACCACACAATTAATTCTATTCCACTACGTAAGTACTCGGGTATTGCATAAGTTTGTGGTAAAATAAATATAGCTTTTTGAATATATCATAATGAATAGAAAATTATTTCAAACAAAACCTACTATATCATAATAATAATTTTTAATATAACTAAGTTTACTATCTCCGTTAAAATATTACAATGTATAAAAACCTTATAAAATAAGTACATACACAATTATATCATAATAAAAGTATTTTTTTCATAGACCTTTAAAATACTTTAAAAAGGTAATAAAAAATATAACTTTAAAATAAAATATTTTCAAATATACGCGCGATGCCAATAAAATTCTTAAATTTAGGTTCGCAATTCACCATCGCACGATTTTGATACTCAAGAACTCTCTTGGAATCCTCCATTATGTTTTCTCACTATTTCAGAACTGAAATGGCGTTTTAAAACGTGAAGTTGAGGCCTTAAATCGATTTTGACCCGACCCGGTTCGCGACCCGGTTTCTGCCAGATAGTCCGCGGTAAAACAGTCATAACTCTTTACTCCGAGATCAGTTGGATGTGAGGTTTTGTGCATTTGAAACTAGACTCGTAGACCTTCGATTTGGTGTTTTGGAAGACTTCTAACTCTTTATATATTGAGAGAAAAGCTATGAGACATTTTACCCAAAGTTCAGAAAATTTATTAAAGAACTTACGATAACTTTTGCCGACTTGCTTAACTTCAAAACTTATCATACGACCAAACAAATGGACCCGGCGCCAAAATACCAGTCCCGACAAGCCTTAAATTACTTGGGGCCGCTACAAACAAGCTCTAACGGTACAAGGAAAACGTATACATGAAAATGACCGGAAGAGTCATTACATTACAATAGGAGCACCCCACAGAGATACACTAGGCCTGATGAACCCTCTACTCAACAAATCCTGGAGTTGATCCTTAAGCTCCCTCAACTCAGTAGATGACATCTGATATGGTAGAATAGAAATGGGTTGAGTGCTCGGCTTGACATCAATACTAAAGTCAATATCACGATCAGGAGAAAGACCTGGTAGATCAGAAGGAAACACATCTGGATACTCACAAACTACAGGAACTGACTCAAGCAAAAGTGTGGTGGTACTAGTATCATGGATGTAAGCAAGATAGGCTAAGCACCCCTTCCCAACCAATCATTGCATGCTTAGGAAAGATATAACTCCCATCGGAATATGGATATCGACACCCTTCCATATTATAGGAGAGATATCAGGTATCTGTAGAGTAACATTCTTGGCAAAGCAATCTAATACCGCATGGTAAGAAGATATCCCATGCCTAAAATCACATCAAAATCAACCATATCCAGCACAACCATGTCCACCCGTGTGTCATACCCCAGAATAGTCACCACACAAGCCCAATATACATGATCTACTACTAAAGAATCTCCTACTGCGGTAGCTCCACATAAAGGCATAGGCAATAAATGTCATGCCCGAGGCTACCCCGTGGACGTAACACGGGACCTAAGACTACAAGTCATCCCAAGCTAACCCTTGGCCTTAGCATGACTTAATCTTAAACAACATAAATACAGAGAGAAAGCTTTAAGAGAAGCAATTAGCAACTTAATCCATTGTATAAATAAAAGTTTAAGAATGATAATTTGAATACAGCTGAATATCTGATTGTATGTCTGAAAGTCTCTGCTATTGACGAGTTACTAGGAAAAGTCCTCAACTAACTCTAAATATTAAAAACTGAATAAACAAACTAAAATACTAATATGAAGTTAAACTCCAAGTCCTCGAATGAGGAGGACTCACCAAGATGGCTGGATGTGCTTCTAATCTACTAACCACGAGTCTGGGAATCGGTTATAGAATCTACATCATAATAGGATGTAGCATAAAAGAGTATGTGGTCAGTACTATGGAATGTACTGAGTATGCGAGTTTATGCAATAACATGGTAAAAACATACTTAAAACATGCTTAAAAATTATTCCATGCATAATAAGAGATATCGTAAGTAAATATCATAGTTTAAGCATAAGACATGAAATAAAAGTCAAACTTCAAAATAGAATATCATATAACTTTAATAGCTTGAAAATATTCATATGAGAGTTTCTCTTAACTGACATAGACCATGTGAGCTACTTGGAATATGATGTATACGCATCAAATATACTTTGCTAGGGTATAAAGGCATAACTGGTGTGATCACTAGTTCTAATACCTAATTGAGGGGCTAATAAACCTACGGTGGCAGGTAGTTCTGGGACTTAATTGTATTCTAAACCCAGTCGAACTTGGTGCTCAGTACTACTCCTAAAAACATACTTTAGCTCATATATAAACTGGGCATATCTGATGCCAAAACTATTTGAAAAGCATAAGGACATATTTAATGTCATGCCATTCTCAAATCATAAGTCTTTAAAGCTTAGCATAGCCATAATTCAAATGTACTTCTTTCTAAAATTCATAGCTTAAAGAATTTGGCATGCAACTTCATAAATACTTGAGGTCATGTTATCTAAACATGACAATTTTACTTTCAAACATGCAAATTGGGTGAAATCACACTATAAGTCATCCTTAATGCATGGGCTTTTCAAGTACTTGAAGAACTTTATATAAAATCATGGGTGCAAGAGTAGAAACCATGAATTGATATTAACAAACTAAATTCATAACAATTCTATAAATTGAGTAAGAACCCTAGTTTCATAAATCCATAAATTCAAAGTAAAACTTGAGGGCTTGTGCATAAGGGTGAAAGAAATCCCTTATTGAATACCCGCATACCTGAACTTGAAGCTTTCCTAATTTGGGACTTGAGGATAGAGAATTGGAGAAGGAACCCTAAGCCTTGGAGCTTGAGATAAGAATCCCTTTTCTTTATTCTTTAGGTTAGATTGATGGAATAAGGAGAAATATAACTAAGTATGAATAAATACCCTTGGAATAGGCCTAAAACGACTTAGTATAGGAGTTAAAAAAGTGAGAAATTACATAAATACCCCTCAAAAAAGAGTCTGAAAGACGGCTGAAAATGTCATCATAGGCTTCCACGAACATGAATCACGGCTCGTGGAATGAACCATGGTTCGTGGATAGAGGTTGTGGTTCTCAGACCACTTTTCAGGCCTCTAGACTAATTTCCACGAGGGAAACCACGGTTCGTGGTTTGATCCATGACTCGTGGATCAACCTCGTGAATCTCAGGCCAAAAACTAATTTACAGGTTCGATTTCAGGGACTCAAACCACGGGTCATGGTTTGATCCATGAGTCGTATATGGCTCTCGTGGTTACTGTCTGTCATTTTGATAGACAGACACATTTTAGTAAAATATTGATAACTTTTTACTCTAGACTTGTATTAATGCGCGATCAGTGGCACTGGAAATAAGACTCGAAGATATTTAATTTGGTGGGTACTAGGTCACCTAACATTTCATATTCTGAGAGTTATGATCATTTGAAGTTAACCCTTGAAAAATGTTACAGTAAAACTCAATCAGTAAGGAAGCTTTAACTCAACTTTGAGCTAGAGGTTCTTTATGATCCTAATTAATATCTAATACACCTCCGAAACTTAAGAATAGGTCTTAATACATAGATACATAGAAAATTTATCTAGTTCGGGTCTAACAATATATGAAGAATGGTTCGGATCTTGGCTTAGAATTTTTGAGGTGTTACAATATCTTCCTCTTGGGATCATTCATCCTTGAATGAAGACTACTAAGTTGGGATTTGAGGGGGAAAGGGTTACAATCCTATCAACTGAGTTCTAAGAGCTGAAGTATTTCATGGTAACTGATCTCTAACTGAAATATAAACTGAGATGGATTCATGGGGCATGTATGCATGAAGAGAGCATAAGCATATTTGATGGGACATGAAACTGAATACCTAACATGATAACTGGTATGGATTAATAGTAGGGATTCAGCTGAAAACCACAAAGAATAAGCACATTCTTAGAAATCCTAGTTAACTAAACTTACTACCTTGGACTGAACTGAATGTAGGATCTTCTAGCCTTATGAGTGATTCTTGATAGGTCTGAACTAATCTGATATGAGGAGTCTAGTATTCTTGAAAGTTGAAGCTACAGGACCTAAGATATGAGCACTATGAGCAGGGAGTAAGAACAAGACTATTCTTGCCTTAAATACTACGGTTGACAACTTTTAAGCTTAGAAACACCTTTTAACTACACTAAATCCTCTGAATACTAAGGTCTGAGTCTGACTATGTGCTTTCACAATGTTCAAGCCTATCTTGACTAAATCTCTTAGATCTAGAGTTACCTCCCAAGAATGGTATTCCTTCTCATCATGAAAATCAACTAACCTTAAGCTCTAATCAATGGGTCACTAGTCGCACAAAGCTAAGTCCCCCATGTACTTCATCCTGACATTCAAGCCTATCATTATGATCACATTATGGCTTCTTTGTATCTTACACTATCCAAGACTTATCCTCTCTTCCCTAGCATATCTAGGAGCTATAACTTGAAGAACTTCTACAAAGAGACATACAAAAATTTCTCATCTAACTATTTCACATGAATGATCCTCACCTGACTTTTCATCCATGCTTACAACCTACTACTTCCTATCTAGACTACTACTTAGCTTCCTCCTCTAAAAGCTATGACAACACAAGCCAAGATCACTGAGGGAATAGAGTGGGAGTATGAGCATCACGAATGAAGGAATACTGATCGGTACTGAATTACACATAACTTTATTTAGCCACTCAAGGTGGGGTTTGAGAAGTCAAGTGAAAGGGCATGAGTGTCTCACATCCTTGACACACCAAGCATGGTTAGAGTAAGGAAATCATAAGAATTAATTATTTAAGAATTCTAGTATGAGTGTATACATGATGTAGCATGATTTTGTTAGCCATTAAGGCATGTCTGAGGATAGAGTATATAGAACTGAGCATATTGTGAGACATGAGTTTACATAAATACCAAGTATCATGGGGTAAAGCTGAATTTCATAGAATCATAGAGTAAGATTGGAATCGTTGTTTAGAGTAATTTCTATTTGTTCTAGGAACTAAGTAAGGGCGTGAATCCGTATGAAGTCCGTGAATTTAAATTAAGACCATAGTGTTGAGATATAAGACATGAATAGGGTGTTGTAATGACAACAGTATACGTAAGAGGCTAGGATAGAAATAAGTCTTTGCATCCAACCCCTAACTTTATTCTAACACTCATCACCATCACTACAAGAGTCTCACAAATATGATTGATTCTACATCCGACCATCTCCCCCTTAGATCCATGCTACCTTTCTAAGTCTGTGGACCTCTCACTAACCTCTAAACTAAACTATGATCATTTAATCCTAATAGAACATCCATTACTCCAGAATTTAGTATGAATATTTACTTCATTCTATAGTCTAAGGCTCTCCCTCACCTAAAGTCTAGGCATCAACCTTTTTATCTCATATAGGGGCTATACATACCACACTGATAACTGCCAACCTATCCCCCCACAATGACATGTCAAGCTTACGTGGTTCTAACTCTCAAATTTCTCTCTACCTACTGCCCACCAAACCAAATATGTTAAAGCCTATATTGAGAGTCTTAAAATCATCTATCCTTCTCTGGCCTATATATATATATCATGCCTACTGTAATACAAGAATTTGATCCAGCTTTTAAACTTAGAAAAAATCTACAAAATTCTGAACTTCTAGGAATCACGAGTCAAGTCCACAAGCCATGGATAGAACCACGAGTCGTGGAAGTGACCCGCAACACTAGTCATGCAGATCATCCTCAGGTCTGAGAACCACTAGTCAATTTCACAGTTCATAGATGGTTCAATGAGTCATAGAACCAACACGTTGAACTCAGACAGTGAGTAGACAATTTCCCAGGAACCATGAGTGGGTTCCATAAACCGTAGAAGTTTCTACGGGTCGTACTATTAACTCGTGGAAATTTATCCACAGCTTGGAATTTTGGCTCAGTAACCATGACTCCAATCCACGAACCGTGGTTACTTCTATGGCTTATGAATGGGACCCGTGGAACTTGAAGCCGAGGTTTTTAGTAGTTTTTCTCTAATTCAATCTTAGGGGTATTTATATAATTACCCACCCTTTTAAATCCTAAGTGAGGTCGTTTTGACTATTTTTAGTAGAGTTTTATTCCTTAATAGCCTAAACTCTTCTCATTCTATGCAATTCTATAACAAAAGAATAAAGAACTCCTTCAAGCTTCAAGTATCAAGCTCCAAGATCAAGCCTCCATTTCTTTTCATCTTAGATCAAGCTAGCTTCTATAAGGTATGTGGGTATTCAATAAGGGAATCCTTTCACCCTTATGCCCAAAACCCATAATGTTTACTTTGATTTATGAATTGATGAAATTGGGGTTCCTACCCAAATTAGGGAAAACTTATGGGTTCAGTTTTAAATCTTCAATTCATGGTTTCTCATTAATTATCTATGATTTATTTGAGGTTACTTAATTGATTTCAAAATCCCATGCATTAAAGATTATTTCTAACATGATTTCATTGAATTACATGATTTCAAGTGAAAATTGGCATGTTAAGATAACATGGCCTTATGTATTTATGAAAGTGCATGCCAAATTCTTCAATTTATGAATTTAGAAAGAAAAGTATGTTTTGAATTATTGCTATGCTAAGTTTTAAGGATTTTTGAAGTATGAATCATATTACATCAGATATGTCTCTATGTTTTATGAAAGGTTTGGCATCTAGATATGTCTACCTAAGCTATGTGAATTGCGCGGTATTAGATATACCCATATTCTTTTCAAATAGATTTGGCATTAGATATTTCACAAGTATAAGTTGAGCTATAAGTATATTTTGGGAGTAGTATTGAGCACCGAGTTGGATTGGGTGAGCGTACCCCTTGTATATCCTAGAACTACGTGCCACCATAGGTTCTTTGAGTCCCTTCTGTGGGAATCAGACACTGTGATCACACTAGTTATGCCTTTATACCCTGGCAAGGTATATTGGGTCCTTTTGATGGGGCGGATAAATCGGATTCCATGTAGCTCGCATAGTCTATGTCGGTTAGAGAACCTTCCACAGAAGTAATTTCATGTTTTAAAAATGTATTTGACTCTTGCTCAGATTTCAGACTTACTACTTATGATTATGTTTTCAGTTTATGATATTGCATTAAGTAATTTACATTACAGTTTTATAGTTATAGCATTAAATTAGTTTTATAGCGTATCTAGCATAATTACTCAGATTTTGCATATCTCATATACTCAGTACATCTTATAGTACTGATGCATATCTTGCGCTACATCTTCTTGATGATGCAGATTTAGGTTCAGGTTCAGGTACTCAGATTTGTGGCTAGAGATTAGCCTATGTCCCAACTTCGAGTGGTGAGTCCTCATACTTCAAGGACTATTATCAGTTATCTATCTTTATGGTTTCTGTTTAGTAGTTGGAGTTAGCCGGGGTCTTGTCTCATTAACTCATTATTTATTTTAGAGGCTTTTAGACATAGTAGAGATTCTGTAGTTGGGTTTAAGATTCTGTTATGTTATGTTTGAGTTGTTGATAACTCAGTCTATTTATCTCTTCAGTTTGATGCTTCTGCTAAGTTTAACTATATTTGTTTAAGTCATGCTTTAGGTAAGGGTTAACTTGGGGCACTTGTGGTCCCAGGTCTCATGTTATGCCTAGGAGGTAGCCTCGGGGCATGACAAACTTGGTATCAGAGCATTAGATTCAAGAGTCCTGGGGTGTTTGAAAGCCGCATCGAGTAGAGTCTCTTTCATGTGTCTGAAGAGTGCCACACTTATGAGAGAGAAGCTATGAGGTGTCTTAGGAAAAACTTCACTTCCTTTCTGATCAATATCGTGCGATAGAGTTTAACTCTATACCCTCTAATCCGTTCTTTATCCATTTTAGATTATGCCTCCTTGCCGTGCTATGCTTTGCCGGGCCAATACACAAAATGCTAATCCTCCAATTCCAGACCCCAAGGTCACAAATGCGGAGTTCAAAAATTCCATTCATATGCTAGCTCAGACTATGGCCGCTCAGGCCCATCAGCAAGATCCTATCCCTATCCACCCTTAAGGTGGAATAGCAACTCGAGTTCAAAATTTCATTCGCATAAACCCACCTGAGATCTGGGGTTCGAAAGTTTGTAAGGATCCACAAAATTTGTTGGATGAGGTAAAGAAGATCTTTGGTTTGATGAAAGTGGGTGGTGTTGATTGTATTGAGCTAGCTTCCTATCAACTCAAGGACATGGCTCATACTTTCTTCGCTCAATGGAAAGATGCTAGGACTAGGGATGTAGTCCCTATGACTGGGGAATGTTTTGAGAGGGCTTTTCTTGACCGGTTCTTCCCGAGGAAGTTGAGGCAAACTAAGGTCAAAGAGTTCGTGAATTTGAGGCAAGGTTCTATATCGGTTTAGGAGTACGAATTGAAGTTCACCTAGCTTTGTAGGTATTCTCCTTCCATGGTGGCTAACCCGTGGGATGAGATGAGTAAGCATGTTTATAGAGTATCGAATCTGGTAAAGAAGTGTAGGTCCGCAATGCTTTTGGGTGACATGGATATCTCTCGACTTATGTCACGCCCCGAGGTTACTCCCTAGACGTAACACGGGACTTGGGACCACAAGTGCCCCAAGCTAACCCTTGGTCAGATCATTTGCAAGCATCATAAAAAATAAGCGAAAGCACAATACGAAAACCCAATAAGGAAATATCAATAAGGGTCTAAGGGCCACATAACATACAATATCAAAAAGGGGAACTCAAATACAAACTTTATCTGAAAGCCTCTAGTCATAACATAAGAGTTGCTAGGACAAGACCCCAACTAACTCAGAGTATAGAAGTAAAGCTAACATAAGGAAAAGCATAACTAGTCCTTACACTATGAGGACTCACCAAAGCTGGGCGTGCGTGGCCACAAAGCTGTGAAGGGACACCTGAATCTGTATCATCAAAAGATGCATTGCAATATGCGTTAGTACTATGAAATGTACTAAGTATGTGGGATATGCATAGGTCATGATAAAAATATACTTGGAAGCCTGTTTGAAACTGAGATCATGCATAACTTGTGGTAAAACATGCTTAAATTATCCTTGAAGCTGAAATCATGTGGTAATAGTAAAATCTGTAATGTAATGACTCACTGCAATATCATAAGATAAAAACATAATCATAAGTAGTAAGTCTGAAATCTGAATGCAAAGAGTCAATACATTTTTAAAGCGTAAACAATTTCTTTGGGAGGTTATATAACCGACATAGACCATGTGAGCTACATGGAATTCGATGTATATGCCCCATCGAGAGGACCCAATGTACCTTGCGAGGGGTACAAAGTCATGACTGTAATGTGATCACCTAAAACTGATGCCCAGCACGAGACTTAGAACCTATGGGGGAAACGTAGTTCTGGGACATATGGGTACTCTCACCCATCCAACTCGGTGCTAATACTACTCCCAAAACATACATATAGCTTATATAATACCAATGACATATATGATGCCAAAGCTGATTCATAACCAATGACATATCTGAAGTCAAAGCTAGTTCATAAACTGGTGACATATCTAATGTCAAAACTTTTTAAAACCCAATGACATATCTAATACCAAAGCTAAGTAAAACCAATGTAATGCCAAAGCTATTTTGAAAAGCAAAAGACATATCGGATGCTATGCAATTCAAAGTCATAATCTGAAGGATTAGATTAGCTATAGTTCAAAACATGATTTTCGTTCCAACTTCGTGCTTGAAGAATCATACATGCAATTTCATAAGTTCGCAAATGCCATGATACTAATCATGCTATCTTTCTCTTGAAAACATGTAAATTCATGGAATCATGCTAGAAATCAACTTTCATACTTGGGTTTTCAAAGCCAAAAAGGAAATCATAATCAAATCATGAGTAATCAATAAGAAACCATGAATTTAAACATAGGAACTGATTTCATAAACTTTCCCCAAATTTTGGTTTAAAACCCTAATTTCATAGCTTCATGATATCAAAATAAGACTTGGGGATTTTGGGCCCAAGGGTGGAAGAAACCCATTGCTAAAGACCCACATACCTTGGAAGAAGATAACCCACTTCAATGGAAAAGAACTAGGAGGCTTGAACTTGAAGCTAGAAGACTTGAGCTTGAGAGAAACTTTGGAGAGAAATCTTCCTTTTTGGGAGTAGAATGAACTTAGGATAATATGGGTGAAAACTCTACTAGAAATAGTCAAATTGGCACCATTTAATAGTTAAAAAGGGTGAAAAATGACCAAAATACCCCAGGACTTAATTTAAGAAAAGCTGGAAAAATTGTCGAAGTCAGTGACCACGGGTTGGACGATGGTCCATCGTCCAGAAGGACGGACCATCTAAGGGAACCGTGGTTTGACTGAAAGAGTATGGAGGCTACTGGACCTTAGGGATTACGGTTGGAACGAAGACCCATCGTCCAGAAGGACGGGCCATCCTTCGACTCGTCGTTTCTGGCACTTGGAAGATAGGTTTCTGAACTTAGGGCGACGAGTACCAGGAAAGCTGAGAAGACGGTCCGTTATCCAGAAGGACGGATCTATAACACCCCGTACCTTTCAAAACCTATGTGACTAAGTAAATATCGACGAAGGTATTTGAGCTCGAGATTGTGAAGGGGTACTTTAGCCTAGAATTTGAAATGGTCAAATGTATATAAGTGTTAAGTTAAATTATAAAGATGAGGGTTTTGAAAATGAGATAAAACAAGTTAGGTACTTGCTCGACTTATCTAAGCTCTTAGGTGATAAGTAGGTGCATCACCTACCTACGCTAACGAATTAAGTTCCGAGGGCCGATTACGGGCATAAACACCATGGATTATTAGACCTAATGGTAGCCCAAATGAAGCTTAAAGTTGGCCCATCAAAGCACAACCAAATCTGGCCCAACAACTACAAAAGGTAGCCATCAATATTGATCACATTTTGACCCAAGAGAAGCCCAAAATCAGCCACAAAACTTAACCCTTTTGAGGCCCAAGCAAAGGGTAATTTTGGCCCAAGTTTCTTGACCCATTTTGGCCTAAATATACTCAAAAAAAGTCGTCCAAAAAGGTCCCTTAATATAGGCCTTTTGCTGATCAATGTTGATCACAAAAAGCTGGAAAATTCTCTCTTATCTCATTTCCTTTTGGCAGCCCTTCTCTCCCTTTAGGGTTCTAAGAAGACCAAGATTAATTGAAGCATAAGGTGAGTTAATCAACTTGTTATCTTGGTATTCATATACTACATATAGCTAGGATATCCTATGCTAAGAAAGACATGAACTATGGCAGCCCCTTTCTTATGATTTAACACATAGAAATTGTGTAACAATTAAGAGATTTCTTCTTCTCTTGTTGGTGTATGTGTAGGGGGTACTTAAGCTTTTAAAGCATCAATAAAAAGAGGATAAAAACACACCTTCAAGTGTGGTAAGAACTCTGCCCATAATAATATTTTTGGATTGAAGTTTGGATGGACAATTGTTGTTGAATTGTTGTTAAGAACTCACGGGACGGCGATCGAAAGCCGTGGGTTCAATGTGTTGCTATTGTATTTCGGCATGGTGAGTTGTGTAGGGGCTGTTTGATGTGTTTTGTATTATTGGAGGCAGTAGGTTGGTGTGTGTGTGATGTGTATTGGATAGGGGAGAAAGGTGTGACGATACACCTTTAATTAATGCAAAGTACGTAAATCTGCCCGGGAAATGTTTAGCTACTGTTTTGGGAATGTTGCAGCAGGTTTAAGAGCTAATATTAGCTTCATTATATCCTTGTGTTGTAGATTAACTTAATAAAGGAAAGTCCAAGTTGTGTTAAGCGCAATCTTCGGAAGGAACGAGGTATGTTAAGGCTTCTTTATTCCTTATCGGCATGAATCTAGAAATAGAACTCTAAATCTCCGAAAGAAGGAATTTGAGTATTTTATTGTAAGAGAGCTGATTTGGTAACTCAACAAGTCTTATGGAACTAATTTATACATTATGGTGATTCAAGTTGCCTTCTTATAAAAATCTGATTCTTTTTGTACGAAACGTAAGTTATCCTTTTGTCAAGTTTCTTCTTTGTATTGTGATCTCTAATCAAGCTTTAGAAAGTATACAAGGAAAGTTAGAAAGTCAAATCCCCATTTATATGTGTTTGGTATGTTGAGTCCAACACCTAGTAAGCCAAGGCTAAAGAAGTTATCTAAATGAACCTTCATAAATAACAAGAATAACTTTGAAGGTCAATCTAGTAATACACTTATTATGCGTGGTTTGCGTGTTAGTGTGCACCGAGGTGCTACTGCCATATTGAGGCTATTATATACATAGTGTGCACCGAGGTGCTACTGCCATATTGAGGCCATTATACACATAGTGTGCACCGAGGTGCTACTGCCATATTGAGGCCATTACATACATAGTGTGCGCCGAGGCGCTACTGCCATATTGAGGCTATTAAATATAGGGTGCGCCGAGGCGCTATTGTGGTTCAGTGTGGGTTATAAAGAGTGAGTTGTAGCGTGAGTTAATGCATGTGTTGTGTTCTAAAAAGAATAAATGAGAAAGAGCTTAATGAGTCTTACCAATTACAGTTTACAAGTTTCATATTATATCTTGTTCGGATTTACTACTTGCGACTTGCTTTTATGTTTCTACCTTACATGCCAGTGCATTATTTTCGTACTGACGTCCCTATTGCCTGGGGGCGCTGCATACATGCCTGCAGGTCCAGACAGATACCCAGAGAGATCTCTTCAGTAGGACTTGCAGAGTTCAGCCATTTGGTAAGCTCCATTCTTCCTGGAGCTGACGAGTCAGAGGTCTAGCTTATATTTTGACCAGGTTATGTATATGTACAACTTATGGGTAGTCCAGGGCCCTGTCCTAGATATGAGATATTTTACTTACTCCTAGAGGCTTGTAGATGTGTATGTGTATATCAGTGTTGGGTATGGCCTTGTCGGCCTTGTTACTAGCTATCTACTATGATAATAGCCTTGTCGGCCTTGAGTTGCTTAACTACTATTGAGCTTTTAGTGTTTCAAATTGCTATTCTTAGAGACCTTGTCGGTCTCAGACCCCCAGCAGGTTCAATAGAGATACACTCTATTTTGACACCCTCGGCCTTTTGGGGCTTCGGGTGTCGGTCATGCCTCCCATGGTTTGGGGCGTGACAAACTTGGTATCAGAGCACGTCGAATCCCAGGGAGTCTACAAGCCGTGTCTAGTAGAGTCTTGCTTATGGGTGTGTTGTGCACCATACCTATAATCATGAGGCTACGGGACATTTAGGAATGGTTATCCTTCTTTCATTTGCTAGATCGTGCAATAGAGCGAGGTCATAAGATGTTTGAAGTCTAATTCATGTTTTTCTATTTCTTGTTTACAGAAATGCATGTGACCAGACAAATGAGTAGCCGACGGGTTGGCACGGATACGGGGGAAGGTACTAGTCATTCCCCGCCTATCCGATTGGATAGATTTGAGGCTCAAAGTGAATCACCGACACCAGAGATCCCAGTTTATCAAGTACCTGATGAGACTAGAGGGGATCCAGTACCCCTGACCCCACCTGCTCCAGTGGCATCTGAGATAGCTAGAGATGAACCAGCACCTGTAGCTCCTCCACCTGAAGCAGAGGACCAGGACATCAGGAGTGCTGTTCGATTATTGACCCAGATGGTAGCCACACAACAACAACAAATTAGCGCATCAACGAGTGTTAGGTCAGGTGGCTCAGAAAGTTCTAGGGCTCGAGAGTTTATCAGCCTAAGTCCTCCTATATTTACAGGCTCTGACCCATGTGAGGATCCTCAGGAGTTTATTGATCAGACTTATCGAGTACTTCGAGTCATGCATGCAACAGTAGTGGAGGCAGTGGAGTTTGCATCTTTCAGGTTACGAGATGTGGCCATTTTATGGTTCGAGGCTTGGGATCGGTCTAGGGGATCAAATGCACCCCCAGCTGAATGGGAGGAATTTTCAGAGGCCTTTCTAGCTCACTATCTTCCACAGGAGGTTCGAGAGGCCAGACTTGATCAATTTCTAGCCCTTAGGCAGGGCAATATGAATGTTCGACAGTACAGCCTCAGGTTTAATTCATTAGCCAGGTACGCCCCCGATATTGTGAGTACGATGCGAGCTAGAGTTCATCGATATGTGCGTGGCCTTAAGGATGAATTGATTAAGGGATTAACAATAGCAGCCACACAAGAGGATATGAATATTTCTAAGATACAGGCTATTGCTCAGACTGCAGAGGATCTTAAGTACAAATTGGAGATAACCAAAGCCGAGAAAGGGATCAGAATAAGAGGGCTAGATCTACTGGGTCCTATGTAGAGCCACGAGGTAATGTTAGGCCACATTTTAATAGGCAATCACCCCACCCTATTAGTGGTGCCCCATATCAGTTGCAAAGGCAGAGGTATGATCATTTTTCTCAGACTGGACCAGGCCACAGTTCAGGTGCATCCAGTTCCTATCGCCAAGGGCATTCAGGTCAGATGAGGCCACCTTTGCCACCTTGTGTTCAGTGCGGTAGGAAGCATCCTAGGATATGTCGCCTGGGTTCAGATACTTGTTATTCGTGTGGGCATCCTGGTCACTTTATGCGAGACTGTCCGAGTAGAGGTAGGAGTGAGATATCCCAGCCTACAGGGTCGGTGGCAGCTTCTTCATCTACTATTCGTCCCCCTAGGACAGGACAACAGGCTACACCAGGTCGTGGTAGAGGTAGAGGAGGAGGAGGAGCATCCAGTTCAGGCGGTGGTCAGAATCGCACTTATGCTCTAGCCGGCCGCCAGGACTTGGAATCATCACCTGATGTTGTTACATGTACATTGACTATTTTTACTCATGCTGTTTATGCACTTATAGATCCTGGCTCTACTCTTTCATATGTTACCCCGCTCGTTGCTGGTAAGTTGGGGGTAGGCCCTGAGTTATTGCCTAGACCATTTGTTGTATCTACGTCGGTTGGTGAATCTATTATAGCTAGACGAGTTTATCGAGATTGTGCAGTGTGGATTTATGACCATCTCACTTCAGCTGATCTAATCGAATTAGATATGATTGACTTCGATGTCATTATGGGCATGGACTGGTTAGCTGCATGTTATGCTAATATCGATTGTAGAACTAAGGTTGTCAAATTCCATTTTCCAAAAGAGACAATCCTGGAGTGGAAAGGTAATGCTGCCACGCCAAGGGGTAGGTTTATTTCCTACCTTAAAGCCCAGAAAATGATTTCTAAAGGCTATATTTATCATTTAGTCCGAGTACAAAGTATAGAGATGGACCAGTGACTCTTCAATCGGTTCCCGTGGTGAGTCAATTTCTAGATGTATTCCCGGATGAGCTTCCAGGAATCCCTCCAGAAAGGGAAATTGAGTTTGCCATTGACCTACTCCCAGATACTCAGCCAATATCAATTCCCCCTTACAGGATGGCTCCTGCAGAATTAAGAGAGTTAAAGGAACAATTAAAAGATCTACTCGAAAAAGGTTTCATTAGGCCTAGTACATCGCCATGGGGTGCACCAGTTTTGTTTGTTCGTAAGAAGGATGGGTCCTTGAGAATGTGTATCGATTACCGACAACTGAACAAAGTTACAATCAAGAATAAGTATCCGCTTCCAAGGATTGATGACCTTTTTGATCAGTTGCAAGGCGCCAAATGTTTTTCAAAGATTGACTTGCGGTCGGGGTATCACCAGTTACGTGTTAAAGGGGTAGATGTTCCAAAAACAGCCTTTAGGACAAGGTATGGCCACTTTGAATTTCTAGTAATGTCTTTTGGGCTTACTAATGCCCCAGCAGCTTTTATGGACCTAATGAATCGGGTATTCAAGCCATTCCTAGATGTATTCGTGATCGTATTTATTGACGATATCCTGATTTACTCGCGGTCCAAAGACGAACATGCTGATCATTTACGTGCAGTATTGCAAACACTTCAGAATCATAAATTATATGCGAAGTTCTCCAAATGTGAGTTTTGGTTGACTTCAGTGGCTTTTCTTGGCCATATAATTACAGACGAAGGTATTAGAGTTGACGGCCAAAAGATTGAAGCAGTAAAGAATTGGCCGAGGCCCTTGAATGCTACAGAGATCCGTAGTTTTTTGGGCTTAGCAGGTTATTACCGAAGGTTTGTGGAAGGGTTTTCTTCTATATCTGCACCATTGACAAAGTTGACTCATAAAGCTGCCAAGTTCCAGTGGTCTGATGCATGTGAGCAGAGTTTTCAGGAGTTGAAGGACAGGCTTACTTCAGCACCTGTCTTAACTCTGCCAGAAGGCACGGAAGGTTATGTTGTTTATTGTGATGCTTCAAGGATTGGGTTGGGTTGCGTTTTAATGCAACATGGTAAAGTTATTGCCTATGCCTCGAGACAACTAAGAAAGCACGAACAAAATTACCCTACTCACGATCTTGAATTGGCAGCAGTTATATTTGCCTTGAAAATTTGGCGCCATTACTTGTTTGGAGTCCATGTAGACGTGTTTTCGGACCACAAAAGTCTACAGTATTTATTCAAACAGAAGGATTTAAACCTAAGGCAAAGAAGGTGGCTAGAGTTACTAAAGGATTATGACGTAGATATTTTGTACCATCCAGGGAAGGCCAATGTAGTGGCCGATGCACTTAGCCGCAAATCCATGGGAAGCTTGAGCCACGTGGAAAATAGAAAGATTGAGATGACAAGAGAACTACATCAGTTAGCTAATTTGCAGGTTCGACTACTAGACCAAGGTAATGGGGGAGTTGTTATTCAAAGCACAGCGGAATCCTCACTTATGACAGAGGTAAAGAAAAGACTATATGATGATCCAGAATTAGTAAGATTGAGGGAGGAAATTCCACAATAGAAGCAACCACTAATAGAGCTTAAGGAGGATGGGGTTCTGAGATATCAAGGTCGTCTATGTGTACCTAACGTCGGGGAGCTTCAGGAGAAAATTTTGGCAGAAGTTCACTATTCCCGCTATTCGATCCATCCAGGAGCGACGAAGATGTATCATGATCTTCGACAAATTTATTGGTGGAATAATATGAAGAGAAATATTGCAGAGTTTGTAGCCCAATGCCCGAATTGTCAACAGGTAAAAATTGAACACCAGAGACCCGGAGGTCTAACTCAAAGTATAGTGATACCTACCTGGAAATGGGAGGTGATCAACATGGACTTTATTACAGGCTTACCCCGTACTTATCGGAAGTATGATTCCATATGGGTGATTGTAGATAGACTTACAAAATCAGCTCACTTTTTGCCAGTCAGGACAACTTATACTGCTGAAGATTATGCCAAGTTGTATATTAGTGAAATAGTTCGACTTCATGGTGTCCCAATTTCCATCATTTCAGATAGGGGTGCTCAGTTTACAGCAAATTTCTGGAGGTCTTTCCAGAGAGGCTTAGGTACTCAAATAAGTCTCAGTACAGCTTTTCACCCACAGACAGATGGACAAGCTGAACGCACTATTCAAACACTCGAAGATATGCTACGAGCTTGTGTACTAGATTTTAAAGGGAGTTGGGATGACCATTTGCCACTAATTGAGTTTGCTTATAATAATAGCTTCCATGCAAGCATTCAAATGGCTCCTTATGAGGCTTTATACGGGCGAAAGTGTAGATCACCAATTGGATGGTTTGAAATTGGAGAAGCAGGATTATTAGGGCCAGACCTAGTTAATCAGGCAATGGAGAAGGTGAAGCTAATCTGAGAAAGATTACTAACAGCCCAGAGTAGGCAGAAATCATATGCAGATGTGCGACGTCGGGATTTAGAATTTAATATTAGTGATTGGGTTTTCCTAAAGGTTTCGCCCATGAAAGGCGTTATGCGATTTGGTAAAAAGGGAAAGCTTAGTCCAAGATAAATTGGACCATACAGGATCATTCGGAGGGTAGGAAAAGTGGCATATGAGCTAGATTTACCCACAGAATTGGAGACAGTCCATCCTGTATTTCATGTATCGATGCTACGAAGGTGCATAGGAGATCCTTCACGTATTATGCCTATTAAAGATGTTCAACTTTCTGAAGACTTATCCTATAAGGAAGTACCAATTTCTATCCTAGATCTTCAAGTTAGGAAGCTCAGAAATAAGAAGTAGCCTCAGTAAAGGTGTTGTGGAGAAATAATAATATTGAAGAAATGACGTGGGAAGCCGAGGAAGAAATGAGGAAAAAACATCCCCAGTTATTTATGACTTGAAGATAGTACAGAGGTAAGTCATATTCTTATATCTCTTCCTACTATGCAAATATGATCAGGTTTGAACATGTGAAAATGATTACATTTAATTATATATAGTTGTATCGCCCTGTGAGGCATCGTGCTGGACTTTTGCTGAGTTTCAGGTTTTTGGATAGTCTCAATTATAAAGGAAACTCTGCCGAAATTTCAAAAAAAATCCTAAGGGACTAGAGCTCTATATGCATTACCCTCATTCGAGGATGAATGATTCTAAGGGGGGAAGGATATAACACCCCGTACCTTTCAAAACCTATGTGACTAAGTAAATATCGACGAAGGTATTTGAGCTCGAGATTGTGAAGGGGTACTTTGGCCTAGAATTTGAAATGGTCAAATGTATAAAAGTGTTAAGTTAAGTTATAAGGAGGAGGGTTTTGAAAATGAGATAAAACAAGTGAGGTACTTGCTCGACTTATCTAAGCTCTTAGGTGACAAGTAGGTGCATCACCTACCTACGCTAACGAACTAAGTTCTGAGGGCCGATTACGGGCAGCAACACCATGGATTATTAGACCTAATGGTAGCCCAAATGAAGCTTAAAGTTGGCCCATCAAAGCACAACCAAATCTGGCCCAAACAACTACAAAAGGGAGCCACAAATATTGACCACATTTTGACCCAAGAGAAGCCCAAAATCAGCCCCAAAACTTAACCCTTTTGAGTCCCAAGCAAAGAGTAATTTTGGCCCAAGTTTCTTGACCCATTTTGGCCCAAATATACTCAAAAAAAGTCGGCCAAAAAGGTCCCTTTATATAGGCCTTTTGCTGATCAATGTTGATCACAAAAAGCTGGAAAATTCTCTCTTATCTCATTTCCTTTTGGCAGCCCTTCTCTCCCTTTAGGGTTCTAAGAAGACCAAGATTAATTGAAGCATAAGGTGAGTTAATCAACTTGTTATCTTGGTATTCATATACTACATATATCTAGGATATCCTATGGTAAGAAAGACATGAACTATGGCAGCCCCTTTCTTATGATTTAACACATAGAAATTATGTAACAATTAAGAAATTTCTTCTTCTCTTGTTGGTGTATGTGTACGGGGTACTTAAGCTTTTAAAGCATCAATAAAAAGAGGATAAAAACACACCTTCAAGAGTGGTAAGTACTCTGCCCATAATAATATTTTTGGATTGAAGTTCGGATGGACAATTGTTGTTGAATTGTTGTTAAGAACTCACGGGACGGCGATCGGAAGCCGTGGGTTCAATGTGTTGCTATTGTATTTCGGCATGGTGAGTTGTGTAGGGTCTGTTTGTTGTGTTTTGTATTATTGGAGGCAGTAGGTTGGTGTGTGTGTGATGTGTATTGGATAGGGGAGAAAGGTGTGACGATACACCTTTAATTAATGCAAATTACGTAAATCTGCCCGGGAAATGTTTAGCTACTGTTTTGGGAATGTTGCAGCAGGTTTAAGAGCTAATATTAGCTTCATTATACCCTTGTGTTGTAGATTAACTTAATAAGGGAAAGTCCAAGTTGTGGTAAGCGCAATCTTCGGAAGGAACGAGGTATGCTAAGGCTTCTTTATTACTTATCGGCATGAATCTAGAAATAGAACTCTAAATCTCCGAAAGAAGGAATTTGAGTATTTTGTTGTAAGAGAGCTGATTTGGTAACTCAACAAGTCTTAAGGAACTAATTTATACATTATGGTGATTCAAGTTGCCTTCTTATAAAAATCTGATTCTTTTTGCACGAAATGTAAGTTATCCTTTTGTCAAGTTTCTTCTTTGTATTGTGATCTCTAATCAAGCTTTAGAAAGTATACAAGGAAAGTTAAAAAGTCAAATCCCCATTTATATGTGTTTGGTATGTTGAGTCCAACACCTAGTAAGCCAAGGCTAAAGAAGTTATCTAAATGAACCTTCATAAATAACAAGAATAGCTTTGAAGGTCAATCTAGTAATACACTTATTATGCGTGGGTTGCGTGTTAGTGTGCACCGAGGTGCTACTGCCATATTGAGGCTATTATATACATAGTGTGCACCGAGGTGCTACTGCCATATTGAGGCCATTATACACATAGTGTGCACCGAGGTGCTACTGTCATATTGAGGCCATTATATACATAGTGTGCGCCGAGGCGCTACTGCCATATTGAGGCTATTAAATATAGGGTGCGCCGAGGCGCTATTGTGGTTCAGTGTGGGTTATAAAGAGTGAGTTGTAGCGTGAGTTAATGCATGTGTTGTGTTCTAAAAAGAATAAAGGAGAAAGAGCTTAATGAGTCTTACCAATTACAGTTTACAAGTTTCATATTATATCTTGTTCGGATTTACTACTTGCGACTTGCTTTTATGTTTCTACATTACATGCCAGTACATTATTGTCGTACTGACATCCCTATTGCCTGGGGGCACTGCATACATGCCTGCAGGTCCAGACAGATATCCAGACAGATCTCTTCAGTAGGAGTTGCAAAGTTCAGCCATTTTGGTAAGCTCCATTTTTCCTGGAGCTGACGAGTCAGAGGTCTAGCTTATATTTTGGCCAGGTTATGTATATGTACAACTTATGGGTAGTCCAGGGCCCTGTCCTGGATATGAGATATTTTACTTACTCCTAGAGGCTTGTAGACGTGTATGTGTATATCAGGGTTGGGTATGGCCTTGTCGGCCTTGTTATTAGCTATCTACTATGATAATAGCCTTGTCAGCCTTGAGTTGCTTAACTACTATTGAGCTTTTAGTGTTTCAAATTGCTATTCTTAGAGACCTTGTCGGTCTCAGACCCCCAGCAGGTTCAATAGAGATACACTCTATTTTGACACCCTCGGCCTTTTGGGGCTTCGGGTGTCGGTCATGCCTCCCATGGTTTGGGGCGTGACACGAGTGATAGAAAATACATTGAGGCAGCTGAAGTTTCATGAGCACAACTACCCCACTCACGACTTAGAGTTGGCGGTGGTAGTCTTCACGCTCAAGATCTGGAGGCACTATCTATATGGAGTTCATTATGAGATATTCACCGACCATCGTAGCCTTCAGTATATTACGAGTCAGCGCGAGCTAAACTCGAGACAGATAAGATGGATTGAGTTGCTGAAGGAATATGATTTCACTATTTTATACCATCCGGGCAAGGCAAACATGGTAGCGGATGCCTTGAGTCAAATGGCGGTGAGTATGGGCATCCTAACTTCACTTTCAGCTTCTGAACGACCATTAGCCTTGGACATCCAGTCTTTGGTTAACCATTTGGTTAGGCTTGACTTATCAGATCCCAGCAGAGTTCTTACCAGTGTTGAGGTTCGTTCTACTCTAGTTGATCAGATTCAGAGCCGACAGTTCAAGGATCAGAGTTTGTGTGACCTTCGTGATCAGGTTGTTCAGGGTGAGGCCAGCCGCGCTACCATGGGTTCTTATGGGATTCTGAGGTTTTAGGGTTGACTTTGTGTTCCGAGAGTTGGTGATTTGATATAGTTGATACTCTGTGAGGCACATTGTTCCAAATACTTCATCCATCCTGGCGCAGTGAAGATGTATAGAGACCTAACACAGCTTTACTGGTGGAGTGGTATGAAGCAGGACGTGGCAGAGTTTATGTCTCGATGCTTGAACTATCAACAAGTGAAGTTCGAGTACATGAGACCGGGTGGTTTGAGGCAGCGACTTCCCATTCCTAAGTGAAAATGGGAAGGTATTACTATGGACTTTGTTGTTGGTTTTCCTAGTACTACTCAGGGGTTTGACTCTATTTGGGTGATCATTGATAGGCTGACTGATTCAGCATATTTCTTGTCGGTTCAGACTTCCTAGGGGCATAGAGGTTAGCTCAGATCTACATTCGTGAGATTGTACGATTGCACAGGGTCCCAGCTTCTATCATTTCAGATCGCTACACTCAATTCACATCCCAGTTCTGGAGAGCTATATAGAGGGATTTGGGTATGGAGGTTCAGCTTAGTACTACTTTCCACCCTCAGACAGATGGACAGTTCGAGAGGACTATTCAGGTCCTCGAGGACATTTTTTGGGCTTGTGTTCTTTACTTTGGAGGTTCATGGGATCAGTTTGTGCCATTGGTTGAGTTTGCGTATAATAATAGCTTTCATTAGAGCATTGGCATGGCACCTTTCGAGGCTTTGTATGGTAGGCATTACAGATTTTCCATTGGTTGGTTTGATGGGTTAGAGTCCAGACCGCAGGGTACAAATTTACTTAGAGATTCCTTGGATCGAGTCCGTTTGATCCAAGACAGACTTAGAGCAGCCCAGAGTAGGCAGAAGATCTACGTTAATCGTTGACTTCGTGCCTTGGAGTTCACTTTTGGTTATCTGGTTTTCCTCCGAGTATTGCCCGTAAAGGGCGTGATGAGATTTGGTTGGCGGGGCAAGCTTAAACCCAAGTTTATTGGTCCGTTTAAGATTCTATAGAGGGTTGGTAGTTTTGCTTTCATGTTAGCCTTGCCTCCGATATTTTCACCTGTTCACCCAGTTTTCCATGTTTCAATGTTTCACTGGTATGTGCCTGATGAGTCTCATGTGTTGCATTAGAAATTGGTTCAGCTGGATAAGAGTTCATCATTTGTGGAGGAGCCAATAGCTATTCTGGCCAGAAATATCAGGAGGTTTAGATCTAGGGAGATTCCGATTGTGAAAGTGCAGTGGAGGCATCATCCAGTCGAGGAGGCTACCTGGGAGACCGAGAGTGAGATGCGTGCTCAGTATCCGCAGTTGTTCGAGCCTTTAGGTGCTCCTTTCTTCTTGACTTTCGAGGATGAAAGTCTTTTTAGTAGTGGATATTGTGATGATCGTACCGGTCATCTTTGCATTTTCACATTTATTGTACTGTTAGAGCCTTCCTGTAGCGGATCCAAGTCATTTATGGCTTCCTGGGACCGGTAGTTTGGTGCCCTGGTCATTCATTTGGTCGTTTTAGCCTTTCGCCTATTTTAGAGCATTAAACTTTGAATATCGTTGACTTTAGTCAACTTTCTTAGCTAACGTGCTCGGAATTGAATTCTGACAGTTCCGTTAGCTCCAGAGCAATGAGTTTGGTCTAGTTAGACCTTTAGTTGAGGCCTGAGAACTTCTGGTGTAGGTTTTGTGTGATTTTATCAGTTTTCAGGCCATTTGGTGTTGAAAGTGTAACTTCAGATGACTTTCGATGATTGGAGTGTCAGATTCGAAATTCGACAATTCCATCATCTCCAGAATATTGAGTTGTGGCTAGAAAGATGGTTGGTTCGGGTTCCGGGTGAGTCGTACTCATTTTGAGCCTTTGAGTTACTTTTTGTTAGTGTTGACTTGGGTAAACATTTCTCCGAAATAACCTCATATGGAAGTTTCATTGATTTCGTTGAGTCCGAAACATCGTTTTCACTCTATTAGCACTATTGGTTTTTGAATATTGGTTTCCAATTGTGCCCGGAATGCCCCGTCGCGTTTTCTAAAAAGTGCAGAAAATCAGTTGCGGGCAGCAACTATTTATTGCTGTCATTTCATTTTTTTCAGCCCTTCTCCTCACTTTTCTCACTCTAAAACTCAAAATTCTCTCCACTATTTTGCTCCATTTTAGTTCTAAACCTTGGGGAATTATTTGTTCGTCGATTATCCATAGTTCTTCGCCTCTTGGTAAGTTATCTTCCCCAACTTGCGTTCTTCAGTTTTTCTCTTAATTCCTCCATTGATGCTCATACAAATATTGGATTTTGTGATAGATTTTGCCCCCTAATCTTGTGCATGTTTGTAGGTGTGAAGTTTTATCCGTCTTGGCCTGATTTTCCATCGTTTTGGTAAGTAATTCTTGCCCAATTTTCATTTTTATTTTTGAAATTTCCATTCCTTAATCCCCAACTTGGGCGGGCTGTTTTGGTGCCCTTCCCTTGTCCAATTGTGCTCAAATTTGGAACATGCCTTCTTAGCATCGTTGGAGTCATCATGGTTCTTTTTTGTTTTTGGTTTTGGGTTGCGGGCCCCGCAGGCCCGCTTTTGACCCGGATATCAACTAGGCTACAATTATAGCAATATGGGTATCATTAGACTCGTCTTAACATTTTATGCATGAATTTGATTGTTTGATTCTCATTCGGAGCTTCTTGGAGCAGCTTGGCCTCAGATATCATTATTCTCGCAGATTGTCATCGGACGACAGGTAAGTTACGGCTTAACTCCCTAGACTTCACATATATCGGGTAAAATTATACTAGTTGGCATCCTTTGGTTGGTTTATTAGGTTGGTACCACATACCTTGACCGTCTTTCCATGATTCATTCTATTTCTTTCCTCCGTTGTGTGTGGTATTCCTATTAGTTGATATATTTATTACCCTTGTGACCCCGTGAGGTCTTGTTGACTCTGTAACATAGAAGGTGGGATTATTGGGAATGTCCGCGAGTCCTGGACATAAAAATATCCTTCTAGGTTGGTTATGTTTGTTGAGTATCTTCGGAGGTTATGCAGGGCCGTTAGGTTTATTGTGAGTTGCTGGGTAGCTATTTGGGTTGATCATATCATTTTCATGCATATAAAGACGTTTTTCCATATTTTAGTATGGTTTTTGGCTTCGAGCCTATGGGAACTGATTTTCTAAACCTTGCATCGCCCCGGGGGCCCATTTTCGATGAAATTGGATTTGGATATGATTTGACTTGATACGTGGATCTTCTTGGGGGTAAAAGAAGGTTAAAAATATGGTTTTATTATGATTTACCACTACTGCTAGACTCGACCGGGTCAGAGTGCTAGCTGAGTTTTCTTACTGATTTGAAATGATATCAGGCTCGACAAGGTCGAGCATCTGAGATGTTTTTACTACTATTTTAGACTCAGATGTGCTCTGGCACCCTTGGAAGGGTTTTTGAGACATCTTTTTCACTGTTTTAGTCCTAGACAAGGTCTAGGCATGCATATTTGAGACTTAGCCACTGGCTTGAACCCGGACTCGATTCCGGAGGATACTTTTTTATTCTAAGTTTTAGTACGGGGTCCGGAACCTCCATGGACCTTGCTGCTCTGGGACTGAAACGTTAGGCTGCGTGTGCCTGGGGGAAAGGGTATACAGTGGAGTAGCAGTATATGGGTTGTGTCCTTCCATGAAACCTACCTGCTGGGCCCGATCGGCACCGGAGGAGGTACATACAGATTTTCTATTTCACCCTGAGGTTTTCATGCATCATATCATCCATTGTTTGAGATACCACCCTTGTTTGCTGTTTGTTGATTGTATGCTCTGGTAGTTTGGGATGCCGGAGGGTTTGTTTTCACTTAATTTCATTCCTCGGTTGTATAGGCAGCCGAGGGACTGTAGGTAGATTCTTGTTACTTTATTCTGATATTATTCCCTATTATGGTTAAGTATGAGCATGATTACTGTGAGGTAGTGAGTTCCTTGATTGAGTTTGGTATGACTTGATTGTTTATTAATTCATGTATGTCGAGCATGTCTACCTTTATTCTTCTCTCCCTTTTTCCTTATACTTGAGGGTACCGGTATACTGCCCATTTTTAGAACTTATTCTTATATATACTATTTTTTCAAGGATCTCAAGTGTGTTGTCCTTAATTTCACCTGTGCCTATTGTGTGTATATATTCTATATGCTAGCCTTATATGTTGTTTCTGCTGTCTTCCCTCTTTGCTAGCTCCTGTGTGCTTATCGTTGAATTATGTGACTGTTTGTTCCTACTCTGCCTGCTATTGCTCTTTTACTTTATATGTGCCCAGTCCGCCTATGATACCTACTGGGTACCTTATGCTTCGCATTTGATGCTCACCCTACCCTCTTCATCTTCTGGTATAGATCCTAGCGTGAGCCATTGCCGTTGGCGCGTCAGAGACTCGTGCGGGGTGCAATTTTTGGATCATCCAGGCTGAGGGTGACCTCTTGGCGTTCAGAGCTTGACTTCAGTTATCCTTGGTGTATTTTGTACTCCTATAGTTTCAGAGACATTGTGTATATATGACTTTTGGACCTTTGTACTCCTGATGAAGTTCGACTCTTATACGCTTTGATGCCAGGTTTTGGGTTGGTTTAGATTCCATTTTTTATATCTCTCTTGTATCTATTTTCTTTTCATTATGCCCTTGCTTTCGCTTATGTATCGAATCTTCCGCTTAAGCTTTTAGAAGGTAGCCCATTACTAACCATTCTGAACTACGGGAATTGGTTTGCCTACTGGAGGGCTGTAGGTGCCATCATGACCGAGAAATTGGGTCGTGACATCTATCCATATTTGATAGTAAACGATTGTTCTACTTTTTACCTTGCATACTAAGTCAAATATGTGTTTAAACTTTTCCCTCATTTATTTTATTTGTTTATACAACATGAATGCTCTTGCAAATTAATTTACGAATCTTGCTAAATCTCTATTCTAATCCTCGTGGATTTGACCCGACTCTTATTGGGTAATTATTTTGCAATGACTATAGCCACCTCCTTAACCGAGAGATGTTTTGAACGTTATCACTTACCCTTAATAATATTTCTTATGTTGACAATATGTCCCTTAAGAACTAGGTGCATTATTTGTCTAGTTTTCTTCTTCTGATGCCATTGATCTAACTTCTGCTGCCATTTAACTTTAATAAGGGTTGTAGGCGTACCTCAGTCCATGTCGACTTGAGCCTTTGTACAATACAACAAGATTTGTATGGTTTTATCCTCCTATCTAGGTCTTACCTTTCATAAGCTACAACTTACTCCATGTCTAAGTTTTCTTGACTAAGTAAGATTTGTACAGTAACTTAATGAGCTATAGGGACTTGCCTTCCACTCATTTTAAACCTATAGATTGATAGGTGTTATAACCTAATGATATCCATAACCTAATGATATCCCTGTTTCAAAACTCTTAAAGTTGAAAGAGTTGACTTTGGTCAAAATTTGGAGAAGACGGCCTCGGATGGAAATTTCGTTAGTGCTTTTAGCTCTAGAATGTTGACTTGGGCTAGAGGACCTTTGCTTTAGGTCCCAAGGATTCCAGACTCATTTTGGACCATCAGGTTCTTTCGTGTAAAAGTTTCCTTTTGGGTGTGGGACCCACCTTTCTTTAAAAAAGTCTCCATTGGGAATTTTATTAATTCTATTGATTCTATAATGTTATTTTTTATACGGTAGCATAGTTTGTTTGAATTCACAAGGTTTGGAGTGATCCTCGAGGGTGTGATCGGAGAGTTTTTGGAGTTGACTTTTGCAGTTGTGGTTGCTGGTTTTAATATAGGAAAGATGCGGCTCCTTGGCCGCACCTATGCTACCACTTCTGCGGTCACCAATCACACCTGCAACACTGGGTGACATCGGCATGGGTCGCCCCTGCTCCCCTTTTTCTGCCTCTACGACTTATGCGTCGCACCTTAGGGGTTGGAGTCTTTCGTTGACCTCTGCCCCTGTGGTGGTCTTTTCATCGAAGCGATGCTGCTCCTGTGTAAATATTACCGCAGGTGCGGTGATCGCTGGTAGTTAATTGAAGGTTGTCTCCTTCATATAAAACATTTTCAACAACTTATTTTCCTCCATTGTTAGAGAACTCCAAGGCCAGGACCCAGTGTGGGATCATAGTAGTGTTGGGGAGATATTTTCCTTGTTCATGATCATTTTCCCGTTGTCTAATTGTAAGTTTTTAACCTTTAATCCCGTAAATTTACTTTAGTTAATTCTTGAATTGTTCTTGGGGTTGGGGGCTGATTTAGGCTTGATTTTGAGCATGTTTTGCTCAATATTTTTTGCATGCAATTCTTGTCCTACGAGGAATAGTTTCCCTAGTTTCATTTTTAAATTCACATACAGGCCCCACGGGTAATCTTTCACCCGACTTCTGACCCAAATTGTTAAATTTCAATATGGGTAACATTATTCTTGTTCTAACGAGTAGATAATCATTATGATAGCATGGCATCATTCGAAGGCTTCCTGGAAAGGAAAAGCTCTGGTCTAGTAGGTGCTAGCGTGCATGATAGTCTTTCAAGTAGGCTACGACTTACTTACTTCTAGACATATCTCTTTTAAGGTGATTGTAAAGTTTGTGCTAATTGTCAGTGGGATTTTATGGATTGAATAGTTGATCTTAAAGAAATTTAATTCTCATAGTTGATTTAGAGGCTTTAGCTTAGAATCAGGGTTGAGATCCTTAGTTTACCCTTTCTTGCAGGTCTTAGTGTAGCCGGTGTAGTACCTTTAGTTGTAGATATTTTCTTGCCCTAGCTTAGTTTGTCGGCTTTGGGTTATTGGGGAGATTAATTTAGATGTATGTCTTATGGAATTTCCGGTAGTTTTTAAGGTAGGTTAGGGGTTTGTTTATCATTTTTGCTTAATCATTTTACTTACATATTGTTCATCCGTACTTTTATATTTGTGGGATTGAGGCCATATGCATTGGAATTGCTGGACCCTAGGTTAGTCTACTTATTCCTTAAACTCCTTTCAGTTTGTTTCTCTTTGTATCCTTTTTAGTATGAATTATATACGTTAGTTTAGATTTGGTATAGTTGTTGCCTTAGAGTAAGTCCCTATAGGAGGGTGTTAAGAATTCAGTTCTTTTACATGTTATTTTAGAATGGTTCCCTTCTCTTTAGCTTGCGGACTTGATTGCCTTAGTGCGGGTTAATTAGAATTGATTATGATAATTTTTGTAAAGTTTGATTTATGCCCTCGGCTTGTGATTTTTCTATGATGGCATATGAAAGATTTGAATTCATTACTGCATTCGATTTTTGAAAGAGATTTCAGACTGGGATAGCTGAAACTTTTCAGACTTTCTTGGGAAAACATGGTTAATTTTCGATGTTCTGATTTGGTTAAACTTGTATGCCTGAGTGAAAATGTTTTGGCTGACTTTCACTGATTATTAACATTGCACGGTTATTGAGATATGGTTTGGATCATTGTATACAGATTTTGTGAGTCCCCATGGGTACTGTCTTTGCAAGATACAACTGGAGAAAGAGTATACGGTACTATTGGCACTTGGATCATATCATATGGTATTTCATGGCATGGTTCCACTTGCATTTTCCCCATTAGGTTGATTGCTAGTCACTGTTGTTTGTTGTTTGAATCCACTAGGCTTATGGAGGGTCCTGCTGGGTCTATTGTTTGCTCATTTTACCTACTGGGCTTATGGGGCTCTTGCTACATTATTCTTTGATTGTGTGTACCATCTGGCATATAGGGGCTCAGTTAGGTTCTAGCTAGACTATTCTGCTTTACCTTACTCCGTATGTTTTATGTTACCTACTTTATATTTCTCTCAACTAATTATTTTTCTGCCTTTGTATTGTCTATATGACCTGTATCCTCAAAGTGACTCCCTCTACTTTTCCCTTTAGTATATTTGCATTTTCCATGCTTTTATCTTATTTATTCTCAGTTGGCCTATATGCCTACTAGGTACTACATTTTTCGGTACTCATGCTACACTTGTGCCTCTTTTTCCCTGATGAAGACCCTAGCACGAGTTATTATTGTTGACGTTGTCCTAGTGCGGAGTTGCTGATTCGAGGATCCAGGATGATCTTCTGGCATCCCGAGCTGACTTATCTCCTTCTACTTTGGATTAATCCCATTTTTTATATATTCGGAGACTATCATGCATATTTGTATCTATCTAGCACTCCCTATGTTGTAGTAGTTTTTGTACTAACTGATACATGATTTTGAGGATTTCCTGTATGACTTGCTCCTTCTTTCTGTTATATTATGTTTTCTACTTTCATTATCTTTATCGTGACTTTGTTTTTATACTCTTATGTTGCGTCTCATATTAGCCTGTTACTCGCTATTCTGGGCTAAGGGTTTTGGCTTCCCTACTAGTTGGGTGTAGTAGGTGCTAGTACAACCTGGGAAATTAGGTCATAACAGATTGGTATCAAAGCTCTAGATTTGTCGGTATCGTTGGTACAAGAGAAAGTGTCTAGTAGAGTCTCACAGATTGGTATGATGACATCCATATCCTATCATTGGGAAGCTACAGGGCATTCTAAGGAAACATTCCATCTTTTGATTATCTATTGTGCATTCTCGATTTCTTTTAACTTCTAAATAATGTTTGTTCCATTCTTTCTCAGATGGGTAGGGTGAGAGCCACAACGGCCGAGGGTGAGGCCCCTGCACTGGTATCTAGGGGCCCAATTAGGGGCATTGGTAGATTTTAAGCCCGAGGTCAAGGTCGGGAATGAGCTATAGCACCAGCTTGGGGCCAGGCCATAGAGCTATCACTAGAGCCTTTATATGATCACGAGCCTAAGATCAATATACAGTTAGTGCAAGAGGTTCTTCCACCACAACAGCCAGTGAGGCAGGGACCAGCTCAGCCTCCACCTAAACCTACAGTTTCACCCGCACTTCAGGCTGCTATATCTTAGTTGTTGAGTGTCTTGGGTGGCCTACCTCAGACTTTATCCCAGGGAGAAGTGCAGGGTGTTCAGAGGATAAGAGCTCAACCTGTTGTTATGGCTCCCCATATTAAGGTACCGCCAGTTCCGTTAGTTGACACACCGATGGCATCCTGTCGATTCATGACTTTAGAGGAGCAGAAAATGCTAGGTCGGTTACTTATATTGGCCCCACTGAGATTTTATAGCACTCCAGGAAAGGATGCATATGAGTTTCTTGCTAATTACCGAGAGAGGTTGTATAACCTTAGTCTAGTGGATTATGACACGGTAGAATACACTGCTTTTCAGCTTGATGGTCCGGCAAGACAGTGGTGGAGAGTATATTCAGAGAATATACCATTTAGGTCCCCTTCTATGACTTAGTCACAGTTCTCCAAGGTTTTCTTGGGGAAGTACATACCTTGTAGTGAGCGTGAGAGACTTTGGGATGCATTCTCAAAGTTAGAGCAGGGTTCTATGATTGTGACAGAGTATGAGTCAAAGTTCCAGGAGTTATCCAGGCATGTCACTATGCTTCTGCCTACCGAGCATGAGAGAGTGTGGTGCTTTGTTAGAGGATTAAGGTTTCAGCTTCACTTGGCTACAAAGAGTAAGGTGTCTTCAAGCCATTCCTTTCTAGAGGTAGTTTGTCATGCCGGTAACATTGAGTCTATTCATTGTGAGGCCTATAAGAGTAGCGACAAGAGACCCCAACATTAGGGTATCTAAAGTAGTTCTCAGTTTTGTGGTAGGGGTTCTTTTTATAAGGTCAGCAGTAGAGGTACTTTTATCCTATAAGGCCAATTCAAGCCTCACTTCAGCTTTCTGGTAGTAGTAGCCAGTCAGCGTACAGTGGTCAGAGCTTCGATCAATGTTTGAGGGATTAATATTCAGGGTCTTAAGGCCATGGTGACTGTTCTGGTTCAGCATGTACTTCACAACAACGCAGGGCCCTTCAAGGTTGTTATAAGTGCAGGGAGTTCTATCACAGCAGGGTAGGGTTACTCAGCCAGGTAGGATATGAGGTCGTGCAGGTACTCAGCCCAAAGGTGGCCATAGTCAGTTGTATGTCATTCCTGGAGGAGAGAGGCAGAGGCTTCGGACTCAGTGATCGCACGTACCATTTTAGTATGCCATTATCTAGCGTCTGTCTTATTTGATTTGAGCTTTACTCATTCATATATGTCTGTGTACTTTGCTTCCTGACTGGCATTATCTAGTGAGCCCATGCCATTGCATATAGCTACTCTTGTCGGTGATTCTTTAGTAGTGGATCGGGTATTTTGATCTTGTGTGTGTGACCATTCGGGAGTGTGACACTAGTGTGGTTCTTGTTGTGCTTGATATGTTAGATTTTGATGATATCCTGGCCATGGACTGGTTATCCCCTTATCATGGGGTCTTTGATTGCCTTGCCAAGACCATTACCTTAGACATACTTGGTACGCCACTGGTTGTATGGCAGGGTTCTTTTAGTCATGCGCTGATGGGGATCATTTCTTATATTCGGGCTAGGAGTTTGGTGTCAAATGGGTGCCTAGCTTACCTTGCTTATGTCCATGATGTTAGTGCCAAAGTTTCATTTATCAATTTTGTTCCTATAGTCTAAGAGTTTGTTGATGTCTTTCCTGCTGACTTACCTTGACTCCTGCTTGAGCATGATATAGACTTTGCTATTGATGTCGAGCCGGGCACCAAGCCCATTTCTATCCCTCCCAACCGTATGGCTTCTGCTGAGTTGAGGGAGCTTAGTGTTAAACTTTAGGACATTCTCGGTAAGGGTTTCATTTGGCCAAGTGTTTCTCCATGGGGTGCTCCTGTCCTTTTTTTCAAGAAGAAGGATTTCACTCTAAGTATGTGTATTGATTACCGATAGTTGAATCAGTTGACTATTAAGAACAAGTGTCCGATGTCGCGTATAAATGACCTATTTAATCATCATCAGGGTTCAGCCGTGTTTTCTAAGATTGACTTGATATTTGGTTACCATAATTTGAGGATTTGAGTGATGGACATCCCTAAGACAGCCTTCAAGACTCGCTACGACTATTATGATTTCCTGGTGATGTCTTTTGGGTTGACCAATGCCCCGCCAACATTCATGGAATTGATGAACCGCATGTCCAATCCTTACTTAGACTCATTCATGATATTTTTCATTGATGTCATTCGGGTATACTCAAGGAGTAGGGAAGAGCACGAGCAGCATTTGAGGATTGTGCTCCAGACTTTGAGAGATCAACAGCTTTATGCCATGTTTTCAAAGTGTGAGTTCTAGCTTGAGTCTGTAGCATTATTGGTGCACATGGTGTCCATGGATAAGATCATTGTAGACTCGATAAAGATTGAGGCAGTTTGTGATTAGGCTAGGCCCATTACTCCTACCGAGGTTCGCAGATTTGTTGGGTTGGCTTGTTAATACAAGCGATTTGTCGAGGGCTTCTCTTCCATTGCAGTACCATTGACTAGACTAACTAGGAAGGACATCTCTTTTCAATGGTCCAATGAGTGCGAGGCGAGCTTTCTGAAGCTCATAGCTTTACTGACTACAACTTCGCTATTGACTCTTCCAGTTGAGGGTCGGTCAGGGTTTTGTAGTCTATTATGACGCTTCAGGTGTTGGTTTTTGTTGTGTTCTGATGTAACAAGGTCGAGTGATAGTATTTTGATAATACTCAAATGTACTCTCCTAAATAGAGGTATCAACAATAGTTAAGCAAAACAAATTTATATTACCCGACGGGGGGTCGATCCCACAGGGAATTGATGACTAGCCAAATCGATTGTAAAGAATATACTTCACAACGAGAGTAATTTGCTCGCAACAATAAAAGTAAAGGAAGGGGGAATTGGTAAATCTGTCATAATTCTCAATTCCAATCAAGGCAATAAAAGAAAAGCGGGTGTAAATAATGAGAGATGACGACTACGGATGTGCGTCAAATGGGACTCAAATACGGGTTAGGGTGAGTGCTCATTCATGTAAATTCTCGCTAAACGACATGGATAGCCTTGGTTTAAAGCATGATTATATATCTTTCGATCTAACAATCATATATTCAATAGTCTTATTTCAAGCACCATTTTAATTCCACATTAAACAACCAAGATATGCTTGGGGAGGATATACTATTTCTAGCTTTAAACCCTTAAATGGATGCTTCCGGCGAATTGAGCTATTTCTAGCCTCAATCTAAGTGGAAGCCCAAGTACCCACTAGCAATTTCACAACTGAAATTGTGAACTTCTTTCTCAAGTAAGAACACAACCAAGTAAAGTAAATCAATATTTGCAACCATCAATTTTACAGTTAATATATGGTGAAATCACTAGACCCATGTCATACTAGCAATTATAAACACAAATTAGCAACACTCATACCCATTTATCAAGCACCCATTATCAACACATCCCTAGACAAGAAGTTTAGCTACTCATTCTAGAGGAATAAAGAACAATACCAACTGGGTAAGTCAAATTACCTTTCATTCAAGCTAAATATTAAATATCCAAGCTCAGTTTTTACAACAATGATGATTCTAAGAGTTCGGAAGAAGCAATTTGAGTGAAACCCTCTTCTTCTTTCTTGGAGAGAAAACTTGCTCACTACTCAAAAACAATTTCAAAAACTGTTAAAAATGATCTAAAAATGTGCCTGAATTGGGTTTTAGAATGTTCCCAATTTGTCATACAAAAATGGATAAAAATGCCCTTCGAGATCCATGCGACGCGACATGCAGTTTGCACGACACAATGTGTGCGTCGCACAGCTTCACAAATATGAACCAGAGACTTCAGCCGATCTTTAGCCTTTATGTAATGTACGGTGCAGTTCTCACCAGGAAATGCGCGCATCGCACAGTGACCACACACCTTAAAAGATTCTTCAACTGACTCTAAACTTTGTGCGGTGGGAGGTGCAGACCGCACCTCGTGTTGTGCTTGTCGCACGAGGTCCTCACCTCTCGGCAGAATCTCCATCTTGTTCAATCACTTCAAACTTTAACTCTTTTTTAGCTCTTTTGGGTATAATTCCTTATTTTCCACCTTAGAACAGAAGTACCTGCATTCATGTCAATAAAGGCCATAAGAACCTCTAAATCTTATCAAAACATGGCAACAATTCATGATTAAAGGCTAAATGAGTTGGTAGATTACCAACTTATCAAACCCCCAAACTTGAACTATTTCTTGTCCTCAAGAAAGATACTCACAAGGTAAGGAGTGAATTATGCTCTAAAACTCAATCAAGGAACAAAATACGACTCTATTCTAAAAACTATAAAAACAACAAACAAAAAGACTCTAACAAAATGCTCAACTATCATGCTCATCTGAATTTGAACCACCATATTATCAAGGCAATTTATCATTTCAAAACTTTTTCAAAATGACTTCATTTCTCATTTAGAAATCAAGAAAATTTGTCTTTCAAAACAAGATATTAAGCTTATCAAGTCATTGGCATGGACCATCAAGGTTTTCCTCAAGATTCGCCACACAACTTGTCTCATTCATTCCTCTCATTTGAAATGGAGACTTCATTTTCAATTTAATTGCATAATGCTACTCACCACGAGAGAGAATCATATTCACAATCATGCAATTCACCATACAAAGGGATTATAAGAGAACCAAGAAGACTCTCAATCTCTCAAGGAAGTTCAAGTGCACACATGTTGAACCATAGGTTTGCCCTTCATGTAAACCGCCACTAATATAGGGTGGGCAAGCTCGGAATCACTAAGGACTTGCGGGTCACAATGTTGGCTAAGGCTAAGGTGAGGATTTCATACGGCTCAATTAACTACACCTCCCTAATGCTCTTTCTCATTGCTTTGAACATCGCTCACATTTTTTAACTTTGACTTCACTTTGTTTCTACCTCACACAACCCATGATTTTCCCTTTTCATTTCTATCATTCAACCTCCTTGTAACACCTTCATTTTGTAGCACCCATTCTTTTCTTTTCATTTTGCTCATTGGATTTTGTACTTTATGGAGCAATTTTTCAATTCATCATAAGGTGCTACCTTTCACTTTGAAGTGCATCTCTTTTCTTCTCCTCATTGATCACATACATCCCCAAACTTAGACATTTGCCTGTGTTGTCTTTTCATTCCCCCCCCCCCCCAACTAAGGCCTTTAGCCTATGTTTCACTTTCAAGCTATTAGGGAGGACGGGTCGCAAGATAGAGGTTCCAAGAAGGTTAAGGTATCAAACAAGATGCCAAAGAATGGTCACAAGCTTAGAGGGGTTCACTAGAATTTATGTTGAGGGGAGTCATTTGGGTGAAGTGTCTATTAAAAAAGGCCTATGATCATTTTCAAAGCTCGATCACACCTAGAATTTTTCCTTGAATCACATTCAGGGCAAGTTATAGACAACATGCATGCATAAGAATCAAGGTAAAGCCTCACCACACAAGGCATCATGCCACAAGACTTCTTTTATAAGTCTCAAGATCAATTGGGATAAATGACTTTAGAAAAGCTATTTCGAGTTCATTACACACTTTTTTGTGAATCGATCAAGCCAAAACGAGAGTGTGCAAGTCCTGACAAGAGAATGCATTCCTCAAAAATTCATTTTCCCTCTTTCCTTTCCTTTTCAAAGACGTTATGCCAAGAAAATTTTATTGGTGGGTCCATTTCAAGACAAGCACACAGCAGACTCAAATTAAACTAAAACTTGGCATTTTCCTTTAAGAAAGTTGCCTCTCAATCTATCATAGGAAAGCGCCAACCCGATTCATCACAAAAATAAAAGAAGAAAAAGAAAAAGAAAATAAAAAAACATTTTACTCCTTGGGAAAGAACCGTGGTGTTAAGAAAACCCTTGGAGTTTATTGTTAAAATATTATTAACAAGACGATAACCAAATATGCACGCGCATGAATCATTTAAAAAAACAAGCCTCAGCATAGGCCCTTAGTGCATTTTCAAGGCACGGGTAGCTAGAAAATGGAGTCGTGTAAGACTAACCCAGCACACAATCAAGAGTTAACAATCAAGCTCGGAAAGGGCACCATTAGAGCATAAAAACATAATTAAAAACAAAATAAAAAAGGCCCGGCAAGGGCAATATCATCATAGTCATCCAACATTTCCGACAGGGGACAAATAAAATCTAGCAAAAAGCAAAATAAAATTGTTGGCCTGGCAAGGGCAATAAAATATCTCAAGCCCAACACGGGCGATCAATCAACCATATCAAATAGCACCACCTCCCTCCATAAAAAGAAGCATTGACCTTAGTGCTTTTAAGATCAATTAGGGAAAGAAGGGGGCAACTCCCAGGAGGACTAAGACTCGTTATAGTCATCTGATGCATCATCATATGCAACTTCTCCACTAGGACCAGCACCACCCATTCGGGAGTGCGCCGAATTTGTGGAATATTTAAGGGCCTCCTAGAGCTCATGGTCCCAATCATCATCATCGAGCAATGCATCCATATCATCAGGCAGTTCCTTCTCATCATCTAAGAATGATGCAAACAGGTCATCCATCAGGCCATGAATGGAATGAGGGGCAGGTAAGGTGCTCAAGTCTGCCTCTTCCACTGGAGCCTTTCCTTTTTGCCTCTTAAGGTCCTTTCTTATATTTCTCACGTCCCCTTCAATGGAATCCACTCTAGTGTACAGGTTTGCTACGCTCTCTACTACACCTTTCATGGCATTCTTGATGACTCTGTTTATCATACCATGCAACTTCTTAGCTAGGTCACTCAACTGCTTCTCATGGCTATAAGTTTTGTCAACCATGTCTTGGAGGACACTTTTGGTCAAAGTGGGTGCGAGGGCATGTGTATGTGCCTCTAATGTAGCCCAGTAAGGAGATGAAGTACTTGCTTTGGCATCTAACTCATCACTCTCAATATCCATCGATGCCTCTACCCTATGCCTTTTGAATATAGGGACATCTCTGTCAGTCATCTTATCAAGATCAATTACCTCCACAACATAGATGACCTTGTCGTAGCTGAAGTATGGGATGTCAGCCTTGGCATATAACTTGCTAATCATCATTGGGAAAGGGAATGAGTCATTACCCTTGCGTGTTTTCCTTCGGATTACCATGGCTGCAATTTCCCCAAAATTCACATGCTCCCCTATCATAATGGAAGCAACTAGAATGGCTCCCTCTTGAGTTATCTTCTGGTCATTTTGAGAGGGTAGGAATCAAAAATGGACGAGATCATACAATAGACGGGCTTCAAAGTACAAAATTCTTCTCAGAATATCACCTCCCACGGTGGACCAGATATGAGTAGAAGGAGAAATGATAAGGGCAGTCTCACGATAAGGCTTTACTTCATCTGTTAACTTGGCCATGAGAGAAGGTGCAGGTTCGATTAGGTGTCCCTAATAAATGGAATTGATGGGAGTTGGGGTGATGCAAACTTTCTTTCCCCTAACTATAACTGAATTTAAGTTGGGGACTTTCTCCGCAGCCCCTTTATATCCCTTGGAATCCTACGTAGCTTGGTATGCCGCAAAGAACTCCCGCATGACTTCCTCATCGGACCCCTTGGGTATATCTTGAAAAGGGTGCCACTCTCATACAGCAAACTGATGGTGCATGTTGGGTAGTTCATCCCCAACTTCCCCCAAGTTAAAAATTTGCTCCTCATTGAATGTCCTATTCTTATCCTGCTTATAAAGGCCTTCATGCCTTCCAACCCAAAGCGAATCCTTGCCTCTTTTGTGGCTGATAGTTTCCTTGGTTGGCTAGATATGCTTCCCCTGCAAGAACATATGTTCTACACATGGAGATTGTGAGTCCAAAAAAAAAGCAAAAACTCTTTTTGTGTTTTTGACATATATGAAAGAAAAAGATTAAAAAGAAGTTAACAAATTAAAAAGGATGTAATGCAAAAGAGTAGAAAAAAAAAAGTAGGTTACTAATGGCTTGTGCGAACCATGTTTGAACTGCACCAGACAAAGTACACGTCGCATGTGACATCGCACAAGCTAACAGAAACCTTCAGGGATTTTTGTAGTTGAGGTGCAAATTTAATGCAGACCGCACAAACCAAAGTGCACATCGCACCATACTTTGCCCCTCAAAACAGTGATTGGTAGCCTTCATTAAACAGGTTGCGGTGTCTTGTGTGTTCCGAATAATCAATCAACAATTTCTAACTCTCCGCAGAAAAAAGCATACACCAAACAAAGAATATTCAACAAATATCATGGGCACACAGTAGTAGCAATTTCAGCCCCAATCATCAATTTTCAATCAAACCTCATGAAAAATGATGATTTGCCCTTAAGAATGACATCACCTAATCTATCATAGGGCCAAATCATTCATCAATCACAAGTGCGTTACTCATACTTCACCCCACACATAGCTTTTCAAGGCTTAAAAATTATCAAAATATCGAGTTCAACCAAGTTGATCCTAAGCAAAATCAATAATACAATTCAAAATTGGGGACCCAAAAATTTGGGATCTCACCCAAAATCAACATGGTAATTTTAACAAGCATGCTTCACAATATGAGTTCCAAATCAACATAAAAACATGTATTTAATATAGAGAAACTTACCACAAGTTTTGATTAAGCAAAAAGAAGCAAAAATTGAAGCTTTTGAAGGTGCAACAATGGAGACCCAACAACCTTGCCTGGAGAACCAATGATAGCGGCGCTAGGAAGGATCGGCGGTGGATATTTGGTGAGAGGAGAAGAAGAGTTTGGGGAAGTTTGAGGGATTTAGAGAGGATTTTGAGAGAGAATTAGGAGAGTTAAAGAAAAATATAGGGGAAAAGATGTGAGGGTGGTGGTTTAAAGGAGAAAAGAAGAAGAAAATTTAGCCAGGTCAGTCTCCGAGTTGGGTCAGTCAACGGATTAGGTCAATTAAAATTTCAAATTTATCTTGGTGCACTGCAATGTGCAATTCGCACAAGCCCTTGTGGGTACAAGACCACATGCCGCTTCGCACCTCACCTTTTTAAGCCCAACCAGCTTTCTGTTATCTGGTGCGGAGGAGGTGTGATGTGCACTTAGGCATGTGCGAACAGCACAGCCAAATGCATGTCTCCTTCGCTTTGCGATTTACTTCCCAAGTTTCTGTTTTGAAGTGCATTGGGCCATATGATGCACACAATGGCTTGTGCAAACCTTATGATCCTCCACACATCTCCTTTTTGCCCTGTTTTTTCCACTTGTTCATTCCTTGACTCCTTGCATTCCTAAAACAAACCAAAAACAACAAAAAATAACAAAAAATAAAGTAAAAATACTTGGGTTGCCTTCCAAGAAGCGCTTGATTTAATGTCGCGGCTCAATGATGGTACCTCAACCTTCATTGTTGTCGAATAGCAAGCCAATCCAGTTGCATGGCCCCACCGCAAGAAGGGGAATTACTCTTTCAATATCCTCCAAACATCATCATGTTGTCGACTTGGCAACTCTTCAAACTTGAGCGTCTTGCCCATTTCACACTCCTCAAGGGCATGATCAAGCTTTCCCTCAACATATATCACCAAGATCACCCACAATTCATCCATAGGTCTTGTTGGTTGGCATACGTTGAATGTCACTACTTTGCTTCCAACTCAAAATTTATGTTCACCTACTTCTATATCCACAAGTTCTCTCTCTGTGGCTAATAGTGGTCACCCCAAGATGATGGGAACCTCAATATCTACTTCACAATACAAGATCACAAAGTCCCCTAGGAGAATGAACTTGTCGACCTTTACCAATACGTCAAATAGGATTCTTATCGGACGCTTAATGGACTGATAAATAATGAGTAGCCTCATAGATGTAGGATTGGATGTACCCAATCCTAACTTGTTGAAGATTGCTAGGGTCAATAAAATGATGATCGCCCCTAGGTCACATAAGGCTTTATGGAACACAAATAGCCCAATAGTACACGGTATAGTGAATGCTCCCAGATCATATTGTTTTTAGCAATATTTGTTATCATCACAGCACTACAACTGTGTGATATCTCAATGGTCACCACATCTATAACCTTCTTACTTTTGATAAAATCTTTCAGAAACTTTGAGTACCCCGTCATCTGCATCAATGCTTCAACCAAAGGAATATTTATCGAAAGCTTATTGAACATGTAAGCAAACTTATTGAATTTGTGCTCTTCCTTCTTCTTGTTTAAACTTTGAGGGTATGGAGGAAGTCCCTTTGGTAGTGTGGCTGGAACACTTTGAATAATATGAGGGTCTTCCTCAACATCAATGGCAACTTGTGGAGGAGATTCAGCCTCTTCCTTCTCATCATCAACATCAACATTCACCGGGGCATTGGGTGCACCAAGCTTCACCCCAACCTCTGGTTTAACAACATCTTTGTGACAAGCAACCTCTTCTTCTTTGTCACATGTCTCCACAACGGCCTTCCACTTCTAGTAACAATTGCCATGACATGAGCATTATTTTTAGGATTGGTCGTGGTGTCACTAGGAAGTGTTTCCTTCATCCTCGGGTTAATTTGAGTTGATAGATGATTCATTTGGGCTTCAATATGTTTGATTGAGGCTGAATAAGAGCTCACAGTTTGATGAAGTGTTGAAACTTTGCTTTTAAGCTCACTAACCGTGGTAGTTGTAGTTTCTACCTTCTTCAACACCAAGGATAACATGTCCTCAATCTTTGAGTACATAGGATTGCTTGTGGTGGGTTGATATTAGGAGTCCGACTTATTTTGAGGTATGTAAGGATTGGATCTCCGATGATTGTATCTATCACCCTCTTTGTCACATCTCTCCAATTTCCATCTATTTTCTTGTCCCTATTCTAACCTTAATTCTCATCCCTCAGATGATAATACCAGGGATGATAACTTGCTTACAAGTAGCAAATTTTACCATCCATTATGTTCATAATATCATCATTACTAGCCTTGATCTCTGGTGTACTCACAACATTCACGGTCTTAGCACCACATGTCCCTATCATATGCTTGGCTAGCAAGTCTATTTGCATCATAATTTTTTCCATGGTCTCATCCCTCTCTTAATCCTTTCTCCGCATCTCATTTGTTAAGATGGATGTGGTCACTCTCGAGGTAGGAACATCCATCTCTCTCATGTGCCAAACTTGGTTAGTCTTGGTCATTCTCTCTAGGAGGACCAAGGCAAGTGGAAATTATAGATCCATGAAGGTACCTCTTCCAAGATTGTTGACCATGGACTTATTCATCGACTTCAAGGATCTAAAGAAGCTTTGTAGAGAGACATTGTCCGACAATCCATGGTTAGGACACAACACGAGCTTTTTCTTGAATCTCAACCATGCCTCATGCAAAGGCTCATCAAAAAGTTAGCAGTAGTTGGTAATTTCATCCCTCATCTACATCATCTGTGATGGAGGGAAGAATCTAGTGGTGAAAGAATTTACCAACTCAGCCCAAGAGGTGATTGACCCATCCGGCAATTCCTCCAACCAAGTCGTGGCTTCCCAAGTTAGAGAGAAGGGAATAGGCAAAGTCGGATGGATTCTTGGGGTATATTTTGGAAAATGAATGGTTGACATATCTCCAAAAAGTTGTAGATATGCCTATTTACATCTTCATGAGATGCTCCTCTAAATATCTCCTTCATTTGAATTAGATGGAGAATTTTGCTAGTAACGTGGAACACCACATTTCAAACCATTGGGGGTAGGAGGATTGCACCTACTCCCACTTGAAGTACGGGTTCTTTAGCCTCATTCATAAACCCATCAAGAGTTCCATTGACACTTTTGTTGTCGCCCACTTTGATCATGGGCTACCTAAGCAATGGACAAAATAAACAAACCAAAAAAAAAGAACAATCAAAAAGATTATTCAAACTCATTGCCCTGACAATGGTGCCATTTTTGATAATTCTCAAATCTACTCTCCTAGATGGAGGTATCAGTGATCGTTAAGCAAAACAAAATTTATATTACCCTATGGGAGTTAGGGCCGATCCCACAGGGAATTGAAGACTATCCAAATCAATTGTAAAGAAAAGACTTCACAACGAGAGTAATTTTCTCGCAACAATAAAAGTAAAGAAAAGGGGAACTAGGAAATCTGTCACAATTCTAAATTCAAAGCAAGACAATAAAAGAAAAGCGGGTGTAAACAATGAGAGATGACGACTAGGGATGTGCGTCAAATAGGACTCATATATGGGTTAGGGTGAGTGCTCATTCATGTAAATTCTCACTAAATGACATGGACAGCCTTGGTTTTAAGTATAATTATATATCTTTCGATCTAACAATCAAATATTCAATAGTCCTTTTTCAAGAACCATTGAATTCCATATTAAACAACCAAGATATGCTTGGAGAGATCATATTGTTTCTAGCTTTAGACCCTTAAATGGGTGCATTCGGTGAATTGAGTTATTTCTAGCCTCAATCTAAGTGGAAGCCCATGTACCCACCAGCAATTTCACATCCAAAATTGTAAACTTCTTTCTCAAGCAAGAACACAACCAAGTAAAGTAAATCAATATTTAGCACCTCTCAACAGAATCTCTGTCTTGTTCAATCACTTCACACTTCAACTCTTTTTCAGCTCTTTAGGGTCTAATTCCTTGTTTTCCATCTTAGAATAGAAGTACCTGTAGATACGCCCAAATTACGACTCCAAGTATGAAGCGTAAGCGGTCGTCGTCAACTATAGAACCCAACCAAGGTTGGGGTCGATCCCACAGGGAATAAAGTGTAAATTAAGTCTTTAGTAATTTAGTTGACTAGTAATCGATAGTTTCCGGTAATTTGGGGGGGTTTAAATGTCAAGTTTGCACAAGTTAACTAAGCAGCAAATTTTCAAGAATTTACAATCAATGTGAGAATGAACTAGGGAAGTGTTCACCATTGCATCGTAACAATTTCGACTCAAAGCTTAACTGAGTTCTTTCTATATGTATATCACGATGTGATTGAATTAATGGTATAATCTAAATGTTTCTCAACCAAATAGACGAGTTTCCTTTTCAATTCTCTCGAACTTGAAAAGGTGAAATTTCTTAGTTCAATCCTAAACATCAAGTAGATTAATCTAGTTACAACATTAATCATAAGATGAGAGTTGATAGTCTCGAATCCTCGTAGTTAATCAAATTTCCCGGTTTTAATCTCTTTGTTCAAGAAAATAAAACCTAGGTATGTTTTAATGTTTGCAACCATTAGAAAACGTAAATAATGAATAATTAACCACGTGACATCATATAAATTGAACCCAATGCTACCTGGAATCTACATTGTTACTCTTGCCATGGATCCCATAACCCTAGTTGTGGAGAGTTCAGCCATTCATGCTAGCAAAACGAAGTAAGTAAATAATAGTACTCATATGAGAAGAAAGAATTCTTACAATAGAAAATTATTACTTTACTTTGAACTTCGTAGAATTCCAGCACCAATGGTGAAAATCCCAAGAACAATCGAAGAAGAGGAAGAAAAACATGTATGTCGTATTTTCTCCCCTCAAAAAGTCGTTCAAAGCGTCTCACAAAGTATTAGTTAATGAATCATAAAATAATCCTAACACAGGGTATTTATAGTAGTCCAGAAAATAAAGTCCAAAAATAGAATTTTCGGAATCCCGCGTCGCGTTGACGGGTCGCCTGACGGACCGTCATGCATGTGAATGGCCGTCACTTGAGCCATCACAGCTAAACAGTGAGCTCCCAGGCAAATCTTCAGGTAAGTCATCCAGCAGGTGACGACTTACAACTTTATATGCATTTTATGACAAAATTTCAGGTAAGTCGTCACCTGCTCGACGACTTACATGTATATAGGGTAAAAACGCATTTGAGGAGTGCGTTTTATCTTGGTGGCTTGGGTGACGGTCCGTCAGGTCAGTGACGGGCCGTCAGATGGGCCGTCACTCCTAGGCAGTGCTCGATGACTTGCTGTCTCATCTTGGCGGCCTGGCTGACAGCCAGTCACATGTGTGACGGTCAGTCATGCCAGCCATCAAGCTTAACCAGTTGAGGTTTTTGAAGATTTTTTCTTCCGTTTCTATCTCTAGCTCCATTCCCTGCAAATATAACAATAAAACATCAAAAACCACAAAATTTGCTTGAAAACTCACGAGTATTCTTAGTTAAAGGCGTCAAATGTGTCGTAGAATCCCGGCACATCAACACCCTCAACTTAAAATGTTCGCTTGTCCTCAAGAAACATGACAACAAAAACAAAATGACGACTCAACTAAGAATACAAACACATATCTCTGACAAATCATGGTCACTCAACAGTTTATTAAATTTAAATCAAGCCCCCCGGTAGCACAAAAATGTATGAAACTCAAACTTGCAAGGATCCAAACATATCATTCCGATATGATAGAATATTCTACATACACACACAACAACTATCCCAATAGTCAATAGATGATACAGAAATCTCGGTGCCCTCACCACAAAGAAGTCCCACACACAAGATTTGGGATTAGGTAAGACGCTCACACTCACAACCGATTTCAAACAATGCACATGCGATGCCATAAGCTTGCCCTTGCTATTCTATTTCAGTTTTTTCAGAAAGCCGCTCAGGATCACTACAGGACTTGTTTTGGCTTGTAATGAGGCTTCAGGTGCAGGTAGGATCCGTTTGGGGAATAGTGACTAAACCCTCCTTGGAATCACCGACCTACTATTTCCACTTAACTTTACTTCGTCCATCCTTATTCACCTTTTTATTCCCTTCTTTCTAGCTACAGGTGCGGCCTCTTTATTTTGACAATTCTTTTTCATCTCTTTTTCATTTCTTTTTCTTTCTTTTATTGCACACACCTGAAATTTTCATTCTATCCACAACCAATATTGTCCATCCTATTTTTCTTATCATTTACCTCTATAGTAGCCACCCTCAACTTAGGTTGATTGCCTGAGTTGAGGTGCACTATGTCCAAGGAAGGACCAGGGCCAAAATAGGGCTTCAAAGTTAAAAAGAAACGGTGACAGGTTATTGAAAGAATAGGGTCAATTATGACTCAAACAGGGATCAAAGGGATTATTTGCATATGGACGGTCTTATAGGCTAAGTGGACTGCACACAAAAAGGGCCTGTGATCCTTTCCTAAGCAACCAACTTCAAGCTTAACAAAATAGACCGGGCAAGTTCTAGATGCATGCACAGAGTAAGAGTTTATAACAATAAGCTCACACACACTCGGCACCAAGAAACCATACCACTACCAACTATCAAAACATCAGCTCGGCTTAAGCATAATTATTACAATCACAACCACACAATGACATTCAAGGATCCAGAACAGTCAATCGTTTCAAACATTAGTACAAAATCAACTATTTCAGAGGGGGATCCTTTTAGTTCAACTTTCCAAAAATCCATGCTTGCTATAGACACCAGAAAACAACACAAACAAAATTTAAAATGACAACCTAAACATGCCGGTTCTACTAGATAGCACACCGAAGGGAAAAGAAACACAGCAACAAAAACCCTCGGTAGTGAAAGACTCATAGGTATCCCAACACCCTCAACTTAGATTCATGCATTGTCCCTAATGCATACATGTGAAAGCTAAAACTGTGAGAGAAAGGAATACCTATGAAGCCCATAGGACTAAGAGTCTGGCATGATGTTGGAGACCGCCAGTGTCTCCAAAGCAGGAGAAATTGCTGGAATAGGTGCAAGCAAAATCATCCTGTTGAGCTCCAACTTTCTCTTTTATCGGCTCCTCAGCTAGTCGAGACAACTTCTTTACTCTTTCTAACTCTTTTTCTTTGTTGGTTCTCTTGCGGTGTTTTCTTTTCCTTGATTTGTTCTCACCGCCTTCCTCTATAGGTTTCTCTTTTTGCGATCCCAACATCATTCTCATCACAGCTAGGGTCTCAACAAAACCCTTCTCCTCAATATGCACATCCATAGGGGCTTCATCAATAACATTGATAACCGAGACCACCCTCATGCCTCTTGGTGGCTTTATCAATTTACACACATCAAACTTGACTAATTCATTGTTTAATCTGAATATCAGTTCATTTCTTTCCATGTCGACCAACACTCTTACAGTGGCTTACAATGGTCGTCCCAAGATTATGGGAACTTCAAAGTTCACTTCACAATCTAAGATTACAAAGTTAGCTGGGAATATAAACTTACCAATCTTTACCAGCACATCATACAAGTTGATGTTAGCACCAAGATCACATAAGGCTTTTTCAAAGTTGAATTTCCCAATAGTACAGGGAACAGTAAAAGCACCCGGATCTTTCTTCTTTTCCACTAACAATCTTGAAGAAATAGCACTGCAGTGGTGGAGGTTATCTTCTGGTTCAAAGCTCACTGACCTCTTCTTGGTAATCAAGTCCTTCATGAACTTGGCATATCCGGGAATTTGTTCAAGAGCGTCCACCAGTGGGATGTTCACTGATATCTGCTTGAGCATGGTCATGAAATTTAGGAACTTGCTATCTTCCACTTTCTTCTTCAACCGTTGTGGGAAAGGAGGCGGTGGCCAAGGAATAATAGTTGGAAGTTTTTCAACTTCCTTGCTTTTATCCGTGAGCACTTGAGTAGCATCCTCTACCACAACGGGGTTTTCAACAGATACTCTCACACCCTCATCGACAATATTTTCAGCATCTACTAACTCATCTTTCTCAGCAACATTACCTTTCTGAGTCTGAATTACCGGATGTGATTACGATAATATTTTACCGCTTCTCGTAGAGATCGCCATACAACTCCCATCATTCCTAGGGTTTTGAATGGTGTCACTTGGTAAGGTACCTGTCTTCCTTTGATTTAGAGACACTGAGATTTGACTCACTTGCTGCTCTAATTGCTTGATCGAGGTGGAATGTGAATCTACTACCTGACTCATTGTTGATAATTCAGTCCTCATCTCCTTTACCCCTGAGTCCGTCGATTCTACCTTCAACAACATCTTAGTCATCATATTCTCTAGTTTGGACGTCCCTGACTCATTGCTAGCTTTGTCACGATTCCCAGGTGGTATGTATAATCCACCTCTATCGTCTTTGCTCCTCCAATCACCTTGTTCTCGACTCTTATAACCCGGCTTTTCATAGTGATTGTTCCAACCTTGGTTTCCTTGGCCATAAGCCTGGAAATCACCCACATAATTTGCCTCCTCATCATATTCAAACTTTGTTGCTCTACCTTGGGAACCCACAACTTTCACTTTCTCCATACCTCCTGACAACAAATGTTTTGTCAGTAGGTCCATTTGCATTTTCAGATGGGTCATATATTGGTCCCGCTCTTCCTCTTTCTTGTGTTGTTCCACTGACATACCGACTGCATAAGTACTAGCAGTTACCTTTGTATCCCGTGTATGCCAAGCCCTGTTGCTTTTAGTGAGCCGGTCCAAAATAGTTGTGGCATCGATAAAGGTAAGACCCATAAATGCTTCACCTGCTGCATTATCCAATGTCGGCTTGGTAGCTGAATTCAGTGCCCTGTAGAATGTCTGCATCAAAAAATTATCGGTCAACTGATGGTTTGAGCATTGTGTCAGTTTTTTCTTGAACCGCAACCAGGTCTCATGTAAAGCCTCATGAGGTTGTTTTCTGAAGTTTCTAATTTCATCCCTCAACTGTATCATCCTAGAGGGAGGAAAAAACCTTTCTAGGAAAGCTCCTTTAAACTCTCCCCAGGTTGTGATAGAGTCGGGGGTTAGCTCTGTCAACCATAATGTTGACTCATCATACAGAGACAACGGAAATAAACTGAGACTGATTACTGTCTGACTTACTCCAGGCAATTCGAACGACTTGCAGATACCCAGAAAATTCATCAGGTGTCAGTTTGGATCATCACCAGCAACACCACGAAACAGTCCCTTTAAGTTCAACAGCTGGAGCATTGTGCTAGTAATGTTGAACTTGGCCCCAGGAGATAACGGAGGAAGCGCAATTGCGCCCATGGCACCAACTCCATCTAAGTCGATATCCTCATCATCATCCAAAGCAAATTGCCTTGGTTGCTGTCGACCTCTACCCCTCTGCTGCTGTCTTTAGTTTGCGGGGGCTATATTTTCAACACGCTCCGCAGCTCTACCATCACCCACTGCAGCCTCATCATCCAGCCCAACATCATCCTCAATATCATCAACATTCAAGTGATGATGAGCCTGTTAAGCCTGCTGTTCTGCAGCGAGCCTTGCTGCCTCCTGCTGTTGTACATTCATGGTTTGCCTTAGCATTCTTGCGAGCTCGGGGTCGTAGGGTAATATTGGTTCACCCGAGCGTTGGGTACTTGGCATGCACAACTCTGTACCCTATACCAAACAAAAACAAAAAATAAAAGTAAAAGTAGGAAATATGACTAAGAGTAAAATAAACACACCGGACTTAATAAACAACTGTATTCCCCGGCAACGGCGCCAAAATTTGATAAGCCCAAATTATGACTCCAAGTATGAAGCGTAAGCGGTCGTCGTCAACTATAGAACCCAACCAAGGTTGGGGTCGATCCCACAGGGAATAAAGTGTAAATTAAGTCTTTAGTAATTTAGTTGACTAGTAATCGATAGTTTCCAGTAATTTGGGGAGGGGGGTTTAAATGTCAAGTTCGAACAAGTTAACTAACAAGCAGCAAATTTTCAAGAGTTTACAATCAATGTGAGAATGAACTAGGGAAGTGTTCACCATGGCATCGTAAAAATTTCGACTCAAAGCTTAATTGAGTTCTTTCTATATGTATATCACGATGTGATTGAATTAATGGTATCATCTTAACGTTTCTCAACCAAATAGACGTGTTTCCTTTTCAATTCTCTCGAACTTGAAAAGGTGAAATTTCTTAGTTCAATCCTAAACATCAAGTAGATTAATTATAGCATTCATCATAAGACGAGAGTTGGTAGTCTCGAATCCTCGTAGTTAATCAAATTTCCCGGTTTTAATCTCTTTGTTCAAGCAAATCAAACCTAGGTATGTTCTAATGTTTGTAACCATTAGAAAACGTAAATAACTAATGATTAACCACGTGACATCATATAAATTGAACCCAATGCTACCCGGAATCTACATTGTTACTCTTGTCATGGATCCCACAACCCTAGTTGTGGAGAGTTTAGCCACTCATGCTAGCAAAATGAAGTAAGTAAATAATAGTACTCATACGAGAAGAAAGAATTCTTACAATAGAAAATTATTACTTTACTTTGAACTTCGTAGAATTCCAGCACCAATGGTGAAAATCCCAAGAACAATCGAAGAAGAGGAAGAAAAATGTGTATGTCATATTTTCTCCCCTCAAAAAGTCATTCAAAGAGTCTCACAAAGTATTAGTTAATGAATCATAAAATAATCCTAACACAGGGTATTTATAGTAGTCCAGAAAATAAAGTCCAAGAGTAGAATTTTTGAAATCCCGCGTCGCGTTGACGGGTCGCCTGACGGACCATCATGCATGTGAATGGCCGTCACTTGAGCCATCACAGCTAAACAGTGAGCTCCCAGTCAAATCTTCAGGTAAGTCGTCCAGCAGGTGACGACTTACAGCTTTATATGCGTTTTATGACAAAATTTCAGGTAAGTCATCACCTACTCGACGACTTACATGTATATAGCGTAAAAACGCATTTGAGGAGTGCGTTTTATCTTGGTGGCTTGGGTGACAGTCCGTCAGGTTAGTGACGAGCCATTAGATGGGTCGTCACTCCTAGGCAGTGCTCGATGACTTGTTGTCTCGTCCTGGCGGCCTGGCTGACGACCAGTCACAGGTGTGACGGTCAGTCATGCCAGCCGTCAAGCTTAACAAGTTGAGGTTTTTGAACATTTTTTCTTCCGTTTCTATCTCTAGCTCCATTCCCTGCAAATATAACAATAAAACATCAAAAACCACAAAATTTGCTTGAAAACTCGCGAGTATTCTTAGTTAAAGGCGTCAAATGTGTCGTAGAATCTTGGCACATCAACACCCTCAACTTAAAACGTTCGCTCGTCCTCAAGCAACATGACAATAAACACAAAATGACGACTCAACTAAGAATACAAACACATATCTCTGGCAAATCATGGTCACTCAACAGTTTATTAAATTTAAATCAAGCCCCCCGATAGCACACAAATGTATGAAACGCAAACTTGCAAGGATCCAAACATGTAATTCCAATATGATAAAATATTGTACATACACACACAACAGCTATCCCAATAGTCAATAGATGATACAGAAATCTCGGTGCCCTCACCACAAAGAAGTCCCACACACAAGATTTGGGATTAGGTAAGACGCTCACACTCACAACCGATTTCAAAAAATGCACATGCGATGCCATAAGCTTGCCCTTGCTATTCTATTTCAGTTTTTTCAGAAAGCCGCTCAGGATCACTACAGGACTTGTTTTGGCTTGTAATGAGGCTTCGGGTGCAGGTAGGATCCATTTGGGGAATAATGATTAAACCCTCCTTGGAATCACCGACCTACTATTTCCACTTAACTTTACTTCGTCCATCCTTATTCACCTTTTTATTCCCTTCTTTCTAGCTAGAGGTGCGGCCTCCTTATTTTGACAATTCTTTTTCATCTCTTTTTCATTTCTTTTTCTTTCTTTTATTAGGCACACACCTGAAATTTTCATTCTATCCACAACCAATCTTGTCCATCCTATTTTTCTTATCATTTACCTCTATAGTAGCCACCCTCAACTTAGGTTGATTGCCTGAGTTGAGGTGCAATATGTCCAAGGAAGGACCAGGGCCAAAATAGGTCTTCCATCCTATTTTTTCCACTTGTTCATTCCTTGACTCCTTGCATTCCTAAAACAAACCAAAAACAACAAAAAATAACAAAAAATAAAGTAAAAATACTTTGGTTGCCTCCCAAGAAGAGCTTGATTTAATGTCGCGGCTCAATAATGGTACCTCAACCTTCATTGTTGTCGAATAGCAAGCCAATCCAGTGGCGTTGCCCCACCACAAGAAGGGGAATTACTCTTTCAATATCCTCCAAACATCATCATGTTGTCGACTTGGCAACTCTTCAAACTTGAGCGTCTTGCCCATTTCACACTCCTCAAGGGCATGATCAAGCTTTCCCTCAACATATATCACCAAGATCACCCACAATTCATCCATAGGCCTTGTTGGTTGGCATACGTTGAATGTCACTACTTTGCTTCCAACTGAAAATTTATGTTCACCGACTTCAATATCCACAAGTGCTCTCTCTGTGGCTAATAGTGGTCACCCCAAGATGATGGGAACCTCAATATCTACTTCACAATACAAGATCACAGAGTCCACTAGGAGAATGAACTTGTCGACCTTTACCAATATGTCAAATAGGATTCTTACCGGACGCTTAATGGACTGATCAATAATGAGTAGCCTCATAGATGTAGGATTGGGTGTACCCAATCCTAACTTGTTGATGATTGCTAGGGTCAATAAAATGATGATTGCCCCTAGGTCACATAAGGCTTTACGGAACACAAATAGCCCAATAGTACATGGTATGGTGAATGCTCCCAGATCATATTGTTTTTAGCATTATTTCTTAACATCACAGCACTACAATTGTGTGATATCTCAATGGTCACCACATCGATAACCTTCTTCTTTTTGAGAAAATCTTTCATAAACTTTGAGTACCCCGTCATCTGCATCAATGCTTCAACTAAAGGAATATTTATCGAAATCTTATTGAACATGTAAGCAAACTTATTGAATTTGTGCTCTTCCTTCTTCTTGTTTAAACTTTGAGGGTATGGAGGAAGTCCCTTTTGTAGTGTGGCTGGAACACTTTGAGTAATATGAGGGTCTTCCTCAACATCAATGGCAACTTGGGGAGGAGATTCAGCCTCTTCCTTCTCATCATCAACATCAACATTAACCGGGGAATTGGGTGCACCAAGATTCACCCCAACCTCTGGTTTAACAACATCTTTGTCACAAGCAACCCCTTCTTCTTTGTCATATGTCTCCACAACGGCTTCAACAATAGGCTTCTTTGCTACAACAACCGGCTCCATGATGAGCTCTATCACTACACCACTTTGTCTTCCACTTCTAGTAACAATGGCCATGACATGAGCATTATTTTTAGGATTGGTCGTGGTGTCACTAGGAAGTGTTTCCTTCATCCTCGGGTTAATTTGAGTTGATAGATGATTCATTTGGGCTTCAATATGTTTGATTGAGGCCGAATAAGAGCTCACAGTTTGATGAAGTGTTGAAACTTTGCTTTTGAGCTCACTAACCGTGGTAGTTGTAGTTTCTACCTTCTTCAACACCAAGGATAACATGTCCTCAATCTTTGAGTACCTGGGATTGCTTGTGGTGGGTTGATATTAGGAGTCTGACTTATTTTGAGGTATGTAAGGATTGGAGCTTCGATGATTGTATCTATCACCCTCTTTGTCACGTCTCTCAAATTTCCATCTATTTTCTTGTCCCTATTCTAACCTTAATTCTCATCTCTCGGATGATAATACCAGGGATGATAACTTGCTTACAAGTAGCAAATTTTACCATCCATTATGTTCATAAGATCATCATTACTAGCCTTGATCTCTGGTGTACTCACAACATTCACGGTCTTAGCACCACCTGTCCCTATCAAATGCTTGGCTAGCAAGTCTATTTGCATCATCAATTTTTCCATGGTCTTATCCCTCTCTTAATCCTTTCTCCGCATCTCATTTGTTAAGATGGATGTGGTCACTCTCGAGGTAGGAACATCCATCTCTCTCATGTGCCAAACATGGTTAGTCTTGGTCATTCTCTCTAGGAGGACCAAGGCAAGTGGAAATTATAGATCCATGAAGGTACCTCTTCCAAGATTGTTGACCATGGACTTATTCATCGACTTCAAGGATCTAAAGAATCTTTCTAGCAAGACACTGTCCGGCAATCCATGGTTAGGACACAACACGAGCTTCTTCTTGAATCTCAACCATGCCTCATGCCAAGGCTCATCAAAAAGTTAGCAGTAGTTGGTAATTTCATCCCTCATCTACATCATCTGTGATGGAGGGAAGAATCTAGTGGTGAAAGCATTTACCAACTCAACCCAAGAGGTGATTGACCCATCCGGCAATTTCTCCAACCAAGTCGTGGCTTCCCAAGTTAGAGAGAAGGGAATAGGCAAAGTCGGATGGATTCTTGGGGTATATTTTGGAAAATGAATGGTTGACATATCTCCAAAAAGTCGTAGATATGCCTATTTACATCTTCATGAGCTGCTCCTCTAAATATCTCTTTCATTTGAATTAGATGGAGAATTTCGCTAGTAACGTGGAACACCACATTTCCAACCATTAGGGGTAGGCGGATTGCACCTACTTCCACTTGAAGTACGGGTTCTTTAGCCTCATTCATAAACCCATCAAAACTTCCATTGACACTTTTGTTGTCACCCACTTTGCTAATGGGCTACCTAAGCAATGGACAAAATCAACAAACCAAAAAAAAAAGAACAATCAAAAAGACTATTCAAACTCATTGCCCTGACAATGGTGCCATTTTTGATAATTCTCAAATCTACTCTCCTAGATGGAGGTATCAGTGATAGTCAAGCAAAACAAAATTTATATTACCCTATGGGAGTTAGGGCCGATCCCACAGGGAATTGAAGACTATCCAAATCAATTGTAAAGAAAAGACTTCACAACGAGCGTAATTTTCTCGCAACAATAAAAGTAAAGAAAAGGGGAATTGGGAAATCTGTCACAATTCTAAATTCAAAGCAAGACAATAAAAGAAAAGCGGGTGTAAACAATGAGAGATGACGACTAGGGATGTGCGTCAAATAGGACTCATATATGGGTTAGGGTGAGTGCTCATTCATGTAAATTCTCACAAAATGACATGGACGGCCTTGGTTTTAAGTATAATTATATATCTTTCGATCTAACAATCAAATATTCAATACTCTTATTTCAAGAACCATTGAATTCCATATTAAACAACCCAGATATGCTTGGAGAGATCATACTGTTTCTAGCTTTAGACCCTTAAATGGGTGCTTTCGGTGAATTGAGCTATTTCTAGCCTCAATCTAAATGGAAGCCCATGTACCCACCAGCAATTTCACATCCAAAATTGTAAACTTCTTTCTCAAGCAAGAACACAACCAAGTAAAGTAAATCAATATTTAGCACCTCTCAACAGAGTCTCTGTCTTGTTCAATCACTTCACACTTCAACACTTTTTCAGCTCTTTAGGGTCTAATTCCTTGTTTTCCATCTTAGAATACAAGTACCTGTAGATACGCCCAAATTACGACTCCAAGTATGAAGCATAAGCGGTCGTCGTCAACTATAGAACCCAACCAAGGTTGGGGTCGATCCCACAGGGAATAAAGTGTAAATTAAGTCTTTAGTAATTTAGTTGACTAGTAATTGATAGTTTCCGGTAATTTGGGGGGGTATAAATGTCAGGTTCGCACAAGTTAACTAACAAGCAGCAAATTTTCATGAGTTTACAAGCAATGTGAAAAATGAACTAGGGAAGTGTTCACCATGGCATCATAACGATAACGGAGGATGGCACCAACTCCATCTAAATCGATATCCTCATCATCATCCAAAGAAAATTGCCTTGGTTGCTGTCGACCTCTACCCCTCTGCTGCTGTCTTTAGTTTGCGGGGGCTATATTTTCCACACGCTCCGCAGCTCTACCATCACCCACTGCAGCCTCATCATCCAGCCCAACATCATCCTCAATATCATCAACATTCAAGTGATGCTGAGCCTGTTGAGCCTGCTGTTCTGCAGCGAGCCTTGCTGCCTCCTGCTGTTGTACATTCATGGTTTGCCTTAGCATTCTTGCGAGCTCGGGGTCGTAGGGTAATATTGGTTCACCCGAGCATCGGGTACTTGGCATGCACAACTCTGTACCCTGTACCAAACAAAAACAAAAAATAAAAGTAAAAGCAGGAAATATGACTAAGAGTAAAATAAACACACCGGACTTAATAAACAACTGTATTCCCCGGCAACGGCGCCAAAATTTGATACGCCCAAATTATGACTCCAAGTATGAAGCGTAAGCGGTCGTCGTCAACTATAGAACCCAACCAAAGTTGGGATCGATCCCACAGGGAATAAAGTGTAAATTAAGTCTTTAGTAATTTAGTTGACTAGTAATCGATAGTTTCCGGTAATTTGGGGAGGGGGGTTTAAATGTCAAGTTCGAACAAGTTAACTAACAAGCAGCAAATTTTCAAGAGTTTACAATTAATGTGAGAATGAACTAGGGAAGTGTTCACCATGGCATCCTAACAATTTCGACTCAAAGCTTAACTGAGTTCTTTCTATATGTATATCACGATGTGATTGAATTAATGGTATCATCTAAACATTTCTCAACCAAATAGACGAGTTTCCTTTTCAATTCTCTTGAACTTGAAAAGGTGAAATTTCTTACTTCAATCCTAAACATCAAGTAGATTATTCTAGTTACAACATTAATCATAAGACGAGAGTTGGTAGTCTCGAATCCTCATAGTTAATCAAATTTCCCGGTTTTAATCTCTTTGTTCAAGCAAATCAAACCTAGGCATGTTCTAATGTTTGCAACCATTACAAAACGTAAATAACGAATGATTAACCACGTGACATCATATATATTGAACCCAATGCTACCCGGAATCTACATTGTTACTCTTGCCATTGATCCCACAACCCTAGTTGTGGAGAGTTTAGCCACTCATGCTAGCAAAACAAAGTAAGTAAATAATAGTACTCATATGAGAAGAAAGAATTCTTACAATAGAAAATTATTACTTTACTTTGAACTTCGTAGAATTCCAGCACCAATGGTGAAAATCCCAAGAACAATCGAAGAAGAGGAAGAAAAACGTGTATGTCGTATTTTCTCCCCTCAAAAAGTCGTTCAAAGCGTCTCACAAAGTATTAGTTAAAGAATCATAAAATAATCCTAACACAGGGTATTTATAGTAGTCCAGAAAATAAAGTCCAAAAATAGAATTTTCGGAATCCCGTCTCGCGTTGACGGGTCGCCGAACGGACCGTCATGCATATGAATGGCCGTCACTTGAGCCGTCACAGCTAAACAGTGAGCTCCCAGGCAAATCTTCAGGTAAGTCGTCCGGCAGGTGATGACTTACAACTTTATATGCGTTTTATGACAAAATTTCAGGTAAGTCGTCACCTGCTCGACGACTTACATGTATATAGGGTAAAAACGCATTTGAGGAGTGCGTTTTATCTTGGTGTCTTAGGTGACGGTCCGTCAAGTCAGTGACGGGCCGTCAGATAGGCCGTCACTCCTAGGCAGTGCTCGATGACTTGCTGTCTCATCCTGGTGTCCTGGCTGACGGCCAGTCACAAGTGTGACAGTCAGTCATGCCAGCCGTCAAGCTTAACCAGTTGAGGTTTTTGAACATTTTTTCTTCCGTTTCTATCTCTAGCTCCATTCCCTGCAAATATAACAATAAAACATCAAAAACCACAAAAGTTGCTTGAAAACTCGCGAGTATTCTTAGTTAAAGGCGTCAAATATGCCGTCCCGGCACATCACCTGTATTCATGTAAATAAAGGCTATAAGAACCTCTAAATCTTATCAAAACATGGAGATAATTTATTATTAAAGGCTAAATGAGTTGGTAGATTACTGACTCATCATATATGCTTCTAAATAGTTGAAAGTAAATGACCGTAACTGCCCCGCCCATGTCTTGGAGTTGGTGGTGGTAGTTTTTGCGCTTAAGATTTAGAGGCATTAGTTGTATGATATTCATTATGAGATATTCACTGACCATCATAGCCTATAGTACATTCTGAGCTGGAAGGATCTTAATTCAAGGAAACAGAGGTGGCTAAAGTTGCTGAAAGTCTATGACCTCTCTATTCTTTATCATCCAGGCAAGGCAAATGTTGTAGCAAATGCCTTTAGGTTAGAAGGTGATGAGTATGGGCAGTTTAGCCTTCCTATATGTTTTTGAGAGTCCTTTTCCTTTGAACATTCAGTCCTTAGCCAATAGGTTAGTTTGACTTGATGTTTATGACTTTGGGAGGATTCTTACCCAAGTTGAGGCTCAGTCTATGTTGTGGGAGTAGATTTGAAAGTGACAGTTTGAGGATAGTCAACTTTGTGGGATCTGAGATGAGGTGTTGAGTGGTGAGTCCTGCAAGTTTGCCTCAGATTCAGAGGGTTTCTTAAGATTTGAGGGCCATATCTGTGTTCTGAGATTTGGTGGCTTAATTCATTTGATATTTCATGTGGCTCATTTTTCCACATATTCCATTCATCCCAAGGAATCTAAGATGTATAGTGACTTGAGACAATAGTACTAATGGAGTAGGATGAAGAGGGATATAACGAAATTCGTATCTTAGTTCTTGAACTATTAGCAGGTGAAGTTCGAGCATATGAGAGTTGGTGGTCTGCTTTAAGTGTTTTCACATTCCCAGGTGGAAGTGGGATCAGGTTACTATGGACTTTATAGTTGGCTTGCAACATACCTTTCATTATTATGATAGTATTTAGGTCATCACAGATCAGTAGACTAAGTTTGTTCACTTCTTACCTGTTTAGTCTTCCTTCAGTGCTAAGAGGTTGGCTTAGATCTACGTGCAAGAGATAGTCTATCTTCGTGGTGTTCTGGTGTCCATTATTTCATATAGAGGTGCGTAGTTCACTTCTCACTTTTGGAGGGCATTTTAGGTGAAATTGGGTTCTCAATTTGATCTTGGCATGACATTTCACCCATAAACTAATGGCCAATCTGAGCAGACTATTCACGTTCTTTAGGATATGCTCCGTGCATGTGTTTTATATTTTGGGGGCCAGTGGGACCAGTTTCTAACCTTGGTATAGTTTTCTTATAATAATAGCTACTATTTGAGCATTCAAATGGCTACGTTCGAGGCATTGTATGGTAGGCGATGTAGGTCTCCTATAGGGTTGTTTGATGCTTTTGAGGCAAGGTTGCAGAGTACAAATTTGTTGCGTGAGTCTTTAGATAGTGTTTTGCGTGATTCACGATAGACTTTGAGTAGCTCAAAGTAGGAAGAAGAGTTATGGTGATCATAGGCATCCGTGTGTCTCCCATGAAGGGTGTGGTGAGGTTTGGGAGGAGGGGTAAGCTTATCCCCAGGTATAATGGGCCATTTGAGATTCTTCAGCGAGTGGGTGATATTGCATATGAGTTAGCGTTGCCTCCAGCATTTTTTGCTATTTATCTTATTTTCCATGTGTCTATGCTCCACTCTTATATTCTAGATGAGTCTCGCGTGCTTTAGTGGGATTTGATTCAGTTGGATAGTCATTTGAATTTTGAGGAGCAGCCAGTAGCCATTTTAGCTTGGGATGTTTGATGGTTGAGGTATAGAGAGATTTTTATGGTTAAGGTGTAGTGGAGACATCATCCCATTAAGGAGGCTACCTGCAAAACCAAACATGATATGCAAGCCCAATATCCTAGTCTTTTCGAGTCTTCAAGTATCTTCCTTTCTTTATCTTTTGAGGATTAAAGCTCGTTTAGTAGTTGATATTGTAATGACCTTCAAGGTCATTTTCTATATTTTCATACATTTTCTATGCTTTGAGCTTTCCCACAGCGGCTACAGGTCATTTATGACTTATCGAGACTGACAATTTGGTTCACGAGCTATTCATTTGTGTTATAAGCAATTTTCCATGTTTTGAAACTCTTAAAGTTGAAAGAGTTGACTTTGGTTAACATTTGGAGAAGATATCCTCAGATAATAATTCAGTCAGCACTGTTCGCTCTAGAACATTGACTTTGGGCTAGAGGGACCTTCAGTTTAGGTCTCAAGGGTTCCAGACTCATTTTGGGCCATCGAGTTCTTTGAGTAAAAATGGGTTTTAGGATTGGGGCCCACCTTTCTTTAAAAAAGTCTCTGTTTGGAAAAAAATTCGATTGCATTGAGTCCAAAATGTCATTTTTGGTAGGGTAGCATAGTTCATTTGCATTCACAGGGTTCGGAATGATCCTCGAGGGTGTGATCGAAGATTTTTTGGAGTTGAGTTTGGCAGTTATTGCTGATGGTTCTGGTATGGCGTGGCTATGGTGCCTTGGTCTCTCCTACACTGTCACCTTTGCGGTTACTAGCCGCACCTGCATTACTGGTAACATTTGCAGAAGGCCCTCCTACGTCCCTTTTTCTGCCCCTGTGGTGCTACCCCTGCATCTTGTGTGTTGAAACCGTAGGGTTAGGAACTTTTGTTGACCTCCACCCTGCGGTGGTCTCGTCGCTATTGCGACATCGCCTTAGCATCATTATAACCACAGGGGCGGTGATTGCTGGTACTTATTTGAAGGTTGTCTCATTAATTTAAAATATTTCCAATAACTCATTTTCCTCCATTGTTAGAGAGCTCCAAGGATAGAACCCAGTGTGGGATCATAGTATAGTGTTGGGGCAATATTTTCCATTTTCATGATCATTTTCCCATTGTCTAATTGTAAGTTTCCGATCTTTAATCTCGAAAATTTTCTTTAGCTAATTCTTGAAGGGTTCTTGGGGTTGGGGGCTGATTTAGGCTCTATTTTGAGCCTGTTTTTCTCAATATTTTGGGCATGCAATCCTTGTCCCATGAGGGATATTTTTCCCAGTTTTATTTTTAAAATCTGCATACAGGCTCGATAGATTATTTTTCACCCGACTTTCAACCTGAATTGTTAAATTTCAATATGGGTACCATTGTTCTTCTTATAACAAGTAGATTATCATTATGATAGCATGGCATCATTCGGAGGCTTCCCTGAAAGAAAAATCTCTGATCTAGTGGGTGCAAGTGCACGTGATCAGCTTTCAGGTAGGCTATGGCTTACTTACTTCTAGACTTAGCTCTTTTAAGGTTATTGTATGGTTTGTGCTAATTGTCGGTGGGATTTTTATGGATTGAATAGTTGATATTAAAAGAGTTTGATTCTTGTAGTCAATTTAGAGGCTTTAGCATAGAATCAGAGTTGGGATCCTTAGTTTACCCTTGTTTATTCCTGTACGTCTTAGTGTAGCCTGTGTAGCGCCTTTAGTTGTAGATATTTGCTTGCCCTAGCTTGGTTTGTCAGCTCTTGGGTGTTGGGGAGGTTAATTTAGATGTTTGTCTTATAGAATTTCCAGTAGTTGTTGAGGTAGGTTAGGGGTTTGTATATCATTTTTTCTTAATCATTTTACTTTTGTATTGTTCATCCTTACTTTTGTATTGATGGGCTCGAGGTTATAGGCATTTGAAATGCTGGACCCCAGGTTAGTCAACTTATTTCTTAAACTCCTTTCGGTTTTTTTCTCTTTGTAGACTTTTTAGTATGAATTATCCGCGTTAGTTCAGATTTGGGATAGTTGTTTCCTTAGAGTATGTCCCTGATGGAGGGAGTTAAGAGTTTTGTTCTTCTAGGTGCTATTTTAGCATGCTCCCCTTTTCTTTAGCTTGTGATTTTCTTAGTGCGGGTTAATTAGAATTGATTACGATGATTATTGTAAAGTTTGATCTATGACCTCGACTTGTGATTGTTCCATCATGGCATATGAAAGATTTGATTTCAGTACTGCATTCTATTTTGAAAGAAATTTCAAACTAGGATATTTAAAACTTTTCAGACATTCTTGGGAAAACATGGTTCATTTTTGAAGTTCTAATTTGATTAAACTTTCTTGCTCGAGGGAAAGTGTATCGAGTGGTTTAACTTGTATTTTTAAACTTTCATGCCCGAGGGAAAGTGTTCCGGGTGGTTTTCATTTATTATTATCATGGAATGGTTATTGAGACACAATTAGGATCTTTGCATATTGATTTTGCGAGTTTCCAATGGGTCCTGCCTTTGCAAGCTACATTTGGAGGAGGAGTATACGGTACTATTGGGACTTAGATCATATCATATGGCATTTTATGGCATAGTTCGACTTTCATTTTCCCTATTAGGTTGATTTCTAGTCACTGTTGTTTGTTGTTTGAATCCACTGGGCTATGAGGGGTCTGGCTGGGTCTATTGTTCATTGGTTGTACCTATCGGGCTTATGGGGGTCCGATTAGGTTATTCTCTGATGGTGTGTACCTTCTGGGCTTATGGGGGCTCAGTTAGGTTGTAGCTAGACTGTTCCGCTTTACCTTACTCTACTATGTTTTATTTTACCTACTTTATATTTCACTCAGCTAAAGATTTTTCTGCCTTGTTATTGTCTAGTTGTGACCTGTATCCTTAACCTGACTCCCTCTACTTTTCCCTTTAGTATATTCATATTTTCCATGCTTTTATCTTATTTGTGCTAATTTGGCCTATGAAGCCTACTGGGTACCGTATGTTTGGTACTCAGGCTACACTTCTTCATCCTTTTCCCTGATGTAGACCCTGGCACGAGTTATTGCCACTGACATTATCCTAGTGCAGAGTTGCTGATTCAAGGTTCCAGGATGAGCTTCTAGCGTTTGGAGCTGACTTATTTCCTTCTACTTTAGGATTAGTCCCCTATTTGTATTATCGAATATTATCATGCATAATTTTATCTATCTAGGTGTCCCGCCCCCAGCCTACCATCTAGACGTAACACGAGTTATAAGATTCTCTAACCATGTGGTCGACATTCCATTCCCCTTAGTCGTAGGTGCTCGTTATATTTTGATTTGAATAGGCCAGGGCTCCCGAGGTGGCCTGAGACCACAAGTGATCCCAAGCTCACCCTTGGGATTAATATGACTTAAAACATGAATATAAACATATAGAGAGGAAGCTTAACTGATGTAATGAGCAACTTAATTGGTTGTATAAATATAAACTTAAAATGACAATCTGAATTAAGTTGAATATCTGACTCTATGTCTGAAAGCATCTACCACTGATGAGCTACTGGGACAAGCCCCTAGCTAACTCTAAATACTGAAAACTGAATGAAAGAACTAAAATACTATAATGAAATTAAACTCCATGTCCTCGAATGAGGAGGACTCACCACGTTGGCCGGATGTGTTGTTGATCTACTAGCCACGAGTCTGGGAGAGGACTACAGAATCTACATCATAATAGAATGCAGCACAAAGAGGTATGCGGTCAGTACTATGGAATATACTGAGTATGTCAGATATGCATATGTCATGTTAAAATATGCTTAAAACATACTTAAAATCGAAATCATGTAATAGTAGTAAATTTTGTAATGTAATGACACAATGCAACATCATGAGCTGAGAACATATATTATAATCGTAAGTCATAGTAGTAAGTCTACAATCTGAAAGCAAAGAGGCAAATACATTTAAAAACTTTAAGACATTTATGTGGGAGATTCTCATAATCGACATAGACCATGTGAGCTACATGGAATCTAGTATGTTACCCTACACTGAAAAAGGTTGTCCTAACCGGCCAAGGTTAGAATCATATATCTATGGATCCTGAAGTGAGCCACATAGAGAAACCTACGGTGGCAACATAGTTCTGGGACTTAAGGTACGCTAAACCCAGTCAAACTCGGTACTAAATACTACTCCCAGAAATATACTATAGCTCATATAAATATATTATGGCATATCTAGATGCCAAAACTGTTCATTACTCATGAACATATCTGATATCAAATATGTTCGTAAAGTATATGGACATATCTAATGTCATGCTATTCATAATTATATTAGTCTTAAAAAATGTAGCATAGCCATAGTTCAAAATATTCTCTTTTTTTAAAATTCATAGATTGAAGATCTAGGCATGCAATTTCATAAATACTTGAGGTCATGTTATCTAAAAATGCGAATTTACCTTGAAAACATGCAATAGGGAAGAATCATGCTGAAAGTCATTCTCAATGCACGAGCTTTCAGAAATACTTTAAGAATGTCATATAAATCATGGTTAAGGGACTAAGAAGCATATTACAACGCACATAAATCAGTTTCATAGAAAAATCATAAATTGGGTAAGAACACTAACTCTTCAATTTCATAAAATCAAGGTAAAATCATAATTTTGGGTATAAGGGTGGAAGAAGACCCTTATTGAATACCCACGTACCTGAACTTGAAGCTTTCTTAGCTTGGGACTTGAGAATGGAGGATTGGAGAAAGAACCCTATGCCTTGGAGCTTGACAGAAGAATCTCTTTCTTCTTCTTAAGGTTAGATTGAACGAATGAGAAGAAATCTAAATAAGTATGAATAAAAACTCTCTAACTAGGCCTAAAATGACTTAGTATAGAAGTTAAAATAGTGGGAAATTACTAAAATATCCCTGGGAAATAAGTCTAAAAACTGCTAAAAATTTTATCACAGACTTCCACGGGAATGAACCATGGCGCGTGGAATGAACCGCGGACCATAGAATAGGGGCCATGGTTCCAAGGCACTTTTTAAGCCTCTGGGCTGATTTACACGAGTGTCTTTCATAGCCCTTGGATCATTCCATGACCCGTGTAACCCTCCCGTGGTTTTCACGCAAAAAATCAAGTTTCAGGACAAATTTCCACGGATGCAATCCACGGTCCATGGTTTGATCCACGAGCCATGGATACCTCCCATAGTTACTGTCTGTCATTTTAACAGACAAACACATTTTAGTAAAATGCTGATAACTTTTTACTCCAAACTTAGATTAATGCATGCTTGGTGGTATTGGAAATAAAACTCAAAAACCTTTAATTTGGTGGGTACTAGGCCACCTAATGCTTCATATTCTAGAAGTTATGGTCGTTTGAAGTTGACCCAAGTTGAGTCTTACATGAAAACTTAGTTTGTTGGGGTGCTTTCAACTCAACTTTGAGCTAGGAGTTCTTTATGACGTTAATTCATTTCTAATACACTTCCCATACTTATGAATGGATCTTAACACCTATGTACCATTAGAAATCATCGGGTTAGGGTCTAACCACAAATAAAGAATGGTTCAGATCTTAACTTAGAATGTTAGGGGTATTACAATATCTCCCCCTTAGGATCATTCATCCTCAAATGAGGACTAACTAAGCTGAGATAGTAGGAAAACAGTTGCAATCCCACCAATTGAGTTTTAAAAGCTAAAGTACTAACATGGTAACTAATTTTGGACAGAAATATACACTGATCTGGATTCATGAGACATGTATTCATACTGAGGGCATGAGAATAACTTATTGTACATAAAACTGAATATCTAACATGATATCTAGTGTTGATTAAAAATAGGTACTCAGCTGAAACTCATAGAGGATGAACGCATTCTTAGAAATTGTAGTTAACCGAGAGAAACATAAAACTAAGAGGAGTGGCTATAAGAGAAAAGTATTCTCTTCTAAATTAAACTTGTTGCCATGGATTGAACTAAATGTAGGGTCTACTAGCCTTAGGAAGGATTACTGGCTAATCTGAACTGATCTTATAGTAGGAGTCTAGTATCTTGTAAAAATAAAGCTACTAGACGTAAGATATGAGCACCTTAGGCAAAGAGTATGAAGAAGACTATTCTTACCTTAAGCAATATGGTTGACAACTTATAAGATCAGGAACAACTTTTTAACTACACTAACTCCTCTGAATACCAGACTTACCAATTTGCAACTAAAATTTTCACTAGCGGACATATAGATACTAAGCTCTGAGTCTAACTCCCTGCTTTTTCTATGTTCAAGTCTATCTTGACTAAATCTCTGGCATCTAGAGTTATCTCCCAATAATGATATTCCTTCTTATCACGAAAATCAACTAACCTTGAGATCTAATGAATGGGTCACTAGGAGCACAAAGCAAAGGTCCACATATATTTTATCATGACATTCAAGCCTATCACTATGATCACCTTATGGTTTTGTAGCTCACACTATCCACGACTTCTCTCCTTTTCCATAGCATATCTAAAAACTGTAACTTCAAGAACTTCTATAAGGAGACATATGAAAACTCCTCATCTAAGTATTACACATGAATGATCCTCACCATAGAATTCATACACACCTAGAAGCTAAGGTAGAACAAGCACACCAAAAAGGAACATCTACTATTTCAAAGTTAATCTACTACTTAGCTTCCTCCACTAACACCTATGACAACGTACGCCAAAATTATTAAAGGAATAAAGTGGGAGATTGAGCATCACAAATGAAGGATTACTGATTCGTCTTGACTTACACTTAGTGTGATCCATCCATTCAAGGTGAGGTCTGAGAAGTGAAGTGCAATGGCATGAGTGCCTCACTTCCTGGACATATAATGTAACACCCCAAAACTTCTAAGCCTAGGCTCATCTCAAAAAAAAATATTTTTTCCAACTGTCAGCCGGAATCACGAGTTGGATCCATGACTCGTGAAAGTTTCCACGAGTCATGGACTGGACCCATGGAATTCGATCAGAGACCTGAAGAATTCTCTGAGAACCACGATTTTTTTCTATGGGCCGTGGAAGGATCTACGAGTCATGAACCCAAGTCTTAGAACCAGACCTGAGGCCAGCCATTTCTCTGAGAACCGGGATTGGGTTCTATGGACCGTGGAAGGATCCACGAGTAATGAACCCAAGTCATGGAACCAATTCCAGTAACACAGACCAAGTGCCCAAGATCTACGAGTGGGATCCACGACCCGTGGAAGTTTCCACGAGTCATGGATCACCTTCGTGGAACCCCTTTCTAGTAGCCCAGATTTTGAGACCCAGGAACCACGATAGGGTTCCATGAGCCATGGAATTTTCCCCGAGTCATTGTTCTGATCTGTGGAACCTAAGTCGCGAATTTCAGCAATTTTCTTTTAATTTTCCCAGGGGCATTCTAGATATTTCCTACCTCTTCTAAGGCCTAAGCTACATCGTGTTGCTTAGTGTAAGCCTAATTAATTAGTCAAAACTACCTAAATCACCTATTCTCCTAAAATCATCAGACATAGAAAGAAACAGGAGAAAAGAGGCGATAGTTTTCTCTCAAACAGGCAGAAGGTTCTTCAAGCTCAGCCCCAGGATTCCAAAGGATTTCTCCATCAGTTCTCCACCAGGTATGTGGGATTTAATCTATGGGTTCCTTTCACCCATTGAGTCCCTAGATTCAGCCAGTTCTTCAGTTTCTCCATGAACTATTCAGACCTAGGGTTCCTAACTCTTAGGGATTCATTGTAATTCAGATGCTACTACTTGTACTGATTTATACTTAATGTTTCTTGGAGAATTAGCATAGTCACTTTTACAGGACTCAAAAACCCTAGGTTGTCTTAATTTCAGTCTTCATAAATTATACTTTTTAGGTAGATAATTCAGATAATTATACTTCAGAATTAGAATGCCATCAGTTTCAGTATATATATGTGCATTCTCAGATAATTGTCAGTATTTGAGTTATCCAGTGTTTCAGCTTGCATCTCATTGCTTATATTTTTGTTGGGAGTAGACTTAGTACCAAGAAAATGATGGGATAAAGGCTTAGCTGTCAGATTAGTCTAAGACCTTTAGTAGTAGTCCCCCAATCCCAGAACTACAGTGCACCTATAGGTATAAAGAGGGGTTAGTTGTCAGATTAGGCTGCACACCTATTTTCCTTGTGGGCATCAATTTAGTAGAGCCACGTTAGACTTGTTCGTACCCTTGGCAAGGTATAAACACCTTTCCACCCAGGGTTCTAGTATGGCCCCATAGTTAACTCATCTTGGGGTATATCGGTAATAGTATCTTCCACAGTCGGACTCAGTGTTGCATTGACCATGTATTCAGTTATTTCAGTTCAGCTTAGCATTTTATGATATTCATGTTCAGTTACTTGGTTATTACATTTTAGATACCATCCAGCTCATGTTTCATGCTATGTACCATGTCATTATTCATGTTTGCATCTTTGGTTATATATCCCGCATGCTCAGTACATTCAAAATACTGACGCATAATTTTGTGCTACATCATTGTATGATGTAGGTTCAGGCATTCAGCATCCAGACCGTGTTTAGCTTAATTTTCTAGTCCGTATTTAGCAGCTTCAGTGGTGAGTCCTCATAGTTAGAGGATGATAGATATGCTTTGATCTTTCAGTCTTTATATTTCAGTTTCAGATTAGTAGAGTTAGCTGGGGGTATGTCCCAGTAACTCACATTAGTTAGAGGCTTTCAGACATAGACTAGATTCAGCTATTTAGTTGTTAGTGTTGTTTTCAGACTTCATTATACTCTTTGATATATTTTATATTCGAATATGTTTTGGGTTCTTTCCCACTTCAGATATTAAATTATTTGAAGTTTTTGCACAGTGAATGCTTTATCAGAATTTATCTAGTTATGACAGGCCATGGGTTAGCTTGGGGTCACTTGTGAAACCAAGCACCATGTTGCATCTAGGGGGTAGGCTCAGGGCATGACAAACTTAGTATTGGAGCATCAGGTTCAAGTGTCCTAGGGTGTTTGAAACCTACATCGGGTAGAGTCTTCTTCATGGGTGTGAAGCGCACCACACCTATGGGGGAGAACCTATGACATGTCATTAGGAAAAACTTCCCTTATTCCATTCTAATTCATGCTATTGAGTATGAAGTCTATTTAATCTCCTTCTAACTCATGCTCGTTATGTTATAGAAAATTCCTCCTACAAGAGCCAACACCAGGAATCAGCCAGCACCGGTAGTACCAGCAGACCCTCTGAATGAGCATGTCACTCATGTCAAATTCAAGGCTGCTTTTCAGGTGCTTTCTAAGGCTATGACCGCTCAGGTCAATCAGTAGGTTGTGGCCCAAGCTCCACCCCTGACAAACACTGTTGCAGCTAGAGTCCAGGACTTCACTAGGATGAACCCTCCAGAATTTCACGGGTCTAAATCACAAGAGGATCCACACGAGTTTCTTGATGACATTCAGAAGGTAACAAATATTATAGGTGTCACTCCAGTCGAAAGTGCAGATTTAGCCGCCTATCAGTTGAAGAGAGTGGCTTATACTTGGTATCAACAGTGGAAGGAGTCCCGTTGTACTAATGCATGTCCAGTGGATTGGAACTACTTCAAAACTACATTTCTAGACAGGTTCTTCCCACTTGAGCTCAAGGAAGCTAAGGTCCAAGAGTTTATCAACTTGAAGCAAAATGATACGAGTGTGAAGGAGGACGCACTCAAGTTTACTCAGTTGTCTTAGTATGCTCCGGCAATAGTAGCTGACTCCAGGGCCCGTATGAGTAAGTTCATGTTTGGTGTATCCAATGATGTGGTCAAGGAGTGCAAGACTGCTATGCTGGTTAGAGAGATGGATTTTTCCAGGTTGGTTACTTATGCTCAGTAGATCGAAGAGGAGAAAATCAAAGAGAGGGGAGGAGACAGTAAGAGAGCTAGAACAGGTGACTTCAACTACTCTCACCAGAGGTCAGAGGGTGGAAATCTCTCTCAATTCCATCAAAAATTTTCATCTCCAGCTCCATCTTATGCTAGTGCCCCAGTGCCTAAGTTTAGACAGGATCGACAGGATAGAGCACCAGGCTCTAAGTCCTAGGGTACAATTACTAGCAGGTGCACTCATCCAATTTGCAAGAAGTATGGTAGAAACCACCAGTGTGAGTGTATGGCAGGTAGTGTAAGTTTCTTTGGATGTGGCAAGCCAGGCCACATGATGAGGGATTGTCCAGCAGCTTCTCAGAGGTGCAAGGATGTTCTCCCACAGAATTCGGCCAGTTCTATGGCAGCTACAATAGGTCACCTCACTAAGTAGGGTGTCTCATCATGTACAGGTGGTAGTTAGTGCCAAAATAGGTTGTATGCCCTTCAAAGTCGATAGGACTAGAAGGATTATCCCGATGTGGTCATGGGTATGTTACAAGTCTTCCATTTAGATGTTTATGCATTGTTAGACCCAGGGGCTACACTTTCTTTTGTAACTCCTTATATAGCAGTAAATTTTGGTGTCAATGCATAAATCCTCCCAGAACCCTTCTCAGTCTCTACTCCAGTTGGTGACCTAGTTATAGACAGACGAGTATATAGAAATTGCCTTGTCACAGTTTCCCAGAAAGTCACCTCAGCCGATCTTGAAGAGTTAGAAATGACTGACTTCGATATTAGCCTAGGCATGGATTTGTTACATTCCTGTTATGCCTTAGTCGATTGGAGAACTAGGGTTGTTCAGTTCCAGTTTCTAAATGAGCCAGTCTTAGAGTTGAAGGGTAGTACCTCTGTGCTTGTAGGTTGATTTATCTCTTACCTTAAGGCTAGAAAAATAATTTTCAAAGGGTATATCTATCATCTTGTTTGGGTTAAGGATTCCAACTCCAAAACCCTAACTCTCAGGTTAGTACCAGTGGTGAATGAATTCCCAGAAGTTTTTCCAAAATATCTTCTTAGAGTTCCTCCCGAAAGGGAAATCGAGTTCATAATAGATCTCCTTTCAGATAACCAGCCTATGTTTATTCCACCTTACAGAATGGCTCCAGCTGAGCTTAAGGAATTGAAGGAACAATTAAAATACCTTCTAGATAAGGGCTTCATTAGACCCAATATCTCTCCATGGGGTGCTCCATTTCTCTTCATGCATAAGAAAGAAGGTTCTCTCAGGATGTGCTTTGACTATCGTCAGTTGAACAAAGTTATAATCAAGAATAAATATCCTATCCCCAGGATTGATGACTTGTTCGACCATCTTTAGGATGCTAGTTGATTCTCTAAGATAGAACTCATATCCGGCTAGCATTAGCTCAGAGTCAGAGATAGTGACATCCCAAAGACAAGCTTCAGGACTCGGTATGATTACTATGAATTTGTAGTTATGTCTTTTGAATTAACAAATGCTCCTGCAACTTTCATGGACTTAATGAACAGAGTGTTCAGATAATAATTGGACTTTTTCGTCATCTTCTTTATTGATGATATCCTTATTTATTCTTGAAGTGAGAAGGAGCATGCAAATTATTTGAGAGTGGTGTTGCAGACTCTCAAGGATCGCCAGTTATTCGCCAAGTTTAGTAAGTGTGAGTTCTGGTTGAAATCAGTTGCTTTTCTTGGTCATGTGGTGTCTAGTGAAGGCATCCGAGTTGATTCTCAGAAGATTGAGGCAGTAAAAAACTGGCCTAGACCCACCTCTTCCACAGACATCAGAAGTTTCTTGGGTTTGGTCAGTTACTACTGGAGGTTTATTAAAGGATTTTCATCCATAGCTTCCCCAATGACCAAGTTGACTCAGAAGAAGGCCAAGTTTGAGTTGTCTGATGAGTGTGAGAAAAGCTTCCTAGAATTAAAGACCAGGTTGACTACAGCTCCCATTTTGACTGTACCAGAGGGGTTGGATTGCTACGTGGTTTATTGTGATGCATCTAGGGTGAGCCTGGGTTGTGTTTTGATGCAGCAGGGTAAGGTCATAGCTTATGCTTCTAGACAACTTAAGATTCATGAGAAGAACTACCCGACTCATGACCTTGAGCTTGCAGCTGTTGTGTTGGCCTTAAAGATTTGGAGACACTACTTGGCTGGGGTTCATGTTGATGTATTCACAAAGCATAAGAGCCTCCAGTATGTGTTCACCCAAAAAGAGTTAAATCTTCATCAGAGAAGGTGGGTTGAGTTCCTCAAAGACTATGTATCAATGGGCTCTACCATCTGGGTAAGGACAATGTAGTGGATGATTCCCTCAACAGACTGTCCATGGGTAGTTTGTCACATGTTAAGGAAGAGAGGAAAGAATTAGCCAGGAATGTTCATAGGCTTGCTTGCTTAGGAGTTTGCCTCATGGACATGACAGATGGTAGTGTGATAGTCTAGAATGGGTCATAATCTTCATTGGTAGCGAAGGTTAAAGAAAAATAGGACAGTGATCCCATATTGCTTCAGTTGATAGGTGCAGTTCATCAACAGAGAATAGAGGTTTTCTCCCAAGGGGGATATGGTGTGCTTCGCTACCAGAGTCATTTATGCGTACCTAATGTGGGTGAGTTGAGGTAGCAGATACTTACAGAAGCCCATAATTCCAGATATTCTATTCATCCTGGTGCCACTATTATGTAGCGTGATCTACGAGAATTTTATTGGTGGAACGGCATGAAGACAGACATTGCAAGTGAAGGTGGAACATCAGAAACCAGGAGGTCTAGCTCAAGATATTAGCATTCCTACTTTCAAGTGGAAGGTGATTAACATGGATTTCATTAAGACTTTACCTCGTACTCACAGATAGCACGACTCCGTTTGGGTGATATTGGACAAACTAAGTCAGCTCACTTCTTGGCTGTTAAGACTACAGATTTAGCGGAGGAGTATGCCAAACTCTACATTAGCGAGATATTCAGGTTGCATAGGGTTCCCTTGTCTATCATCTCAGATAGGGGTCCTCAGTTTACAGCTCATTTCTAGAGATTATTTTAGAAAGGTCTTGGTACGCAGGTGAATCTTAGTACAACATTTCATCCGCACATAGATAGTCAGGCAGAGCATACCATTCATACCCTAGAGGATATGTTGAGAGATTGTGTGATTGATTTCAAAGGTAGTTGGGATAATCACCTACCTCTCATAGAGTTTGCCTTTAATAACAGTTTCCACTCTAAAATTCAGATGGCCCCATATGAGGCACATTATGGGTGTAGATGCAAGTCACCAGTTGGTTAGTTCGAAGTAGGTTAAGCAGCCTTGGTTGGGCCAGATTCATTCCATGAGGCTATGGATAAAGTTCAGATCATCAGAGAAAGATTGAAAATAGCTCAGAGTCGTCAAAAGTCCTATGCAGATGTGAAGAGAAGGGACTTAGAGGTTGAGATCGACGATTGGGTCTTCCTGAAAGTGTCACCCATGTAGGGGGTGATGAGATTTGTCAAGAAAGGGAAGCTCAGTCCTAGGTACGTATGTCCTTAAAGAATCTTGAAAAGGATTGGTAATGTGGCCTATGAGTTAGAGCTGCCAGCAGAACTAGCAGCGGTTCATCTAGTCTTTCACATTTCCTTGTTGAAGAAGTGTGTGGGTGATCCAGCATTGATAGTACCTTTAAATAGTATGGCTGCGAAGGATAGCCTCACTTATGAGGAGGTTCCAGTTGAGATTCTTGACCGTCAGGTTCACAGGTTGAGAAATAAGGAAGTCGCTTCAGTGAAAGTTTTGTGGAGAAATCAGTCCATAGAGGGAGCTACTTGGTAAGCAAAAGAAACCATGATGGCCAAGTACCCTAACCTCTTCCTCTCTGATTCATTTTTGACTTGAGGTAATAGTTCCTCTCCAGTTTCTCAGTTTAGTCTCATGTACTTCAGTCTCAGTATCATGTCCCTTCAGCTATTCTTGCATTTTAACATATTTGCATACTTGTGGGACTCAGTTCAGTTAAATATCAGTTTCTAGTACTCGTTTGGTGGGGATTGCAGCTCTTTTCCTCCAAATTTAGCTTGTTTAGTCTTCATTTGAGGACGAATGATCCCAAGGGGGAGATATTGTAACACCCCCAGAACATCCAAGCCTAGACTCAACTCAAAAAACAAGAAAAAAATATTTTTTCCTACTGTCAGCCAAAATCACGAGTTGGATCCACGACCCGTGGAAGTTTCCACGAGTTGTGTACTTGACCCATGGAATTCGATCAGAGACCTGAAGAATTCTCTGAGAACCACGATTGGGTTCTACAAACCTTGGAAGGATCAACGAATCATGAACCCAAGTTGTGGAACTAGACCTGAGGCCAGCCATTTCTCTGAGAACCACGATTGAGTTCTATGGACCGTGGAAGGATCCACGAGTCGTGGAACCAATTCATGTAGCTCATACCAAGTACTTAGGATCCACGAGTGGGATACACGACCCATGGAAGTTTCCATGAGTCATGGAACACCCTTGTGGAACCTCTTTCCAGTAGCCCAAATTTATAGACATAGGAACCACAACAAAGTTCCACGAGCCATGGAAGTTTCCACGACTCCTTGTTCCGATCCGTGGAACCTGAGTCGCAAATTTTAGCAGTTTTCTTTTAATTTTCCTAGGGGAATTCTAGACTTTCCTACCTATTCTAAGGCCTAAGCTACATTGTTTTGCTTAGTCTAAGTCTAATTAATTAGTCAAAAACTACCTAAATCACCTATTCTCCTAAAATCATCAAACTTAGAAAGAAATAAGAGAAAAGAGGCGATAGTTTCCTCTCAAGAACAGGCAGAAGGTTCTTCAAGTTCAGCCCCAGGAATCCAAAAGATTTCTCCATCAGTTCTCCACCAGGTATGTGGTATTTCATCAATGGGTTCCTTTCACCCATTGAGTCCCTACATTCAGCCAGTTCTTCAGTTTCTCCATGAACTATTCAGACCTAGGGTTCCTAACTCTTAGGGATTCATTATAATTCAGATGCTACTACTTATACTGATTTATACTTCATGTTTCTTGGAGAATTAGCATAGTCACTTGTACAGGACTCAGAAACCCTAGCTTGTCTTAATTTCAGTATTCATAAATTATACTTTCTAGGCAGATATTTCAGATAATTATGCTTCAGAATTAGAATACCATCAGTTTCAGTATATATATGTGCAGTCTCAGATAATTGTCAGTATTTGAGCTATCTAGTGTTTCAGCTTATATCTCATTGCTTACATTTCTGTTGGGAGTAGACTTAGTACCGAGCGGATATCGGGATAAAAGCTTAGCTGGAAGATTAGGCTAAGATCTTTAGTAGAAGTCCCCCAATCCCAAAACTATGATGCCACTGTAGGTATAAAGAGGGGTCAGCTATCAGATTAGGCTTCACACATTTGTCCCTTGTGGGCGTCAGTTTAGTAGATCCATGTCAGACTTGTTCGTACCCTTGGCAAGGTATGAAAACCCTTCCACCCAAGGTTACTGGATGGCCCCATAGTTAGCTCAGCTTGGGGTAAGTCGGTAATAGTATCTCCCACAGTGAGACTCAGCATTGCATTGACCATGTATTCAGTTATTTTAGTTCAGCTTAGCATGTTATGATATTCATGTTCAGTTACTTGGTTATTGTTTTTCAGATACCTTCCAGCTCATGTTTCATGCTATGTACTTCCATGTTATTATTCATGTTTACAGTTTTGGTTATATATCCTACATGCTCGGTATATTCAAAGTACTGACACATACTTTTGTGCTACATTATTGTATGATGTAGGTTCAGGCGTTCAACATCCAAACCGTGTTTAGCTCAATTTCCAGTTTGTATTCAGCAGCTTCAGTGGTGAGTTCTCATAGTTCAAGGATGATAGATATGCTTTGATCTTTTAGTCTTTATATTTTAGTTTCAGATTAGTAGGGTTAGTTGGGGGCATGTCCCAGCAACTCACATCAGTTAGAGGCTTTCAGACATAGACAAGATTTAGCTATTGAGTTGTTAGTGTTGTTTATGGACTTCATTATACTCTTTGATATATTTTATATTCATACATGTTTTGGGTTCTTTCCCACTTCAGATATTAAATTGTTTTCAATTTTCGCACAGTGGATGCTTTATCATAAATTGTCTAGTTATATCAGGCCATTGGTTAGCTTGGGGTTACTTGTGACACCAAGCATTGTGTTGTGTATAGGGGATAGCCTCGGGGCGTGACATATAAAGCATGGATAGAGTAAAGAAACCGTAGTTCGATGATGTAGCATGATTTCATTATCCATTAAGGCATGTCTGAGGACTAAAATAAGTACAAAAAACTAAGCATATGGTGATACATGAGTTTACATATATAAACAGTATCATAGAAAAAAGCTGAGATTCGTAAAATCATAGAGTAAGTTTGGGATCATTGTTTAAAGCAATTTCTTCTCATCCTAGGATTTGAATATGGGTGTCAATCTGAATGGAGTGCATAAATTTGAACTAGTACCATGGAGCTGGCACACAAGACATGAATAGGGCGTTGTAATGACAGAAATATACTTAAGATGCTAGGATGGAAATAAGTCTTTACACCACTACCCCCCTCCTCTAACTTTGTTCTAACACTCATTAGCATCACTACCTGAGTCTCCAAGATCTGACTGATTCTATATCCCATGATTTCCCCCTTAGATTCATGCTACTTTACTAAATATATGGACCTCTTACTAACCTCTAAACTGAACTATGATCATTTTACTCTAATAGAGCAAACACTACCCTAGAAGCTAGTTTCAGTATACACTTTCTTCTATAGTCTAAGTCTCTCCCTCACCTAAAAGTCTTGGCCTCAACCTTTCTATCTCATATAAGGGCTATCCATACCATACTCATAACTACCAACCTATCCCTCACAATGACATGTCAAGCTTACATGGTTCTAACTCCAAAGTTCTCTCTTTCTACTACCCACCAAACCAAATGCATTAAAGCTTATACTGAGAGGCTCAAAATAATCTATCCTTTTATGGCCCATATCTATACATCATGCTTAAACATTCACACTTGCTGCAACTTGTCAACTTAAACTCTTACATTACACTATATCACGCCTACCAGATAAATCCCACAAAACTGTCATTATCATCCTTTTGTTCACATCCTATACGTGGTCTGTACTAGCACAATAACTTACTACTATTTAGTCTACACCAAGGTATGTATCATCCCATCACCTATCTATTAAAACACAACTTTAAATGCATACTCAAACAAAATATTATTCTTCCCTTTAGACTACTACACTTGTGATTTCATATTTCTGGCTCTTGGTTCATTCTACCACTCACGGCTTACAACACAACATTTCCAATCACAACATCTGTCGGGTGGCAAGACTACCCAAGGATCTAGGTACACACCTTCCTCTCTCAAGGGTGTTATTAGAAAAAAAAAAGTTTTGGAAGAGATTTGAGAGAACTTTCTACTATTTGCTCACTTCATGATTTATATGAGTAAGGAAACATCATTTTGAATTGATAGACTTAGATGCACCGGTGGGCTCCTCTCAATCCCTTGTGCACCCCATACTTTCTGATGCCTCTATCTGAGAGCACCTGGCTGAGAAAAATTTGAGAATTTCTGCTTCTAGCACCTCATATATGAGGCATAAACAATGAAACTAGGAACAACGCATAAATTTGGAGGATAAATATAGTTAAAAATCTATCGCACAGTAAAGAACATGAAAGAAGTGAAGTTTTCCAAAAAAATGTCTCGTAGCCTCTCCCTCATAAGTGTGGCGTACTTCACACCCATGAAAAGGACTCTACTTAACACGACTTTTAGACACCCTAGGACTATTGAACTTGATGCTCTGATACCAAGTTTGTCACACCCCGAGCCTACCCCCTAGACGTACAATGGGACTTGAGACCGTAAGTGATCCAAAGCTAACCCATGGAATTAGCATGACTTAAAACATTAACATAAACGTACAAAGAGGAAGGTTAACTGAAGTAATGAGAAACATAATTTGTTGTATAAATATAAACTCAAATTGACAATCTGAATTAAGCTGAATATCTTACTCTATGTCTGAAAGCCTCTACTACTGACGAACTATTGGGACAAGCCCCCAGCTAACTCTAAATACTGAAAACTAAATAAAAGAACGAAAATACTAGAATGAAATTAAACTCCAATTCCTTGAATAAGGAGGACTCCCCACGCTGGCTGGATGTGCAGCTGATCTACTAGACACGAGTCTGGGAGTGGACTACAAAATCTACATCATAATAGGATGCAACACAATGAGGTATACGGTCAGTACTATAGAATGTACTAACTCTATGAGATATTCATATGTCATAATAAAACATGCTTAAAATATACTTAAAACTTAAATCAGATAATAGTAGTAAAATCTGTAATATAATGACTCAATGAAATATCATGAGCTGAAAACATATTTATAATCATAAATCATAGTAGTAAGTCTGAAATCTAAAAGCAAAGAGTCAAATAATTTTAAAGTCTTTAAACCATTTATGTGGGAGATTCTCATAACCGACATAGACCATGTGAGCTACATGGAATCCAATGTGCTACCTTACACTGAAAAATGTTAACAGAAAGACACATTTTAGTAAAATGCTGATAACTTTTTACTCCAATATTGGATTAATACACGGTCGGTGGTGTTGGAAAGAACACTCAAACACCTTTAGTTTGATAGGTACTAGGCCACCTAACTCTTCACATTATAAGAGTTATGGTCATTTGAAGTTAACCCTAGTTGAGTGTTTTATAAAAACTTAGTTGGTTGGGGTGCTTTCAACTCAATTTTGAGATAGGGGTGCTTTATGACTTTAATTCATATTTAATACACTTTCCACACTTAAGAATGGATCTTACCACCTATTTACCATTAGAAATCATCGAGTTAGGGTCTAACAACAAATGAAGAATGGTTTGGATCTCAGCTTATAATATTTTTGGTGTTACACTAGTACTCCCTATGTTATAGTAGTTTTTGTACCGACTGATACAAAGTTTTGGGGATTTCCTGTATGACTTTCTCCTTCTTTCCACTATATTATATTTTCTTCTTTCATTATATCTATTGTGTCTTTGCTTTTTTGCTCTTATGTTGTGTCTCGTATTAGCTCATTACTCACTATTCTGGGTTGAGGGTTTTGGCTTATCTACTTGTTGGTTGTAGTAGATTCTATCACAACTCTGAGAAATTCGGTCGTCACAGAAAGCAATGATATCTTTAAATTTCCCCTTTCCTTCTTCAATATTAGTCTTTTTATCCTACTCTTTTTTTCCAAATAAAACTCTAGTGATATGGTCTTTTTTCATCGCATCTTTTCATTTATCCATTCACATCTATTTGTTGGACCATAATCAGGGGAATAGGTTATCTATCAATCGCTTTTATTTTTTAGCTCCTCATCAATATTCAAGATTGAATGGTCCATGTTCCCACCTTACCATTAGGACTTTTCCCACATAGATATCATGGTCATGTACTCCTCAATTTTCATCAATATCTATTCCATATGATCCTAAGCTTCCTTCCTCTTGAAAGTCAACCTCTTTTTCCCTTGAATTTATGTTTCCCAAATCGTTTTTAGTATTGTGCTTAGGAAAGTAGGAAATTTTTGGGATTTTCATGTTTTGGGAACCCTAGGCTCATTAGAAAAAGATAGTGAGGAGTTTTGAGAGGTTAATCTTTGTGGATATATGATACAGTCAAGTAGCCAAGAGGTTTGGAAACAAGGTTGATGATATATGGATTTGGTCAGGATGACATTGAAATATGCTTTAGGGACCTATATTAATAATTTAGCAGTGTAGACAATATTTTGAAATTTAACATAAGAAAAGAAGATGCATACCAGACTAGTCATATGAACCATGTTCTTTAACTTTCTTCTTTGACGATAATCATTCTTATGTGTAGGATAATATTACTAGATCCCCCCTAGCCATGTTGATTTATTCATGAGTATGTAGTAGTTAAGTTATGAGCCTGGTCTAGACACTTGTATTAAATTTATCAACCATTACTGAAACTAGAACATGGCCAGATATTTGGGAATCAATATAATTCTTTAGTAATCTTCTCAATTAAGCCTATGTAACTATCACTCATGTGATCTTTGCTTCTTTATCACATGTGTCTTTCTAATCCTTTAATTAATTGTACCTGAATAGGGCTATTGATCATGATTGGTTATCTTGCCTGAGGTATTGGATAAATGTTGTTTCTCTTCTTGTTCAGCACATCATCTTTATCTTTTAGATAATTAGTTCCTTTATCTAGTTTCTTAAAAAGTTCATGCTCCAAATCTATAGCCATTTGTTTGAGTGGATCTTAGCTATTAATTTTTGTAGCTTCTCTTCTTTCTCAAGAAGAATGTTCTTCTTTTACTCAATTTTCCTAGATTTTGACAATTTTAGAACCAGGTAGTTGATATCTCTTCCTCATATATGCCCAAACTATTAGAGAACTAGGTTCGTTAGTTTCTCAACACCTAAGGTCTTATTTCTTCCAGCATATTTGTCATGCCTTGAACCCCGGGAGGCGTGATCATCACCCGGTGCCTTACTTGACCTAGAAAACCAACTTAAACTGAAGTGAACAATACATATAGGAAGTCCAGGCCAAGCTAAACCAAAATAAACACAATGAAAATAAAACTCAAATATAACAAAATATAATACAAGGCCGTTTAGGCCACTGTCTCAAGACCCCAACTAATAATACAACCAACAAAGCCACAACTAACTTACCGGACTCGTAAAAAATATCTATAAGACTCTATAATAGCTAACACACTATCGGGATAGGATCCCCACATACCCATCATGTGCACAAAGCAAAGCAGACTCCAAAATCAACATATTCGAAAAGAATAGAGCATACCAATAATCTGCTAAAATCAATCACATGAAACGAGGATGCTTGTCAACCTAATAACTTGCAAGAATGAATGCATTGCCCTCATGTAATGAGAATGTTAGTACAAAATATAATAGAAATTGCACAAACCAAAACACTAACCACAATGCATTGCCCTCATGTTCAGAATCACTTGTGCATGGAAACTACACTACCTGGATAGTTCGTATCCACTTCTAATATCCCTAATGCAAAACAGGCAAATATCAAGAAGTTCAATCATCAAACAACAACCTACCCAGGCCTCCATAAGCTCGATAGGTTAACCTCAACACATTAAAATGAATGAAATACAATTTAACACAATTGGAACAGAACAAACTACAAATTGAGACACTTATACCTATCTCTACCTTAGATCCCCCAACACAAATAACATGTTGCCTACAACTTGCAAGAAAATCCACCTACTCTCGACTCATCTTATATCACCATAGTGCCAATAACACACTGAGTCGTAGAGCCCCGTACAGAGTCAAGAACAACTATCACAGATAGAATACTCAACCATATGAAATGCAACACAATACATGTGGTACAGGCAAATACACCAATGCTATCCTCGAGGGCATAAATGCATGTGTTGTAGGCGTACATCCTGATATTTAGCCACAAGGGCATGAAATACATATGGTATAGGTATACACCTTGATTCTATTGTCAGGAGAATGAATGCATATGGTGTAGTAGTATACCTTGATCCTATTATTATAGGAATAAATGCATTTGGTGTTGGCTTACACCCTAATCCCAGCCTTAAGGGTATTAAATATAATACATATATACCATGCATATCTATGTGGGCAAATAATAAGCAAGTCATGCCACAAAAATAATCTTAACTAACACAACAGTTCATAACAAAAATATGTAAATCACTATACGGGCCAACAAAACCACTATGATATCTAAAAGTACATAAATCTACATGTGGATCGATAAGACCACTATGATATCTAAAAGCATGAAAATCCCTATACGAGCCTACAAAACTACCATGATATTATAAAGCATAAATTATACTATGCAGGACGATAAGACCATCATGATATCTAAAAGTACGTAAATCACTATGCATTCCAATAAGATGACCATGATATCTAAAAACACATAAATGCATGAGTGTGAAAAATAGCAACACCATAAATAATATAGGTATGTATGCTAATAGTAACCCCACAATTATATTGTATGCAATCGCACCTCCTCTATACCATAGTTATAAAATCATTATCAACCCGACCATCACAAGAATTTTATAACCATGATAGTATATACAACTATTTCCTACTCTCAATTATACATGAAATCGACATCAGTTGATATGAGTTTTAACAAAAATAGTACTAACACATTTTATATAATTAGAATCGACTCTTTGATAGCATGCTAGACCTGAAGGTAACAAACCATTAGAATAATGACAAAAGTAAAGAAATAACTTTCACATACCTTAAATTTGGGCTCGAATAACTTGATGCCGGCAATTAATTTTCTTTTGGGGATAAAATATAGTGCAAAAATATTTGCTCCAAATCTCTTCAATATATTCGTACATATATGTCATGACCCATACCACCGTGAGTGGCACTCACCCAATACCCCCGAGTGAGCGAACCAATTCCGACCTAACACTTAATCATCCTAGCAGCTTAAAAGCAAAGCATAAAATAAACTAGCAATAAAATCTCAAATACTATTTCATAAAACTGTGGAAACATCCTCCCTAAAACCTAAAAGTCCTCGTACCAAATTGTCTAGAAAATACGGGGATGCAACCCCCAATAAGCAAGAGTTTAAACCCGAAACCAGTGGGTTATAACTAAACAAAAAGAAACCAAGGTAGCTCGATCGAAGCAGCTCACCCTTGATGTTTGAAAGAGCTGGGACTAAAGGTGAGGTCGTACGTCAGCCGCCGGACGATTGCCTGTACTCACAAAAAGAAACACAAGTGCAGAATCAGTACACAACCACCATGTACTAGTAGTATCATCAGCCAATTCCAAATAAACAGTATATGAACAGTAACTAAAGACAAGTAAAGTACAGGAAACATGTGAACAAGACAACAAATATCTCTAGACTACAAGTCTCCTCCTAGCTTATCCCAACATGTACTCCACTTCACAACCATTGACAACATTCAATGACAACACAATAAACTTTCCATTTTCCTTAACCCAAACCCACCCTTGGATACTGATGTGCCGCCATTTTACGGCACTTTCGACTCCTTTTAACTAAGAACAATCGTACGTTTTCAAGCAACCGTCGTCGTTTTTGATGTTTTTATGTTGTATTTTCAGGAAATAGGTACGAACTTGGAAACGGAAGGAAAAATGAGCAAAATGACATTCTGGATAACAGTGACGGTCCGAGTGACGGACCGTCAAGCTAGTGACGAACCGTCAAGGCAGCCGTCAACTTAAGGCAACACACTGCCTAGTGGCGACGACCACCGTGACAGCCCGTCAAGGGTGTGACGGTCTGTCACCCAAACCGTCACACCAAGGAAGCACCACTGCCTAGTGGCTACGGTCCAGGCGACGGTCCGTCAAGCCAGTGACGGTCCGTCACCCCAAGCCGTCACACTTAGGCAGTCGGTTACGCGGAATCCTGACGTTTTTGGGATTTGTTTCCTAGACTCCTATAAATACCCTATGTTAGGTTTATTTTAGAAGAATGCAAGTTTATTTGTTAAGCTTTTTAATATAGTTTTTCCAATAGTTTTAGGAGAGAATTGGAGAACAAGAAACACGTTTTCCTTGTCTTGGAAACGCGTTCTTGATTTGTTCTTGAGTTGTTCTTGAGTTCTTGGTTTCTTGTTCTTGGAATACTTGAAGATTGTTTTCGTTATATTGTAAGGATCTTTTCTCTCTATTATGATTATGACTTTCTTCTCTTCTTCTTCAAACATGATTAACTAAAACTCTCACAACTAGGGTTGTGGGAGCCATGGCAAAAGTAGCAATATAGATTCCGGGTAGCGTCGGGTTCAATATATATGTTGTCACGTTGTTAATCATTCATTATGTCACGTTTTCTAGTGGTTGCAAACATTAGAACTTACCTAGGTTTAATTTGCTTGAGTAAAGAGATTTAAAACCGGGAAACTTGATTAACGACGAGGATTCGAGACTACCAACTCTCGTCTTATGATTAATGCTGTAACTAGATTAATCTACTTGATGTTTAGGATTGAAATCTAAAAGCACACCTTTTCAAGTTCGAGAGAATTGAAAAGTAAATTTGTCTATTTTGTTGAGAAACGTTTAGACGATTCCATTAATTCAATCGCATCGTGACACGCATATAGAAAGAACCCCGTTAAGCCTAGAATCGACTTTGTTACTAACGCCATGGTAAACACTTCCCTAGTTCTCTCTCTCCTATTGATTATCATTCATACGTTAAGTGTTTGTTTTGTTTACAAATATTGATCACAAACCCCCCCCCCCTTTATTTACCGGAAACTATTGACGACTAGTCACATACTTCACTAAAGGCTTAATCTTCACCATAATCTCTGTGGGATTCGACCCCAACCTTTGTTGGGTTCTATATTGGACTACGACCGCTTACGCTTCGTTAATTTGAGGTGTAGTTTGGGCGTTATCAAAAAGTGGCACCGTTGCCGGGGAATACAGTTGTTAATTAAGTCTGGTGTGTTTATTTGACTCTTAGTCATACTTTCCTGCTTTTACATTTTTTTTGTTGTTTTTGTTTTTGACAGGGTACAGAGTTGTGCATGCCAAGTACCCGGCGCTCGGGTGAATCAACATTACCTTACGACCCCGAGCTTGCTAGAACGTTAAGGCGGAATATGGCCGCACAACAAGAGGCAACAAGGCTCGCTGCAGAACTGCAGGCCCAACAAAATTTGAATGTTGGAGGTCTGCAGCACGACATCGAGTTCTCCTATTTTGGAGACCCTGGCGGTCTCCAACATCATGTCAGAATCTGAGTCATATCGACTTCACAGGTATTCCTTTCTCTCACAGTTTTTAGATTTCATATGGATGCATTGGGGACAATGCATGAGTCTAAGTTGAGGGTGTGGGGAAACCTGTGAGTCACCACCGAGTGTTTTTGTTGCCATGTTTCTTTTCCCTCCGGTGTGCTATCTAGTAGAACCGGCATGTTTAGATTGTTATTTTAAATTTTTGTTTTTTTAGTGTCTATAGTAATGAGCATGGTGTTTTTCTTGACTAAAAACGAGGCCCCTTTAAAAAATTTCTGGTTTTGGACTTATGTTTAAACGATTGACTGTCTGGATCCTTGAATGTCATTGGGTGATTATGAGTAGAATGAGTATGCTTAAGCCGAGCGGTTATTTGATAGTTGGTAGCGATATAGTTTCTTGGTGCCAAGAGCGTGTGAGATTATTGTTATAAATTCTGACTCTGTGCATGCATCTAGAACTTGCCCGGTCTATTTTGTTAAGTTTGAAGTTTGGTTGCTTAGGAAAGGATCACAGGCCCTTTTTGTGTGCAGTCCACTCAACCTAAAAGACCGTCCAAATATAAATAATCCCTTTGATCCCTGTTTGAGCCCATAATTGATCTTATTCTTTCAATAACCTGTCACCGTTCCTGTTTGACTTTGAATCCCTATTTTTGCCCTGGTCCTTCCTTGGACATCGTGCACCTCAACGCAGGCAATCAGCCTAAGTTGAGGGTGGCTACTATAGAGGTAAACCCTGTTTTGGCCCTGGTCCTTCCATGGACATTGTGCACCTCAACGCAGGCAATCAGCTTAAGTTGAGGGTGGCTACTACAGAGGTGAATAATGATAAGAAAAAGAGGATGAATGAGATTGGTTGTGAATAGAATAAAAAGAAACGAAAAAGGAGATGAAAGTAACAAAAAGAATTCTCAAAATAAAGAGGCCGCACCTGTAGCTAGAGAGAAGGAAATAAAAAGACGAATAAGGATGGACAAAGTAAAGTATGTGGTAAGAAGACGTCGGTAGTTCCAAGGAGGGCTTAGTCACTAACCCCTAAATGTATCCTACCTGCACCTGAAGCCTCATTACAAGCCAAAACAAGTCCTGTAGTGATCCTGAGCGGCTTTCTGAAGAACTAAAATAGAATAGTAAAGGCAAGCCTATGGTATCGCATGTGCATCGTTTGAAATCGTTTGTGAGTGTGAGCGCTTACCTAGTCCCAAATCTTGTGTGTGGGATTTCTTTGTGGTGAGGGCACCAAGATGTCTGTATTGTCTATGGATTGTTAGGATAGCTGCGCGTGTGTATGCATAATGTTCTATCATATCGAAATGACATGTTTGGATCCATGCAAGTTAGTGTTTCATACATTTGTGTGCTACGAGGGAGCTTGAATTAATGTTGAATGACCATGAGTTGCTAAAGACACGAGTTTGTTGCTTAGTTGAGTCGTCGTGTTATTGTTTTGTGTTGCTTGAGGACAAGCGAACGTCTTAAGTTGAGGGTGTTGATGTGCCGCCATTTTACGGCACTTTTGACTCCTTTTAACTAAGAACAATCATACGTTTTCAAGCAACCGTCGTCATTTTTGATGTTTTTATGTTGTATTTTCAGGAAATAGGTACGAACTTGGAAACAGAAGGAAAAACAAGCAAAACGACATTCTGGATAAGAGTGACGGTCTGAGTGACGGACCGTCAAGCTAGTGATGAACCGTCAAGGCAGCCGTCAACTTAAGGCAACACACTGCCTAGTGGCGACGGCCACCGTGACGGCCCGTCAAGGGTGTGACGGTCCGTCACCCAAACCGTCACACCAAGGCAGCACCACTACCTAGTGGCGACGGTCCATCAAGCCAGTGACGGTCCGTCACCCCAAGCCGTCACACTTAGGCAGTCGGTTACGCGGAATCCTGACGTTTTTGGGATTTGTTTCCTAGACTCCTATAAATACCCTATGTTAGGTTTATTTTAGAAGAATGCAAGTTTATTTGTCAAGCTTTTTAATATAGTTTTCCCAATAGTTTTAGGAGAGAATATGAGAACAAGAAACACGTTTTCCTTGTCTTGGAAACGCGTTCTTGATTTGTTCTTGAGTTGTTCTTGAGTTCTTGGTTTCTTGTTCTTGGAATACTTGAAGATTGTTTTCGTTATATTGTAAGGATCTTTTCTCTCTATTATGATTATGACTTTCTTCTCTTCTTCTTCAAACATGATTAACTAAAACTCTCACAACTAGGGTTGTGGCAGCCATGGCAAACATAGCAAGATAGATTCCGGGTAGCGACGGGTTCAATATGTGTTGTCACGTTGTTAATCATACATTATTTAACGTTTTCTAGTGGTTGCAAACATTAGAACATGCCTAGGTTTAATTTGCTTGAGTAAAGAGATTATAACCGGGAAACTTGATTAACGACGAGGATTCGAGACTACTAACTCTCGTCTTATGATTAATGCTGTAACTAGATTAATCTACTTGATGTTTAGGATTGAAATCTAAAAGCACACCTTTTCAAGTTCGAGAGAATTGAAAAGTAAATTTGTCTATTTGGTTGAGAAACGTTTAGACGATACCATTAATTCAATTGCATCGTGACACGCATATGGAAAGAACCCCGTTAAGCCTAGAATCGACTTTGTTGCTAACGCCATGGTAAACACTTCCCTAGTTCTCTCTCTCCTATTGATTATCATTCATACGTTAAGTGTTTGTTTTGTTTACAAATATTGATCACAAACCCCCCCCCCCCTTATTTACCGGAAACTATTGACGACTAGTCACTTAATTCACTAAAGACTTAATTCTCACCATATTCTCTGTGGGATTCGACCCCAACCTTTGTTGGGTTCTATATTTGACTACGACCGCTTACGCTTCGTTAATTTGAGGTGTAGTTTGGGCGTTATCAGATACCCCAAACAACACCTAAGTGTTAAACATACAACCCGGTCTACACCAAGACCAAGTCACAATAAAATATAATAATAATCTAGCCTCTCAAGGACCAGATGCAATATCACAATTCAGCAACACAACCAGGTCCACTCATGGAGCAATCACAAAAATGCAGAATGCAAAAAAATAAACATGTACTAGGTGTGGTACCCGAGCTAACTAGTGAGTATGATGTACCAGACGTGGTACCTAAGCCAACCATTTGTTATCCCATACCAGGCATAGTACCCGAGCCAACTGTTAGTATCCCATACCAGGCATGGTAACTGAGGCAACCGAATGTCACACAGAATCCACAGTCACAAATAATGAACAATCAATACTTGTAAACCCACAAGCAATAACAACTAGTTCACTTCACGAGACTAATAACATGCCACTTATACTTTCCTAAATCATTCCCTAAGCATCCAACTCATACAATACTTAAGCAAAAGTACACAAACATACAATGCATACAGAAATCAATAACCTTTACCTACCTCAAAATATTCCAAGCTCTACTCAACTAAAGCTTACCCATTTCTTGAAGTTTCTGCTGGTTCTTTGTCTAAAACAACACACAATAACCAAAATCAATCCTTATTGCCTTATAGTTACCCGGATTATGCCAAAATCCCAAACCTCAGGCTAACCATGATCATCCCACCATTTCTCCCAGGCTTTTCCCACCATTAATTCATCTATTCCTACCATTTTATGGATATATTTAGAGAATTAAGGTTACATGATCATAATCTAATGAAATCATCAACACCCAAGAACTTCTACACCTTAGAATTCCTATTTTCCCAGATTCTACCATCTTAGGTCATTCAAAACCTTTTTTCCAAGTCCACCCCTAGCAATTCTATAGCATAGAAAAAATAGTACGCAGTTTGAGGAGAAGAATTCTTACCTTTAGGAAGAAAATTGGTGGAAAACTAATAAAAATCGCCCAAAATTGTCTTGCCCTTCTCTCATAAAGTGTTGAGGAAAACTGACTATTTTTGGGGAAGTTTCTGTATTAAATCCCACTACGTTCTGCTATAGTGGTCCTCTCCGCTATAGAGGTACCATTGAGTTGGAATTGACCTTTATAGTGGAGGCTGATCGACGTTGACTTTCACTATACCGGTATTTTCTCTGCTATGGCAGAGGTCTCTATGGCGGTGTGTCAACCGCTAAGGCAGTTTACATGGGACAAAAAAGTTGTAAAGCCCCCCAAATTGGTCTATTTTACAACATACTCATTTTCCTTACATTCTGGAATAACCCCTTCACGTCAACCTCGATACCGGGAGTTCTACTCACCTGAATTCGATTCCAAAAAGCCCCCCGATCTCCTCTATTTCTTAGCTAAATGAAAACTAGCTCAAAATAGGAAATGTTATCTAATCCTTACCTGGATTACCCTAGACCATACCTCGCTCCTAAACCGGCCGAGACTAGCCTAGCCCAAAATGTCCAACTCCCAAATCTAGAAGTTTTCTGACTTGAAACTTGGCATGAAAAGTCTACCCGTAATGAAGAACTTGGTCATTACAACACATACCAATTTACCCATCATTCATTCCCGAATGATCCAACCTAAAATATGGAAATAAAGAAAGGAAAGTGTAGTACCTGAATCCTCAAACAAGTGAGGGTACTTGTCCCGCATGTCCTTCTCGATTTCCCAAGTGGCTTTCTCAACCAGATGACGCTTCCATTGAACCTTTAGCATACTGATCACCATTTTCCTCAATTTCCAGACATCCCAACCAAGATTCACAAAAACGGCTCCTCTTCATAGCGAAGATCCTTATTAATTAACACTTCATCCCACTTGATGATGTAGTTCCCATACCCATGGTATCGCTTTAGCATGGATACATAAAATACCAGATGGATACCCAACAAACTAGGCGGTAGTGCTAACCTGTAAACCACTGGCCCTACAATCTCAAGAATTTCGAATGGTCCGATGAACAGAGGGCTGAGCTTGCCCTTCTTATCAAAACACATAACTCCCTTCATTGATGACACCTTCAATAGTACTTGTTCACCAATCTGAAAGTCCATGTACCTTACCTTGCGATACGCATATTCCTTCTGCCTGCTTTGGGCCACTAGCAACTTGTTCTGAATTCCTCTCACCTTTTATTGTTTTTCCCTTACCAAGTCCATGCCCAGAGCCTTTACATCACCTTCCTCAAACCACCTTATAGGTGACCTACAACTCCTCCCATATAGTGCCTCGAACAGGGCTATGTCTATACTAGAGTGGTAGCTATTATTGTATGAGAACTCACACAATGGTAGAAACTGGTCCCAATGACCCCCGAAGTAAATCACACATGCTCTCAGCATATTCTCTAATACCTGGATCATCCTCTTTGACTGACCATCAATCTGGGGATGGAACGCTGTACTGAAGGTGAGTTTAGTGCCCAACTCTTCGTGTATCTTACCCCAAAACTTAGAGGTAAACTGCGTACTTCTGTCTGAAATAATGGACAGTGGTACCCCGTGCAATCTCACGATCTCTTTCACATAAATCATAGCCAATTACTGCAAATTCTAGTCCACCCTGACCGAAATAAAATGAGCTGACTTGGTCAGCCTGTCCACAATGACCCAAATAGAGTCGTACTTCCCCAAGGTCTAGGGAAGACCCACCACGAAATCTGTGGCTATCCTTTTCCACTTCCACTCGGGAATGGGCATCCTCTTAAGTAGTCCTGCAGGTCTTTGGTGCTTATACTTCACCTACTGACAATTTTGACATTTGGACACAAAATCAACTATGTCCCTTTTCATCTCGGGCCACCATTAAAGCTGCCTAAAATCCTTGTACATCTTGGTTACACCCGGATGAATCGAATACCGCGAGCCATGAGCCTCTGCTAATACTTTCTAAATGATGTCGTCAAACCAAGGAACATAAATCCTTCCTCTAAAATTTAACATGATGCCTGAATCCAACATGGCATCCCCAGACTCTCCGGATATTGCCTTGCTCCGAAGCCTGCCCAACTGTGATTCTTGAAACTGTTTGGCCTTTATCTCTTCTATGAATGTGGATTTGACCTCAATAATGGCCAATACCCTACCCTATTCCGAAATACCCAAGTGCATTAATCTAGATTCTAAATCTTGAATATCCCTTGCCAATGGTCGTTTGGACACCCCCAAACAAGCCAAACTTCCCATGCTAACTGTCTTTCAGCTCAATGCGTCTGCCACCATATTAGCCTTACATGTATGGTACTGAATGGTCATATCATAGTCCTTTAACAACTCCATCCACCTTCTTTGTCTCAGATACAAGTCCTTCTGGGTAAAAACATGCTGCAAACTGTGATGATCGGTGAACACCTAACACTTGACACCATAGACATAGTGTCTTCAAATCTTGAGTGCAAACACCACCGTTCCCAACTCTTAGTCATGGGTTGGTTGATTCCTCTCATGAACTTTCAACTGCCTGGATGCATAGGCTATCACATTCCTATCCTGTATCAACACAACACCCAAACCCAAATGTGAAGCGTCACAATAAAAAATAATATCCTTACCTTCACCCGGAAAAGACAAAATAGGAGCCGTGGTCAGAAGTATCTTGAGCTTTTGGAAGCTCTCCTCACACCTGTCGAACAAAACAAATGGTACCTCTTTCTGAGTCAGTCTTGTCAAGTGAGTAGCAATAGATGCACAGTCCTTGAAAAACCTACGATAGTAGCCTGCGAGCCCAACAAAACTCCTTACTTCAGTCACAAAGTTAGGCCGGACCCAACTCTTGACTGCCTCAATCTTCTAGGGATCCACCATTACCCCCTTTTCTGACACTACATGGCCTAAGAATACGACTGAAGTCAACCAAAATTCACACTTGGAGAACCTTGCATAAAGCTTTTGGTGACTCAATATTTCAAACACAATATAGAGATGTTTGGCATGCTCCTCCCTACTCTTGGAGTAGATCAAAATATTGTCAATAAAAACAATGACGAACGAGTCCAAATAAGACTTAAATACCCCATTCATCAAAATCATGAATGCTGCCAGTGCATTAGTCAACCCAAATGACATCACTAAGAACTCTTAATGTCCATATCGAGTGCGAAAAGTAGCCTTAGGAATATCCTCGGGCCTAATCTTTAACTGATGGTACCCTGACCTTAAGTCAATTTTTGAAAATACAGATGCACCTTGTAACTGGTCAAAAATATCATCAATATAGGGTAAAGGGTACTTATTCTGGATGGTAACCTTGTTTAACTGCTTGTGGTCTATGCATATCCGCATACTACCATCCTTTTTCTTCACAAACAAGACTGGAGCACCCTAAGGTGAAGCACTGGGACGGATAAAACCCTTTTCTAAGAGTTCTTGGAGCTTAGTCTTAAGATCCGTTAACTCTGTCAAAGCTATACGATATGTAGGAATTAAAATTAGGTGAGTGTCCGGCTCCAAGTCAATACAGAAGTCAATATCTTTGTCCGGAGGCATACTAGGCAAATTCACTGGGAACACCTGCTGAAACTCTGAAACAACCGAAACTGACTCAATAGATAGAGACTCCACACTATCATCCCGGAGATGAGCGCAAAAGGCTATACACCCTCTCCCCACTAGCTTCCTAGCCCAAACAAAAGGTATGATCTTAATCGGCTTAGGCCTGTACACACCTTCCCACTCTAGCCTATCCTTACCCAGAATCTCTAGAGCCACAGTCTTAGTGTTAAAATTCAATACAACATGATAAGGAGATAACTAGGTCATGCCCAAAATGATATACAAGTCTACCATATCTAGAATTACCAAGTCTACCCAAGTATGCAACCTCACAAATACAACAGAACAAGCACGATAAACATGAGTCATAATCACGGACTCTCCAACCAGGGTTGAAACATGGATAGAGGAATCAAGGATATCACAAATCAACTCCAGACCCAAAGTAAAATTCACAGACACATATGAATATGTAGAACCTAGGTCAAAAAGTATCGAAGCCATCCTATCACAGACAAGAATTGTACCTGTGATCACTACGTCTGATGCATCTGCCTCAGACTTTCCTGGAAAAGCATAACAGTGAGCCCGGACATCAATCCGAGCAATTTCTTTGGCCGGCTGCGCTAGACCCTTGCCCGCGCCGCTATTCCCTCTGTCTCCTCGGCTTCTCTGAAAGTTACCTCACCCACTCTGTGGATGACCTCTAGCATGGCCACCACTACATGCTGGTACCATAGCCTTAGACTGCTGTTGAGCCTGATGACTAGTCTATTTGTGAGGGCATTCCATCTTAAAATGGCCCAGATCACCACAATGAAAACAATCGCAATGAAGTGTAGGCCTGCTGGTAGATGTGTAAGAAGCTCCCTGGTCTCTAAGGGCTGAAAACTGCTGACTAGCTCTCGGACGACCACGTGTAGCAGCTGGCAGAGCTGACTGAATAGGACGGGCAGAGTACACCTGCTGATTGTGGCCCCTGGAGTACGAACCACTATAATTCCCATCATTACGGGGATTCTTGGCTAACACTTTAGCCTGCCTGACCTGTTTGACCCCTTCTAACTTCTTAACATAGTCTGTGACCTCATTGAAGTCCTTCCCTGCTGAAGTCATGTGCACCAATAACACCTATAAATATGTATTCAAACCCTTCACAAATAATTAAATCTGCTACTCTTCAAAACCCAACAATTGTGTAGCAAAATGAGATAAGGCATGAAACTTAGCCTCATAAGCAGAGACTGACATGTTACCTTGTTCCAGAGTCAGGAACTCATCCTTTTTGCGATCTCTCAAGGTACGAGGAACATACTTCGCCAAGAAGAGAGCTTGAAACTTCTCACAAGTCAATGTGGGCAAAATAGATGACTGACATTCCACATGAGACCTCCACCACTGCTTAGCATCACCCTGCAGCTTAAGTTGACAAACTCAACCCCATGTTGTTGCACAATGCCCGGCTTGTGCAGCCTCTTATAATAGTCCAATATGAACTCATAATCATCTTCCTTTTTAGTACCCTGAAATGTAGGAGGTTTCAACTTAAGGAACTTGGTCAGCATCTCGTGCTCATTCCCTGTCATGACCGGACCTAGCATTGGTCTGAAGAAGTTGTCTGTGCCCGATGCTGCATCCATTCTAGGAGTTGTAGTAGCCACTGGCTGAGTACCCAGAACCTGATCTGTAGTCCTCGTATGGTTGGCTCCAGCACCAACCAGACCACTCAGGAAGGACCACACTTGCTGAAATGCAGTGGGTGTGATAGAGGGAAGGTATGCACCTCCAGCCGGTGCTGCCTCCCTATGAGCTACACCCTCCTCAACAGCAATCTCGACCTCTTCTTCAACTTGATCCTGGGATAGGGGAGGGGTCGCTTCACGTTCTCCTGCAGCCACTTGAGCTCCACTCTTAGCGGGTGTTGCCCTACCTCGGCCCCTGCCCCTTCTTCTACCTCTAACATCCGGGCCCACTGCTCTCACTCTGTTCTTTCTTGTGTTAACCATCTACGGACATAAGAGTGAATGAAGTCAGATACCAATTTGTATCACCAGATACCAATTGGAATCAACTGATAGCATGAAGGGAGAAAGAAGAGATAGTTCTTAAAGTCTTATAGCCTCTCAAAGAAAAGTACAGACGTCTCTGCACCATTTCGCAAGACACTACTAGACCTGTTTTTGTATGAAGAGATCAACGAACCTAGGGCTCTGATACTATCTTTATCACGATCCAGACCGCCGTGAGTGGCACCCACCCAATACCCCCGGGTGAGCGGACCAATTCTGACCCAAAACTTAATCATCCTAGTAGCTTAAGACCAAAGCATAAAATAAACTAGCAATAAAATCTCAAATACTGTTTCATAAAACTGCGGAAACATCCTCCCTAGTTACTGAAAGTCATCGTATCAAAACATTATACAAAATTGTCTAGAAAATATGGGGATGCAATCCCAAATAAGAAAGAGTTGAAGCCCAAAATAAGTGGGATAGAACTAAACAGAAAGAAACCAATGTAGCTCAATCGAAGCAGCTCACCCTTGATGTCTGAAAGCGCTGGGACTAAAGGTGAGGTCGCGCGTCAGCCACCGTACGATTGCCTTTACTCACAAAAAGAAACACAAGTGCAGAATCAGTACACAATTACTGTGTACTGGTAGGATCATCAGTCAATTTCAAATAAATAGTATATTAAAAGCAACTAAAGTCAAGTAAAGCATAGGAAATATGTGAACAAGACAATAGATATATCTAGACTACAAGTGTCCTCCTAGCTTATCCCCATATGTACTCCACTTCACAACCATTGACAATATTCAATGACAACATAATAAACATTCCATTTTTACATAGCCCAGACCCACCCTGGGATCCCCCTAACAATACCTAAGTGTTAAACATACAACCCGATCTACACCAAGACCAACTCACAATCAAATATAATAATAATCCAGCCTCTCAAGGACCATATGCAATATCACAATTTAGCAATACAATCTGGTCCACTCATGAAACCATCATAAGAATGCACAATGCAATAAAATAAATTTGTACTAGGCGTGGTACTCGAGCCAACTAGTTAGTATCCCGTACCAGGTGTGGTTCTCCAGCCAACCGTTTGTTATCCCGTACTAAGCATGGTACCCGAGCATACCATAAGTATCTCGTACCAGGTGTGGTACCCAAGCCAACCGAATGTCACACAGAATCCACAGTCACAAATAATGAACAATCAACACTTGTAAACCCACAAGCAATAATACCTAGTTCATTTCACTAGACTGATAACATGACACTTAGACTTTCCTAAATCATTTCCTAAGCATGCAACTCATACAATACTTAAGCAAAAGTACATGAACATACAATGCATATAGGAATTAATAATCATCACCTACCTCAAAATATTCCAAGCTCTACTTAATCGGAGATTTCCCATTTCCCAAAGTTCTTGCCTGTTTTTGGTCTAAAACAACACACAATAACCAAAATCAATCCTTATGGCCTAATAGTTACCCAAATTATGCAAAAATCTCAAACCTCAGGCCAACCATGATCATCCCGCCCTTTTTCCCAGGCTTTTCCCACCATTAATTCATCTATTCCTACCATTTTTATGGATATATTTAAAGAATTATAGTCACATGATCATAATCTAATGAAATCATCAACACCCAAGAACCTCTACACCTTTGAATCCCCTATTTCCCTGGATTCTACAATCTTAGTCATTCCAAACATTTCTCCAAGTCCAACCCTAGAAATTCTATAGCGTAGGAAAGATAGTACAGAGTTTGGGGAGTAGAATTCTTACCTTTAAGACGAAAATTGATAGAAAACTGATGAAACTCGCCCAAAATCGCCTTGCCCTTCTCCCAAAATGTGTTGAGGAAAACTGACCTTTTTTGGGGAAGTTTCTGCATTAAGTCTCGTCATGCTCCGGTATAGAGGTCCGCTCCGCTATAGCAGTACCTCCATAGAAGAATCGACCGCTATGGAAAAGGCTGATCAACATTGACTTCCGCTGTAGCGGTATTTTCTCCGCTATGGTGGAGGTCGCTATGTCAGACTGCCAACCGCTATGGCAGTTGACACGGGACAGAAAATCCTAAAGTCTCCCAAATTGGTCCATTTTATAACACACTTATTTTTTTGACATTCCGGAATAATCTCTTCACGTCAACCTCGATACCGGGAGTTCTACTCACCCGAATTTGATTCCAAAAAGTCCCCCGGACTCCTTTATGTCTTAGATAAATGGAGAACTAGCTCAAAACAGGACACGTTACCCAATCCTTACCCAGATTGTCCTAGACCATATCTCGCTCCAAAATTGGCCGAGACTAGCCTAGCTCAGAATTTCCAACTCCCAAATCCGAAAGTTTTCTGACTTGAAAATTGGCACGAAAAGTCTACCCGTAATGATGAACCCGGTCGTTACAATATATATATATATATATATATATATTATATATATATATATATATATATTATATATATATCATATATGAGGCATGTTTACATAGAAGAGACTATACTACTCTAAATACAAAATGGGAGTACATATATAGATGGAACTGGAAGTATTTCTTTCTGCCAACTTAAATTAAATGTATATCCTACATGTAACAATTAAGTGGTAAGTCATATGGGCAAGTGACCGAAACTCAATTGTATTAAAATTTATTGTCCACCCCCTCCACCACTACGTGGAGTGGAGGTGGCAGTACAGCAAATGTTTTTATCCCATTACATATAAACTTGGTTATTGCGTAGGTTCGTGGTAAAATATATATAATTTTTGAATATATGATAATTAATAGAATATCATTTTAAATAAAAATTACCTCTTATAATAATAATTTTTTGACATAACTCGACTTACTATCTTCATTAAGACACTAAAAATTATAAAACTCTTATAAAATAAATACATACACAAACATAACGTAAATAAAGGACTTTTCATAAATATCTACGACGTTTGTAGGAAGGCAATAAATTTTTTTTTCAAATTCTAATTTAAATTGGATGTTCATGATCACGTGCGATGTTATGATAAAACTCTCAAATTTAGGATCGTAAGCTTTTGACACGGGACGAAGAACAATCAATCACCCGAGGTGTTACAATATTTATATGGAACCTTTCATCTTCTGGTCTTCTCCTTAGCAACACATTTTCACCATATGTATGCCTTCTGTATATGTTTTGTTGATATATGAGGCTTTCTTGTTCATCTTTCTTGAATTTTGATAATTCATGAACTAGCATCTTGCTATCATTTTCTCAACTTCTAGAGGGTTTTAATGTCCAAGTTCTCTTTGTTCATTAGGATTCTCTAGTTGATTCCTCAGTAGAAGTATGAAATCAGCTTTGTAGATATTGGTGTGGCTCTTTTGTTTTGCTCCTGTAATATTTCTTTTGTCAAGATTCATCTTAAAGCTTTTAATATTTATCCAATTGATCCATAATTCGTATTCCTTCCTGTGAATTCAATAGACTCAAGGCTTAATTCTTTTGGAGGAGCAATAAATTCTTCTATGGCTTCACTCTTTGGCCCTATTCTATACATTTGTTATGAGTATGGCGATGTACTAGGTTTCTTAGTAACTCGGATCTTGGCTTCTATAAGTGATACACTTCTGCAAATGATCTTTATCCTTTTTATCTCATAGGAGTGGGATTCTCCAAATATACCTCACACTCCCTCTTCATAGGCCTTCAATGGGAGGGAAATGTTCTTTATCCATCTTCATTTGTTAAGACATATTTACATTCTCTTGCTTCCCCTACCTTATTATTTTATTTTAGATCAGAGATAAGTATCAAAAACACAAACCAACATGGGTTCCTTTTATTAAGGATGAGGATATTTATAAGTTTGTCCTGGTAGATATGTTTAATGATCCCCACATTCATTTTTGTAATTATCATGGATTCTTACCATTTTGACTCACCTTGTAGTTTCTATCTAGTATTTGTGACCTATGGAGATGAGTGGCTAAATTCTCGGGTAGTTCTATTGGGTTTTCTGTGAGTTTTTTTTATTTTAAAGCTTTTAACTTGAAAGAATTTGACTTTAGTCAACATTCTTGGAAAACATGCTCAGATGAGAATTATTAGAGTTTGTTAGCTCCAGAAGGAGATTTTGGATTAGGGGGACCTTTAGTTAAGGTCCCAAGGTTTTCAAACTTATTTTGGGTGTTTAGGAGAATTTTGAACATTTTAGCTAAAAGTGTTGACTTCGATCAACATTTTATCAAAATCACCTAGGCTTGTTATTTCGATGATTTTATTGAGTTCGGAATGTCATTTTTAGTTGGGTAATATGTTTGGTTTGTTTTCACGGGATTCTAAATAAATCATAAGAATCCTTTTTGAACATAGTTGTTTGTTTAAGCTGCTGATGCAGCTGTGCCTGGTGTAGTCAGTCCTGCGGATCTTGGCTCACTCCAAAGGAGCCTCTCCTGCAGTGAGCTGGCTCTTCCAGTGAAGATGGGTGATTTCGGGAGGGGATCTCTCTTGTGAAGATTTCCCGCTCCTATGGCGCCACTTCTGTGGATGGAGGCCCGCTGTAGTAGAGGGTGCACTTTGCACCTAGGCCCACTCATGTTGACTCGCTCCTGTGGGATTTTCCTTGCTGTGGCAAAGCCTAGTGCAGCAGGAGGCTTCCGGTCCTGCAAAAGTTTCACCATCCCTGCAGTAAATATTCCTCATGTACCGTGATCGCCGATTATTTAAGGACCTTCTCCTTCATTAAGTATTTTTCATTCCCAAATTTCATAGACTTGGTAATCTCGGGTTAGACTAGTTTTATCCTATCCTTGGTGGTTTTGGGTGCTTGCAAGTTGGAGATCTTTCTCATTGTGTTCTATCACTTTTTCTAGCTTTGTTTTTGTCTTTAATTTGCATTTTACGGCTTTAAATTGTTGATTTCTTTCATGATCAAGTAAGCCTTTTTTGATCATTTGAGGTCTGAATTTGTTTCCATCTTCACCCAACTTTTAAGCATGCCTCTCTTACCCTTGGAGTAAGATAATTGCAAAGAAAGTTCCTATTTTCATCGATGGGCCATGAGGATTAATTTTTGACTTAATTTTTGATCCAAATTGTAATTTATAAATATGGATATCATTAGTCTCATATTGACATGTAGATTATATATTTGATGTATTCGCATCGGCATGAGGATTTGCAGAAAGGAAAGGCTTTCGTGTGATAGTTCGTGATTCACTGTTCAGCCTTGAGGTAGTTTACAGTATTCTTTTCTTTAGACTTAGCTCCTAGGAGAATTACTAGGTAGGGCTAGGTTTATATCATATTCGGAATGTATGGCCTATTTTGCTGATTTTAGAATAGTTTTCTTGCTTCCCCTTAGTTTTAAGATGCTTATTTAGCATTAGGCTTAGACTAGGGATCCTTAGTTTAGGTTTGGTAGGATTTCATGGTTGAGTATAATTAAAGTTGTTATTTACGTTGTGGCATGTTTACTTCCATAATTTTCCTATTTATTGAGACTTGTGAGGCCTATGGCCCAGATTTGTGTGGTGCCGGCTTTTTTGCAAATTGTTACTACGGTGTGGACTTATTCATCCCTATTTCGTGTAAATGAGGAATAAATATATATAATTTTATCTGTATTTCCTTATTCACACATTATTCACATGGAAAATGTTAGATTTGAGGAACTACACCGATGTTTTATTCTAAAAGGAAAATTTGTCACTCTTTTTTTTACCACCCCGCTAAGAAGTGTGGTTTTGAAAAAAAAGGTTCTTCTAATTAAAGTAAAGTTTTGAGAAATAATTATTTATATTACAGAGTCACCACTTGAAATTGAATTTTAATGTTCCAAGTCACCTTTTAAATCCTTAATCAAAAGAAAGTTGACTCTTTATTTTATTGTTCTGCGAACCAAAAATTCGGATAAGAAATTCTTTTGACTAAGGATAAAGTGTGAGGCGGCCCTCGAGTCTCGTGATTCTAGCATGATCGCTTAATTGACTTGTATCTGGCTTGAATAAATTCTTGGATATATTATGCGTATTAACTTAACAAAAAAAGTTATTATTTCCCTCCTTCTTTAAATTATTTTAAAAGTAGTTTATACTGTCTTATTTATATTAATGTGTCGCTTACTGGTAGTAGCACTTTCCAGCCTTACCATGAACTTTGATATGTTTCTCGCACCATTGAGGCATTTATATATTGTAACATCTTCCCAGAGACTAAATAAGCATTTAGCATACTTATGGTCTATCCACCCCAATTAAATCAAATCTACTTCAAAATAATAAGTTAATTTTATTAAAATGAATTATCGATAGCAGTGCTTTCTGACTTTATCATTAATTATCGCTTATATTAAAATTCTAACTTTCTTTGGGTCAAAAATCTGAACTGGTTCTTTTATGAATTATTCTTTTCTCTCTTTTGACAATGAGTTTTGAAATAACATTCGTAAATCAACTAAAAAAAATTCACTTTTTCTTTTCACAATAAGTCTTGAATTAATCTGTAACTCATCTCACACGCTAACAATATTAAGTAATGAAGTCCCAAATATTACCTAGCCCTAATGGATTATATGAAATAGATAACAATACTCAGCTAATAAAAAATTGAAATGAGAACCAATAAGACTTGAACTTGAATATAGTATCTAGATTCAAACATAAAAAATCATAGCTAAAACTCAACCAAAACTTAACATCTTCGAATCTTATCAAAGTCTTTCTTTAATTTAAGGGTAACTTACATAAAACACATATTTTTAGAAGCGAATTATATTTTTTCCACCACATTCCCATCGTGATACATCCCAAATCACTTGGATACATCCCAATCCCATCGGATACATCCCAAACCACTCAGATACATCCCAAATCCCATCGGATATATCCCAAAATATCCGGACACATCGATATTTTTGGTTTGACCTCTGATACATCGGCATCCTATATGTATGAGAGGGGTTACAACATGTATATGAGGGGTTGGGATGTAACCGAGGTGAGGTGATGTATCACAAGGTGAGGCGATGTATCTCGAGTTGAGGCGATGTATTCGAGTGGTTTTTTGATTAATATGTGGTATATTATGTAATTAAAATAAAGTAGTGAGAGAATTGATAAATATGGTAAAGAGGTATGTCTTTTTAGGTATTTTAGCCAAAAGATTAGCATGACAACTTATTCAGTTGATCCATATTAATCTATGATTAAGTCAACATAACAGAAAATTGGCCCAACAAACTCAACCTTTGGAGATCTTTTCGCTAACGAAATTACTCTCCCTTATCTTATGCTCTTTTCCTCTTTATTTTTTTTCTGCTTTGTATAAATGTATCTGTTTCTTATACCAATTTTACTTTAAATTTAACTATATAAAATCATGACCATACTTCATACTATAACATAAAAAAATATTAATAACACATGTGAAATTTTACCAACATCATAATATTGGAATCAAGTCATGCATAAGTCGAATACTACATTATACAAATAAAGATTGAGGGTTACATCTTCTGAAACATAAATTGCAACAATAGCCGCTACAATCTACTGATTTTAAAAGCTAACTGATAGCTAACTTTCAAGAGCCACGAATACGAAATCACGAATAAAACCTCAAAATATTTTTTTGTTTGTTTGTACTCTCTCGTGTTCTCTCTTTTTCTTCTGGTATAATTTGTTATTTATTCTGTATTCGAACAATAAAATAGAAAAATAGTATTCTTAAACAATAAAACAGTAAGCAAAAATAATTTACAGAAAAACTCTGGAAAAAATAAAGAATTTAAATCGAGCCCACTGTATTCACAGTGTGTCCTTAAAGAAATTATTTCCCTCTATGTACCCGAGGTGTTGAAATATATCCTCTTAGGATAGAATGATTTACTCAATGGAGTAGCGGTATCTCAAACGCCGGTGATATCGAACTCACTCGACAGCAGTAAACCACGCAAGAATTTTATGAAGTGCAAGAAGAAAAAGAGTAGAATATCAGAAAATTTGTAAGGAATATCTGAAGGATCAAAGGGTATTTATAGCCAACAAAGTGTTGCTTCATGAATAGAAGCAATGGTTCAAAAAGGATGCAACTCTTCGAAAGAGATGAACTGCTTCGAAAAAGTCACAATGATTTAAAAAGGTACAAATCTTCAACTGAAAAATCACACCCTTTCACCATCCATTTTTCTTTCATTTCTTTTCATAAAACTCAACATGATTTTGTATTGTTTCTCTTATTTCTCTAATCTCCCTCTGTTTCTTTTCTCTTTTTCTTTATCCCCTATCTTTCTTGTTTTCTATATTCTCCCCTCCGTGTGTGCATTGGTGTGTTTAAATAGTATTGTAGATGTTTTTTTTTGGTACGTGTGTGAGTGTGTAGTGGTGTGAAAGTGTGTGTAGTTGTGGACAAGTTAGAGTGGGAAGTGGGAAAGAAAGGGGAGTAATGGATTGTTAGTTTGGGGATCGTGGGGGTGTTGGGTAGTTTAGGATCTCTCTCTTTTTTTAATGTAAGATATAAATAAAATATAATGGTTAAAATATTAGCTAACTATTTTGAACTAATAAAAATATAAAAAATCTTAATAACTAGTCCTAAAAATATAATTAAGAAAATATTAAAATCACTAAATTATTTATCAAAATTAAAATTTAAAAAAATTATATTTTTTGAAATTCTTTTTTTCTATTGAAAAATAAAAATAAAACTTATCCTATAAGATGACTCTCTTTTTCTGGTTTTCAAATCTTTTTAAATAATATTATTAAAAATAATATAAAATCAAAGTATCTAATTTAGACCTAAAAGAAATATTTAATCACTAAAAAGTATAAAACTTTTAGATTAAGTCAAAAATAGGTGTTCACATAATGTCCCTTTTTGCTTGAAAACATGGAGAGTTTTTAAGCAAAGAAGTAAATGACGTGACTGATTTTTAACGGAAGCATTTATTCAAAATAGGGAAATAGAAAAACACAAAGGAGGTTTGACCGAGCTCTAGTTTTGGAAAGCCTACATATCCTTGGTAATAAAAGAATCAGGTCATGTGTAGATTAAGCAGGTGTAGGGATGAAAGGATGAGTTGGAGAGTCGAGTGAGGTCCCATCGAGATTCTAGTCTGTGGCTCTTGTTATTACATAAGAAAAATGAAACTAGAAAGGAAAATACAAGATCCTATCTACTCTACTTGTCTTGACTCTCTTCCTTTAGATGTTTCTTTTGGACCTTCAGTCATCACCTCACCTTCTGTCGGTGGGTATCTTGATCTCAAAATTTGATCTTGAAGTTAGGATTTAAGACTTGAAGTTGTAACTTAGACTGAGTGATTGATGCTTCTCCAAAGGACAGTTCATAGAATATTCTTGGATGCTTATTTTCTTGATCAGATACTAAGAAGATGTATCTTGAGACATTGTGCAACTATATGTATCAATACAGATTCTAATTGTCTTAATCATTGAACATTATTTTCTTTTCTAATTAGAGATCGGGTTCCATTCCTGAACATAAAATATATGCTTTGCTGAAAAACTTGCAAGCCATCAAAGACAAACAAAAACTACTAAACTTTTCTGCCCTACTTTGCACTAGAAAAAATTGTGAGTTATTAATAAAGCTATAACTAACTACTCTAATGGTAAGGAAAATAATGATAAAAAATTAATATAAGTACAAAAATAAAATAAGATTTTTGTTTTCAATAATCCAATCAAGAGATGTTGTACCTTGTGAAACCATGAAAAATAATTAGGATCTTATAATGACCCTTCTGGTCATTTACGCGTTTTTGCCTTTCTTGTACTGTTAGAGCTTGCATGTAGCAGCCCCAAGTTATTTATGACTTGCTGGGACTGGTAGTTTGGTGTCCAGAGCGTCTGTTTGGTCTTTAAGGCTGTTTCCTTATTTTAGAGCTTAAACTTTGAAAATCATAGAATTCGGTCAATATTCTTGGTAATCATGCTCAGAATCAAATTCCAGCAGTTCCATTAGCTTCAAGCATGGGCTTTGGTCTAGGTAGACCTTTTGTCGAGATCCAGGAGTTATTCAGCTTGGAATTCTCTCTCGTTCTGTGTTTTCAGGCCAGTTAGGCTTGTTGGGTTAACTTTGATCAATATTTGGAGAAGACAGCCTCGGATGGAAATTTCGTCAACGCTGTTAGCTCCTAAATATCGAGTTTAGGCTAGAGGGATCATTGGTTTGGGTCCCGGGTGAGCTAGGCTCATTTGAATGTTCGGTTGGTTTTAACTAGTGTTGACTTGGGTCAACATTCCTACGAAACAACTTCATATGGAAGTTTTGTCAATTCCATTGAGTCTAGAATGTCGTTTCCACTCTAATAGCATTATTGGTTTTTGAATATCAAATTCCGATTGAGCCCGAAAGGCCCCGTAGAAGTTTGAGTTTTTGCTGATTTTTGTTGCAGGCCGGGCCTTCAGCGCCAGTGGCGCCCAGGCAGTGCGATTGCGCTAGCGTGTGTGTTCCATCAGTTTTGATGGCACTGTGCCAGCGCAATAGCACTCCAGCGCTCACCCACGTGCTTGTGCGATTGCGCACTTCTGGCGTGATGGCACCGAGGTGCCTGGCCCCCCTCTAGTGCGATGGTGCTGTTTTAGCGCCAATGGCGCTGCCCTGCGGCCAGCAGCTATAAATTCCTTTCCCCTTTATTTTTCCAGCATTGTTCTTGTATTTTCCTAACTCCAATTTGATAATTCTCTCTACCAAATTGCTCTCATCAATTCATTTCCTTGGGGAGTCCATTTAGTTGTGAGATGTTAGCTCTTCCTTGTCCTTGGTAAGTTTCCCTCTTTTCCTAAAGTTGCTTCTTTTCCATTGTTGCAAATCCTAATTATTGGTGATTCCTAAAGCTTGGAGTTTTTTTTGTAGAAACTGCCCTCTTGAGCTTTGCATATTGGTGGGTTTAGAGTTTTCACTTTCTTAGCTTGTTTCTCTTGTTATGGTAAGTAACTTTTGATTAATTTCTGGATTTATTTCTTGAATTTTTTATCTTTAAATCCTTACTTGAGCGGGCTATTTTGTGCCCCTTCTCTTGGCTAAATCAGCTCATTTTTGGAGCACACACTCTCTCGATTGTTGTGATCATCGTGCTTCTTCCCGTTTATGATTTTGAGTTGTGAGCTTGCGGGCCCGCTTTTGACCTGAATTTTGACATGGCTATTACTATAGAATTATTGGTATCATTGGTTTTGTTTTAATGCTTAGATTATTATATTGATAGTTTTTTCATGATTTAGAGCTTCCTAGAGCAGTTCAAGCTTGGACGACACTGTCCCCGCAGCTAGTCATCGAACGACAGATAGGTTATGGTTTCCCCTATCTAGACTCTGCGTATATAGTCTATAACTGCACTAATTAGTATCCTTGGGCGGGTTGTTATAGGTTGGTACCCTCAGAACTTGTCTGCCTTTTTATGTCCGCTTATTTCATATGTTATTTGTAGTATTCGTGTAGTATTGTATATTATCTTGTGTTCCTGTGCGGCCTTTTATTTACTCTGGAACATAGAGTGTGGGTTATTTAGTAATGTGGATATGGGTACTTAGGGTTTAGTTATTCCATCCTAGGGTTGCACTTGTGAGCTATTCTGACTATGCTTATCTGGTAGTTGGGTTTTTATCACGACTTGTTCATATTGCTTCATGTTTGATTATATATTGGCTTGCTTCCCATCCTCCCCTTTATTTTGAGGTTACTGGTATATCGCCCTTTTCTTTAAAATCTCTTTTATATGTACTGTTGTTGCAAGGATCCCAGGTGAGCCCTTTTTCCTTCTTTCACCTGTGTTTTTGTGTATGTAAATCTTCTGTGCTAGCATGTTATACTCCTAACTCTTGATTGATTACTCTTTGTGTTGGTTCCTTGTGCTTCTTCTTTGTTTCTGTGATGTTTCCTTCTATTCTGCTTATTACTGCTTTTATATTTTATATGCACTCAGTCGGCCGATGATGCCTACTAGGTACCCATTGCTTAGTAATTGGTGCTCATACTACACTTTTGCATCTTTCTGGTGCATATATTAGTTGAGTTTTTGCCTTCGATCACGTGGAGGCTTATGCAGATTTTGGATATTCAAGACTTAGGTGAGCGCTTGATGGTCGGGGCTTGACCATATCTTCTCTTTTATACTGTTACTCTTTGTATATTCGGAGATAGTTGTACTTGTCATTTTGTTACTTCTAGCACTTGTATTCTATTAAAAGCTTTTATACTATCGATACCAAGTTTTGGGGTTGGTGTAGCTTTCTTGTATATATTCAGGTTCTGCTTCCGCTTGTCTTTACCTTATTCTACTTCCGCTTATTTATGATTATTGTGTGTATTGGTTAGGTAATAGCCCATTACTAACCATTCCGGGATATAGAAATGGGTTCGCCTACTGAGGGGTTGTTGGTTCAATCATAACCTGAGAAATCGGGTCGTGACAGCTTGGTATCAGAGCCCTAGGATCACTAGTATCGTGGTACAGAAGCAAGCATCTAAATAGAGTCTTGTGGATCAGTACGATGATGTTCGTATCCTGTTTGGGGGAGGCTACAGGGAATTGTGTGGAAAGGTTCCATCTTCTTGTCTCCTTATCGTTCATTCCTGGCTCTAGTGTCTTCTAAACTTTGGTTGTTTCATTCTTTCTCAGATACCTAAGACGAGTGCGACCGTAGGTGATGTCGAGGCTTCTGTGATTGTTGTTTTAGTGCTTTTGTCAGTGCCAGGACTTCAGAGTTAGAGCGGATTTTATCAGATAGGGGTTATGGGGTAAGCCTAGCCTCCGGTAGGGTTTCAGGATACCCCAATTCTTTAGGACACCGTGGTTAGGATTCTGAGTCCTCTGGTTGGTGTTTTAGTACCTGGTACTTTGAGAAGTGCTTCAGTTATGGTCGAGCTTCAAGTTTTTAAGTAGGGTAGTATGTCGGTGTTGGAGTATGAGGCGAGGTTTCATGAGATGGTTAGGCATACTGCCAGGTCTGTGCCTTCGGAGTTTGATAGCGTTCAGAGTTTTGTTAGAGGTTTGATTTCACCACTCCGTTTGGCGACCAAGCATTTGGTCACATTTACGATGACCTTCCTTTAGGTAGTGGATCATTCTTGGGCCATCTAGGGTTTATACCACGATGCTTTTGGCGGTAGTGCTATGAAACATCATCCCCAGGACAGTTCCCAAGGTTCTCAGACTCGAGATAGGGAGTTCTCCACCAGACATAGGTTCTAGTGCTTCTTATCTACCCGGCCAGTTTTAGTTACTCCACAGGTTTTAAAGGGTGGTGGTAAAGGACATATCGAGTAGAGTGGATTTGGTACGGGTCAGGTTCATCGAGGTTCACTTTCAGGTTGTGTAGGTCGTGGTGGCCGATCAGGTTCAGTGAAATCTCTTTGCCTATATGTACCCAGTGGGATTTGCTTTTAGTGCAGTGCATGTGGGCACTTTTCTAGGGATTTTCCCATGATCCCACCTTCCAGTCAGCAGGGTCAGCAGATGTTATCTCACAGGGATCCAGTACCACCAGCTAGAGGTAAAGTGTAGGGTAGTAGGGGTAGTCCCCAGGCAGTGTGCAGGGTTGTAGGGGTGGTCCCCGGTTGGTTAGAGATGGATGTCAGCCAGGTAGTTCAGGTATCCGTCCAGAGTCGACCAGCACCATGCATCGGGGCAAGACTTTCTTGGTCACTATCTTAGAGATTCTCCCCGGCGTGGGATGATTGAGCCTTCATCTTTGACTACTCAAACCAAAGTTAAATCCCGTCAGTCTAATGCCCTTCTTGGTGGGCCAGGGGTAGAGGTTCCCGATGATATTTCTCTAGGTACGACTTTGTTTACCTTCAGTTGGTGATAGCCTTTATTGCATTGTGATTCTCCCCTTTTCGTGTATTTTCTTATGTGCCTTTGTGTTTTACTTATTTGATGTTTTACTATTGAGTTTGTAGTTCTATTCGTGTGTTTTCGGTAATTTGTCTCTTTTTAGTAGTGAATAGGGGTGAGATGTCCCAGAGACATGTTTTTCGAGGTTGTAGCTCGTGGGTAGGTTTTGTTAAGCTCGCTTTCTGTTCGTTGTGGTTCTAGTCTTGTTTGGGTCTTCCTTTCTAGCGGTCCTAGATGGTTGTTGCCTAGGCTGTTATCTAGCATTTGCTAGAAGTCCTTGTGTTGGTTTGGTGTGATATCGGTGGTAGTGCCAGAGTTTGAGCTCCCATCTTAAGTCGAGTGGTGTTGGTTATACTGGTGAGCATTGGTTAGTTTTGCTTTTCTCTGGTGATCTGAATCGACCTTCCTTAGTGTTGGGTTTGGTAAGTTAGCAGGTATGGTTTGTTTTCATGGTTCCTTCTGTTCTAAGTCTAGATGAGTTTCTTTCTGCCCTCTCCAGTTTCGGTTGATGAAATTGAGTTTCATTGTGGCATTGTAATCGAGTGTTTGGCTATAGAATTTCTGGCTAAGTGTTGATTATAGCTTCGTGGTTAAGGCTGACTATGGAATTGTGGCATTACGGTTGGATTTTGGCTATACTATTTTTTGTTAAGTAAGGCATTCGGCCTGCCCTTGTTCTATCGTATCAAGTGTTACCGGTAAGAGTTGTGGGAGCTAAAGGGGTAACTCTAAGTTTCATTCGAGTAAGAATTTGCAAGGTTTGGTGCACCCTGAGAAATGGTTTTGTGTGGGTTGTGAAGGAGGGTGATGACTCCTTGTGTGCATGTATATGTTCTAGTAGCTGATCGAGGTGACGACTGAGGGTTTGCTTGGTCTTGTGTGTTAGTGGCTGGCGTCTACCAAGTTCAGATTGTGGTGCCATTTTCTTTGATAGACTCAAGGTCAGAATTCCTTCTAGTATGAGATTGAGGTAGTGGTCATTTCCAGTACTACCTTTAGGGACTCGTTGCATCAATTGTGATTTCCTTGTTATACTCATTGAATGATCCATGTTTTGGTAGTATCTACAGATGGGAAAATTGTGGATTCAGGGCCTAGTTAGCTCCAGTATTATCAGTATTCTTCAATAGCGTATTTAGTCTACTCATGGGTTTGACAGGAGCATTGTTTGGTAAAATTGGTGATGGATTTCAGAATTGTTGCTTAGCAAACTACTTCAGGTGGTTCCTGGTTGATTCTCTTCGGTTGCAGCTTCTTGGGTTTGAAGGCAATGATTCAGACAACTTAGCTTCCCCATTTTCAGTTCTGGAGTGACAGTTGGCTTTGGACACCTAGTCCTTGGCTAACCTTTGAGTTAGGCTGGACATCTTATATTTCAGCAGTGTCCTAGATAGTATGAGGTTCCTTCTACCATGCTTGGACAGACTCAGTGGCATAAGTTTGAGAATTAGAAGTAGTGTATTATGTGTGATCAGATAGTGCGGGTTGAGACTAGCGAGGCTATTATGGGTTCTAATGATACTTTGAGGTTGGTGGTCGCCCTTGTATTCCGAGGGTTTGGAATCTTGATCAGTTTTTTCTTCAGAGGCTGCCTTTTGTGAGGGACTTCAGCGTTGGTTAGACTCTGCCGGTGTGAGCCATGGGTTGTGGTGTCTTTGGTACTTTTGGAGTTGGTGGTTTGTATGTGGGTACAGTAGACAGAATGTTTAAGATTGAAGGTTTATGAAAAATTTTGATAGCTAGATGGCGACCTTAGGCATTAGGCACCTTTCCTTTGCCTACAGAGTGTTTTACTTGATATTCGTGGCGTGGTTGAATTCCTTCTGAGTTGAGACTAGTAAGGTTATCTCAAATTTGAATGGTGTTTGAGTAATTAGAGCAGTAGCGGTGCTTCTAGAGCTTTGAGCTTGATATTGGTTACAGACTTCGTGGTAGGCTTACCACACTCCTTATGGGGTTTTGGTTTTGGTTGGGGTCTTTTGGGAAGGTTTTCCTGGTTCGTTCATTTTCTGTTGATTAAGACTTGGGGCGGTTGATGGCTTTTCTAATAAACTTGGTTGTGGTTTCGAGGATATGAGTTCTGTGTGTCAACCGCCTTGCTTCTCTGATTTCAATGTTGTGTCGGTGCTTTCCGGTTGTGATTCTTGAGATTTAGTTTGGGTTGGCAAGCCCTTGGAGTTCTGTAATAAAGGGTTGGAATCTAGGTTGGCCAATATGAAGGTAAGTCCTGCACACACCCCTAGAGTTAAATTCAAATATTCGAAATGAAGGAACAAGAGAATATACCAAGTGGGATTTTAATAATTCCATTTATTCTTCAATAACTAACTTCGAATTTCAATCTCAAGTATCAACAATGGTGTTTTTCAATACAAAAATTAAGAAAAACTGTACTCTAACTCAATCCTCAATGGGTAATTGAAATTCTGATGTATATTCCTTGCACAGTTCCCGTAAAAGGGTCTTGGAAGCTTTCCAGTTATGCAACAACAATTCTGAATCATTTTTCCCTTTGGCCACTTACGAGACCACTTGCAAAGGCATCACCGATTGCCCATGCTGGCTTGCGGCACGTAGGTGCCAAGTCATCAAAGTTGTAAGTTACCTTCCTCCATTAAACTCATCTTCGCTAGCACCTGCGATCGCCCTTGGAAACTTGCGGTGCATAGGTGCCTATAATGTAAGGGAGTGCCTCAGCCTCCTTGTGCGCTGACACCTGTGAAACGCAGGTCCCCTCAAGAAATATGCATGTGAACTCACATATCACGGACAAATCTTTGTTCTTCTGGTCATCTCTTGACTTGGCTTCAATTTTTAGCTCATTTGGGTTCAAACCCTCTTCTTTATTTATTGATCAAGAGTGCCTGCATATAAGATAATTGTCATGACCTAACCATGGGCTGTACAGACACCTACTCTAAAAACCTAGATAGGAGAACCCTTACCACCAAATGAAATTGGTAATGCAGAAATCGAGGTAAACATGAGAAAATAGCCTATTTTAATATTGGAAAAGAAAACATGTACAAAATTTTAAATATAGTAAAACCTTTACAACTTGAATAAAACCCTTCCTAGAAACTAGTCCAAATAGGTACAAGTGCTCTAAAGGAGAAAATATAAGTAAAAGAAGAAGACACAACTTCCACCATGGAAATGAAGAGTAGAAGCTGTTGGAGATCACCGTCGTCATGTACCTATAAAATGTCATTGATTCTGCAACCAGATTATACCCAAAAAGGTATAGCAATAGTAGTATTAGTACAAACAACATGTACTGGTAGGTATTATCGGTCGACCCGAATTCACCGCATACCATCGTATAAGATATCAAGAGAATATGTAATAAGATACAAGAAATCCAGTCTCTCATCATCCATCTTTACTTTAGTACTATTACTACTAATACCTGTATGTTCTTCCCCAAGTCTTCCTACCCGGTTCCGCTGCCAACTGCTGACACTAGAACCTTTCCAGTCACACTTAATACTAGACTTCCCAAGTCACACTTAAATTGTAATACCCCAAAAATTTTAAGCAAAAGACCCAAACCATTTCCATAAGTTTAATTATCATTTCTCTAGTTTGTTGAGTGCTTTGTATGCGAATCATATTCATAAGAAGCTCCTAATAACAAGTTATGTTGAAAGCACCCCAACTGATTAAGTTGTTCTCATGTAAGATCCAACTAGGGTCAACTTCAAATGATCATTACTACTAGCATATAAAGAATTATATGGCCTAATAGCCACCAAATTAAATATCTTTGAGTCTTCTTTCCAACGCCACCAATCATTCATTAATTTGAGTCTGGAGTTAAAAGTTATGCTCAGTTTACCAAGAAGACGTTATTCTGCCTAGGGTGACGACTCAGCGTGATGAACTGTCACACTTGTGATGATTCATCAAGGCAAGTCGTCAACATTAAATAGTGAGACCAAATTTTTGTCATTTTTTGATGGTTCGGAGTGATGACTTGTCAAGGTTCTGATGGTTCATCACCTGAACCGTGAGGCAAACCCGTTCTGTACTGTTAACGCATTTTCAAGGTTTTGTTTTGGTCTTTTCCCACTCTTTTAACACCAAAACTACGTCATTTTGGCCTACCTAAACCTGATATTAAGCCTAAACTACTCTAAATCCCTCATTCACTCATATATTGATTGACCCTTAACAAAAAAATAGAACAAAAGCGATTCTTTTCTTCTCCAAACTCTCAAGAACCCTAAGGAGCAAGAGACTCAAAGTTTAAGGTTTTCTTCAAGGTTCTTCCTCAAACTCTAAGATCAAGGTATGTAGAGTTAATTATTCAGTATGGGAACCCCGTCCTCCCCACAACCAAGTTCAATATTAGTTTCAATCCACGAATCAAGTTAGAGTTTTTGAGAAGTCAAGATCCTTAAGTTTAATTCCTTATCTCTTGATACAAGTCTTTAAATATTTCATGCTTATTATCATAAATTCTATGAATTTGGATTCTCTTCCCTGGATTGATTTCTACCTCATGTCTATTAAATTTTTCAAGAATTGTCACGACCCGAGGTTATCCCCTAGATGTAACACGGTACTTAGGACCACAAGGATCCCAAGCTAACTCTTGGTCATAGCAGTCTCAAGCATACATAAAGGAAACGTAGCGGAAGCATCAAGGATAAAGGCAACATAGCATAAGATAGATAGCCGAGTCAAGAGATAAGACACCCCCGAAGGGTTACATACGGTCTTTGTCTGAAAGCCTCTAGTCATAACATAAGGATTTGCTAGGACAAGACTCTAGCTAACTCGAAGTACAGAAATGAAAGACCAACAAAGCTAGAAACATAACTAGTCCTCGACCTAAGAGGACTCACCAAAGCTAACGAAGAATGGCTGGGAACTCTAGCCATGTTTCTGTGAGGGGACACCTGAATCTGCATCATCAAAAGATGCAACACAATATGCGTTAGTATTATGAAATGTACTAAATATGTAAGCGATGCATGAATCATGATAAAACAGTTTAAACCATGCCTAAGAATTGACTTGTCTCTAAAAGAAGGTCCATAAGTAAATACCAAGGTATAAAACATGAAACATGAGATAAAGCCTAAGTTTCATAATATAGATTCTTATAACTTCATAGCTTAAAAATAAACATGTGGGAGTTTATTTTAACCGACATAAACCATGCTGAGCAACATGGAGTCTGATGTATCCGCCCCATCGAAAGGACCCAATATACCTTGCCAGGGTATAGAGGCATGACATGTGGCATGATCACTAAATTTGATGCCCAATAGAGGGGACTTAGAACCTATGGGGGCACGTAGTTCTGAGACCATGGGTACTCTCACCCGGTCTAACTCGGTGCTAAATATTACTCCCAAAACGTATAACATGTGCTAACATACATATGACATATCTGATGCCAACTTAGTCATAACTTGTTCATACTTGTTCATAACCCGGACCGTCATACTACTCATGAGTTTTTGTTTAGAAAATGACTCATGAGCATTGATGGAATATCGGGTGTCTTGTCTTGCATAATACTTCATAACATAGAAACTTACATACTTCATGACTTGTAAAACTTTGCATGACTCTAGTTCAATTTCATAATACATAGATTTTTCATAGAATATAGGAACTAGGCATGCATATGCTTGAAAACCCATAAGGGACATGCTATCAAAATCCAATTTTCTTAAATCAATCTTCATGCATGTAGGAATTTCCATGGTTAAACTTCAATTCATGAAATAAGAGTTATCATGTAAAAACCCATGTGAAATCATGCATGAAATCATGCAATTTGATAGAAATTTCATAACCAAATCATAAGAAGATCATATTTAGCAAAACCCATAAGAATTGGAGAAGAACCCTAATTTGAAGATCATGAAATCCAAATTTGAAAGGGTTTTGGGCACAAGGGTGAAAGGAACCCATTATTTATTAGCCACATACCTTGGGTGAAGACAACCCACTTGAATGGAAAGACTTAGGAGACTTGAACTTGAAGCTTGATACCTTGAGCTTGAGAGAATTATTTTTCCTTTTTGGGAGGTGAATGAAGTATTTAGAAGAGACTTAGGATAATAAGAGTGAAAACCCTTCTTGAAATAGTCAAAACGGCCTCACTTAGGAGTTAAAAAGGGTGGAAAATGACCAAAAGTCCTCTGGGATTTAAATAAGAAAAAGCTAGGAAATGGTCGGTCTCAGGGACCACGGGTTGGTCAACGGTCCGTCGTCCAAGAGGATTGACTGTCAAAGGGATCCGTAGTTTGACTAGACGAGTCTGGAAGCTTCTGGATCTCAGGTACTACGGGTGAAACTATGACCCGTTGTCCAGAAGGACGGGGCGTCCTATAACCCGTTATTTTTGGGACCTGAAGGGGAGGTTTCTGAACTCTAAACGATGAGTCTCAGTCTAGGGTGGGATGACGGTCCGTCATCCATAAGGACGGATTGTTCTTCTACTCATATTCTCTGGGACTCTTTTATGTGGTTTCTGAAACTTAGACGACGAGTGCACAGGAAGAACCGTGGTTCCAAACCACGAACCATCAACTGACTCATCGTCTCTAGAAACTTGAAATTTTTCTGCGATTTTAACTTAGACAGCTGAATAGGTTTCCGAGGTGTTACAATATCTCCCTCTTGGAATCATTCATCCTTAAATGAAGACTAAATAAGGAAAACTGAGGAGAAAACAACCCAACCAAACATCAAAACATGGAAATCAAGGAAACGTCATGAAAACTGAACTTCTCAACTCGAAAACATGATAAACTAACTTCATAAAACGGGGATGCATGCTAGAATTATAAGAGGAACTAGTGGAATAGAATCAGAGGGACATACTATGGAGGAAACTAGTACCTCAAGCTAAAACTGGATCGGAAGAAAAGAGATGAGGATATTTGGCCTTCATGGCCTCTTCCACTTCCTAAGTAGCACCCTCTACAAGTTGATTCCTCCAAAGAACTTTCACTGAAGCGACTTATTTGTTTCTCAACCTCCGAACCTGACGATTAAAGATATCCACAGGAATCTCCTCATAAGTGAGACTATCCTTCACACCCACATCTTCCAAAGGAACAATCAAGGTTGGATCACCAACACACTTCTTCAACAAGGAAATATGGAAAACTTGATGAACCGCTTCCAACTCTGTTGGCAACTCTAACTCATAAGAAACACTACCAACTCTCCTCAAAATCCGAAAAGGACCTACAAAATGGGGACTAATCTTTCCTTTCTTGCTAAACCTCACCACACCCTTAATGGGTGACACCTTTAGGAAAACCCAATCATCAACTTCAAATTCCAACTCCCTTCTCCTCACATCTGCATAAGATTTCTGTAGACTTTGAGCGGTCTTCAACCTTTCCCTAAAAAGCTGAACCTTCTCCATAGTCTCATGAACTGAATCTAGACAGATCAAAGCTGCCTCACCTACCTCAAACCAACCAATAGGAGACCTACATCTCTGACCATAAAGGGCCTCATAAGGAGCCATCTGGATGCTAGAGTGAAAGGGTGTTGTTGTAAGCGAACTCGATAAGAGGTAAGTGATCATCCCAATTACCTTTTAAATAGATCACACATGCTCTCAACATATCCTCCAAAGTCTGAATAGTATGCTCTGCCTGGCCGTGTGTCTGAGGATGAAAAGATGTGCTAAGCTTCACCTGGGTACCAAGGCCTTTCAGAAATGATCTCCAAAACTGAGATGTAAATTGAGGACCTCTATCAGAAATGATAGACAAGGGAACACCATCCAATCGGAATTTCTCGCAAATGTAGAGTCTGGCATAATCATCCGTTGTATCCGTAGTCTTAACAGCCAAGAAATGGGATGACTTGGTCATCCGGTGAACGATCACCTAAATGGAATCATGTTGCCTTTGAGTACGAGGCAACCCAGTAATAAAGTCCATATTGATTGCTTCCCATTTCCAAGTGGGAAGGTCAATATATTGAAGCATACCACATGGACTTTGATGTTCCACCTTTACCTATTGACAGTTGGAACACTTAGCCACAAACCCGACATGTTCTTCTTCATACAATTCCACCAAAAGACTTCTCGTAGATCACGGTACATCTTAGTGGAACCCAAATGAATAGATTATCTAGAACTGTGGGCCTCAGACAAAATATATTGTCTCAACCCATCAACATCTGGCACATATAAGCGACCCTAATAACTAAGCACACCATCTCCCCTCGAGAGAAAACCTCAACCCTTTGCTGACGAACTACACCCTTAAGCTGAAGTAGAATGAGATATTGGTCTTGCTTTGCTTTCACCTCAGCCACCAAGGATAATTCAGCACCATTGGTCACAATCACACCACCTTCGGTCGAGTCTATAAGGCGAACTACCAATCGAGCAAGCCTATGAACTTCTTTAACCAATTCCTTCTTTCCATCTTCAATAGAAGTGACACTTCCCATGGACAAACTACTCAAATAATCCGCCACAACATTGGCCTTAACCGGATGGTAAAGAACACTCATATCATAATCCTTAAGGAGCTCAAGCCATCTCCTTTGTCGCAAATTCAATTCCTTTTAAGTGAACACATATTGAAGACTCTTATGATCGGTGAATAAATCCACATGCGCACCATACAAGTAATGTCTCCAAATCTTCAAGGCAAAGACCACGGCTGCCAACTCAAGATCATGAGTGGAATATTTCTTCTCATGAGTCTAAAGCTGTCTCAAAGCATAAGCAATCACCTTACCATGCTGCATCAAAACACAGCCCAAACTAATCCTAGAAGCATTACAATACACAACAAAATCATCTAAGCCCTCGGGTAGAGCTAACACTGGAATGGTGGTCAATCTAGTCTTCAATTCCTGAAAGTTCTTCTCACACAAGTCGAACCACTGAAATTTTACCTTCTTCTGAGTCAATCGGGTCAAAGGGGCAACAATGGAAGAAAACCCTTCCACAAACCTCCTATAGTAACCAGCCAAACCCAAGAATCTTCTAATATCAGACGGAGATGTAGGTCTAGGTCAGTTCTTTACTGCCTCTATCTTTTGAGAACCAACCTGAATACCATCTTTAGTCACAATATGACCCAGAAAAATAACAGACTGCATCCAAAACTCACACTTGCTAAACTTAGCAAATAACTGCCTATCCTTGAGAGTTTGCAACACAACTCTCAAGTGATATGCATGCTCCTCCTCACTCCGAGAGTAGATGAGGATATCATCAATGAAAATAATCACAAACATGTCCAAATATTGTTTGAACACATGGTTCATAAAATCCATGAAAGCTGCAGGAGCATTCGTTAGACCAAAAGACATCACAACAAATTCATAATGGCCATAACGAGTTTTGAAGGATGTCTTCAGAATATCACGCTCTCGAACATGAAGCTAATGATAACCAGATCTAGGTCAATCTTTAAGATGAAACTAGCACCTTGAAGCTGATCGAACAAGTCATCAATCCTAGGAATGGAATACTTATTCTTGATTGTGACTTTGTTCAATAGACTATAATCAATACACATTCTAAGAGAACAATCTTTCTTTCGAACAAACAAAACTGGGGCACCCCATGGAGAAATTCTAGGCCTGATGAAACCTTTATCAAGAAGATCCTTCAACTGATCTTTGAACTCTTTAAGTTCCGCGGGAGCCATTCTATAGGGAGGAATAGAGATAGGATTCATATGTGGGAGAAGATCTATCCCAAAGTCTATCTCCTAATAGGGAGGGACTACAGGTAAATCCTTGGGAAACGCATCTAGAAACTCATTCACAATAGGAAGAGACTGAAGGGATGGGGTTTTGGACTCTGTGTCCATCACCCACACTATATGATAAACATACCCCTTTGAAATCATCTTCCTAGCCTTAAGATAAGATATGAAATGACCTTTTGAGAAAGGGGGACTACCTTGCCATTCTAAAATGGGTTCATTTGGAAACTTAAAACTGACAACCCGAGTACGACAATCAACAGAAATATAACATGCATACAACCAATCCATACCAATAATGATATCAATATCAGTCATCTCCAACTCTACTAGATCCGCTGAAGTGACTCTATGAAGGACTGAGATAGGGAAATTTTGGTAGATTCTTTTGGCTAAGACTGACTCACCAACCAGAGTAGAAAACAAAAAGGTTCTAAAAGCAATTCAGAACAAACTTCGAACTTACATTCCACATAAGGGTCACAAAAGATAAGGAAGCACCGGGGTTCAACAAAGCATACACATTGAAAGAGAAGACTTTCAACATACTAGTAATAACATCTGGGGAACCTTCCTGATCCTGACGAGAGGACATAGCATAAAGGCAGTTCTAGCGCTGACCACCAGAACTAGAAGTTGTGCTCTGCTGGGCTGGTCTACCTCCTGAAGCTGCTGGGGTAGACTGAGTCCTACCTCTCTGTCCCTTTCTAGATGACGGGAAATCCTTGATACGATGTCCAGGTTGACCACAACTAAAGCAACCCTCTTTAATGGCCAAGCACTCACCGGAGTGATTCTTCCCACACCTGCTACAAACGGGGAAAAAAGGACCCTTAGCAACAATTCCCTGAGACTGGAAATAAGAACCAGATCCTCTACCACCCTGATCATGATGAGGCCTCAGGGCCTGGGTAGGAGCACTAGCAGAATAATGAATGAGGCCTGATGACTTCTTCTGGAACGAGGAGCGATGTCCACCTCCGGACCTCTGATGGCTAAAACCTGATCTCTTGGATCTGACCCTCTTGTTTCCCTAGCCATCTCCCTAAGGTTTTCACCCTCAATATGATAGACATGAGTCATGAGTCGGGAAATGTTCATATCACTCAACAATAAGGTGGACCTACACTCTATCTTCACCATATCAGAAACCCCATATATTTGATCGTACGGGTCCGCTACCAAGGAGGGAGCATACCTACACAACTGAGTGAACTTCAGACTATACTCTTGACACGACATCGAACCCTGTCTCAAATTCACAAATTCTTCCACCTTCGCTTGCCTCAACTCACGGGGAAAGAACCTATCATGGAAGGCTCTCTCAAAACACTCCCAAGTTGTGGGGATTGCATCCCTCACCCTAGCCTCTTTCCATTGCGTGCACCAAATATGATCCACATCCTTGAGTTGATAGGATGCAAGCTCAACACAATCAACCCCAACCACTTGCATAACTTCAAAGATCTTCTTTACCTCATCAATAAAGTTGAGTGGGTCCTCACTCACTTTGGAACCCCCAATTTCAGGTGGGTTCATCCGGACAAAGTCGCGAACTCAGGCCGCTACCCCACCTTGAAGGTGAACTGGGGAAGGAGCCGGCTGATTGGCCTGAGTGGCCAAAGTCTATGCTAGTAAACGGATGGCATTCCTGAACTCCTCATTCATGACATCAAGAAACAAAATGGGAGAAACAGCATTCTGAGTGGCTCGAGGAGGCATAGCACGTCGAGGAGGCATAATCTGAAACGTACAATATGAGGATTAGAGGGACATAAGAGTTAAGCTATATCGCATGACATGATAATGAAAGAAGTGAAGTTTTCTAAGACATCTCATAGCTTCCCTTTCATATGTGTGGCGCGCTTCACACACATGAAAAATACCCTACTTGATGCGGCTTTCAAACATCCTAGGACTCTTGAACCTGAGGCTCTGATACCAGTTTGTCACAACCCGAGGTTACCCCCTAGACGTAACACGGGACTTAGGACCATAAGGATCCTAAGCTAACCCTTGGTCATAGCATTCTTAAGCATACATAAAGTAAATATAGCAGAAGAATCAAGGATAAAGGCAACATAGCATAAGATAGATAGCCGAGTCAAGAGATACGACACCCCCGAAGGGTTACATATGGTCTATGTATGAAAGCCTCTAGTCATAACATAAGGAGTTGCTAGGACAATACCCTAGCTAACTCAAAGTACGGAAATGAAATTCCAACAAAGCTAGAAACATAACTAGTCCTCGACCTAAGAGGACTCATCAAAGCTGACTGAGAATAATCGGGAACTCTAGCCACGTATCTGTGAGGGGACACCTGAATCTGCATCATTAAAAGATGAAGTGCAATATGTGTTAGTACTATGAAATGTACTAAGTATGTAAATGATGCATGAATCATGATAAAATAGTTTAAACCATGCCTAAGAATGAACTTGTTTCTAAAATAAGGTTCATAAGTAAATACCAAGGTATAAAACATGAAACATGATATAAAGCTTAAGTTTGATAATATAGATTCATATAACTTCATAGCTTGAAAATAAACATGTGGGAGTTTCTTTTAACTAACATAAACCATGCTGAGCTACATGGAGTCCAATGTATCTGCCCTATCGAAATGACCCAATATACCTTGCTAGGGTATAGAGGCATGACATATGGCGTGATCACTAAATCTGATGCCCAACAGAGGAGACTTAGAACCTACAGGGGCACATAGTTCTGCGACCATGGGTACTCTCACCCGGTCCAACTCGGTGCTAAATATTACTCCCAAAATGTATAACATGTGCTCACATACATATGACATATCTGATGCCAACTTGTTCATAACTTGTTCATACTTGTTCATACTTATTCATAACCTGGATATCCATGCTACTCATGAGTTTTTGTTTAGAAAATGACTCATGAGCATTGATTGAACATCGGGTGTCTTGTCTTGCACAATACTTCATAACATAGAAACTTACATACTTCATGACTTGTAAAACTTTGCATGACTCTAGTTCAATTTTATAATACATAGATTTTTCATAGAATATAGGAACTAGGAATTCACATGCTTGAAAACCCATAAGGGACATGCTATCAAAATCCAATTTGCTTAAATCATTCTTTATTCATGTAGGAATTTCCATGGTTAAACTTCAATTCATGAAATAAGAGTTATCATATAAAAACCCATGTGAAATCATGCAATTTGATAGAAATTTCATAACCAAATCATAAGAAGATCATATTTAGCAAAACCTATAAGAATTGGATAAGAACCCTAATTTGAAGATCATGAAATCCAAATTGAATTAGGGGTTTTGGGTACAAGGGTGAAAGGAACCCATTGTTGATTACCCACATACCTTGGGTGAAGATAACCCACTTGAATGGAAAGATTTAGGAGACTTGAACTTGAAGCTTGAGACCTTGAGCTTGAGAGAATCCTTTTTCTTTTTTTGGGAGGTGAATGAAGGATTTAGAAGAGACTTAGGATAATAAGGGTGAAAACCCTTCTTCAAATAGTCAAAACAACCTCACTTAGGAGTTAAAAAGGGTGGGAAATTACCAAAAGGCCCCTAGGATTAAATAAGAAAAAGCTGGGAAATGGTCGGTCTCAGGGACCACCGGTTGGTTGATGGTCCATCGTCCAAGAGGACTGACCATCAAAGGGATCCGTAGTTTTACTGGAGGAGTCTGGAAACTTCTGGATCTCGGGGACTACGGGTGAAACGATGACCCATCGTCCAGAAGAATAGGCCGTCCTGTAACCCATTATTTTTGGGACCTGAAGGGGAGGTTTCTGAACTCTGAATGATGAGTCTCAGTCTAGGGAGGGATGACGGTCCATCGTCCAGAAGGACGGACCGTGCTTCGACTCGTCTCTCTGGGACTCTTTTCTGGGGTGTTTCTAAAACTTGGACGATGAGTGCACAGGACGAACCGTTGTTCCAAACCATGAGCCATCAACTGACTCGTCGTCTCTGGGAACTTGAAATTCTTCTGCGATTTTAACCTAGACAGTTGAATAGGTTTCCGGGGAGTTACAAGAATCTTGGTGAATTTCCTCTTATGAATCTGAAAATCTATTTGATGTTTTAAAGTATTGATTAAGTTTTCCCTGAAAGTTTTTTTAAAAATTACAAGTTCATGTTCATGAAAAGCTTACAAAGAATCTTTATGTTATTATCATGTCTTGATAAGAGAAAAAGGCTATTTAGCATGATTTTTAGAAAGTACTTTAAGACTTATGTAATGATCATATAGTATATTTTAGGAGGACTATTTAGCACCGATATGGGTATGGGTTTAGAAAACACATGCCCCAAAACTACTTTGCCACCGTAGGATAGGATCGTCCGCAATTAGGGCGACTCCTCTATTATTTATAGCCTTCAGGCTCAGCTTTGGGCTCCCCAGTTTATGTTTCATCTTATGCCCCGATAAGGTATAGGATGTCTCTGTCAACGAGGGCAACTTATTGGGTTCTGGCAACGTGGATAAGACGTTGTACTCCATGATGTTCACATGATTTATATCGGTTAATAGAAACTCCACAAAAATAAAACTTACTTATTTTAAGATAATATATGGTTGGACGAGGCCACTAGTTTAAAAAGAGTTTTATGAAGCATTATTTTTTTAGTTTTGTCCAGACTTCAATTATTCAGATTTCAGTTTCAGATTTATTTATAAGAAAATATTTTAAGAAAGTTTTACTTATATTACTTTAAGTTTCAGCATTCAGGTCAGTCATTCTTATTTACAGTTATTTAGCTCTATCTATGGTTATATTATTTATGTCTCAGGTTTTCAGCTTTATCAGTTCAGATATTAGTACTATTTCACTTTACTGCTTTGCATACCAGTACATTCAAAGTATTGACGCCTCTTTTTTCAGCTATATCATTGGACGATGTAGCCCCAAGCTTTCAGATATGCAAGTTCCCGAGTAGACTCTTCAGTAGGCTATGCCATCAGCTTGAGTGAGTTCTCATTATTATCAAAGATTTAGCAGTATACCAGTCATCAGTTTGTTATGTTACATAAAGGTAGTTGTATTCAGAATGTAGTAGATTCTTCATAGACAGAGTCAACTCAAGTCCGTTGTAACCAGTTTCTTTTAAAAATTTTATTATTTTAGTTAATAAAAGTTAATATTATTTTATTTCATCATTTTACAAAGGTTAGCCCATATTTTCCAGCTTCCGCAATTTATTTCATTAAACGTTTAGCTTTAGGAATTGTATGCCATACCAAGTGGTTTTCTCAGGCCATTCATAGTTTCGGGTGTCAGTTACGTCCAGGGTGTAGGCTCAGGAAGTGACAAACTTGGTATCAGAGCACAGAGTTTAAGTGTCCTAGGGTGCTATGAAGCCGTGTCGGTAGGATCTAGTTTATTGTTTTGAGGTCCCCACTTCTATAAATGAGGGACTACAGACATTTAAGAAAATTTTCTCATTCTTTCTTAATCTAGATCATGAAATAAAGTTGTTCCCTAAGAAACTTGTGCAAATTCGTGTATTGCTCCAAATTCATCCAACTAAGCCTCATCTTCGAGGTGGTACAAGTGGTAAAGCTCAAACTCTGATCATGGTGGTTTCCTTAGATAGAGCCCGCAAAAATTTATGAGACTACACAAGGGCTTGAGAGGATCCCATTAGTGCTTTTATGTGTATTGATTCAAAGGATTACGCCCATGTTCTTATGAATCGTGCATTAGAGCCAGAATAAGAAAAGTATCCGGAATTTCTCTTAGCCATATTTTAGAAAGCACCTTTAAGGTGAATGAAAGTATGTGTTTAGAGTTGCAAGTAGTGGTTTGACCCGGAAATAGTGTGAGTAATGGGATGATATGTTCTTAAGTATTGGTTGAATTGTAGTAAGTGTAGTGTAGATTTTATGGTAGTATTTAGAGGAGTCGTTGCTTGTTATAGTGTTTGATAACTTGTCAATGTGTTACTATATATCATATATATAGGCTCCGAATGGAAGTAAAAAGTAGTTAAGAATGGATAGAACTAGGCTGCACTTTGTAGCTTTAAGGAAGAACCCGTTGATGTTTATAGAGTTATGAAACTAGTTTAGACAGATGATTAAATTAGTAGAAGTGTGTGTGAAAGGATGTTGTGCGACCATTTGATTTAAGTGTTAGGTTATAAGTTTGAGTTGTGAATGATCACTTAGGTAGAAAAAAAATGTGTTAATTTTGGGAATTTAATTTACATGTGTTGATGTGTCGTTTGTGAGAAGTAAGTTGTTAAGTGTTAATATGTTATATGAAATCATTAGGTAAGATGTAAAGGTATTGGCTAAGTCTAGAGGTTAAGAGAGCCTTAGAGTGTGAGGGAAGGTAAAGAGTGTTTAAGATGGTGAGTATGTGTGGTTACGTGTGGTCCTGAGTGGTAAGTGCCATGTATGGCTAGCTAGTGAGTTGGTATTGTTAAGTGTGAAAGAAGCTAAGGTGGTTGTAGAGAGTGTCCCTAAGGGTGAAATTGAGGGATCTATAGATGGTTAGTGTTGAGTGTTTTGAGTATGGTGGTGCTCCCGTTGACTTTAGAGGAAATAGTTTAGTGTATAAGATTAGTTTGGAGACTTAATCTAATAAATTTTGAACTAAGGGGGAGATGGTGAAGTAGTAAGCAAAGACTAGTCTTAAGAGACCAAGAGTTTCCCATCTAGGAGTTAGGGCCTTGTTAAGTTGCGATTACTCTTGCGTGTGCATCCTCTCTTTATCTTGGTCAAGCTGCTACTCTATTCTATCCCTTGCATATTATCACCTCTCTCAGATCATGTTCAGTCCCTAGAGAAAGAAGAAAAATCCTACTCTTGTTGTGGAATCCTAAACAAACTCAACGTCTCCCATGTCGTAACTTTCATGTCCGAAGGAACTCATGCTTATGAATGGTTTAGTAAATATCTTGACCTTTGAGTTGATGAATCTTAGTTCAAACTAGTGTTTATTTCCAGCCAAAGAACATGGTAATGGCTTGATTCGTTCATTCATTTTAGCGTTAACCATCATTCGAGGATGAATGATCCCAAGGGGGAGATATTGTAATACCCCAAAAATTTAAAGCAAAGGAACCGAACCATTGCCATGAATGTAATAATCATTTCTCTAGTTTGGTGCGTGCTTTGGATGCAAATCATGTTCATAAGAAGCTCGTAACAACAAGTTATGTTGAAAGCACCCCATCCGATTAAGTTCTCATGTAAGATCCAACTAGGGTCAACTTCAAACGATTATTACCCCTAGCATATAAAGAATTATGTGGCCTAATAGCCACCAAATTAAAGGTCTTCGAGTCTTCTTTCCAACGCCGCAGACTGTGCATTAATTCGAGTCCAGAGTAAAATGTTATGCTCGGTTTACCAAGAAGATGCCAGTCTGCCTAGGGTGACGACTCGGAGTGATGAACTGTCACATTTGTGATGATTCGTCAAGACAAGTCGTCAGCATTAAACAGTGAGACCGAATTTCGGTCATGTTTTGATGGTTTGGAGTGATGACTCATCAAGGTTCTGACGGTTTGTCACCTGAACCGTCAGACCAACCCGTTCTGCACTGTTAAAGCATTTTCAAGTGTTTTTTTTGGTCTTTTCGCACTCTTTTATAACCAAAACTACATCGTTTTGGCCTACCTAAACCTGATATTAAGCCTAAACTACTCCAAATCTCTCATTCACTCAGATATTAATTGACTCTTAACAAAAAAAATTGAACAAAAGCGATTCTTTTCTTCTCTAAACTCTCAAGAACCCTAAGGAGCAAGAGACTTAAAGTTTAAAGTTTTCTTCAAGGTTCTTTCTCAAACTCCAAGATCAAGGTATGTAGAGTTAATTATTCAGTGTTGGAACCCCGTCCTCCCCACAACCAAGTTTAATTTTAGTTTCAATCCACGAATCAAGTTAGGGTTTTTGAGAAGTCAATATCCTTAAGTTTAATTCCTTATCACTTGATAAAAGTCTTTGAATATTCCATGCTTATTATCAGAAATTCTATGAATTTGGATTCTCTTCCCTGGATTGATTTCTACCTCATGGCTATTGAATTTTTCAAGAATCTTGGTGAATTTCCTCTTATGAATCTGAAAGTCTATTTGATGTTTTAAAGTATTGATTAAGTTTTTCCTGAAAGTTTGTTTAAAAGTTACAAGTTCATGTTAATGAAAAGCTTACAAAGAATCTTTATGTTATTATCATGTCTTGAAAAGAGAAAAAGGCTATCGTATCTTGAAAGTTAAAGCAAGTTATAAAGATTTAGAGCCAAGGCTCACAAAGATAAATATGTTCATGATACGATATTTTGAATCAAGCATGATTTTTAGAAAGTATTTTAAGACTTATCTTATGAGCATATAGTATATTTTAGGAGGACTATTTAGCACCGAGATGGGTATGGGATTAGAAAACACATTCCCCAAACTACGTTGCGACCGTAGGATAGGATCATCCGCAATTAGGGCGACTCCTCTATTATTTATAGCCTTTGGGCTCAGCTTTGGGCTCCCCAGATTATGTTTCATCTTATGCCCCGGTAAGGTATAGGATGGCTCTGTTAACGAGGGTGAGTCATTGGGTTCTGGTAACGTAGACAAGACATTGTACTCCATGATGCTCACATGGTTTATGTCGGTTAATAGAAACTCCCCAAAAATAAAACTTACTTATTTTAAGATAATATATGGTTGGACGAGGCCACTAGTTTAAAAAGAGTTTTATGAAGCATTATTTTTTTAGTTTTGTCCAGACTTCAATTATTCAGATTTCAGTTTCAGATTTATTTATAAGAAAATATTTTAAGAAAGTTTTACTTATATTACTTTAAGTTTCAGCATTCAGGTCAGTCATTCTTATTTTCAGTTATTTAGCTCTATCTATGGTTATATTATTCATGTCTCAGGTTTTCAGCTTTATCAATTCAAATATTAGTACTATTTCACTTTACTGCTTTGCATACCAGTACATTCAAAGTACAGACGCCTCTTTTTGGCGCTACATCATTGGACGATGTAGCCCCCAACTTTCAGATATGCAGGTTCCTGAGTAGACTCTTCAGTAGGCTATGCCATCAGCTTGAGTGAGTTCTCATTATTCCCAAGGATTTAGCAGTATACCAGTCATCAGTTTGTTCTGTTACATAAAGGTAGTTGTATTCAGAATGTAGTAGAGGCTTCATAGACAGAGTCAAGTCAAGTCCATTGTAACCAGTTTCTTTTAAACATTTTATAATTTCAGTTAATAAAAGTTTATATTATTTTATTTCATCTTTTTACAAAGGTTAGCCCATATTTTCCAGCTTCCACAATTTATTTCATTAAAAGTTCAGCTTTATGAATTATATGCCAGACCAAGTGGTTCTCTCGGGCCATTTGTGGTTTCGAGTGGTGGTTACGTCTAGGGTGTAGGATCGGGGCGTGACATAAATACTAGACTTCCCAAGTGACACGTATTGCTAGACTTCCTAAGTCACACTTAATACTAGACTTTCCAAGTCACACTTAAATACTAGATTTCCCAAGTCACACTTAAATACTAGACTTCCCAAGTAACACGTAAATACTAGACTTCCCAAGTCACACTTAAATACTAACTTCCCAAGTAACAGTTAAATACTAACTTCCCAAGTCACACTTAAATACTAGACTTCCCAAGTCACACTTATTTCATACATCTGACATCTACGTACGATCTGGACTACCATCCCTTGTTCAGGTCAACCTCTCTAACTGATGTGCCAGAATTGCACGACACTTTTAACGCTTAAAACTAAGGATTTTTGGGAGTTCTTAAGTATATTTTGTTGGATTTGATGTTGTTTATTGCATGTACAGGGAAAAGTATAGAAAGGACAAAAGTACCAAAAAGTTGCATAAGTTTTGGGTAAAAGTCAAGCCCCTCGGGCATGGGATCTATCACGTCCCGTGGGAGTTGTCGTCGGAATAAACCAGAGGAACCAAGGGCAAAATTCATTCCCCATGCCATGCCACGACGGGTGTCGGTCCAGCCATGGGACATCATAGGGACCTTCGAACTAGACCAGTGGAACTGTAGTAGCTAAGGCCAAATGTGATGAGCTGCCATGATGCCTGTGAGAGACACGATGGGACATCGTAGAGCCCATCAGAGTTGAACAATGGGGATAGAAGACAAGGCATACTAGCCGATGAGATAGCCATAACAGTCTTCACATCTATGATGTCCCATCACATCAGCCCATGGAATCAAGGCAGAAGACATGGAACTCAAACATGAAAAAGCCTGATGCGCACCCACGATGCCCGTCGCATCTACGACGGCCCGTGGGACATCTCATTTGAATTACCGCATCCAGTCAATCGTAGAATAGTTAGAATTTGGACTTTTTGTCTATAAATATTTCCCCTTAGGTTTTATTTCGGGGTTCCCAACATTGTTTAATATTGTTACATTTTGCATGTGCTTTGGAGACATCATAACGCAAGTTCTTTAGAATTAAAGTTTGTTCATGATTTATTGAAGTGTTTTTGAGATTTATTCAAGAATATGGATTTCATTACTTCTTCTTGTGAGTATCTACTCATGATTTTTCCAACACATCTTGAATGTTTACTTATGAACATAAGTAGCTAAATCCACAACTAGGGTTGTGGGAACCATAAAGGTTCTAGGGAGGTGTTTATGTATGTATTGTTCTTCCTTTCGCTTTGATTGCTTATTAATGGTGTACAACATTAAAAATTGCCTTACCCTTACTTGTCGAACAAAAAAGGTAATGGATGGGAAAAGGGTTGTTCAACAATGGAGATTTGAGGCTACCAACTCTCATCTAATAGCTTGACCTTGTTCGAGAATAGCTAATCTGGGATCCAGGGTAAGGGTTAGTAAAGCACACATGCGCAGCCAGACCAAGGGTGTGGTGAAATTTATCTATCTGAGGGACCAACTATTTAGGTGAACCTAACTTACCGATTTTGCATTCTAAGCACCAAGATAGTTTACTAAGTACAACGCCTTACAAAGTTATGATCTCATGGGGAACACTACCCTAGTCACTTCTCTTATTGATACCAACTTCTGAAACTGTTACTTGTTATGAATTTAAGTTACGATAAATATTTGTTATTCAAAACCCCTCTTCCCAGGGAAATAAATGGCTAAAAATGCAAGTAAACACTAATCAACCATAGTTCTACCATATTCCCTGTGGGATCGACCCTAACCTTCGTTGGGTTCTATATTTGAACAGCGACTGCTTACACTTCTAAAATGAGGTGTAACTTAGGCGTATAAAATTTTGGTGCCATTGCTGGGGAGCTCATTCTTCATTCAATAGTCATTGTTAAAAGTGTCGGTAGTGACCACAAAAACAGGCCCAAAGAGAAATCTATTTATGGTTTCGGCTGAGATATTTACCGGGACACCTCTAACTAGGACGCTTGTTTTGATCCTTTTTGGGCAAGGACGGAAAAACATGGCTTTGTTTGTTGAAAGGTTCATTTCGAAAATCTAATTAAAGTTTCCGAAATATTTTCAATTAAAAGCAAGAGTTGCCACTTAGTTTTTATAAAGTCAAAATCAAGAAAAACTTATAAGAATTTTTAAAATCCCAAAATAGATAAAGACTTTAAAAATTAAGAGATTAAGGGTAAGGGTTCAAGTTAATAATCTTGGAAGGGTGTTAAGGCACCAAGAGTATCCGCTAACTCGCGGTTGCCTGGGCTTGTTTGTAAAACTAACTTGTTGACTAACTTTAAAAACGGGATTGATTTTAAAAGACAGTTCTATATATAAGAGGGTTATCCTATAAACAGAATATGAAAGAGTTTGTTTTACATAAAAGAGTTGATTTTAAGCAATTAAGCAAGTGAAACATTAAGTTATTACATAAAAAAAATATTTATAAGAAATGTTGATGTCGTTTGGGGATAATTTAACTACGTTTTACTAAGTTAGTTCAATTATACAATTAAGCTAATCAACTAAGTAAGAAGACATAATTAAAATATGTTAATCTAGTCCTAATACTAGTGTGTGGGCCCTCTTTAGGCCCACCGCCATGTTTACTTTGGACTTAGTCCACTTTTCATCTTTTAGCCCTTTGGGCTATTGCTGTTGTTGAATCTCATGGGCTTGGCCCATTTTTTATTTATTCAGTCCATTTGGACTATTCTGCTGAGGTAGCGCTTGGGCTTGGACCATTTTCTTCTTCAGCTGCTTCTCCTTCTTTTCAACAACTTGGCCCTTTGGGCTTTGAACAAGCTGGTCCGGATAGTTGTTAGGCTAGGCCCAACTGAAGAAATGCAAAGGGGGATTTATGGAGTCCAATTGGACTCCCCCATATTTCATGCATAGAAAGAGTAAAATAAATGAGGATTAGTACGTGTCTTAACTAAATTAAACAAAGAAAATAATTCAAACAGAAATATACACCAATGCGCAGGTATTTATACCAAGTTAAAGCATATGAAACAAGGACATTCATACAATAAAATCGCTAATTTTATCACTTAAGAAATATACTTTATAAGACTTAGGCATTTTCAAACACTTATAGAGGCTAATTATTCTCTAGAAATCATAAGGGGGAGGAATTGGTTCAAGCAAAACGTATATACTCAGATGCACAAAAATGGTATCACATATACATAAGGCACATATTCAGCACTTTTGATCATATCTAGTCACTTTCAACACTTAAATTTAAACATAGAGGGCAGATTCCAGATAATTTAAGCAAAAGGACTAGTTAAAGAACCTAATTTAGAAATCACATATTAATCACAGACAAATCAAGAAGGTTGGACAGGTATTTAACACTGATTACTAGTATAACTAATAGGTAATCACTCAAGAACACAAAGAAGGGGTATGTGAGAGAGCTATTAACATGATATAGGCCGAAATCATCTCATGGTCCATACAGGTAACATGTAAAGCAAACAGGGAAGTGGTCATCTTGATGAAGATGAATCAGAGGAACCTACAGGGGTGAGGAACATGTCACAAGGAGGCATGCCTCACCTCTAGTTCTCTTCCATGACACAACAATCATGGAGTTCAGATTTTAAGATTTAAGCTTATTCTAATCCATGGTCAATAGGCTCACATACAGCCATCTAGCAGGATTGAATCATTAAAGGGAAGAGGGAAGGGAACAGGGTAGAAGATAGAAAAATGAGAGTTGAACAATAATAACTATTCTAACAGCAAGTCTAAAGCTTATAGCATTTTCACATGACAAAGAAAGAATCAATAGCAGTCATGAAGCTTTAAAAGGGTCACAGTGTTCAGAGATTGCTATTCATACTAACTTAAACATGAGAGAATGACAACGAAATTTAACCAATTCATACACACAAGTTAACATCATCTTATAACCATTTTGTCATTAACAAGGCAGTAAAGGGAAAAAGGAAAAGGAAAATAGGATCTCTACCAAATTGAGGAAAACAAGGGAAACAGGAAGGGGTTGAACATTAATAAACAAGTATAACATTCATATACATGTCATACAAATCCAAACAAGAATCAGTAGGACTTATCAGCACTCAAGCTAATCTAGACATCATCCTAAGTGTAAGAAAGTAACACTAACAGTTCATGTATACAAGTTGGTATCACACACAGCAAGAAACAGTAAGGAAAAAGAAAAAAACTGGACCAGAATAAGACCAAAGAAAATAAGGGTAAGCAGGAGAGGGTCAAGCATTTATACTTGAACAGAACCAGTTCTAGATCTTAATGCCAGACTCATACTCATTAGATATCACATAGGTCGAACAAAGTTAGTAAAAAAAAACATGAGATTTACTAGGAGAAATCAGTGTTCCAAGTTAACCTAAACATGGGAGGGTGACACTAGGATTTATACACACAAGTTGACACCACATAACTTGGTTAGCACAGATAAAGCAGTAAAGGGGAAGAAACAGAGCAAGAACAAGATCAAAGCAATTTAGGATGAACAAGAAGGGGTCAAGCATTTATCATGAAGCCAATCCCTAATCTTAATAACAAATTCATGTTCAAGTTCCTGGCATTTAATCATTATATAAGTCAAACACAGGATAATGAATTCAAGGGGTTTATACAGGGGAAGGGAAAACAAGTTTAAAAATCATCACAAACAACCATGAGCAAAACATATCAACACTTAATCAATACATATACGAAATATCAGTTTAGGAAAAGTTGGTAAGACAATAAGAACATGATTATGAAGAGGGGTTGGGGAACAAACAGGAGAAAAATCAAACATTTTATGAAAAAAACATGACAGGTTTTACATCATAGCATTCACATCTTTTAGCTACAGATTTTAACTACGAACTCTCATTCACCTCTACTGTTTTAATAAATCAAACACAGCTAGTGAGGATCATGGTGTTTCTAAGCAAGATTGCTACTCAAAATCATAATAAAAGCCTAGAACCGAAACACATATCATAACATAGAAAACAAGACCAGAAATCCAGATTGGTTCAGCTTGAACATTTCATTACAAAAATAAAGGAAGGAAAATAGTAAAGAGAGGTAGGTGAGGATTATACCTTTTCTAGGGCAGCAACTCGGACCTCGAACTTCACCGGAAAGCCTTACCACCACCAGATTAATATCAACCCCGTTTAGATTTCGAATTTCTTAGTGTTTTCTTCCCCAACAGCTGACTGGTTTCTTGAGGTTAGAGAAATGATTCTCCAGAACCCCCAATATTTCCCCAAAAATCAGCTCCTTTTCATACAGCTAGGGGGCGTATTTATACGGAATTTTGGGTGAAAATGGGGGGGAAAACCAGAGGGGGTTTTTGGGTATTTTCTCAAGGAGAAATTCAAATTCTTTTGATGGATGAGCTTGGCCTACAACGGCTTTGTACGAACTTGTACCAATTTGAGCCCAAACGCGAATATAACGCCACCTAGCCACTTCTAGAGGATTCTCAACAATGCCAGCACAATTTTGACGAAGATCTTGGACGGTATTTCGGAATTTTGACGTCGTTGAGCATTGTTTGAGCTAGGAATCATTAGGGAACATTGGAGAAACATTTAGGGGTTTTACTGGTTTTTATCATTTGTTGGAGACGACAAAGAGAGAGAAGAGTGAAGGGGTGTACTGGGTGAGCTGAGGTGTTGTACGAGGCACATTGCTCATACAACATGGAGAGTGAGACACGTAAGAGGTGAAGAAGATGGAGGGATGAGAGGCGGCGTTAGGGTTTTGGTGGGTCTGTTGAGAGAAAAGAAGAAGATGAGGCTAAAGGGTCGTTTGTTAACTGAGAGAAAGAGAATGAAAAGAAAGGGTGAGAGTTGGGCGGATATAGGGGTTAATGGTCTGGGTCGGAGTGGGTTTAGGGGAAAAGGTTGGGCTGGGGCGGCTGACAAAGGGGTTGGGCCAGCCGGGTCGGTAATTTGCTGGCCCAAATAGCTAAAAAATAAATGGGGGTTGCAAGGGGTATTTAGGATTTGGCCACATTTTGCAAAATGTGGCCATTTTAACTTAAAAGCATAGCCAAATTGAATATAAATGGGTAGTTAGGGGAAAAGGTTGTGCTGGGGCGGCTGACAAAGGGGTTGGGCCAGCCGGGTCGGTAATTTGCTGGCCCAAATAGCTAAAAAATAAATGGGGGTTGCAAGGGGTATTTAGGATTTGGCCACATTTTGCAAAATGTGGCCATTTTAACTTAAAAGCATAGCCAAATTGAATAGAAATGGGTAGAATTAAATAGAAATTGTCTATAGTTAAAATAATAGGCTTAGAAATAAATGGATTTAATTAATTTAGAGCTTTATTAAATTAATACAACTAAAATAATAAACATATTTGACACATAATCAACTCTTTAATTAATTATAAAAATCAATATTCAATTAACTCCCATTTGAATTAATTTTGGAGAAAAATTACAGGTTTAGCCTTTTAAAGAGATTTTCTTATAGAATTGAATTTTGAAATAATTCTTTAAGTAATTTATATAAATTTCATATGTAAAATATGAAAAAATATAATCATCATTAAGAATCATTTGTAAAGCTGATTTGAAAATATTTTATCCCTTTTTGTCAAAACCATTATTTCGAGAATTATTTGAAAATTTTAAAAGCTCCAAATTAATTCGTAATGTGGTGGGTAAAAATTGGGTGTCAACAGCTGCCCCTCCCTTTGGGTAGGGTGAGTGTAATGAACCCTGAGCAAAGGGATTTGACGTTCCCAAATTTTTGTCCGACCACAAGTCCATCCTCGGGAGGTGGTTGGTTTTAGCACGAATTTCAAGGAATTTCAAACTTTCTTGGTTTCAGAGTACGGAGAGACCGGAAAGCTGGGGAGTAGTAGGATTGGGGGGAGTTAGGAATGCAACTTAGTTTTCATCATAGTGCCCGCCTACATATCCCAGGACTCAGGGAATCAAGCTGCTTGTAGTTTGACTCAATCGGTGGAAAAGGTAATCTTTATGTTAAGACGACCTTTGGCTCGGGATGAGTGATGAATAAGTTGAGCTATAGAAAAGAGGCTTGTAACCTCTCAACTATGAATGTGGTGCACTTAAAACCCATAAGTAATATTTTCCTAGACATAATTTCCAAAGCTCGAGGTGTATCGCCACTCGGATTTGAAAGGAAAGAATATTGCTTCCAATGCGGGTTCAGAAAATACCCTGGATGCGGAACCAAGACCCAAAGATAGGAAATACCCACATGACTTCTGATAGGGGTGTGGTTTGATGGTGGTGGTGTGTTGTTCCTCAGTTCGCGTCCAAAGAGTTTGATGTCCCTCTCCGTACTGTGTCACAAGTTGTTGCTAAGAAAAAGTTCCACGTTGTGATGCATCCTTTTTGGTGTAGTCTGCACCTGTGGTTTTACTTTTGAGAATTTCATCCTTCTTGGATTCTCTCGACAATATCTCGAAACCAAATGGTTAGTAGTAACAGAATTCAGCAAGGAGAGATAGCTTTGTACCTCATTTTCCTTTATCTGTTGTTTCTTGATGAAGATGGCGTCCTTTCCTGTCTCTGTTTTAGGAAATGGCCGCTTGCATGACAATCAAATGTGATAGCCTTCTTGTCTATCAGATAATATTGCTTGTGTAGCAATTTTTGAATGATGACGACCTTCTTGATTGTTTAAGGGCATTCTCTTGAATGCGGTAGCCTTCTTGGATTTTGGCGGTGGTCTTTTGCATATATCTTTGGGGTAGATCTTGCGTATCTTCCGCATCGACACAACTAACAGACACTCCTTTGATTGTCAGGCTTTGGGTAATCTATCACATCATCTGACTTCGGATAGAGGCATCTTACAGACGCCTTTAATTTGTCAGCTTTCAAGTAATCTTGCACATTATCCGCCTTTGGATAGAAGCGGCTTACAGATATCCTTTGAATTGCCAATTTTTGGGTAATCCTACACTTTTATCCGATCTTGGATGTGACATGACTTACAGATTTCCCTCAAATTATTAGCCTTTGGGTAATCCTGCACAATATCAACGTGGATATGTCGCGGATTATAGATAACCCTTGGACCATCCATTTTTGGTAGTCTTGCACTTTATCCAATTTTGGATATCGTTGCGACTTACGCATTACCTTTGAACTGTCAATATTCAGGTGATCTTGCACACTATCCGGTTTCAGATATCACTGCATCTTAAAGACAACTCTTAGTTCTGTCAAGTTTCGGGCAATCTTGCACACTATCCGGTTTCGGATATCGTTGTGACTTATAGATGACTTTCGACCTTCGAATGTTGGAAAATCTGATTCATCGTCCGTTTTGGGTAGAGATAACTTACAGATATCCCTTAGATAATATGCTTCGAACCTTGATGACAGGTGGTAAATAATAGCATTTTCTGGCGATAGATGCTTTCGAATAAGGGTGCATAAAATATCCTTGACGTCTTCTACCTTATGCAATATGGGACATAAATATGCTAGATGCCAGACTTGGCATAATAAATGATAATGATATCCTCAACGTCATACTCTTTTGCCTCACATAATTTCGGATATAAGCATGTTGCATGCCAGATTTGGAATAATGAATGAGGATAATGATAATGATATCCTTAACGTCAGACCCTTTCGTCTCACGTGATTTCGGATATAAGCATGCTGAGGTCGATCCTGCGCAGCTAGTGCGACTTGGGGACGCCTAATGAATATCATCCTCTTTGAAGCCAGCTGGTAGAGGGGCATAATCTTCGCAGGGGATGTGTGTCTCCGATATATGATAATGATCCTCATGACATGCAAATATGAATGGACTTCTCGGCATGATCCTCTTGACGTGGAAATATGAATGGCCCTCTAGGCATGCAAATATGAATGGCCCTCTTGGCATGGTCCTCTTGACATGGTCCACTCGACATGCAAATATGAATGGCCCTTTTGGCATGGTCCTCTTGACATGGCCCTCTCGGCATGCAAATATGAATGGTCCTCTTGGCATGGTCCTCTTGACATGATCCTGCGATATGATGCCATACAATACGATGCAACATAATATAATATGATGCAATGAGATATGTCATAATATAATGCGACACAATGCTATGCCAGGTGATGCAATACGGTGCAATGGGATGCAATATAGCATGATGCAAATGTGAATGCAAAAATGCGATGCCATGCAGCATGATGCAACGTGAATGCAAAATGCGGTGCCATGTAGCATGATGCAATGTCCCATAGGGAAGTCATGAAAACATCACCTTTTGTCTTAATGTTGACTCCTTTGTGGGTACCTGCACTCAAGGCAAATGGTTAGCAGACACAGTGTCGCTTTTATCAACGACTACAGTCAAGATTTGAAAGACTTTAAAGACAGCGTCTATGAAGCTGATCAAAATAATTTTAAAATGCAAGCGAAATGGTCGCACCTGCTTTCAGAGACAGCCATGAATACCATTTTTTGAACATTGTCTGTTCGGGGTGATCTCTGTCTTGCTAGGCATTGGTGGGGAGTGTTGTTGCTCTTTGTTTGGTGCCCCCAATTTTGAAGCTGACCGAGATGTCCTGATCCCTTTTGGGAACTTAAGAACGTTGTCGGGTTCTCTTTATCTGGTAGTTTATGTGAACTACCAAAAAAATTGTCCGCTTTAGGGGCTTTTGCCTCTTTGGCCTCTTCCTGCTGTTTTCGGATTTTCTCTACAAATCTCAAAGCATCTGGTCTCATTGCGTTTTCTTTGAGCATGAGACTATTTTCTAATGTACTTTTGGGAATAACCTGCATCCACAGAAAAATTGTTAGTTTGGTCGAAACTGGTTTGTGTTGACCTCCTTCGATCTTCTGCTCCTGGTTCTGCTTCTCCATATGCTTTTCTAGTCTCAGGTACTCATCACCTTCGACTCTCTCCGGGCCACGGCAGACGTAAGACAAAATCACATTAAAAAAGTAGAACTAATCTTTTGTAAATACTTTTACAAACAAATTCTTTGGAAAACAAAGAGTTTAGAAAGAAGATATTTATTTATTTATTTATTATTAGTTTTTTTATTTTTTTTGGAAATGTCTCTGCCTGTCATGTCATGTACTAGTTCAACGAACGTCCTTTACTCGAGGTCTTTGACATTTCTGACGTACTTCTGGCGTACTACGAAGATCCTTCGTTGTCCTAGCTGGGGAACTCGGAGAGATGATTTTCGAGAAATCTATCACAGCTGGGGATTAATCCATATAGGACTGGGGATTCCTTGAAGTAGACTCTAAGCTCTCGGTGCTGGAAATTCTTCAGAGTTTAATGTTGAACTCTTGAATGAAGCTTGGCAGAAATTTTGAGATCCTTTTCAAAATTTCTGCCCTAGTTAAAGGTTTGTTAGTGGATTTTATTCCTCCCGGCAAGAGGCTTGAGATTCTGTGGGGATCGCGAGATTATTTCTCGGTATTTGCTTTGGTTGCTCTTCGGCATACTCTGCATTCTTGTTGGGGAACTCTTCGGAGTCTAATGCTCTTTGTCTTCTGAGTTTTTGAGATTCCTTTCTCAAAAATCCTGCTCTAGTTTCCATTTCCTGGGTGATACGGACGAACCATTGTAGCATTTGCGTATCTACAAGAATCCTCTTGTCTTGTTGGCAACGACCTTCATCTTCTGGATTTTTGAGATTCCTTTCTTAAAATTTTGCCCCAGTTTCCATTTCCTGGGATGATATGACCAAACCATTGTGGCGCCTATGTATCCCGTTGAGGTAGGAATCAGGTCAAATGTAGTTCCCACACTTATAGTGAGAGATTATTGGAAATAATTAAAGGGATGACCGAGGCCGACGAAGGTCACCTACATATCTCATTCTTGAGAATTCAGGTCAAACGCAGTTCCCAAGGGGAAAGATAGATTTTTCTAAGGGGTTGACCGAGGCCGACATAGGCCGCCTACGTATCTCATTCTTGAGAATTCAGGTCAAACGTAGTTCGTTCAAGAGGATAGGGATGTTTTAAGCTATTACAAAGCATAAAATGATTACAATCAGAAAATGCGATTACAGGGAAATGAAATTAAAGGAAAACTATCCCTAAACAAAGTATCTCTTCACAGCATCAGAATTGATCGGTTTGGTCCACACTTGACCATCCATTTCGGATAGGATCAGAGCTCCTTCGGATTACACTTTCTGGATGACATACGGGCCTTGCCAATTGGGTGCAAACTTTCCTTTGTATTCCTATGGCAAACATGCAATCTTCTTGATATTCTTTTGTTGTCCTATGGCAAACATGTGATCTTCTTTACTATCTTGATATTCTGGATGACATACGGGCCTTGCCAATTGGGTGGGGAAAAATGTGCTTGAGAACCAGTTGTCCTATGGTAAACATGCGATCTCTCACTCTTTTGTTGAATGCACAAATTATTCTTTGCTTGTACAACTGACCATGGCATACGGCACTCATCCTTTTCTCATCAATCAACATGAGTTGCTCGTGACGGGCATGAACCCATTCCTCATTATTCAGTTCGGCTTCTCGAATGATCCGAACAGATGGTATTTCAACTTCCGCAGGTATCACTGCTTCCAACCCATACACTAATATATAAGGGGTCGCCCCGGTCGAAGCCTTGACGGTCGTCTGGTATCCCAATAAAGCATAAGGCAATATCTCGTGCCAAGATCGGTGATGGTCGACCATTTCTCTCAAGATCTTCTTGATATTCTTGTTGGCGGCTTCCACAGCTCCATTCATTTATGGTCGGTATGTGGTTAAATTACGGTGAGTGATCTTGAATTGCTCGCATATTTCTTTCATTAAGTGGTTGTTCAGATTTGTTCCGTTATTGTTAATAATTGACTCGGGGATCCCGAATCGACAGATTAGGTTGTTTTTAACAAAATTGTCTACAAGCTTCTTGGTCACAGACTTGTAAGAAACAACTTCTACCCACTTGGTGAAGTAATCAATAGCTACAAAATGAATCTGTGTCCATTCAAGGCAGGCGGCTCAATGGGATCAATGAAATCCATGCCCCAGGCTACAAAAGGCCAAGGTGCGATCATTGCATGAAGATCGCTAGGTGGTACTCAAATCAAATCTCCATGGATCTGGCATTTGTGACATTTTTGTACGAACTTGCTACAGTCATTTTCCATGGTCATCCAAAAGTATCCAGTTCGTAAAATTTTCTTGGCTAGGGTGAACCCATTCATGTGGGGACCACACACTCCAGCGTGTACCTCTTCCAATAGTCTCGTGGCTTCAACTGAATCAACACATCTTAAGAATCCAAGGTCCGGAGTCCTTCTATACAGGATTTCTCCATTTAGGAAAAAGTTGTTGTCCATTCGACGAATGGTTTTCTTTTGGTTGGCGGTAACATCTTCTGGATAGACTCTAACTTCTAGATGCCTCTTGATATCATAATACCATGGTTTTCCATCTGATTCTGCTTTGACTTGCGCACAATGCGCATGTTGTTCTTTGAGACCTATTATTAACGGATCGATATAATTCTTATCGGGATGTTGAATCATGGAGGATATGGTTGCCAAGGTATCGGCAAACTCATTCTGAATCATTGGTTTATGCTTGAATTCGATCTGCCTGAATCTCTTGCACAAATTTTGAACCATCTTCACATACGACACGATCTTGGGGTTCTTCACAGCCCATTCACCTTGAACATGGTGAATTAGAAAATTGGAATCACCTATGACCAAAAGTTCTCAGACATTCATATCAATAGCTAGTTGGATACCGAGAATACAAGCTTCGTACTCGGCCATGGTGTTAGTGCACGGGAAATAGAGTTTGGCTGTCACTAGATAGTGCTGACCAGTTTCTGATACCAAGACTACTCCAATGCCCGAACCTTTGAAGTTGACCGCCCCGTCGAAGAACAATCTCCAACTGGGGTATGACTCAGCAATATCCTCACCTACGAACAGAATCTCTTCATCGAGGAAGTAAGTTTGGAGCGGTTCATAATCTTCATCAACCGGATTTTCTATTAAATGATCTGCTAAGGTATATCCCTTGATTGCTTTTTGAGTCACATACATGATGTCAAACTCACATAGCAACATTTTCCATTTGGCCAATTTCCCCGTAGACATGGCCTTTTGGAATATATACTTCAGGGGATCCATTCTGGAAATGAGATATGTCGTACAGGCCAACAAATAATGTCTCAACTTCTGAGCTACCCAAGCCAAAGCACAACAAGTCTTTTCTAACAAAGTATAACGAGCCTCGTACGGAGTGAAATTTTTACTCAGATAATAAATTGCTCATTCTTTCTTTTCAATTTCATCATGTTGTCCTAGGATGCATCCGAGGGCATTTTCTGAAACCGATATATACAGCAATAATGGGCTCCCTTCTCTTGGGGGAACAATAACGGAGGACTGGACAAGTAGTCCTTGATACAATCAAAAGTTTGCTGGCACTCCTTGGTCCAACCAGTCGGCGCATCTTTCTTTAATAACTTGAAAATGGGTTCACAAATAACCGTTGAGTGAGCTATGAATCGACTAATATAATTCAACCTTCCCAGGAAACTCATGACCTCTTTCTTGGTCTTCGGGGGAGGCAACTCCTGAATTGCTTTGATCATTGAAGGGTCGAACTCGATGCCCCTTCTACTGACTATAAAACCCAACAATTTGCCAACTGGCACCCTGAAAGCATATTTGGCGGGGTTCAGCTTTAGGCTGTATTTTTCCAGGCGGTCAAAAAACTTCCTCAAATGGGTCAAGTGATCCGAACTCTCGCGAGATTTGACAATCATGTCATCCACGTATACCTCGATCTCCTTATGAATCATGTCATGGAAAATGGTTGTCATGGCTCGCATATAAGTAGCACCCGCATTTTTAGACCAAATGGCATCACTCGGTAATGGTAGATACCCCAGGGGGGAGAAAGGTTGTTTTCTCTGCATCTTCTTCATCCATTAAGATCTGATGGTATCCAGCAAAACAATCCACGAATGACTGCATTTTGTGCTTCATGCAGTTATCGATAAGGATATGGATATTGGGTAATGGAAAGTTATCTTTGGGACTGGCCCTGTTCAGGTCTCGATAATTGACACAGATTCTGATCTTCCCATCTTTCTTAGGAACTGGGACGATATTGGCCAACCAGGTCGGATACTTTGTAACCCCTACCACTCCAGACTAAATCTGTTTGGTAACTTCTTCCTTGATCTTCAAACTTAAATCTGGCTTGAACTTTTGAATCTTCTACTTGGTGGGATCAAACCCTAGATTAATAGGCAGCTTGTGGGAGACTATGTTTGTGCTTAGCCCAGGCATATCGCAATAGGCCCAAGCAAATATGTCGATGTATTCTTTGATCAATATGATAAGTTCTCTTTTTTGTGTTTATGTCAAATGGATGCTGATTCTGGTTTCTTTGACTTCTTGGTCGTCTCTTAGATTGACCATCTCAGTTTCCTCTATATTAGGCTTTTCTCGATTCTCAAAGTCTTTTAATTCCTCTGTCAAGTCTTCGGGAACCATAGTTTCTTCATCATATTCTTCAAAATCATCGTCACCTAGCTCAGTTTGTTCGTTAAGCCCTTGACATGACATGATATTGGCAGGTTTTAACTTATTATTATTGAAACCAAAACAAAACGGGTTAGATAATAATAAGCAAATAAAAATAAATCTTTAAACGACAAATACTTTCAAAATAAGGAGGCTTTCATTTGAAATTCGGAAATATTTACAAACTATGGCTACAACCTATATGAATGTAGGTTCATGCCTTTTAGAAAGCAGTAAACAGTACGAGAAAATTTAAAACATAAAGGGTGGGTCGCGGAGCCTCATCCGGACCGTCGCCAAATTTTGTAAAACAAAGTCTTTGTCTACCCCACCTAGTGGAAGGTATTCAAGGGAGTGGCAACCCAGTTTTGCAACTTCTCGCCGAGTTTGAGGTTCCTGATTGTGGTTGTTTCGGGAGCTTCTTCTGCGATGGCATCACACTCCTCAAACAGATCCCATATTCCATCCTCCAACCAATCGCTTGGAGGGCTGACGCATACTAGAACGATTGATACAAATGAGGAAAAGTCTTGGGCAGTCTTGACCTCTTCTTTTCATTGTTGCTGGCTTCACCTTCTTGGATCACATACCCCAATCCGTGCTTGCTCAACTGTCCAGGGAGACTTAAAGGTTTGATCCGACAGTCAGAGTTTCTTCCTAGCCCCGATCCTGTTTCATAAATGGGAGGCACAGGAATTTGAGAAGTCAGGTCCTCTTCTGTTGCATTCACAATTTCCACCGTGTAGAAGTCACTCCCTCTCGGGACCTCTTCGATTGTGGGACACAGCTGCTTGGGCAACTCAGGTGTCTTCCCTTTCCATGGATTACCACTTCGTGCCCTTCCTAAAAGAACTTTACTATTTAGTGCAAGGTTGATGGCATGGCCGCAGCTTCCTGGATCCATGGCCGTCCCAAAAGAAAATTGTAACTAGTGGTAATATCCATGACCTGTAACTCTGACCGAAATTCAGCGGGTCCCATCTGGATGTGTAGGTTGACTTCTCCAAGGGTATCTCTCTGTCCTACGTCGAAGGCCCTCACATTGACCCTGCTTTGATGGACCTTTCCCAAATTGTATTCCAACTGTGTCAGTGTTGACAATGGAAAAATGTTCAATCCTGATCCATCATCAATCAGTACCATGTTCACAACCTTTTCTTGACTCTGAATAGTGATATGTAGAGCCTTGTTGTGCGTCACGCCTTCAAAATGCAACTCATCATCAATGAAATAGATGTGGCGGCTTCCTAGGACTTGGCTTACCATGGCAGTTAAGTTTTTTGCACTGGTACCCGTGGGCACGTAAGCTTCATTTAGAACCTTGAGTAACCCCTGTCTGTGATACAGGGAACTCATGAGAAATGCCCAAATAGAAATTTGAGCCGGGGTCTTTTCCAAGTGCTTCACAATCGAGTACTCTTTTGGCTGCATTCTTCTCAAAAATTCTCTGCTTCGCCTTCAGTGATTGGCCTTTTCTGCAGACTCTTCTTGTAAGCATCATCTGCCTGATTATTGGGGACATAATATCTCCCAGATCTTGTCATGCCGTGAGTTGCGACGGCTTCAATTACGAACTCTTTTTTAACCGGCACCAACACAGCAAATTCCAGCTTCTCCATGATGTTCAGAGTAGCTACAAACCTTTCTAGTTCCTCAGGCTTTCTGGGGCTTGCCAGCACTATGGAATTGCTTGCAAACCATTCTTCCTCTATTTCGATCATATTTACAGTGGCTCTTCCGTGATTCGGAAGTGGGTTGTTATTAACATTTGGTGGTGCTGTCTATAAGGTGACTACCTTCTGATCGATCAAATCTTGAATCTTGTGTTTCAGATTGATGCAATCCTCAGTGTTGTGTCCGACGCCTCCAGAGTGATAAGCACAATGTCGATCAGCTTTGTAGAAAGAAGAGTTGACGTTACCTGGTTTATGTTGAATGGGCTGAAATAATCCAGCGGCCTTCAGTCTTTCATATAACTAAGTTCGGGTTTTGACTAATTGAGTGAAAGTTCGAGGAACTCTCTTTTCCAAATTTGGTCGAGGGAGACCGAGGTTAGCGGGAGGAGGAACCTGGTGGTTGTTCTAGTTTTCAGGAGCTCTTTGGTATACTGGAAAATTCTGGGGAGGTGCTTGGTAGGTGGATTGCACATTTGGCACTAGAGTTTGGTAGATGGGCTGCGCATTTGGCACGGGAGTTTTGTAGATTGGCTGAGTATAGAAGATCGGTTGAGGGTTTTGTGGAACTGGAGGAGGGGTTGTTGAAACAAGTGGCTTCTTGTAACCAGCTCTGAAGGGTTTATGTGGTTTTGAACTAGGATTGAAAGACACCGAAGATACCTCCTCTCTCTTTTTCTTTGGGGGTCCTGTAGGTCCTGATGAAACCGGGGTTTTGGTGATTTTGCCACTTTGGAGCCCTTCTTCCAGAATCTCTCTGATTTTGACTAAGTAGGCGAACTGGGCTTTTAGCACCGATATCATCTTGTCATAAACTTCCGACTCCTGAGCATGCATAAACACCGCGCTTATTTATTCTTCGGTCATAGCAGGCCGGACTCTCGCGGCCTCTTTTCTCCACTTGTAAGCATAATCTCTGAAGTCTTCATTTGACTTTTGCCTTTTGCGTCCCAGGGAATATCGATCTGGGATGACTTCTATGTTATATGCAAATCTCTGGGTGAAATCTCGGGCGAGATCTCTCCACTTGAACCACTTCTTTAACTCTTGGGAGGCGAACCATTCCAATGCCTCTCCATTTAGACTTCGGCTAAAGAGTCTCATTAGCAGGGCATCATTTCTTCGGGCACCGACCATCTGATCACAATAACTCCTTAGATGGGCTTCGGGACTCCCAACACCATTGAAGATTTCAAATTTTAGAATCTTGAAACCTTCTGGCAAGTTCATCTCAAGGTGAATGCAGAGATCGTCATAGTCGTAGCCTTTCTCATAAGGTGAACTCTCTAACTCTCGAATCTGGGCCATTTTTCTCTTATTTGTGCCATATTGAGGTCGCGTTTTATTTCCATAGCCTTCAACTCTCTTTCTTTCTCTTCATAATGATCTATCTCAGAGTTCTCCTGGAGGATGGGTTATGGTTCTGTTATGGCATGGAAAGTGGGAGGTATGTTCTACGCGGGCAGGGCTGGACATGTGGAATAGTATTTGGGTATGTGGGGGTAAATTATGTGGGTTAACTATGATGGTGTCATTAGGATGGTTGTTTTGGGAGTTGTAGGTGTTTTGTGGAGTGTTCTGGAGGTTTGGAGGGTTTTGTGTGAAATAAGCACCTGGATTGTTGTTCTGGTTAGTATGTTGAACAGGGGGAGTATGGGTCTGGTACTGGGACTTGACAAGGGAGGGGTTATTGTCGACAAGTTCATTTGAAGGCCTGGGAATAGAAGAGGAGGGGATGTCTTTTGGTTGATTTCTGGTTTGCGAAGAATTGAGTGAAGGGTTTTAAGGAGGGGGCTGATAATCGCCCAAATCAGGAGTATCGGAGGCGATTGCCAAGCTAGACATGTCTTTCGCCTTTCGCACTTCTTCCTGCATATTTTCTAATTTCTTCGCAAGCTTTGCGATCATTTCATTATGTTCAGCGATGACGCTGTCTCTTATAGCCAGGGCATTTTCTTTCTCACTATCAGTCATTCTTTCTGCAGACAAGCGAGGGTCAGAGGACGAATCTAAGTGTGCTTTCAAGTGAGTGAAGTAAGAGTGTTCAGCCAGTTTTTGTCAACACAAATCGGTTTCTTTTAACTGTTGAAACGAAAAATAACTCAAAAGTCGCTATGTTAGTTTTTTGTTAGTGAAAAATAATACAAGATATATGGCGAGAAATAAACACATAGGAATTACTTCAAACACATAAAAGTTTCTTTTTGTCAAGGAAAATTGGTCCACAGGTGGTTTTGACTCAATCGTTTCAAAGGACAGGATTTTGTCCGTTGATTTGGGATTAGTAAGTTTTGTCAGGAAAGGTTGATTTTGTTGATCTTGTAACATCTCTGCCTATTGTTCTCCTGAACTCTTCGTTGTCTTCGTCGATGTGGAGAAATGACAATTTCTTTAAGACATGGGTCGGGCCTTGAAGGCTGCCTACGTATCTCATGGAGGAGAATTCAGGCCCTACATAGTTCGAACTTGTGATAGATAAGTTGTCTTATTTCATTTCATCCACTATTCTAAATACAAGGGGAAAGTAAAAGACGACATCAAAAAATAAAAATAAAGAAACTGAAGCTAAAACTCTGCTACTTTTGCTACTTTCAGCTCTGGATGACGGGATCTGCTAGACTCTTCTCGATTTTTTCTTCAAGGATGATAAGGGGGAAACTCCAGCTCGATTTTTCCCATGTCAATGACGTATTCCAAATCAACCCGAAAGTGGTGACAAGTCTCGATATCATGGCCTCCGACCCCTTTGTGGTAGAGGCAAACTTTTTTCCCCTGACGCCAAACCCTGGGCATCTTCCCTGGTCTCCTTTTCACGGGCTCCAGGATCCTGGTTTGGACCAGCTTAGTATAGATTTCATAGTAAGTGTCCTGGAAGACAGTGAAATTATAGCGATGAATCGTCATTTCCTCAGTGATGGGCAGTCCATAGCCAGGTCACAAACAAGGATGGTTCGGGGGGCCCATAGATGGCTTATCTAGACGTTAGTGATCATATGGTAAATCCGGGATCTTAGGGCATTGCATTCATCGATAGTGTGTCCTCTGTGACATGGATGATAGGCGCATTCTTTGTGCTCATTGTGAGGGTGACATCTGAATCCCTCAGATTGGTCAGGATGCAGGACCCCTATAGCTTTCAGGGTCTCATAAATTTCTGAATAGAGAATCACCTTTGGATTTTTGGTATATTCGCGGAAGTGAACTTTGAGGGTGATGGGCTTCCCTCCTGGCCTGAATCTGTAAGGACAAATAGCATCACCCTTGACCTTGGTCCAGTGTCAGACTCTCATGTCAAAGAGTTGGGCCCCTTCAGTAGTGGTCTCCATTGGCACTTGCTCCTTGTCTTCGGGTTCTTCAGTTACTCTTTCCTTCCCTTTGTTGACTTGTTCCAATCCTACAGTGACATCCTCAAACTTTAGGAGCAATTCTTTGAGTTCTAGGTCAAAGTCTGGTTTGGTCTTAGTCTCAGTTTTTCCTAGTATTTGGTCAATCGCAGCAATCCTTTCTTCAGCCTTGGCAGTTTGCTCTTCTACCTCCTTGGACCGAGCTAAGGTAATTTCCATAAGTTGATAGACTCTCTCATGTTTTCTCTGAACCTCCTCCACTTCCTCTCGTATCCTTAGCATTCTCTCTCGCATAGTCACGGCCTCCATTTCAACCTTTCCTGAAAGAACGGAGATTTTTTAGGAAGTTTTTAGAAGGCTTTAGGATTTTTGGAGAAACTTGGAAGACTTGGAGTATTTTGGTCAGACTTTACATAGTGGGATTATATTTTTTGCCTACGGTGTTCTAGAAAATTTTGGCATGGAGCGGACCAATTTTTCCTTGATTCAAGCAACACGCATAGTACATAAAACAGTTTATATCACAATAATATTATGCTAATATCGCGTCCTAACTGGGTGACCTTTTTATGACAAGGTTAGGCCTAGCGAGTTTGAAAGACGTATGTGACGTATCTGAACCATTCTATTGCCCCCTAAAATAGCATGTATATATATATATGGAAACTTCCCTTTTTTAATGGGATAATGCTAGCCGAAAGGGGGATACATTTTAGGGGAAAGGATATTTGCACAAAAGTCACGCCCACGCAGGGGCAAATTTAGGTGAAGTAAAGACATACATGGAAATAAAACCCACGCAGGGGCGAAGATACTAAAGATATGACGTGAAAGGTCCTTCCTCGGTCCTGTTCCTCTCGGATGCTCCGGCAATGCTCCTAAGCTTTAATTGGCTCAACCACATGTCGCTCTAGAGTTTCACCACTTGTTCATGCATAGGTAATGCCCTGGCCTCTAAGGCTTTCCTGGTAATTTTTGAATCAAGCTGGGCTATTCCCATTCTCATATCTTCGAGTTCCTGAGTCAACCCTTCTATAGTGCGTCGATCTTCTTCCTTTTTCTTAAGAAATTATTTCTCTCCTCTATCCATTTCCTCTTGGAGATTCAGTAATTGGAGACGGAGGTTGGGTCTGGAGTCAACTTGTGGTTCTGATATAGATACTTCTGCAACATCTGCCTTCAACCACTGCTTATAGCCATCCACATACCCGGGATCGAACTTGTCTGGGGCCAAAGTCTCTAGACCAATTTTCTCAAGTGTCTTCCAGTTGTGCCGGATCCTCGAAGCTTTCGGGACTTTTTCATATTCCTCATAGTCGATAACATAGCAACCCATGTGAACGGTCGCCGGCTCGATTTGAACCCTTCCAAATTGTCTAAGAACCCTTTGCGGAGCATAAGGTTGGATCCCGCAAATTCCCGGGTGAGGGAGGAAATCTAGATCATGACATTTCACAATTACTTCCTTCGAGTTAAAATCATCGAACATCATCTGCACATTATCTTCTCCAAGATCACAAAAAGCTTGGGCCCATCCTATCTTGTTCCTGTTTTCGGTGCCTTTATCCCTAATCACTTCTGCCAACACTGCAAAGTTATCAATTCCATCTGGGTTGGGAATTTCCTGGCTTCCGCTATCTTTGGCCAAATGCTTGAGAATCCAATATTGTAGGAGTAGATTGCACCCTTGGAAGTAACGATGACCGTTCTTGCATTTCCCCAAAGCTCTACAAATATCAGATAAGATGACTGGTACCAGAGGAAAATAGCTGACGGTGGCTCCCTCTGTCAGGACATGGAACATGGTATGGGCCACCATTATTATTCGGGTGTTGATGCGGAGTTGTTCATTTAAAGGGAATACCATGATTCCTAAAAGAGCGATAGTGAATGCCAAGGCTCGGGTCTTGTCCCACTCTTGAAACATGTAGAATTCTCCTTGGTACTGAGAGAACCCTTCCCTAGTGGAAAAATGGTTGTAGAGTTCTTGAAAGGAGATACTTGGACCCCTTATCCACGGGCATTGATTCTCCGCAAGTGGAAATACTTTGCAATCTGAGTCGGGGTGGGTTTAATCGGTATTAAGATGCCTTGTTGAGGCCTTAATCTCCTTTCATTGGCTGTACCCGCGGTCTCTAGGCAATCCCTGAGTTCTTCTATCGTTGGGGTCATTTCCATCGTTTCGAATTGGAACACCATTTTCTTGTTGTCCCAATACCCCGTTAAAACCTCGATCAATTTTGGCCAGGACTCCATATCTAATAAAGACGCCAAATGTCCCATATAGTGACGGACTTTCCTCTGACAGTTAGGACCCAGATTTATCCACCACATTCGGAGGAGGAGAGGCACCTCTTTTACCATGTCAAACTTGAGGAATTTTGACATCCTACAAAACAGAATAACCTGTTAGGCCCCATCCCAGGACAATAGTCCGGTTATAACACATACGTCTTTCAAACAACACGTAGTTGGATGCTATGTTGTTGGGTCGGAAACCCGTTGACATGTTTTGGTGGTTTACTAATGGACTTAATATCCCTTGGATATTAAGACATCCTAGGCTAATGTCTATTTTCGGGATTTAGTTTTTCTCTATCCTGAGTTCCTAGAATAGGTTTTGAAATTGACCTGGAACCCGGGCGGATAACCCAATCTTGAAACAACAAGGGACCGTTAACCGACCACGGGTCAACTACTTCACTCATCTATTTTGAAAATTGTGCGTTTTGTCAAGAACGACCGCAAAGATTTGCGTAATCGCCTTTTTACCCCTAATGCATTCTAATTCTTTTCCAAGAGAGGCAGAAAATGCCATGAACAGTTTATAATCGCGAAAAAAGTAAACAATTTAAGAAAAGCAATAAAGCTACAATTATTACAATTTTCGAATAGTTAGTCAAACAAGTTAGTTTCAAACAATAAGGTTAGAACCTAGTTGAATTATCCCCAGCAGAGTCGCCATTTTTGTTTTGATCCTTTTCGGGCAAGGACAGAAAAACATGGCTTTGTTTGTTGAAAGGTTTGTTTTGAAAATCTAATTAAAGTTTCTGAAACGTTTACAATTAAAAGCAAGAGTCGCCACTTAATTTTTATAAAGTAAAAACCAAGAAAACCTTATAAGAATTTTTAAAATCCCAAAACAGATAAAGACTTTAAAAATTAAGAGATTAAGGGTAAGGGTTCAAGTTAATACTATTGGAAGGGTGTTCGGCACCAAGAGCATCCGCTAACTCGCGGTTGCCCGGGCTTGTTTGACAAACTAACTTGTTGACTAACTTTAAAAATGGGATTGATTTTAAAAGACAGTTTTATATATAAGAGGGTTATCCTATCAACACAATATGAAAGAGTTTGTTTTACATAAAAGAGTTATTTTAAACAATTAAGCAAGTGAAACAGTAAGTTATTACATAAAAAAACGTTTATAAGAAATGTTGATGTCGTTTGGGGATAATTTAATTATGTTTTACGAAGTTAGTTCAATTATACAATTAAACTAATCAACTAAGTAAGAAGACATAATTAAAATAGGTTAATCCTGTCCTAATACTAGTGTGTGGGCCCTCTTTAGGCCCACTGCCATTTTCACTTTGGACTTAGTCCATTTTTCATCTTTTAGCCTTTTGGGCTACTGCTGCTACTGAATCTCATGGGCTTGGCCCATTTTTTATTTATTCAGTCCATTTGGACTATTCTGCTGATGTAGCGCTTGGGCTTGGCCTATTTTCTTCTTCAGCTGCTTCTCCTTCTTTTCAACAACTTGGCCCTTTTGGGCTTTGAACGAGCTAGTCCGGATAGTTGTTGGGCTAGGCCCAACTGAAGAAATGCAAAGGGGGATTTTGGGAGTCCAATTGGACTCCACCATATTTCATGCATAGAAAGAGTAAAATAAATGAGGATTAGTACGTGTCTTAACTAAATTAAACAAAGAAAATAATTCAAACAGAAATATACACCAATGCGCAGGTATTTATACCAAGTTAAAGCATATGAAACAAGGACATTCATACAATAAAATAGCTAATTTTATCACTTAAGACATATACTTTATAAGACTTAGGCATTTTCAAACACTTATAGAGGCTAATTATTCTCCAGAAATCATAAGGGGGAGGAATTGGTTCAAGCAAAATGTATATACTCAGATGCACAAAAATGGTATCACATAGACATAAGGCACATATTCAGCACTTTTGATCATATCTTGTCACTTTCAACACTTAAATTTAAACATAGAGGGCAAATTCCAGATAATTTAAGCAAAAGGACTAGTTAAAGAACCTAATTTAGAAATCACATATTAATCACAGACAAATCGAGCAGGCTGGACGGGTATTTAACACTGATTACTAGTATAACTAATAGGTAATCACTCAAGAACACAAAGAAGGGGTATGTGAGAGAGCTATTAAAATTATGTAGGCGGAAATCATCTCATGGTCCATACAGGTAACATGTAAAGCAAACAGGGAAGTGGTCATCTTGATGAAGATGAATCAGAGGAATCTACAGGGGTGAGGAACATGTCACAAGGAGGCATGCCTCACCTCTAGTTCTCTTTCATGACACAACAATCATGGAGTTCATATTTTAAGATTTAGGCTTATTCTAATCCATGGTCAATAGGGTCACATACAGCCATCTAGAAGGATCGAATCATTAAAGGGAAGAGGGAAGGGAACAGGGTAGAAGATAGAAAAATGAGAGTTGAACAATAATAACTATTCTAACAGTTTTCTTAATTGAAGAAATAATTGGAAAATAAAACACATGACAAACAAAGAATCAATAGCAGTCATGAAGCTTTAAAAGGGTCACAGTGTTCAGAGATTGCTATTCATACTAACTTAAACATGAGAGAATGACAACGAAATTTAACCAATTCATACACACAAGTTAACATCATCTTATAACCATTTTGACATTAACAAGGCAGTAAAGGGAAATAGGAAAAGGAAAATAGGATCTCTACCAAATTGAGGAAAACAAGTGAAACAGGAAGGGGTTGAACATTAATAAACAAGTATAACATTCATAGACATGTCACATAAATCCAAACAAGAATCAGTAGGACTTATCAGAACTCAAACTAATCTAGACATCATCCTAAGTGTAAGAAAGTAACACTAACAGTTTATGTATACAAGTTGGTATCACACACAGCAAGAAACAGTAAGGAAAAAGAATAAAACAGGACCATAATAAGACCAAAGAAAATAAGGGTAAGCAGGAGAGGGTCAAGCATTTATCCTTGAACAGAACCAGTTCTAGATCTTAATGCCAGACTCATACTCATTAGATATCACATAGGTCGAACAAAGTTAGTAAAAAAAACATGAGATTTACTAGGAGAAATCAGTGTTCCAAGTTAACCTAAACATGGGAGGGTGACACTAGGATTTATACACACAAGTTGACACCACATAACTTGGTTAGCACAGATAAAGCAGTAAAGGGGAAGAAACAGAGCAAGAACAAGATCAAAGCAATTTAGGATGAACAAGAAGGGGTCAAGCATTTATCATGAAGCCAATCCCTAATCTTAATAACAAATTCATGTTCAAGTTCCTGGCATTTAATCATCATATAAGTCAAACACAGGATAATGAATTCAAGGGGTTTATACAGGGGAATGGAAAATAAGTTTAAAAATCATCACAAACAGCCATGAGCAAAACATATCAACACTTAATCAATACATATATGAAATATCAGTTTAGGCAAAGTTGGTAAGACAATAAAAACATGATTATGAAGAGGGGTTGGGGAACAAACACGAGAAAAATCAAACATTTTATGAAAAAAACATGACAGGTTTTACATCATAGCATTCACATCTTTTAGCTATAGATTTTAACTACGAACTCTCATTCACCTCTATTGTTTTAACAAATCAAACACAGCTAGTGAGGATCATGGTGTTTCTAAGCAAGATTGCTACTCAAAATCATAATAAAAGCCTAAAAACGAAACACATATCATAACATAGCAAACAAGACCAGAAATCCAGATTCGTTCAACTTGAACATTTCATAACAAAAGAAAAGGCAGGAAAATAGTAAAGAGAGGTAGGTGAGGATTAAACCTTTTCTAGGGCAGCAACTCGGACCTTGAACTTCACCGGAAAGCCTTACCACCACCAGATTAATATCAACACTGTTTAGATTTCGAATTTCTTAGTGTTTTCTTCCCCAACAGCTGACTGGTTTCATGAGGTTAAAGAAACGATTTTCTAGAACCCCCAATATTTCCCGAAAATCAGCTCCTTTTCATGCAGCTTGGTGGGTATTTATAGGGAATTTCGGGTGAAAATGGGGTGGGGGGGAAACCAGAGGGGTTTTTTGGGGAATTTTCAAGGAAAAATTCAAATTATTTTGTTGGATGAGCTTGGCTAGCAACGGCTTTGTACGAACTTGTACCAATTTGCGCCCAAATCATGAATATAATGCCACATAGCCGCTTCTAGAGGATTCTCAATGATGCCAAGGAACTTGGACGACATTTGGGAATTTTGACGTCGTTGAGCATTATTTGAGCTGGGATTCATTAGGGAACGTTGGAGAAACATTTGGGGTTTGTACTAGTTTTTATTATTTGTTGGAGACGACGAAGAGAGAGGAGGGTGAAGGGGTGTACTGGGTGAGCTGAAGTGTTGTACGAGGCGCGTTGCTCATACAACATGAAGAGTGAGATGCGTGAGAGGTGAAGAAGACGGAGGGATGAGAGGCGGCGTTAGGGTTTTGGTGGGTCTGTTGAGAGAAAAGAAGAAGTTGAGGCTAAAAGGTCATTTGTTGACTAAGAGAAAGAGAAAGAAAAGAAAGGGTGAGAGTTGGGTGGATATAGGGGTTAATGGGCCAGGTCAGAGCGGGTTTAGGGGAAAAGGTTGGGCTGGGGCGGCTGACAAAGGGATTGGGCCAGCCGGGTCGGTCATTTGCTGCCCCAAATAGCTGAAAAATAAAGGGGGGTTGCAAGGGGTATTTAGGATTTGGCTACATTTTGCAAAATGTGGCCATTTTAACTTAAAAGCATAGCCAAATTGAATAGAAATGCGTAGAATTAAATAGAAATTGGCTATAATTGAAATAATATGCTTAAAATGAATGGATTTAAATTAATTTAGAGCTTTATTAAATTGATACAACTAAAATAATAAACATATTTGACACATAATCAACTCTTTAATTAATTATAAAAATCAATTTTCAATTTACTCCCATTTGAATTAATTTTGGAGAAAAATTACAGGTTTAGCCTTTTAAAAATATTTTCTTATAGAATCGAATTTTAAAATAATTCTTTAAGTAATTTATATAAATTTCATATGTAAAATATGAAAAAATATAATCATCCCTGAGAATCATTGGTAAAGCTGATTTGAAAATATTTTATCCCTTTTTGTCAAAACCATTATTTCGAGAATTGTTTAAAAATTTAAAAAGCTCCAAATTAATTCGTAATGTGGCGGGTAAAAATTGGGTGTCAACAACGCTCTCAAGAGTGGGCAAGTCTACAATCTTCTGGACCTTTTTGCATCTACTTTCCTGGATGGCCTGATAGTTTGCATAAAACTCCCTCACAATGGTCGGCTGATAATTAGGGAGTGGCCTTCTAGTCCACCCCAAGTTGTAGTGTCATATGTATTCATCTAACTTGGGGAAGTCCTTGAGCTTGAGTGAATTTATTCTCCATTCCTTTGCAATAGGGTGTTTGATGTGCCCTCTTGCCATTATTTCCAACCCTTACTCAAAGATCTTCAAGGACCCTTTAACCGTCCATCTCTTCTTCTCCAAGAGTCGGGCATCTTTTAAAGTGAGGATCATAGAGACTCTAGGCTCTTTTGGGGTAGGTGGGGTGCCCTTATGTTCAAGTTTCTTCTCCTTTTTAAGAGTAGTGGGTTCGGTGTCTGACTCAACATCACCAGCAGCTTTCTTAGGTGACCCTGACTTTGATCTAGACTGTGCATCCTTCTCAGTCCTGGTATCTTTCTCTCGGGCTCCCGTAGTCATGCCAAATGCTAGATTAGGGACAATCATTGATTTGTGGGACTATGCTAATCCCTACCTCTGCTAGAAGGACCTTTGTTAAAGGAAAAAGAAGCTGAGGTGCCTCCTATTCCTTTGGAGCCACTGAAAAAGAGGAAAAGAAAGGATTAGCATGTCTGTGATGATGATGCCCCATTGATTCTGAAGTCTCAAAAGGGAAAGGATGATAGAGCCACCAAGAAAGCTAATAAAGATGCGAAGAAAGCATGACAAGAGTCCCTAGCTATGCATCAAATTGAGAATTATATTGTTGGGACTGGTGGCTCAGCTAGTAGAGTTGTCGGTATACCAAAAATATCTTATTTAGACCCCATTATGGGAGTTAACATTGACGATACTGCCCGAGCAGCTTATATTGTTGAGAGGTCTGTGGAGGCAGCCTCTGCTAGTGATAAGATTGTGGGCACCGATACAGTAGGACCGCCTACTGCTACACATGATGACCGCGCTTAGGTGCCATAGGTATGCCTTGTATCACTCATTTGGTTAATTTTTTTAGTGCATTAGGGACAACGCACAACTATTTAGATGGGGTGGGGGAAGCTGTGGTCATCTGGTTTTTGTAGAGTGTTTTGGAAAAGATTGAGAAGCCAAAACACTTGAACCGTGCCACGATATTAACTCAGGCACTGCATGGGAGGCAACCCTTGAGGGTATCTATAAGGTATCCACATCCTTGGGGTTTTCTTGCTTGTGTTCTTTCCCTAAGGACTTTTAATTTCTGTTGAACTAGCATGTTTAGTATAGGATGTGTGTTTGTAGAAGTGAATTTGGAACTGAATGCAGCCATGGTCTAGTTTTTGAAGAAATTTTGTGAAAAAAATAGAAAAATATAGGCCACTCAAAATTTTTGTGCAATAAGGTGTTAGAACCGACCTTTATGGATCTGTAAATGATAGCATGCATATTACTGAGACAAGTAGCTTAAGTTAAAGCATGAACTGGTAGTTAGCTAGTTTGTAGTCTATACTCTGTGCCATAAGTGAAGTGAGCTCTGTTCTTGCTGTACTGTTCAATCTAGAACTTGCCGGGTTAGTCGTGGTGGGGTTGTAGAATGGTTTGGTTAGGAAATGATCATAGACCATTTTTGAATTAGCCCACTTAAGGCAAATGACCTACCAAATGAAATTGAATCTCTGAATTTGAGCCTAAAGTTAACCCTTTATATTATTAGCTTGTTTACCTTCCCCGTTTCCTATAAATCTCTATTTTGGCCCTGGTCCCTCCTTGGGCATTGTTCACCTCCACTCAGGCTAAAAGCCTATGTTGAGGGTGGCTACTTTAGAGGTGACTAGGAAGTGTTGGGTATGAAAAGATCGGGTTAGTGTAACAAGGAAGATAGCGGGTGTGGTTTGCGTGCTACAAAAGAATAAAAAAGAAAGAAAGGAAAAAAAGTTGAATGAAAAGAAAAGTGCAAAAATGCAATAAAGGCCACACCCGAAGATTGAAAAAAGAACAAAGGTTTGAAAAAGGAGGATAAGGGAGGAAAACTGTAAGGTTGGAAAGTGGAAGAATAAAGAAGTAATTGTAGTCTCAAGGAGGGCATAGCCACTATTTACTCAAATGTACCATTCCCTTCCCTAAGCCTACATTACAAGCCTAACAAAGTCCTATAGTGATCCTAACTGATCTATTTGAGAGCCAAAGCATAGAAAATAAGGGCAAGCCTATGGTATTGTACATGTACAAGTTGAATTTCTTTATGAGAGTGAGCGTGTTCCAAGCCCCTGTTTGTTAAAGTGATATTCTGTGTGATGGGGACTTCTTTGTTTTGAGGGCATTAGAGTAGACTGCAGTTTCTAATTAGTTAGTTTGAATGTCTGCCTGTGTATGCTAGCTTACTCATGAATACCTTCTTGTCACTAATGGATCCGTCTTGTGTTGTTCCGATAACTTGATTAAATGCATTGGTTTTTGAGCTGTTAAGGAGTGGGTACTATTTTGTAAATTGAAAAGGATAAATGAATCATGTTGCGGCTTTAGTTTCTAATTTCCTTTTACTTAAGTGCCTTGTTAGTTTTTGTTTTCGTTTATTGCTTCAGGACAAGCAAACATTCTATGTTGAGGGTGTTGATGTACCGAGATTGCACGACACTTTCAATGCTTAAAACTAAGGATTTTTAGGAGTTCTTAAGTATATTTTGTTGGATTTGATGTCATTTGTTGCATGTACAGGGAAAAGTATTGAAAAGACAAAAGTACCAAAAAGTTGCAAAATTTTTGGGTAAAAGTCACGCCCCACGGGCGTGGGATCTACCACGTCCCGTGGGAGTGGCCATCAGAGTGAACCAGAGGAACCAAGTGCAAAATTCATCCCCCACACTATGCCACGATGAGTGTCAATCCAGCCACGAGACATCACAGGGCCTTTTGAACTGGACTAATGGAACTGAAGCAGCTAAGGCCAAATGTAACGAGCTGCCACGACGCCCGTGAGAGACACGATGGGACATCACAGAGCCCATCGGAGTTAAACAATGGAGATTGAATACAAGACATACTATCTGATGAGATGGCCACTACAGGCATCACGTCCACAACGTCCCGTTGTGTCAGCCCGTGGAATCAAGGCAGAAGACATGGAGCTCAAACATGAAAAAGCCCGATGGTCACCCACAACACCTGTTGCATCTACAACAGCCCATGGGGCATCTTGTCAGAAGTACCACGTCCAATCAATCCTCCAAATTTATCCAACTATGCCTCATCTTCGAGGTGGTACAAGTGGTAAAGCTCAAACTCCGATCAAGGTGGTTTCCTCCGATAGAGCTAGCAAAAAGTTATGAGACTGCACAAGGGCTTGAGAGGAGCCCATTAGTGCTTTTATGTGTATTGATTCAAAGGATTGTTCCCATTTTCTTATGAATCATACATTAGAGCCAAAATAAGATAAGTATCCGAATCTTTCTCTTATCCTTATTTTAGAAAGCACCTTTAAGGGGGATAAAAGTATGTGTTTAGAGTTGCAAGTAGTGGTTTGACCCGGAAATAGTGTGAGTAATGGGATGATATGTTCTTAAGTATTGGTTGAATTGTAGTAAGTGTAGTGTAGATTTTATGGTAGTATTTAGAGGGGGAGTTGCGTGTTATAGTGTTTGAGAACTTATCAATGTGTTAGTATTTATCATATATATAGGCTCCGAATGGAAGTAAAAAGTAGTTAAGAACGGATAGAACTAGGCTGCACTTTGTAGCTTTAAGGAAGAACTCTTTGATGTTTATAGAGTTATGAAGCTAGTTTAGACAGATGATTAAATGAGTAGTAGTGTGTGTGAAAGGAATTTGTGCGACCATTTGATTTAAGTGTTAGGTTATAAGTTTGAGTCGTAAATGATCACTGAGGAAGAAAAAAATGTGTTAATTTTGGGAATTTAATTTACATGTGTTGATATGTCATTTGTGAGAAGTAAGTTGTTAAGTGTGAATGTGTTAGATGAAATCATTAGGTAAGATGTGAAGGTCTTGGCTATGTCTAGAGGTTAAGAGAGCCTTAGAGTTTGAGGGAAGGTAAAGAGTGTTTAAGATGGTGAGTATGTGAAGTTACGTGGGGTCGTGAGTGGTAAGTTCCATGTGTGGCTAGCTAGTGGGTTGGTATTGTGTAGTGTGAAAGAAGCTAAGGTCGTTGTAGAGAGTGTCCCTAAGGAGGAAATTGAAGGATCAATAGATGGTTAGTGTTGAGTTTTTTTAGTATGGTGGTGCTCCTGTTGGTTTTAGAGGAAATAGTTTAGTGTATAAGATTAGTTTGCAGACTTAAGCAAATAACTTTTGAACTAAGGGGGAGATGGTGAAGTAGTAAGCAAAGACTAGTCTTAAGAGACAAAGAGTTTCCCTTCTAGGGGTTAGGGCCTTGGTAAGTTTCGATTACTCTTGCGTGTGCATCCTCTTTTTATCTTGGTCAAGATGCTAATCTATTCCAGACCTTGCATATTAGCACCTCTCCCAGATCATGTTCAGTCCCTAGAGAAAGAAGAAAAAGCCTACTCTTGTTGTGGAATCCTAACCACGCTCAATGTCTCACATGTCGGAACTTTCATGTCCGAAGGAAATCATGCTTATGAATGCTTTAGTAAATATATTGACCTTTGAGTTGATGAATCTTAGTTCACACTAGTGTTAGTTTCCAGCCAAAGAACATGGTAATGGCTCGATTCGTTCATTCGTCTTAGCGTTAACCATCATTTGAGGACGAATGATCCCGAAGGGGATATATTGTAATACCCCAAAAATTTTGAGTGTAATAATCATTTCTCTAGTTTGGTGAGTGCTTTGGATGCAAATCATGTTCATAATAAGCTCCTAACAACAAGTTAAGTTGAAAGCACCCCAACCGATTAAGTTCTCATGTAAGATCCAACTAGGGTCAACTTCAAACAATCATTTCTCCTAGCATATAAAGAATTAAGTGGCCTAATACCAACTAAATTAAAGATCTTCGATCTTATTTCCAATGCCACGGACCGTGCATTAATCGGAGTCCGGAGTAAAACATTATGCTCATTTTACCAAGAAGACATCAGTCTGCCTAGGGTGACGGCTCGGCGTGAAGAACCGTAACACTTGTGATGATTCGTCAAGGAAAGTAGTCAGCATTAAATAGTGAGATCAAATTTTGGTCATGTTTTGATGGGTTGGAGTGACGACTTATCAAGGTTCTTACGGTTCATCACCTGAACTGTCAGACAAATTCGTTCTGCATTGTTAACGCGTTTTCAAGGTTTTTTTTGGGTCTTTTCCCACTCTTTTGACACCAAAACTACGTCATTTTGGCCTACCTAAACCTGATATTAAGCCTAAACTACTCCAATTCCCTTATTCTCAGATATTGATTGACTCTTAACAAAAAAATAGAACAAAAGTGATTCTTTTCTTCTCCAAACTCTCAAGAACCCTAAGGAGCAAGAGACTCAAAGTTTAAGGTTTTCTTCAAGCTTCTTCCTCAAACTTCAAGATCAAGGTATGTAGAGTTAATTCTTTAGTGTGGGAACCTCGGCCTCCCCACAACAAAGTTTAATTTTTGTTTCAATCCAAGAATCAAGTTAGGATTTTTGAGAAATTAAGATCCTTAAGTTTAATTCCTTATCTCTTGATACAAGTCTTTGAATATTCTATGCTTATTATCAGAAATTCTATGAATTTGGATTCTCTTCCCAGGATTGATTTCTACCTCATGTCTATTGAATTTTTCAAGAATCTTGGTGAATTTCCTCTTATGAATCTGAAAGTCTATTTTATATTTTACAGTATTAATTAAGTTTTCCGTGAAAGTTTGTTTAAAGGTTACAAGTTCATGTTCATGAAAAGCTTACAAAGAATCTTTATGTTATTATCATGTCTTGAAAAAAGAAAAAGGCTATCGTATCTTGAATGTTAAGGTAAGTTATAAAGATTTAGAGCCAAGGCTAGCAAAGATAGATATGTTCATGATACGATATTTTGAATCAAGCATGATTTTTAGAAAGTATTTTGAGACATATGTTATGAGCATATAGTATATTTTTGGAGGACTATTTAGCATCGAGATGGGTATGGGTTTATAAAACACATGCTCCAAAATAATGTTTCCACCGTAGGATAGGATCGTCTGCAATTAGGGCAACTCCTCTATTAATTATAGCCTTCGAGCTTAGCTTTGGGATCCCCACATTATGTTTCATCTTATGCCCCGGCAAGGTATAGGATGGCTCTGTCAACGAGGGCAAGTCATTGGGTTCTGGCAACGTGGACAAGAAGTTGTACTCCATGATGCTCACATGGTTTATGTCGGTTAAGAGAAACTCTCCAAAAATAATACTTACTTATTTTAAGATAATATATGATTGGCCGAGGCCACTAGTTTAAAGAGAGTTTTTATGAAGCATTTTTTTTTAGTTTTGTCCAGACTTCAGTTATTCAGATTTCAGTTTCAGATTTAGTTATAAGAAAATATTTTAAGAAATTTTTACTTATATTACTTTAAGTTTCAGCATTCAGGACAGTCATTCTTATTTTCAGTTATTTAGCTCTATCTATGGTTATATTATTCATGTCTCAAGTTTTCAGCTTTATCAGTTCAGATATTAGTACTATATCACTTTACTACTTTGCATACTAGTACATTCAAAGTACTGACGCCTCTTTTTGGTGCTACATCATTGGACGATGTAGCCCCCAGCTTTCAGATATGCAGGTTCCTGAGTAGACTATTCAGTAGGCTATACCATCAGCTTGAGTGAGTTCTCATTATTCGGGTGTCGGTTACGTCTAGGGTGTAGGCTCGGGGCGTGACATAAATACTAGACTTCCCAAGTGACACTTATTGCTAGACTTTTAAAGTTTCACTTAATACTAGGCTTTCCAAGTCACACTTAAATACTAGACTTCCCAAGTCACACTTAAATACTAGACTTCCCAAGTAACACTTAAATACTGGACTTCCCAAGTCACACTTAAATACTAACCTCCCAAGTCACACTTAAAAACTAACTTCCCAAGTCACACTTAAATACTAGACTTCCCAAGTCACACATATTTCATACATCTGACATCTACGTACGATCTGGACTACCATCCCTTGTTCAGGTCAACCTCTCTAACTGATGTGCCAGAATTGCACGACACTTTTAACGCTTAAAACTAAGGATTTTTGGGAGTTCTTAAGTATATTTTGTTGGATTTGATGTTGTTTATTGCATGTACAGGGAAAAGTATAGAAAGGACAAAAGTACCAAAAAGTTGCATAAGTTTTGGGTAAAAGTCAAGCCCCTCGGGCATGGGATCTATCACGTCCCGTGGGAGTTGTCGTCGGAATAAACCAGAGGAACCAAGGGCAAAATTCATTCCCCATGCCATGCCACGACGGGTGTCGGTCCAGCCACGGGACATCATAGGGAACTTCGAACTAGACCAGTGTAACTGTAGTAGCTAAGGCCAAATGTGATGAGCTGCCACGATGCCTGTGAGAGACACAATGGGACATCGTAGAGCCCGTCGTAGTTGAACAATGAGGATGGAAGACAAGGTATACTAGCTGATTAGATAGCCATAATGGGCATCATATCCATGATGTATATCACATCAACCCATGGAATCAAGGCAGAATACATGGAGCTCAAACATGAAAAAAGTCTGATGCGCACCCACGATGCCCGTCGCATCTACGATGGCCCGTGGGGCATATCGTTTGAAGTACCGCATCCAGTCAATCATAGAATAGTTAGGAATTGTTCTTTTTGTCTATAAATACTTCCCCTTAGGTTTTATTTCGGGGTTACTAACATTGATTAATATTGTTACGTTTCGCTTGTGCTTTGGAGACATCATAACACAAGTTCTTTAGAATTAAAGTTTGTTCATGATTTATTGAAGTGTTCTTGAGATTTATTCAAGATTATGGATTTCATTACTTCTTCTTAGGAGTATCTACTCATGATTTTTCCAACACATCTTGAGTGTTTACTTATGAACATAAGTAGCTAAATCTACAACTAGGGTTGTGGGAACAATAAAGGATTAACAAAGTAGGCAAAGTACTTTGTAATTCTAGGGCGGTATTTATGCATGTATTGTTCTTCCCGTCGCTTTGATTGCTTTTTAATGGTGTACAACCTTAGAAATTACCTTATCTTTACTTGCCGAACCAAAGAGGTAATGGATGGGAAAAGGGTTGTTCAATAATGGAGATTTGAGGATACCAACCCTCATCTAATAGCTTGACCTTGTTCAGGAATAGCTAATTTGGGATCCAGGGTAAGGGTTAGTAAAGCACACACGCACAGCTTGACCAAGGCGTGTGGTGAAATTTATCTATCTGAGGGACCAAATATTCAGGTGAACCTAACTTACTGATTCTGCATTCTAAGCACCAAGCTAGTATACTAAGTACATCGCCTTACAAAGTTATGATCTCATGGGGATTACTACCCTAGACATTTCTCTTATTGATACCAACTTCTAAAATTGTTACTTGTTATGAATTTAAGTTATGATAAATATTTTTTACTCAAAACCCCACTTTCGAGGGAAATAAATGGCTAACAGCACAAGTAAATACTAATCAACCATAGTCCTACCATATTCCCAGTGAGATCGACTCCAACCTTCATTTGGTTCTATATTTGAACAGCGACTGCTTATGCTTCTAAAAGGAGGTGTAATTTAGGCATATCAAATTTTAGCGCCATTACCGGGGAGCTCATTTTTCACTCAATAGTCATTGTTAAAAGTGTCAGTAGTGACCACAAACTCAGGCCCAAAGAGAAATCTATTTATGGCTTCGGCTGAGATATTTACTGGGACACCTCTCACTAAGAAGCTGTCAAGAGAGGGCAAGTCTACAATCTTTTGGCCCTTTTTGTATCTACTTTCCAGGATGGCCTGATAGTTTGCATAAAACTCCCTCACGATGGTCGACTGATAATCATGGAGCGGCTTACTAGTCCACCCCAAGTTGTAGTGTCAGATGTATTCATCTAACTTGGGGAAGTACTTGAGCTTGAGTGAATTTGTTCTCCATTCTTTTGCAATAGGATGTTTGATGTGCCCTCTTGCCATTATTTCCAACCCGTACTCAAAGATCTTCAGGGACCCTTTAACCGTCCATATCTTCTTCTCCCAGAGTTGGGTATCTTTTGAAGTGATGACTAGAGAGACTCCAAGATCTTTTGGGGTAGGTGGGGTGCCCTTCTGTTCAAGTGTCTTCTCATTTTAAAGAGTATTGGGTATGGTGTCTGACTCAACATCACCAACAGCTTTCTTAGGTGACCCTGACTCTTATCTAGACTGTGCATCCTTCTTAGTCCTAGTCTCTTACTCTCGGGCTCCCATAGTCATTCCAAATGCTACACGGGCCGATCATTGATTTGTGAGACTATGCTAATCCCGACCTCTGCCAAAAGGACCCTTGATAAGGAAAAAGAAGCTGAGGTGGCTCTTATTCCTTCGGAGCCATAGAAAAAGAGGAAAAGAAAGGATTAGCATGTCTGTGCGGATGATGCCCCATTGATTTTGAAGTCTCAAAAGGGAAAGGATGATAGAGCCACCAAGAAACCTAATAAATATATGAAATAAAGCATGACAAGAGTCCCTCGCTATGCATCAAATTGAGATTGATACTGGAGGGACTGGTGGCTCGACTAGTAGAGTTGTCGGTATTCCAAAAGTATCATCTTTAGACCCAATTATGGGAGTTAATATTGACGATGCTGCCCGGGCAGCTGATATTGTTGAGAGGTATATGGAGGTAGCCTCTGTTAGTGATAAGATTATGGGCACCGATCCAGCAGGCCCGCCTACTGCTACACACAATGACTGCGCTTAGGTGCCATAGGTATGCCTTGTATCACTCATTTTGTTAATTCTTTTAGTGCATTAGGGACAATGCACAACTTTTTAGATGGGGTGAAGGCAACTATGATCATCTGGTTTTTGTAGAGTGTTTTGGCAAAGTCTTAGTAGCCAAAACACTTGCGTTGTGCCACAACATTAACTCAGGCACTGCATGGGAGGCAACCCTGTAGGGTATCTATAAGGTATCCACGTCCTTGGGGTTTTCTTGCCTGTTTTCTTTCCCTAAAGACTTTGATTTTTTGTTGAACTGCCATGTTTAGTATAGGATGTGTGTTTGTAGAAGTGAATTAGGAACTGAATGCAGCCATCGTCTAGTTTTTGAAGAAATTTTGTGAAAAAAATAGAAAAATATAGGCCGCTCAAAATTTTTGTGCAATAAGGTGTTAGAACCGACCTTTATAGATCTGTAAATGATAGCATGCATATTACTGAGACAAGTAGCTTAAGTTAAAGCATGAACTGGTAGTTATCTAGTCTATAGTCTATACTATGTACCATGTGTGAAGTGAGCTGCTTAGTATCTGTTCTTGATGTACTATTTAATCTAGAACTTGCCTGGTTAGTCGCGGTGGGGTTGTAGAATGGTTTGGTTAGGAAATGATCATAGGCCATTTTTGAATTAGCCCACTTAAGGCAAATGACCTACCAAATGAAATTGAATACCTAAATTTGAGCCTAAAGTTAACCCTTTTTGTTGTTAGCCTATTTACCTTCCCCGTTTCTTATAAATCTCTATTTTGGCCCTAGTCCCTCCTTGGACATTGTGCACCTCAACTCAGGATAAAAGCCTATGTTGAGGGTGGCTACTGTAGGGGTGAGTAGGAAGTGTTGTGTATGAAAAGATCGGGTTAGTATAACAAAGAAGATAGCGGGTGTGGTTCGCGTGCTACAAAAGAAAAAGAAAAAGAAAGGAAAAAAAAGTTGAATGAAAAGAAAAGTGAAAAAATGCAATAAAGGCCACACCAGAAGATTGACAAAAGAACAAAGGTTTAAAAAGGGAGGATAAGGGAGGAAAACTGTAAGGTTGGAAAGTGGAAGAATAAAGAAGTAATTGTAATCTCAAGGAGGGCATAGCCATTATTTACTCAAATGTACCATTCCTGTCCCTAAGACTACATTACAATCCTAACAAAGTCCTATAGTGATCCTAACTGAACTGTTTGAGAGCCAAAGCATAGAAAATAAAGGCAAGCCTATGGTATTGTACATGTACAACTTGAATTTCTTTGTGTGAGTGAGCGTGTTCCCAGCCCTTTTTTTTGTTAAAGTGACATTCTGTGTAATCGGGACTTCTTTATTTTGTGGGCATTAGAGTAGAGTGCGGTTGCTAATTAGTTGGTTTGAATTTCTTCCTGTGTATGCTAGCTTACTCATGAATACCTTCTTGTCACTAATGGATTTGTCTTGTGTTGTTCCGATAACTTGATTAAATGCACTATTTTTTGAGTTGTTAAGGAGTGGGTACTATTTTGTAAATTGAAAAGGATAAATGAATCATGTTGCTGCTTTAGTTTCTAGTTTCCTTTTACTTAAGCGCCTTGTTAATTTTTGTTTTCGTTTATTGCTTGAGGAAAAGCAAACATTCTAAGTTAAGGGTGTTAATGTGTCGAGATTGCACGGCACTTTCGACGCTTAAAACTAAGGATTTTTAGGAGTTCTTAAGTATATTTTGTTGGATTTGATGTCGTTTGTTGCATCTACAGGGAAAAATATTGAAAAGACAAAAGTACCAAAAAGTTGCAAAATTTCTGGGTAAAAGTGATGCCCCACGGGCGTGGGATCCACCACGTCCCATGGGAGTGGCCATCGGAGTGAACCAGATGAACCAAGTGCAAAAGTCATCCCCCATGCCATTCCACGACAGGTGTCAGTCCAGCCATGAGACATCACAGGACCTTTTGAACTGGACCAGTGGAACTGAAGCAGCTAAGGCCAAATGTGATGAGCTGCCACGACGCCCGTGAGAGACACGATGGGACATTGCAGAGCGCATCCGAGTTGAACAATGGAGATGGAATACAAGGCATACTAGCTGACAAGATGTCCATGACAGGCACCACATCCACGATGTCCCGTTGTGTCAGCCTGTGGAATCAAGGCAGAAGACATGGAGCTCAAACATGAAGAAGCCCGACGGGCACCCACAACACCCGTTACATCCACAACGGCCCGTAGGGCATCTTGTCAGAAGTAAAATGTCTAGTCAATCCTCCAAATTCATCCAACTACACCTCATCTTCGAGGTGGTACAAGTGGCAAAGCTCAAACTCTGATCAATGTGGTTTCCTCTGATAGAGATCGTAAAAAGTTATGAGACTGCACAAGGGCTTGAGAGGAGACCATTAGTGCTTTTATGTGTATTGATTCAAAGGATTATGCTCATGTTCTTATGAATCATGCATTAGAGCAAGAATAATACAAGTATCTGAACCTTTCTTTTAGCCTTATTTTAGAAAGCACCTTTAAGGGGATGAAAGTATGTGTTTAGAGTTGCAAGTAGTGGTTTGACCCGAAAATAGTGTGAGTAATGGGATGATATGTTTTTAAGTATTGGTTGAATTGTAGTAAGTGTAGTGTAGATTTTATGGTAGTATTTAGAGGAGGAGTTGCTTGTTATAGTGTTTAAGAACTTATCAATGTGTTAGTATATATCATATATATAGGCTCCCAATGGAAGTAAGAAGTAGTTAAGAATGGATAGAACTAGGCTGCACTTTGTAGCTTTATGGAAGAACCCTTTGATATTTATAGAGTTATGAAGCTAGTTTAGACAGATAATTAAATGAGTAGTAGTGTGTGTGAAAGAAATTTGTGTGACCATTTGATTTTAAGTGTTAGGTTATAAGTTTGAGTCGTGAATGATCACTGAGGTAGAAAAAAAATGTGTTAATTTTGGAAATTTAATTTACATGTGTTGATATGTCATTTGTGAGAAGTAAGTTGTTAACTGTGAATGTGTTAGAAGAAATCGTTAGGTAAGATGTGAAGGTCTTGGCTAAGTCTAGAGGTTAAAAGATCCTTAAAGTGTGAGGGAAGGTAAAGAGTGTTTAAGATGCTGAGTATGTACGGTTACGTGGGGTCGTGAGTGGTAAGTGACATGTGTGGCTAGCTAGTGGGTAGGTATTGTGAAGTGTGAAAGAAGCTAAGGTGGTTGTAGAGAGTGTCCCTAAGGAGGAAATTGAGGGATCTATAGATGGTTAGTGTTGCATTTTTTGAGTATGGTGGTGCTCCCATTGATTTTAGAGGAAATAGTTTAGTTTATAAGTTAGTTTGCAGACTTAAGCAAATAACTTTTGAACTAAGTGGGAGATGGTGAAGTAGTAAGCAAAGACTAGTATTAAGAGACAAAGAGTTTCCCTTATAGGAGTTAGGGCCTTGGTAAGTTGCGATTACTCTTGCGTGTGCATCCTCTTTTTATCTTGGTCAAGATGCTACTGTATTCTAGCCCTTGCGTATTAGCACCTCTCCCAGATCATGTTCAATACCTAGAGAAAGAAGAAAAAGCCTACTCTTGTTGTTGAATCCTAACCACGCTCAATGTCTCCCATGTCGTAACTTTCATGTCCGAAGGAAATCATGCTTATGTATGCTTTAGTAAATATCTTGACCTTTGAGTTGATGAATCTTAGTTCACACTAGTGTTAGTTTCCAGCCAAAGAACATGGTAATGGCTCGATTCGTTCATTCGTCTTAGCCTTAACCATCATTCGAGGATGAATGATCCCAAAGAGGAGATATTGTAATGCCCCAAAAAATTTATTAAAAAAGACCCAAACCATTTCCATGAGTGTAATAATCATTTCTCTAGTTTGGTGAGTGCTTTGGATGCAAATCATGTTCATAAGAAGCTCCTAACAACAAGTTAAGTTGAAAGCACCCCAACCGATTAAGTTCTCATGTAAGATCCAACTAGGGTCAACTTCAAATGATTATTTCTCCTAGCATATAAAGAATTAGGTGGCCTAATACCTACCAAATTAAATATCTTTGAGTCTTCTTTCTAACGCCGATGACCGTGCATTAATCCGAGTCAGGAGTAAAATGTTATGCTCAGTTTACCAAGAAGACGTCAGTCTACCTAGGGTGACGACTCGGCGTGATGAACCGTAACACTTGTGACGATTCATCAAGGCAAGTCGTTAGCATTAAACAGTGAGACCAAATTTTGGTCATGTTTTGATGTGTTGGAGTGACGAATCATCAAGGTTCTTACGGTTCATCACCTGAACTGTCAGACAAACTCGTTCTGCGCTGTTAACGCATTTTCAAGGTTTTTTTTTTGGTCTTTTCCCATTCTTTTAACACCAAAACTACGTCATTTTGGCCTACCTAAACCTGATATTAAGCCTAAACTACTCCAAATCCCTCATTCACTCAGATATTCATTGACTCTTAACAAAAAAATAGAACAAAAGCTATTCTTTTCTTCTCCGAACTCTCAAGAACCCTAAGGAGAAAGAGACTCAAAGTTTAAGGGTTTCTTCAAGGTTCTTCCTCAAACTCCAAGATCAAGGTATGTAGAGTTAATTCTTCAGTGGGGGAACCCCGTCCTCCCCACAACCAAGTTCAATTTTAGTTTCAACAACGAATCAAGTTAGAATTTTTGAGAAGTCACAATTCTTAAGTTTAATTCCTTATCTCTTGATACAAGTCTTTGAATATTCCATGCTTATTATCAGAAATTCTATGAATTTGGATTCTCTTCCCTGGATTAATTTCTACCTCATCTCTATTGAATTTTTAAAGAATCTTGGTGAATTTCCTCTCATGAATCTGAAAGTCTATTTTATGTTTTAAAGTATTAATTAAGTTTTCCCTGAAAGTTTATTTAAAGGTTACAAGTTCATTTTCATGAAAAGCTTACAAAGAATCTTTCTGTTATTATCATGTCTTGAAAAAAGAAAAAGGCTATCGTATCTTGAATGTTAAAGCAAGTTATAAAAATTTAAAGCCAAGGCTCACAAAGATAGATATGTTCATGATGCGATATTTTGAATCAAGCATGATATTTAGAAAGTATTTTAAGACTTATGTTATGAGCATATAGTATATTTTGGGAGGACTATTTAGAACCTAGATGGGTATGGGTTTAGAAAACACATGCCCCAAAACTACGTTGCCACCGTAGGATAGGATCGTCCACAATTAGGGCGACTCCTCTATTATTTATAGCCTTCGGGCTCAGCTTTGGGATCCCCAGATTAAGTTACATCTAATTCCCCGGCAAGGTATAGGATGGCTTTGTCAATGAGGGCAAGTCGTTGGGTTCTGGCAAAGTGGACAAGACGTTGTACTCCATGATGATCACATGTTTTTTTGTCGGTTAAGAGAAACTCCCCAAAAATAAAATTTACTTATTTTAAGATAATATATGATTGGACGAGGCCACTAGTTTAAAGAGAGTTTTTATGAAGCATTATTTTTTTAGTTTTGTCCAAACTTCAGTTATTCAGATTTAGTTATAAGAAAATATTTTAAGAAAGTTTTACTTATATTACTTTAAGTTTCAACATTCAGGTCAGTCATTCTTATTTTTAGTTATTTAGCTTATCAGTTCAGATATTAGTAATATTTCAGTTTACTGCTTTGCATACCAGTACATTCAAAGTACTGATGCCTCTTTTTGGCGCTACATCATTAGATGATGTAGCCCCCAGCTTTCAGATATGTAGGTTCCTGAGTAGACTCTTCAGTATGCTATGCCATTAGCTTGAGTGAGTTCTCATTATTCCCGAGGATTTAGCAGTATACCAGTCATCAGTTTGTTCTTTTACATAAAGGTAGTAGTATTCAGAATATACTAGAGGCTTCATAGATAGAGTCAAGTCAAGTTCATTGTAACCAGTTTCTTTTAAACATTATATTATTTCAGTTAATAAAAGTTTATATTATTTTATTTTATCTTTTTACAAAGGTTAGCCCATATTTTCCAGCTTCCGCAATTTGTTTCATTAAAAGTTCAGATTTATGAAATGTATGCCAGACCAAGTGGTTCTCTCGGGCCATTTATGGTTTCGGGTGCCGATTACGTCCAGGGTTTAGGCTCGGAGCGTGACATAAATACTAGACTTCCCAAGTGGCACTTATTGCTAGACTTCCTAAGTCACACTTAATACTAGACTTTCCAAGTCACACCTAAATACTAGACTTCCCAAGTCACACTTAATACTAGACTTCCCAAGTAACACATAAATACTGGACTTCCCAAGTCACACTTAAATACTAACTTCCCAAGTCACACTTAAATACTAACTTCCCAAGTCAAACTTAAATACTAGACTTCCCAAGTCACACTTATTTCATACATCTGACTGTTATGTCCGATCTGGACTACCATCCCTTGTTCAGGTCAACCTCTCTAACTGATGTACCAGAATTGCACGGCACTTTCGACACTTAAAACTAAGGATTTTTGAAAGTTCTTAAGGATATTTTGTTGGATTTGATGTCTTTTATTGCATATACATGGAAAAGTATTGAAAGGACAAAAGTACCAAAAAGTTGCATAATTTTTGGGTAAAAGTCAAGCCCCAAGGGCGTGGGATCTACCAAGTCCCATGGGAGAGGCCATCGGAATAAACCAGAGGATCCAAGGGCAAAAGTCATCCCCCACACCATGCCATGAAGGGCATCGATCCAACCACAGGATGTCACAGGACCCGTCAGACTAGACCAATAGAGCTGAAGCAGCTAAGGCCAAATGTGATGAGCTGCCACGATGCCTTTGAGAGACACGATGGGACGTCGTAAAGCCCGTCGGAGTTGAACAATAGGGATAAAATACAAGGCAAACTAGCTGATGAGATTGCTACAATGGGAGTCACATACATGATGTCCCATCACATCAGCCCATGGAATCAAGGCAGAAGACATGGAGCTCAAACATGAAAAACCCCAATGCGCACCCACGATGCCCGTCGCATCTATGATGGCCTGTGGGGCATCTCATTGGAGGTACCGCATGCAGTCAATCCTAGAACAATTAGGATTTAGTCTTTTTGTCTATAAATAATTTCCCTTAGGTTTTATTTCGGGGTTCCCAACATTGTTTAATATTGCTACATTTTGCTTGTGATTTGGAGACATCATAACACAAATTCTTTAGAATTAAAGTTTGTTCCTTATTTATTAAAGTGTCCTTGAGATTTATTCAAGATTCTAGATTTCATTACTTCTTCTTGTGAGTATCTACTCATGATTGTTCCAACACATCTTGAATGTTTACTTATGAACATGATTAGCTAAATCCACATCTAGGGTTGTGGGAACCATAAAGGATTAACAAAGTAGGTAAATAACTTGGTAATTCTAGGGTGGTGTGTATGCTTGTATTGTTCTTCCCTTCGCTTTGATTGCTTTTTAATTGTGTACAATGTTAGAAATTACCTTATCCTTACTTGCCGAACCAAAGAGGTAATGGATGGGAAAAGGGTTATTCAACAATGGAGATTTCAGGCTACAAACCCTCATCTAATAGCTTGACCTTGTCCGGGAATAGCTAATCAGGGATCTAGGATAAGGGTTAGCAAAGCACACACGCGCAGCCAGACCAAGGCGTATGGTGAAATTCATCTATCTGAGGGACCAACTATTTAGGTGAACCTAACTTACCGATTCTGCATTCTAAGCACCAAGCTAGTTTACTATGTATAATCCCTTAATAAGTTATGATCTCATGGGGAAAACTACCCTAGTCACTTCTCTTATTGATACCAACTTCTGAAACTGTTAGTTGTTACGAATTTAAGTTACCATAAATATTTGTTACTCAAAACCCCTCTTCCGAGGAAAATAAATGGCTAACAGTGCAAGTAAACACTAATCGACCATAGTCCTACCATATTCCATGTGGGATCGACCCCAACCTTCGTTAGGTTCTATATTTGAACATTGACCACTAACGCTTCTAAAAGGAGGTGTAATTTAGGCGTATCAAATTTTAGCGCCATTGTCGGGGAGCTCATTCTTCACTCGATAGTCATAGTTAAAAGTGTCGGTAGTGATGAAAAACTCAGGCCTAAAGAGAAATCTATTTATGGTTTTGGCTGCGATATTTACCGAGATACCTCTCACTAGGACGCTTTCAAGAGCGGGCAAGTCTGCAATCTTCTGGTCCTTTTTGCATCTACTTTCCTAGATGGCCTGATAGTTTGCATAAAACTCCCTCACGATGGTCGGCTGATAATCAGGGAGTGGCTTGCTAGTCCACCCCAAGTTTTAGTGTCAGATGTATTCATCTAACTTAGGGAAGTCCTTGAGCTTGAGTGAATTTATTCTCCATTCCTATGCAATAGGGTGTTTGATGTGCCCTCTTGCCATTGTTTCCAACCCGTACTCAAAGATCTTCTGGGACCCTTTAACCGTCCATCTCTTCTTCTCCCAGAGTCGGGCATATTTTCAAGTGAGGACCAGAGAAACTCTAAGCTCTTTTGGGGTAGGTGGGGTGCCCTTTTGTTCAGTTGTCTTCTCCTTTTTAAGAGTAGTGGTTCGGTGCCTGACTCAACATCACCAGAAGATTTCCTATGTGACCCTGAATCTTATCTAGACTGTGCATCCTCCTCAGTCCTGGTCTCTTACTCTCGGTCTCCTGTAGTCATGCCAAATGCTACATTAAGGCCGATCATTGATTTGTGGGACTATGATAATCCCGACCTTTTCCAGAAGTACCCTGCTAAGGAAAAAAAGTTGAGGTGCCTCCTAGTCATTCGGAGCCACAGAAAAAAAGGAAAAGAAAGGATTAGTATGTCCGTGCACATGATACCCCATTGATTCCAAAGTCTCAAAAGGGAAAGGATGATAGAGCCGCCAAGAGTGTTAATAAAGATGCGAAGAAAGCATGATAAGAGTCCCTAGCTATGCATCAAATTGAGATTGATACTGTTGGGACTGGTGGCTCAGCTAGTATAGTTGCCGGTATTCCAAAAGTATCTTCTTTAGACCCTATTGTGGGAGTTAACGTTGACGATGCTTCCCGGGCAGCTGAAATTGTTGAGAGGTCTATGAAGGAAGCCTCTGTTAGTGATAAGACTGTGGGCACCAATCCAGCAGTCCCACCTACTGCTACACTCGATGACCGCGCTTAGGCGCCATAGGTATTCCTTGTATCCCTCATTTTGTTAATTTTTTTAGTGCATTAGGAAGAATCCACAACTTTTTAGATGAGGTGGGGGAAGTTGTGGTCATCTGGTTTTTGTAGAGTGTTTTGGCAAAGTCTAAGTAGCCAAAAAACTTACATCGTGACACGACATTAACTCATGCACTGCATGGGAGGCAACACTTAGGGGTATCTATAAGGTATCCGCGTCTTTGGGGTTTTCTTGCCTGTGTTCTTTCCCTAAGGACTTTTAAATTATGTTGAACCGGCATGTTTAGTATAGGATGTGTATTTGTAGAAGTAAATTAGGAACTTAATGCAGTCATGGTTTAGTTTTTGAAGAAATTTTGGTAAAAAAATAGAAAAATGTAGGCCGGTCAAAATTTTTTTGCAATAAGGTGTTAGAACCGACCTTGATGGATCTGTAAATGATAGCATGCATATTACTGAGACAAGTAGTTTAAGTTAAAGCATGAACAGGTAGTTAGATAGTTTGTAGTCTATACTTTGTGCCATGTGTGAAGTGAGCTGCTTAGTATTTGTTCTTGAGGTACTGTTCAATCTAGAACTTGCATTGTTAGTCGTGGTGGGGTTGTAGAATGGTTTGGTTAGGAAATGATCATAGGCCGTTTTTGAATTATCCCACTTAAGGCAAATGACCTACCAAATGAAATTGAATCCTTGAATTTGAGCCTAAAGTTAACCCTTTTTGTTGTTAGCATGTTTACCTTCCCCATTTCCTATAAATATCTGTTTTGGCCCTGGTCCCTCCTTGGACATTGTGCACCTTAACTCAGGCTAAAAGCCTATGTTGAGGGTGGCTACTGTAGGGGTGAGTAGGAAGTGTTAGGTATGAAAGATTAGGTTAGTATAACAAGGAAGATAGCGGGTGTGGTTTGCGTGCTACAAAAGAAAAAAGAAAAGAAAGAAAGGAAAAAAAAAGTTAAATGAAAAGAAAAGTGCAAAAACGCAATAAAGGCCACACCTGAAGATTGACAAAAGTACAAAGGTTTGAAAAAGGAGGATAAGGGAGGAAAATTGTAAGGTTGGAAAGTGGAAGAATAAAGAAGTAATTGTAGTCTCAAGGAGGGCATAGTCACTATTTACTCAAATGTACCATTCCCATCCCTAAACCTACATTATAAGCCTAACAAAGTCCTATAGTGATCCTAACTGAACTGTTTGAGAGCCAAAGAATAGAAAATAAGGGCAAGTCTATGGTATTGTACATGTACAACTTGAATTTCTTTGTGAGAATGAGCGTGTTCCCAGCCCCTGTGTGTTAAAGTGACATTATGTGTGATCGGGTTTTCTTTGTTTTGAGGGCATTAGAGTAGACTGCGGTTGCTAATTAGTTGGTTTGAATGTCTGCCTGTGTATGCTAGCTTACTCATGAATACCTTCTTGTCACTAATGGATCTGTCTTGTGTTATTTCGATAACTTGATTAAATGCACTGGTTTTTGAGCTGTTAAGGAGTGGGTACTATTCTGTAAATTGAAAAGGATAAATAAATCATGTTGCTACTTTAGTTTCTAGTTTCCTTTTACTTAAGCGCCTTGTTAGTTTTTGTTTCGTTTATTGCTTATGGACAAGCAAACATTCTAAGTTGAGGGTGTTGATGTGCCGAGATTGCACGACACATTCGATGCTTAAAACTAAGGATTTTTGAGAGAACTTAAGTATATTTTGTTGGATTTGATGTCGTTTGTTGCATGTACAGGGAAAAGTATTGTAAATACAAAATTACCAACAAGTTGCAGAATTTCTGGGTAAAAGTCATGCCCCACGGGTGTGGGATCCACCACGTCCCATGGGAGTGGTCGTCGGAATGAACCAGAGAAACCAAGGGCAAAAGTCATTCCCCACGCCATGCCACGACGGGTGTCGGTCCAGCCACGGGACATCATAGGGACCTTCGAACTGGACTAGTGGAACTAAAGCAGCTAAGGCCAAATATGACGAGCTTCCACGACGCCCGTGAGAGACACGATGGGACATCACAGAGTCTGTCAGAGTTGAACAGTGGAGATTGAATACAAGTCATACTAGCTGATGAGATGGCCATGACAGGCATCACATCCACGACATCCCATTGTGTCAACCCATGGAATCATGGGAGAAGACATGGATCTCAAACATAATGAAGCCCAACGGGTACCCACGACACCTGTCAGAAGTATCGCGTCCAGTCAATCCTAGAACAGTTAGGATTTTGTCTTTTTTGTCTATAAATACTTCCCCTTAGGTTTTATTTTAGGGTTCCCAACATTTTTTGATATTGGTACGTTTTGTTTGTGCTTTGGAGACATCATAACACACGTTCTTGAGAATTAAAGATTGTTCTTGATTTATTGAAGTGTTCTTGAGATTTATTCAAGATTCTGGATTTTTTTACTTCTTCTTGTGGGTATCTACTCATGATTGTTCCAACACATCTTGATTGTTTACTTATGAACATGAGTAGCTAAATCCACAACTAGGGTTGTGGGAACCATGAAGGATTAACGAAGTAGGCAAAGTACTTGGTAATTCTAGGGTTGTATTTATGCATGTATTGTTCTTCCCTTCCCTTTGATTTCTTTTTAACGGTGTACAACATTCGAATTCGCCTTATCCTTACTTGCTGGACCAAGGAGGTAATAGATGGGAAAAGTGTTGTTCAACAATGGAGATTTGAGGCTACCAACTCTCATCTAATAGCTTGACCTTATTCGGGAATAACTATTCTGGGATCATGGGTAAGGGTTAGTAAAGCACAAACCCGCGGCCAGACCAAGGCGTGTGGTGAAATTCATCTATCTGAGGGACCAAAAATTTAGGTGAACCTAACTTACCGATTCTGCATGCTAAGCACCAAGCTAGTTTACTAAGTACAATGCCTTACTAAGTTATGATCTCATGGGGAACACTTCCCTAGTCACTTCTCTTTTTGATAACAACTTCTAAAACTGTTACTTGTTTCTTGTTACAAATTCAAGTTACGATAAATATTTGTTACTCAAAACCCCCTTTCCAAGGGAAATAAATGGCAAACAACGCAAGTAAACACTAATCAACCATAGACTACTAGAAATTATGCCTATGGTAACAGACTTGCTAGTAACCATTTCCAAACCATTGCTATTAACTATACTAATGCAACGGTTATGTCCGTAGCCAGAAGGATTTGTATCTATTGACACGGCTTAGCCGTATGACCGTTGCTCTAAAAATATTACCGTTGCCATAGCTACGGATATTGCAACAATTTTATGAATCATACCGTTAACATCATCTGTGGGAACTGTTTGCTGAAATTTTACATGTATTGTAATAGTTCATTAATTTTCCTCATTTCCCTCCATCATTTCCCTCAATAATTTTCATCACCTGTCAATACCATTTATTTTACTTTTATTTTTCTTAATTTTTCAGACCCTATTTTAGAAACACACAGATAGAGAAACACACATTTAGCCACTACACTATCTAAGCTCACATCCAAACTCTCTCTAACCTCTCTCTTAAATTTCTCTTCTCAAAATCACTGATGCTGCAAATCTGAGCTAATATTCTCAGATTTGCACTAATCTAAGCTCATATTTCACTATTATGAGCTAAAATCTGCAAACCCCTCTCATCTCATTGAGGGTTTGTGTGATTTTAGTGAGGTTTTTGGTAATTTTAGTTGGGGTTTTGGTGATTTTAGCTACATCTCTCAGATCTATTGGTGTTTCTGCTTGTGACTGGATCTGGACCTAGAATTTTTCAACAAGTTTGGTCTTTTAAGGTATTTTTCTTTAATTTCTTTTTTGTTCTTTAAGTTTTGAGCTACGTAGTTGTTGCTCTTTAGCTCTATTTGTGAAATAGTAAAATTTTGTTGTTGCATGTGCTTAGGTTGCAACTGTGAGTTTAGTTTTGTTTGTTTGTTTTAGGGTTAGTGAAATTGTTAAATTTTTCTATTGGATTTTGTTGGTAGTTGGTGTTGTGTGTTGTAATTATTTGTTGTTGTTAGGTGTGGTAAAATTATTGATTTTTTCTGTTGCATGTATTGCTTAGTTGCTGCTGTATATTTGTGTTAATTTGTTGTTGTTAGGTATGGTATAATTGTGAGATTTTATTGTTGTATGTAGCTATTAAATTTCCTACTGTGTGTGGTCCTAATTTGTTGTTGTTAGTTATAGTATAATTGTGGTATTTTTCTACTGTATGTGCTATAGTAGCTACTGTTTGTTGTCTTAATTTGTCATTGTTAGAATCTTTTTTGGTAGATTATTCAATGTGGACATTGATGTTGATTTCTTGTTGCATTGGGTTTTAATAAATCTGGTAGTGTGTTTTTACCCTATTTTTGTTTATTTTTTGATAATAGATTTGTGAAATTAGTTACTGTGAACCAGATTTCTCTTGCCGTTGATGTTGAATTTCTGAGGCATGATTTATTAAGACAAGAATTTCTGAGGCATGATTTAAACCTGTATCTATTTGTTTTCTGATAATAATTTGTGTGACCTTTCTTGAATGTTTATAAAGTTGGATAAAACTGTATCTGCTTCTTTGTAAGAAATGATCATTGTTTGTTCAAAAACTTAATTGTGGAATCTATTTTTTTGAAGTGTCCAAACATTGGCTAAGTTGTTGGTTTACTTAGTGTAACATCTCTTTTATTTTTGTTACTGATTTTTGCTAAGGTGTTGGTTTAATTATTGTGTCATATCTTTTATGTATGCTACTGGTTTTGGCTAAGCAGTTGATTTACTTAGTGAGTCATCTCTTTCATTTAAGTTACTGATTTTGGCAACAATATTTGTTTACTTAATGTTTCATCTGTTTTCTCTACTTAGTGTGTCTACTTAAGTGTGGAATTTGTTATATTGAAGTGATGTTTCTTGTTAAGTTACTGGTTTTGGCTATGATTTCTCAGGACAACTGAAAATAGTTTTTTAATTAAAAAGGGACTATTTGATCCAGCATTCTCATATTTGGTCGAGTTTTCTCATATTTATTAAAAAGGAATTGTTTGGTCCAGTATTCTGATGTTTAAGTTGAACTGATCTTGAATTTTTTGGTTAAGTTAAATTAAATTTGAAATGATTTTATTTGTTTAACCTAAATGAGTTATTGGTAAAGTAGTTGATGTGAGAATTATATCTGATTGTTAAACATGAAGTAATAGTAATAGTCCATTAAGTAGGAGTTATACCTTTCATTATTTTTTAGTGTGTCATCTCTTTCATCTAGTTAGTGTGTCTTCTTGAGTGTTGAATCTATTATATTAAAGTGATATCTCTTGTAAGTTAATGGTTTTGGCTATATGCTTTGCTTAGCACAAACTGAAAAATGGTCTTTTATTAAAAAGGGACTGTTTTGTCCAGCTTTATCATGTTTGGTCCAATATACTCATGTTTATTGAAAAAGGGATTGTTTGATCCAGTATATATTCTCATGTTTAAGTTTGAAATGATCTTTATTTTTTTGATAAAGTTAAATTAAATTTGAAATAATTCCATTTGTTGAACCTAAATGAGTTATTGATAAAAAGATCATATGTGAATCATATCTGATTGTTGTTGTATGAGTGTTTAGCATGAAGTAATAGTAATAGTCCATCAAGTAGCCATTATAGCTTTCATTGTTTTTTTAATTTGAATCTGCTTTTGCTTTCGATTGAACATTGATAAAAGATCTCACTTTATGTATCCTATAAAAGACATGAATGGTTCTTAGTTTTTGTTTTAGTAGTTAGCAGTATGTCTGAAATTATTGCCTAGTTATTAATCTAGCTTGTGTTTAGGTTATTGTAAAGTAATACTGTGAAGTGCTTGCTATTGTTATTGCGTTAAATCTTAAACTTTATAGTGTCCATATGTTGTTTGAGATATGATTGTTCAGCTGGAATGTTCTAATGGATTGTTCAGTTGCAGAACATTGTTGTCTTTTATGTTTGTTAGTTAATTTTTTTAGTTTCTTATGTCAAATAGATGTCAATGAGTAATTTAGATAGAAGTTGGATGAATCTTAGAAGAAACAGTGATGAGTTCATCAATAGAGTGAAGGATTTTCTTGATAAGGCATTTGAATGAGATTCTAAAGGAAAAGAGATATTATACCCATGTGATGTTTGTAAGAATCGTTATTGGCATTTTAGAAATGTTGTGGAGGATCACTTGTTTGCAAAAGGATTTGTTGTAGGATACGACAGGTGGACTTCTCACGGGGAAAGGGTAAACTCAAGTACACCACATCCAAGTAGTAATGATGAAGCTTGTAACAGTCATGATGATATTGATGGACTGCTTCATGACACATTTAGAAATATAAAAGATGATGTAGGACATGAAGAAGGGGTGAGAGAAGGACTATCTGAAGATGCAAATAGTTTTTTTAGATTAGTTGAAGAAAGGAAAAAGGAGTTATATCGAGGATGTGAGAACTTTAGTAAATTGAGTTTCGTGATTCTGTCACGCCCCGAGGTTACCCCCTAGACGTAACACGGAACTTAGGACCACAAGTTCCCTAAGTTAACCCTTGGTCATAGCATTCTCAATCATAACAAAAGATAAGTGGAAACATAATAGATAAAGTCAAAATAACATAAATGGATAATCAAGTCAAATAGGAATACCAGATCCATAAGAAGACTCAAATACTGTCTATATCTAAAAAGTCTCTACTTATGACATAAGGAGTTGCTAGGACAAGACCTTAGCTAACTCGATGTACGAAAATGAAAAGCTAACACAATCTAATAATATGATTACTCCTCTACCTAAGAGGACTCACCAACAGCTGACAGATAGAGTGTCCTAGAAGCTCTAGCCATGTGCCTAGGAAGGGACTCCTGAATCTGCATCATCAAAGGATGCAGCGCAAGATATGCGTCAGTACTATAGAATGTACCGAGTATGTGAGCGATGCATGAACATGATAAATAGTTTAAAACATGATGAGTATGCTTTAACAATCAAAATCATACTATAAAAGTAAAACTGGATGCAAATGACTCTATAAAACACCATAAGCTGAAAACATGATCATAAAAAAGAGTCTAAAATCTGAATAAGAGTCAAGTACATTTTTAAAGCATAAACTGTTTCTATGGGAGGTTCTCTAACCGACATAGACTAAGTGAGCTACATGGAATCCAATGTATACGCCCCATCGAGAGGACCCAATATACCTTGTCAGGGTATAAAGGCATGACTGTGGCGTGATCACTAAAACTAAAGCCCAACAGAGGGGACTTGTAAACCTACGAGGGAACGTAGTTCTGGGACTAAGGGTACTCTCACCTGGTCCAACTCGGTGCTAAATACTACTCTCAAAACATACTTATAGCTCATAGAATACTGGGGCATATCTGATGCCAAAACTAATCATAACTGGTGACATATCTGATGTCAAAACTGTTGAAAAGCAATAAGACATATTTGAATGTAGTGCAATTCAAATCATACATCTAAAGACTTAGCATATCCATAATTCAAATCATGCATTTACTTTCTAAATTCATACTTGAAGAATTTGACATGCAATTTCATAAAGTACATAAGGTCATGATAACTAATCATGTCAAATTTCTCTTGAAGACATGCAATTCAATGGAATCATGCTAGAAACCAACTTTAGATCTTGGGCTTTTGAAACCAATGAAGGAATTATAATCAAATCATAATTAAGCAATAAGAAACCATGAATTTAAGCATAGAAACTGATTTCATAAGTTTTCCCAATGTAGATCAAAACTCTAATTTCACAAGCTCATTATGTAACCTAAGAATTGGGGTTTCAGGCACAAGAGTGAAAGGAACCCATTGTTGAGTAACCACATACCTTGATTGAAGACAACCCACTTGAATTGAAAAGACTTAGGAGGCTTGAACTTGGAGTTTGAGACTTGAAGCTTGGAGAAGAATTTTCCTTTTTGGGAGAAGAGTGAAGTAATTAGGAGGAACTTAGGCTAATGAGGGTGAAAATCCTTCTTGAAATAATCAAAACGACATCATTTAGGAGTTAAAAGAGTGTGAAATGACTAAAATACCCCTGGGACTTAATTAAGGAAAAGCTGGAAAATGAGTCAGTTTCAGGAATCACAGGTCGGTTCTATGGGTCGTCGTTTGAACCACGACCCGTGGTTCTAACTCGTGATTCCTTAGTCAAAATCTTGGTTGCAGAAACATTTCTACGGGTCAACAGGACGGACCCGTAGAATAAATGATGAGTCATCATTTGGGCTCATAGTTCCTGGGGACTTAGCTGGTCTCTGGATCAAACCACGACTCCAAATGACGGGTCATCAAACCAAGTCATCGAACCTGGGGGACTTACTATTCCTCTGATCTGGTTCCACGAGTAAACAGTAAGGACCTGTGGTTTGAACCACGGTCCTTAGAACCCACTCATGGTTCCAGACCAGAGGCTGAACTAGCAGTCAGGAATCACGGTTCCATTTCACGACCCATTGTTCAGACCATGGTCCGTGGTTTAGACCCGTCATTCCTGAAGCATGAGATTTTTCTGAGATTTTAAGTTAGATAGCTGGTTTGATTTCCGGGGTGTTACAATATCTCACCCTTGGGATCATTCGTCCTCAAATGAATACTAAACAAGGGAAAACTGAAGAGAAAATAGCCAAACCTGCAACAGAACATGGAAACCAAAGAGTAAACATAAAAACTAAACTTTTCAACTTGAAAACATGATAAACTAACTTCGTAAAACAAGGATGCATGCTAGAAACATGAGAGGAACTGATGGAACAGGATCGGAGGAACATTCTAAGGATAAAACTATTACCTCAAGCTGGAACGGAATCGGAAGGAAAGAGATGGGGATATTTGGCGTTCATGGCCTTTTCTGCTTCCCAAGTAGCTCCTTCAACAAGCTGATTTCTCCAAAGAACCTTTACCGAAGCAACTTCCTTGTTTCTCAACCTCCAAATCTAACGATCAAGGATCTTTACGGGAACCTCCTCATAGGTGAGACTATCCGTCACACCCACATCCTCCAAAGGGACAATAAATCTTGGATCACCAACACACTTCTTCAACAAGGAAACATGGAAAACTGGATGAACCACTTCCAACTCTGTTTACAACTCCAACTCATACGCAACGCTACCAACTCTCCTCAAAATCCGATAAGGACCTACAAAATAGGGACTAAGCTTTCCTTTCTTCCCAAACCTCATCACACCCTTTATGGGTGACACCTTTAGGAAAACCCAATCATCAACTTCAAATTCCATTTTCCTTCTCCTCACATCCGTATAAGATTTCTGTCGACTTTGAGCGGTCTTCAACCTCTCCCTAATAAGCTGAACCTTCTCCATAGTCTCATGAACTAAATTTGGACCAATCAAGGCTGCCTCACCTACCTCAAACCAACCAAAAGGAGACCTACATCTCTGGCCATAAAGTGCCTCATACGGAGCCATCTGGATGCTAGAGTGAAAGTTATTGTTGTAGGCAAACTCGATAAGAGGTAAGTGATCATCCCAATTACCTTCGAAGTCAATCACACACGCTCTCAACATATCCTCCAAAGTCTGAATAGTGCGTTCTACCTAGCCGTCTGTTTGAGAGTTAAAAGTTATGCTAAGCTTCACCTGGGTACCAAGACCTTTCTGAAATGATCTCCAAGACTTAGATGTAAACTGAGGACCTCTATTAAAAATGATAGACAAGGGAACACCAAGTAATCAAACTATCTCTCGGATGTAGAGTCGGGCATAATCGTCTGCTGAATTGGTAGTCTTAACAGACAAGAAGTGGGATGACTTGGTCATCTGGTCGACAATCACCCAAATAGAATCATGTTGCCTTCGAGTACGAGGCAAACCAGTAATAAAGTCCATATTGATTGCTTTCGATTTCCAAGTGGGAAGGTTAATATCTTGAATCATGCCACCCGACCTTTGATTCTCCACTTTTACTTATTGACAGTTGGGACACTTAGCCACAAACCCGACTATGTCCCTTTTCATACCATTCCACCAATAGACTTCCCATAGATCACGTACATATTAGTAGCACCCGGATGATTGAAATATCTAGAACTATGAGCCTTAGTCAGAATCTGCTGTCTCAACCCATCTACATTTGGCAAACATAAGCGACCCTGATAACGAAGCACACCATCTCCCCTTGGGAGAAAACCTCCACCCGCTGCTGATGAACTGCACCCTTAATCTTAAGTAGAATAGGATCCTTGTCTTGTTTTGCCTTCACCTCAGCTACCAAAGATGATTCAGCACCATTTTGTACAATCACACCACCTTATGTTGAGTCCATAAGGCGAACTCCCAACCGAGCTAGCCTATGAATCTCCTTAACCAATTCCTTCTTACAATCTTCAATAAAAGACACACTTCCCATGGACAGTCTACTCGAAGCATACGCCATGACATTGGCCTTACCTGGAAGGTAAAGCACACTCATATCATAATCTTTAAGGAGCTCAAGCCATCTCCTTTGTTACAAATTCAATTCCTTTTGAGTGAACACATACTGAAGACTCTTATGGTCGGTGAATATATCCACATGCACACCATTCAAGTAATGTCTCAAAATTTTAAAAGCAAAGATCACGACTGCATAAAAAAATAACCCAAACCAATCCTAGAAGTATGACAATACACAACAAAATCATCTAGGCCCTTGGGTAGAGCTAACACTGGAGATGTGGTCAATCTAGTCTTCAATTCCTGAAAGTTCTTCTCACACAAGTCAGACCACTAAAATTTTACCTTCTTCTAAGTCAATCGGGTCAAAGGGGCAGCAATGGAAGAAAATCCTTCCACAAACCTCGTGTAGTAACCGGCCAAACCCAAAAGGCTCCTAATATCAGACGGGGAAGTAGGTCTAGGCCAGTTCTTTACTGCCTCTATCTTTTGAGAATCAACTCGGATACCATCACTAGTCATAATATAACCCAGAAAGGCAATTGACTGCATCCAGAATTCACACTTGCTAAACTTAGCAAACAACTGTCTATCCTTGAGAGTTTGCAACACAACCCTCAAATGGTCTGCATGCTCCTCCTCACTCCGAGAGTAGATGAGGATATCATCAATGAAAACAATCACAAATATATCCAGGTACTATTTGAACACACGTTTCATCAAATCCATAAAGTCTGCAGGAGTATTTGTTAGACCAAAAGACATCACAACAAATTCGTAATGACCATATCGAGTACTGAAGGCTGTCTTTGGAATATCACATCTCTAACACGAAGCTAATGATAACTGGATCTAAGGTTGATCTTGGAGAAGAAACTAGCACCCTAAAGTTGATCAAACAAGTCATCAATCCTAGGAATGGGATATTTGTTCTTGATTGTGACCTTGTTCAACTGCCGGTAGTCAATACACATTCTAAGCAAACAATCCTTCTTTCGAACAAATAAAACTGGGGCACCCCATGGAGAGATGCTAGGCCTGATAAAACCTTTATCAAGAAGATCTTTCAACTGATATTTTAATTCCTTAAGTTCCACTGGAGCCATTCTATAGGGAGGAATAGAGATAGGATTTGTATCTGGGAGAAGATCTATCCCAAAGTCTATCTCCCACTTGGGAGGGACTCTGGGCAAATCCTCAGGAAACACTTCTGGAAACTCATTCACAATAGGAATAGACTAAAGGGATGAGGTTTGAACTCCGTGTCTATAACCCTCACTATGTGATAAATATACCCCTTTGAAATCATCTTCCTAGCCTTAAGATAAGATATGAAATGATCTTTCGAGGAAGGGGGACTACCTTGCCATTCTAAAACGGGTTTATTTGGAAACTTGAAAATGACAACCCGAGTACGATAATCAACAGAAGCATAACATGCATACAACCAATATATACCAAGAATGACATCAAAATCAGTCATCTACAACTCTACTAGATCCGCTGAAGTGACTCTATGAAGGACTGAGATAAGGCAATTTTGGTAGATTCTTTCGGCTAGGACTGACTCACCAACAGGAGTAGATACACAAAAGGGTTCTAAAAGCTGATCCGGACAAATCTCAAACTTAGAAGCAACATAAGAGGTTATAAAAGATAAGGAGGCACTGGGGTCCAACAAAGCATACACATCAAGAGAGAAGACTTCAACATACCAGTAACCACATCTAGAGAACTCTCCTAATCCTGACGGGAGGACATAGCATAAAGACAGTTCTGGCACTGACCACTAGAACTAGAAGTTGCGCCCTGCTGGGCTGGTCGACCTCCTGGGGTTACTGGAGCAGACTGAGCCCTACTACCTCATTGCCCCTTCTTAGCTGAAGGGCAATCTCTGATACGATGTCCAGCCTGACCACATTCGAAGCAACCACCTGAACCGGCCAAACACTCACCAAGATGACTCTTCCTACACTTACCATAAGCTGGGTTAGAATATCCCTTAGCAACACTACCCTGAGACTGGGAATAGGAACCAGATACTATATGATGTGACGCTAATTTACGCCACTTTCGACTCCTTTTTACTAAGAACAATCGTACGTTTTCAAGCAACCATTGTTGTTTTTGATGTTTTTATGTTGTATTTGTAGGAAATGGAAGCAAACACGAAAACGGAAGAAAATACGAGAAAAACGAAGTTCTGCCTAAGAGTGACGGCCTGAGTGACGGGCCGTCACACATGTGACGGTCCGTCACTGGGACCGTCACACCGTCACACCAAGGCAGACCTCCAGGTTGAACCACTGCCTAGCAGTGACGGTCCAGGCGACGGTCCGTCACTGCCTTGACGGTCCGTCAGCCTGACCGTCACGCTTAGGCAGTGACTCAGGCGGCGACCCGCGTTTTTGGGGATTCCTAGCCCGTTTTGGATTTGGTTTCTTTGACTCCTATAAATACCCTATGTTAGGTTTATGTTAGAAATTATTCTCCCATTATTTCAAACACGTTTTTAGTTAGTTTTCGAGAGCAAGAACACGATTCTTGAATTAACATTATTGTTCTTGATTCGTTCTTGAGTTCTTGGTTTTTATTGTTCTTGGATACTTGAAGATTGTTCTCAATATATTGTAAGGATCTCGTTTCTTTATTATTTTATGAACATGACTTTCTTCTTTTCATCTTCGAGCATGAGGAACTAAAACTCCCGCAACTAGGGTTGTGGGAGCCATGGCAAACGTAGCAATATAGATTCCGGGTAGCGTTGGGTTCGATATATGTATTGTCACGTTGTTAATCATACTTTATGTCACGTTTTCTAGTGGTTGCAAACATTAGAACATGCCTAGGTTTAGTTTGCTTGAGTAAAGAGATTTAAACCGGGAAAACTTGATTAAACAACAAGGATTCGAGACTACAAACTCTCGTCTTAAAGAATAATGCCGTAACTGGATTACTCTACTTGATGTTAGGATTGCTAAGCTAAAAAGTACATCTTTTCGAGGTCGAAAGAATAGAAAAGGAAATTTGTTTATTCGGTCGAGAGACGTTTAGACGATACAATTGACGCAATCACATCGTGACAATCATATAGAAAGAACCCGGTTAAGCCTAGAATCGACATTGTTACAACGCCATGGTGAACACATCCCTAGTTCATTCTCTCCTACTGATTTAAACCCCCTACGTTTATTATTGTTTTGTTTACAATTTGATTACAAAACCCCCCCTTATTTACTGGAATCGATTGACAACTAGTCACTTAATTCACCAAAGACTTAATCATCACCATATTCTCTGTGGGATTCGACCCCAACCTTGTTGGGTTATATATTTGACAACGATCGCTTACGCTTCTTAAATAGAGGTGTAGTTTGAGCGTTATCAAAAATGGCGCCGTTGCCGGGGAATACGGTTTTTGATTAAGTTTGGTGTTTATTTGACTTTTTGTTATAATTTCCTGCTTTACGTTTGTTTGTTGTTTTTGTTTTGACAGGGTACAAAGTTGTGCATGCATAATACCCGAAGTTCGGGGAAACAAATTATACCTTACGACCCCGAACTTGCTAGAACATTGAGGCAGAACATGGCCGCACAACTAGAGGCAGCAAGGCTCGCTGCTGAACTGCAGGCCCAACAAAACCTGAATGCTGGTGGTCTGCAGGACGATGGTGCACGGAATGATGATGAGCTTGATTTAGATGGAGCTGGCGCGACGGGCGCCATTATTGTTCCACCGCTACCGCCCGGAGCCAAGTTCAACATCACTAGCACGATGATACAGCTGTTGAACTTGAGAGGAGTGTTCCGCGGTGTTGCTGGCAACGATGCAAACCAGCACTTGATGAACTTCGTGGGCATATGCAAATCATTCGAGCTGCCAGGCGTGAGTCAGACAGCGATCAGGCTCAGGTTGTTTCCGTTGTCTCTGTCTGATGAGGCAGCATTGTGGTTGACAGAATTGGCCCCCGACTCTATCGCAACGTGGGGAGAGTTGAGAGAAGCTTTCCTAGAAAGGTTCTTTCCTCCCTCTCGGATGATACAGTTGAGGGATGAGATTAGTAACTTCAGGCAGCAACCACACGAAGCACTGCACGAGACTTGGTTGCGATTTAAGAAGAAGCTGGCACAGTGCCCGAACCATCAATTGGCCGACAACGTCTTGATGCAGACATTCTATAGGGCATTAAATTCGGCTACAAAGCCGACGTTAGACAACGCAGCAGGTGGTGCATTCATGGGACTTTCTTTTGCTGAGGCCACAACTACGTTGGACAGGCTCACCAAGACCAACAGAGCCTGGCATACACGAGATTCAGAGGTTGCAGCTAGCACCTACACAGTTGGTATGTCAGCTGAGCAGCGTAGGAAAGAGGAGGAACGCGACCAAGACATGGCGCACCTGAAAACACAGTTAGATCTCCTGACAAAGCACTTGACGTCAGGAAGTATGGAGAAGGTACAGGTTGCCAGTTCCCAAGGTATAGAAACTGAGGACGTGAATTATGTGGGGGGTTTCCAGGCCAATGGCCAAGGAAACCAAGGTCGGAACTATCCAAACCACTATGAGAATGGTGGCTACAAAAATCGCGACCAAGGAAGCTGGAGGAACAACACCGATAGAGGTGGGTTGTATATACCACCTAGCAATCGGGACAAAGCAGGCAGCGAGGCTGAGACATCCAAACTTGAGAATATGATGGCGAAGATGCTGCTTAAGGTGGAATCGACTGACTCTGGGGTAAAGGCAATGCGGAATGAGTTATCATCATTGAGTCTGGTAGTGGAGTCACACTCAACCGCTATCAAGCAACTAGAGCAGCAAGTGGGTCACATCTCGGCATCTCTAAACCCAAGGAAACCGGGTACTTTGCCGAGCGACACCACCCATCCGAAAAATGACGCAAGCTGCATGGCAATCACCACTAGAAGCGGAAAAATATTACCGGAATCACATCCGGTAATTCATGCACAAGGTGAGGCTGCAAAAGATGATCAGGCGGTAGAGGAAGAGGACATTCCAAAGCCTGCGAATAAATGTAAGGAAGCTGAAAAGCTTCCAACGATGATGCCTCGACCACCACCTCCGTTCCCACAGCGTTTGAAAAAGAAAGCTGACGATGGCAAGTTCCTGAACTTCGTGACCATGTTGAAAGAAATTTCGATAAACATACCTTTGGTGGAAGCTCTAGAACAAATGCCCGGTTATGCCAAGTTCATGAAGGACTTGATTACAAAGAAGCGGACGGTAAGCTTTGAGCCGGAAGACAACCTCCATCACTGCAGCGCTATTTCCTCTAGATCATTAGTGGAAAAGAAAGGAGATCCAGGTGCGTTCACTGTTCCATGTACCATCGGGAAGCTCAACTTCGGAAGAGCTATGTGTGATCTTGGGGCTAGTATAAATTTGATGCCGCTAGCAGTGTATGACAAATTGGGTTTGGGACCTCCTAAACCAACGTCCATGAGAGTGATGATGGCTGATCGTTCGATAAAACGACCTGTTGGAGTATTGTCTGATGTGCTAGTGAAGATCGGTAAGCTTATCTTCCCTGCTGACTTTGTGATCCTGGATTGCGAAGTAGATTTTGAAGTTCCTATCATCTTGGGGCGACCATTGTTAGCTACGGCGAGAGTGTTGGTTGACATGGAGAAAAACGAGCTGACCTTCCGATTGAACAATGAATTGGTCAAGTTTGATGTAACCAAGCTGATGAAGCGACCAAGTGACATGAGAGTGGTCGCGGTCATGAATGCCATTGAGGAACCTCCTGCGGATGTGCACCTTGAGGAGAAGTGTTTGGTCGAGACTCTAGCTGTTGTAAAAAGTATGGCGCGAGAGCGTAGATATGTAGAGGCAGGCGGTGAAAGTAAATCGAGAAAACGAAAACACCGCAAGAGAATCTGCAAAGAAAGAGCGAAGAAGTTGTCGCGACTAGCGATGGAGCCCAAAGAGGAAGCTGGAACGCCACACTCCATTGAGTTCTCTTGTTTTGGAGACCCAGGCGGTCTCCAACATCATTCCAGATTCTGAGTCATATCGACTTCACAGGTATTCCTTTATTCTCACAGCTTTTAGTTTTCATATGTATGCATTGGGGACAATGCATGAGTCTAAGTTGAGGGTGTTGGGAAACCTGTGAGTCACCACCGAGGGTTTTTGTTGCCGATTTCTTTTCCCTACGGTGTGCTATCTAGTAGAACCGGCATGTTTAGGTTGTTGTTTTAAATTTTTTTTAGTGTCTATAGCAAGCATGCGTTGTTCTTGTCTAAAAACGAGGCCCCTTGAAAAATTTTCTGGTTTTGAGCTTATGTTGAAACAATTGACTGTCTGGATCCTTGAATGTCATTGTGTGAATATGATTAGAATGAGTATGCTTAAGCCGAGCGGTTGTTTGATAGTTGGTAGCGATATAGTTTCTTGGTGCTAAGAGTGTGTGAGATTTATTGTCATAAATTCTTACTCTGTGCATGCATCTAGAACTTGCCCGGTCTATTTTGTTAAGTTTGAAGTTTGGTTGCTTAGGAAAGGATCACAGGCCCTTTTTGATGCAGTCCACTTAGCCTATATGACCGTCCAAATACAAATAATCCCTTTTGATCCCTGTTTGAGCCATAATTGACCTTATTCTTTCAATAACCTGTCACCATTCCTGTTTAACTTTGAATCCCTATCTTGGCCCTGGTCCTTCCTTGGACATCGTGCACCTTAACGTAGGCAATCAGTCTAAGTTGAGGGTGGCTACTATAGAGGTAAACCATGTTTTTGCCCTGGTCCTACCAATGGACATTGTGCACCTTGACGTAGGCAATCAGCCTAAGTTGAGGGTGGCTACTACAGTGGTAAAAGAGAAGAAAAAGAGGATGGAGAGGATTGTTGTTGAATAGAATGAAAATCCGGGTGTGCGCCTAAGAAAAGAAAAGAAAAATAAAGAAAGATGAAAAAGATCGAAAAAGAAACGAAAAGAATTGTCAATAAAGAGGCCGCACCTGTATCTAGAATCAAGGAAATAAAAAGGTGACTAAGGATGGATAAAGTGAAGTTATGTGGTGATAAGATGTAAATGGTTCTAAGGAGGGCTTAGTCACTAACCCCTAAATGTATCCTACCTGCACCTGAAGCCTCATTACAAGCCAAAACAAGTCCTGTAGTGATCTTGAGCGGCTTTCTGAAGAACTGAAATAGAATAGTAAGGGCAAGCCTATGGTATCGCATGTGCATTGTTTGAAATCGTTTGTGAGTGTGAGCGCTTACCTAGTCCCAAATCTTGTGTGTGGGATTTCTTTGTGGTGAGGGCACCAAGATGGCTATATTGTCTATTGATTGTTAGAATAGCTGCGGGTGTGTATGCATAATGTTCTATCATATCGGAATGACATGTTTGGATCCTTGCAAGTTAGTGTTTCATACATTCGTGTGTTACAAGGGAGCATGATTTAATTGAATAAGTTTGAATGAACATGAGTTGCTATAGACATGAGTTTGTGTTCTTAGTAGAGTCGTATTATTGTTTTATGTTATGTTGCTTGAGGACAAGCGAACGTTTTAAGTTGAGGGTGTTGATGTGACGCTAATTTACGCCACTTTCGACTCCTTTTTACTAAGAACAATCGTACGTTTTCAAGCAACCATTGTTGTTTTTGATGTTTTTATGTTGTATTTGTAGGAAATGGAAGCAAACACGAAAACGGAAGAAAATACGAGAAAAACGAAGTTCTGCCTAAGAGTGACGGCCTGAGTGACGGGCCATCACACATGTGACGGTCCGTCACTGGGACCGTCACACCAAGGCAGACCTCCAGGTTGAACCACTGCCTAGCAGTGACGGTCCAGGCGACGGTCCGTCACTGCCTTGACGGTCCGTCAGCCTGACCGTCACGCTTAGGCAGTGACTCAGGCGGCGACCCGCGTTTTTGGGGATTCCTAGCCCGTTTTGGATTTGGTTTCTTTGACTCCTATAAATACCCTATGTTAGGTTTATGTTAGAATTATTCTCCCATTATTTCAAACACGTTTTTAGTTAGTTTTCGAGAGCAAGAACACGATTCTTGAATTAACATTATTGTTCTTGATTCGTTCTTGAGTTCTTGGTTTTTATTGTTCTTGGATACTTGAAGATTGTTCTCAATATATTGTAAGGATCTCGTTTCTTTATTATTTTATGAACATGACTTTCTTCTTTTCATCTTCGAGCATGAGGAACTAAAACTCCCGCAACTAGGGTTGTGGGAGCCATGGCAAACGTAGCAATATAGATTCCGGGTAGCGTTGGGTTCGATATATGTATTGTCACGTTGTTAATCATACTTTATGTCACGTTTTCTAGTGGTTGCAAACATTAGAACATGCCTAGGTTTAGTTTGCTTGAGTAAAGAGATTTAAACCGGGAAAACTTGATTAAACAACAAGGATTCGAGACTACAAACTCTCGTCTTAAAGAATAATGCCGTAACTGGATTACTCTACTTGATGTTAGGATTGCTAAGCTAAAAAGTACATCTTTTCGAGGTCGAAAGAATAGAAAAGGAAATTTGTTTATTCGGTCGAGAGACGTTTAGACGATACAATTGACGCAATCACATCGTGACAATCATATAGAAAGAACCCGGTTAAGCCTAGAATCGACATTGTTACAACGCCATGGTGAACACATCCCTAGTTCATTCTCTCCTACTGATTTAAACCCCCTACGTTTATTATTGTTTTGTTTACAATTTGATTACAAAACCCCCCCTTATTTACTGGAATCGATTGACAACTAGTCACTTAATTCACCAAAGACTTAATCATCACCATATTCTCTGTGGGATTCGACCCCAACCTTGTTGGGTTATATATTTGACAACGATCGCTTACGCTTCTTAAATAGAGGTGTAGTTTGAGCGTTATCACTATACCACCCTGATATGATGAGGCCTTTAGTCCTGGGCAGGAGCACTAGCAGAAGAATGAATGGGGTCTAATGACTTCTTCTGGAATAAGGAGCGATGTCCACCTCCGGACCTGTGATAACCAAAACTTGATCCCTCGGATCTAGCCCTCTTGTTCTCCCTTACTATCTCCCAAAGCTTGTCACCCTCAATCTGATGGGAATGAGACATGAGTCGGGAAATTCTATAAGACATTTCATAGCTTCCCTCTCATATGTGTGGCACGCTTTACACACATGAAAAAGACTTTACTCAATACAGATTTCAGACATCCTAGGACTCTTGAACCTGAGGCTCTGATACCAAGTTTATCACACCACAAGGTTACCCCCTAGATGTAACATGGGACATGGGACCATAAGTGCCCCAAGTTAACCCTTGGTCATAGCATTCTCAAGCATAACAAAAGATAAGCAAAAACATAATAGATAAAGTCGGAATAGCATAAATGGATAATCAAGTCAAATAAGAATACCAGATCCATAAGAAGACTCAAATATTGTCTATGTCTGAAAAGCCTCTACTTATAACATAAGGAGTTGCTAGGACAAGACCCTAGCTAACTCGAAGTACGGAAATGAAAATCTAACACAAGCTAATAATATGACTAGTCCTCGACCTAAGAGGACTCACCAACAGCTGATAGATAGAGTGTCCTGGAATCTCTAGCCATGTGCCTGGGAAGGGACTCCTGAATCTACATCATCAAAGGATGCAGTGCAAGATATGCATCAGTACTATAGGATGTACTGAGTATGTGAGCGATGCATGAATATGATTAACAGTTTAAAACATTCTGAGTATGCTTTATCAATCAAAATCATACTTTAAAAGTAAAACTCGATGCAATTGACTCTATAAAATACCATAAGTTAAAAAAATAATCATAAACAAGAGTCTGAAATCTGAATAAGAGTCAAGTATATTTTTAAAGCATAAACTGTTTCTGTGGGTGGTTCTCTAACCGACATAGACCATGTGAGCTACATAGAATCCGATGTATACGCATCATCGAGAGGGCCCAATATACCTTGCCAGAGTATAAAGGCATGACTATGGCATGATCACTAAAACTGATGCCTAACATAGGGGACTTGTAAACCTACGGGGGCACATAGTTCTGGGACTAAGGGTACTCTCACCTAGTCCAACTCGGCGCTAAATACTACTCCCAAAACATACTTATAGCTCATATAATACTGGGGCATATCTGATGCCAAAACTAATCATAACTGGTGACATATCAGATGTCAAAACTGTTGAAAAGCAATAAGACATATCTGAATGCCATGCAATTCAAATCATACATCTAAAGACTTAGCATCGCCATAATTAAAATCATGCATTTCCTTTCTAAATTCATACTTGAATAATTTGCCATGCAATTTCATAAAGTACATAAGGTCATGATATCTAATCATGTCAAATTTCTCTTGAAGACATGCAATTTAATGGAATCATGCTAGAAATCAACTTTGGAGCTTGGGATTTTGAAACCAATGAAGGAATCATAATCAAATCATAATTAAGCAATAACAAACCATAAATTTAAACATAGAAACTGATTTCATAAGTTTTCCCCAATTTAGATCAAAACCCTAATTTCACAAGTTCATGATGTAACATAAGAATTGGGGGGTTTAGGCATAAAGGTGAAAGGAACCCATTGTTGAGTACCCACATACCTTGGTTGAAGACAACCCACTTGAATTGAAAAGTCTTAGGAGGCTTGAACTTGGAGCTTGAGACTTGAAGTTTGGAGAAGAAATTTCCTTTTTGGAAAAAGAGTGAATTAATGAGAAGGAACTTAGGCTAATGAGGGTGAAAAACCTTCTTGAGTCAAAATGACATCATTTAGGGATTAAAAGAGTGGGTAATGACTAAAATACCCCTGGAACTTAATTAAGGCAAAGCTAGAAAATGAGTCGGTTTCAGGAATCACGGGTCGGTTCTACGGGTCATCGTTTGAACCACGACCCGTGGTTCCAACTCGTGATTCCTTAGTCAAAATCTAGGTTGCAGATTGGGTCTTTCAAGTGATGGGTTCAATCCATTTCAGACCATGAGCATTTCCCATAGCATATGGCCTGTTATGCTGATGAATTACAATATGTCACCGTGGATTTGCATGAAGCCGGGGTACATAATATTGTCAATGATCATTCCAGGTCCATCCTCTCCAGAAAATGATATTGATATGTACCTACAACCACTAATTGATGAGTTGAATGAGCTATGGTAAGTTGGGGTAGAAACATATGATGCGCATACAAACCAAACTTTTCAAATGCGTGAAGCCTTGTTATGGACAGTTAGTGATTTTCCGGCGCTAGCAATGTTGTCCGGATGGAGCACTAAGGGAAAATTGGCATTTCCAACTTGTAACTATAGCACATCCTCTCAATATCTGAAGCATTTTTTTAAGATGTGTTACTTAGGTCATCGGGCATTTTTTCCTCCTGATCATCCATATCAAAGAGATAAGAAATCATTTTATGGTGCGGAGGATCATAGATCTGCACCTACACCTTTGTCGGGCACAGAAGTGGTTGAAAAGCTACATGATTTCAACAATATTTTTGGAAAGGGCCAAAAGAAAAGGCATCGAACTACTGAGGGCCCATGGAAGAAAAGATCCATCTTCTTTCAATTACCATATTGGCCTACAAATAAGTTGAGGCACAATCTAGATGTGATGCATATTGAGAAAAACTTTTTTGATAGTTTACTTGCGACTTTACTTGAGGTATTATGAAAGTCAAAGGATCACATTAATTCTCAGTATGACTTGCAATTAATGGGGATAAGGAAGGAGTTGCATCCAGTAAAAGATAACACAAATGGCAAAGTGTACTTAGCTAAATCCTATTTTTCCAAGAAACTAGAAGAAAAGAAAGTGTTCTGCACAGTGTTTAAAAATACCAAATTACCAAAAGGGTGTGCCTCGAACATATCAAATCATGTAGACGTGGAACAAATGAAGATATCAAGATATAAGAGCCATGATGCTCATATTATGATGCACTACTTACCGCAGATTGCAGTTCGTTATCATTGCCTAAGAATGTTGCAGTTGTGTTGATTAGGTTGGGAAACTTTTTTAAAGCCATATGCAGTAAGGTAATAAAGCGGGAATATCTAGAGGGGTTGCAAGATGAAATCAAAGAAATTGAATGTGAGCTTGAAAATATATTTCCTCTAACCTTTATGGATATAATGGAACATTTTCCTATCCATTTGGTTGATGAAATTAAGTTGGGGGTCCAAATCATCTTCATTATATGTATCCAATGGAGAGAGAATTGGGTGAATTCAAGGACCTTGTTCGTAATTGGTATAATCCAGAAGCTTCAATAGTAGAGGGGTTTATTGCCTAAGAGTGCTTAACCTTTTGTTCGAGATACTTACATGATGGAGTGAAAACAAGATTCAGCAGGTACCAAACTGAGGATGACGAGGATGCTGAACAAGAAGAGCAAGATGATGTACCAACTGTATTCCCGAAGCTAGGTCATCCAATTAGAAAAGAGAAGAAAACCAAATAAAATCCTTTCAAGATGGATCAACAGTTATCTTCTGAAGCACATCGATATATACTATTCAACACCGGACATGAACAAGTCGAGGATTTTATCACGTAAGTCTTTATATTTTGAACTTCATTTATTTTGTTACTATTAATGTACTGTAAACTTTAGTTATAAATGCTTAATGGTTGTATTTGAAATATTCATTGCAGGTAACATAATGTTATAATTGACAGTACTGTTAGATTAAATGCATGGACAAGAGCAAGGATTCACAGTCAAGAATTCAGCAACTGGTTCAAAGAGAAAGTTGATATAGTTGAAGTGCCTAATCATTTAAAGTGGCTAGCTAAAGGGACAAACATGGTGGCAATTAGAAGCTATACTGCCTATTTCATTAATGGATACCGGTTTCACACATTACAATGGGATTCCACACGAAAGTCTCAAAATAGTGGAGTGTCTTTGGCTGCAATAACTGATAGTTTTGCTAATGCCCGAGATCAGAATCCAATTGATGGAGAGGTTGTCTATTATTGTGCTATTCAAGATATTATCGAGCTTGATTATTATGGTCATTTTAGTGTTGTACTATTTAGATGTACTTGGTATTATAATGAAAAAGATGAATTTGGGTTGACCCATGTGTACTTTAACAGATTACGTAGTACGGATGAGCCTTTTGTATTGGCGTCTCAAGTGCATCAAGTGTTTGATATGGAGAATCCAACTGAGAAGGATGTTTATTATGCAAGGAATAAAGTCCCCGTTAATTTGTATGAGTTGGAGGAAGAAAGTTGTCCTAACATAGGAGAGAAATTTTTAGAGGGAGCCTACTGAAGACATTGGTCCCTCAAACACAGCACCGGATATTGACATTAGATGGGCAAAAGAAGATATCCCCGTTGATGTTGTTGATATGCCTCCTATTGCACAACTTTTAAAAGATACGGCTGTGGAAACATCGGAAGATGAGGATGATTATGATGATACTGATTGGGATTGGATAGAGGCGGATAATTAAATAAGAAACTTCAGAACTTCTCTAGCAAGTTTAAATATTTGTCTAAATGCTAGCTGCCTAGTTAACTTGTTTAACTAGAATATTTGTTCTATTGTAATAGACACGTTGATTTTGTTGGCTCATTGACAGTACATTAGGACCTTGTTTCTTGTACACTTTTGCTGTTAGCATCAACCTGATGCTCCTTATTAATCTTATCTATTTAACTTTGAATTTTGATCATGGTTTTAGTTGTTTTGAGTTAGTGATAAAGGGCTTTTGACAGCAATAGTTTGGTTATGTTTCTTATCTATATCCTCATCATTCATTTATTATTTGTTCTTTTTCCTTAGAATTTTGTGTTGATCAGTTGTTTCAATTTTACAGGAGATTTAATATCTGATTAAGTGAATTGTTGAAGGGATTGGAGAATCGGCTTCAATTCTGACTGGCTAGAGTTGCAGAAAGGTTTGACACTACTACTTTTTTGTTTTATCTGTATGAAAAATAAAATACTCTATTATTTGTATTGAACGATCTATTTCCTGAACTAGAGTGGTCATGTTCTTGATGAATTTGTTTCAAAATTATGTATTTGGTGCTTGCTTTTCTCTGCTACTCTATTAGTAGTATCTAGACTAACTGATATTTAAGCCATTTGTAAGGTAATACGATGCTTACGTATAGTTTTTTTTGCTAGATTCAGCAATTATGAGTCCAAAGAAAAACAAAAATGGGAAGTCAAAGAAGTACATGGCGGCTAGAAGTCTTACATATATGGCATGCCAATGGCTTTCTTCATTGAGAACAAAACCTACTGTTGAACATATTTTGTGTCAAAACTCTTCTACTGATTTGGTGGCACAAGCTATGCAGGAACTACTGCCACGAAAGTCTCCTCGAAAGTTTGTAAGTCTAAAAGTACAAGCTATACAAGAATAAGTGCCTCATAAAGTCTGCAAGTCTGAAAGCACAGGTTATACAAGAACAAGTGCCTCAAAAGTCTCCTCGAAAGTCTGCAAGTTTGAAAGCACAAGCTATACAAGAAAAACTTCCTCGAATGTCTCCTCGAAAGTCTGCAAGTCTGGTAACACAAGGTATATAGAAACAAGTGCAACAAAATTCTCAGAATTCTACTACTGCAAAAGCATAGGTTGGGAAAGAACCAATTCCACAAGTGTCTTAGAGATCCTCCAGTACTGTTGAAGCACAGGCTGTGCAGGAACCAATTCAACGGGTTACTCACAATTCTACCACTATAAAACCACAAGTTGGTCAGGTACAAGTGCAACAAGTGCCTATAGATTCTTCCACTGAAGGAACAGAAGTTGCAGAGGAACAAATACAATAAGTGCCAAGAGATTCTTCCACTCTAGAAGGAGAAGATGTACTGGAATAAGTGCAAGAAAAACCTGTGCTAGATTAGGGAGAAAATGATCTATCCGGAGAACAAGGCAAGAACATGTAAATATACTTTTAACTATTGAATCAGTTTACATTGTTGTTTAATATTTATTCGTATCATTGTTGTCACGCCCCGAGGTTACCCCCTAGACGTAACATGGGACTTGGGACCACAAGTGCCCCAAGCTAACCCTTGGTCATAGCATCCTCAAGCATAACATAAAGTAAGCGGAAGCAAAATACATAAATTCGGAATAACGTAAATGGAGAGTCAAGTCAAATAGGAATACAAGATCCATACGAAGACTCAATTACTGTCTATGTCTGAAAAGCCTCTACTCATAACATAATGAGTTTCTAGGACAAGACCCTAGCTAACTCAATGTACGAAAATAAAAGCTAACATACGCTAAGAATATAACTAGTCCTCGACCTAAGAGAACTCACCGACAGCTGACAGATAGAGTGTCCTGGAAGCTCTAGCCACGTGCTTGGGAAGGGACTCCTGAATCTGCATCATCAAAAGATGCAGCATAAGATATGCGTCAGTACTATAGGATGTACCGAGTATGCGAGTAATGCATGAATCATGATAAAAATAGTTTAAAACATGCTTAAGAATGAACTTGTTACGTAAACAAAGAACATGAATAAATATCAAGGTATAAAACATGAAACATGAAATAAAGCTTAAGTTTCATAGTATAGAATCAAATAACTTCATAGCTTGAAAATAAACATGTGGGAGTTTCTCTTTACCGACATTAAACCATGCTGAGCTATATGGAGTCCAGTGTCATGTACCCCCACTGAAAAGAGTTGTCCTAACCGGCCAAAGTTAGAACCATGTCATACCAGGATCCTGTCATGATAAGCCATAGAGGGCAACCTACGGTGGTAACGTAGTTTTGGACTTGGGTTATCTGAACCCTCATCTCTCGGTTCTAAATACTACTCCCAAAATATATAACATGAGCTCATATACATGTGACATATCTGATGCTAAACTTTTACATAATGTATTCATACCCCGGATTGTCATACTACTCATGAATTAGGGTTTAGAAATTGATTCATGAGCATTGATGAAACATCGGGTGTTTTGTCTTGCATAATACCTCATAACTTGTGAAATTTACATACTTCATGACTTGTAAAAGTTTGCATGGCTATAGTTCAATTTCATAATACATATAATTTCATAGAACATAGGAACTAGGCATGCACATACTTGGAAATCCATGGAAAACATACCATCAAATCCAATTTTGCTTAAATCAATTTCATGCATGTAGGAATCACCATGATTAAACTTCAACTCATGGAATAGGTGTTCATGTGTAGAAACCCATGTAAAATCATGCAATTTAGTAGTAATTTCATAATCAAATCATGAGAAGATCATATTTAGCAAAACCCATAAAAATTGGATAAGAACCCTAGTTTGGAGATCCATGAAATCAAAATTTGAATTAGGGGTTTTACGCACAAGGGTGAAAGGAACCCATTGTTGATTACCCACATACCTTGATTGAATATAACCCACTTGAATTGGAAAGACTTAGGAGGCTTGAACTTGGATCTTGAGACTTAAAGCTTGGAGAAGAATTTCCCTTTTTGGGAGAAGAGTGAAGTAATGAGAAGGAACTTAGGCTAATGAGGGTGAAAACCCTTCTTGAAATAGTCAAAACGACATCATTTAGGAGTTAAAAGAGTGAGTAATGACTAAAATACCCCTAGGACTTATTAGGAAAAAGCTGATTTAAATCTTGGTTTCAAGTTTTACGGGTGGAGTCTACGACTCGTAGACCTAACCATGACTCGTGATTCCTTCTCGTGGAAACTGACCAAGATTTCAGGCTACTGAAAGTTCCCTACGACTCAACAAGATGACTCGTGAAAGCTTCCACGAGTCGTAGGACCAAGTCATGGGAATCAAGGGACCTGACCACTCTTTATCTGAGTTCCACAGGTTGGTTCCATGACCCGTGGAAACTTCCACGAACCATGAACCTAACTCGTGGTTCTCAGACCTAAGGATGGTCTGCAGGACTGGAATCACGAGTCACTTCCATGACTCGTGGAACCACCCACGGCTCGTGGACTTGACCCATGATCCCTGGAAGTTTAAAAATTTCTGCAGGTTCTGTGTTTAAAAGCTGGATCGGTTTCTGGGGTGTTACAATATCTTCCCCTTGGGATCATTCATCCTCGAATGAAGACTAAGCAAGGGAAACTGAAGAGAAAATAGCCCAACCAGCAACAAAACATGGAAATCAAGGAATAAACATGAAAACTAAACTTTCCAGCTTAAAACATGGTTAAACCAATTTCAAAAACATGAATGCATGCTAGGATCATGAGAGTAACTGATGGAACAGGATCGGATGAACATACTAAAGATGAAACTATTACCTCAAGCTGGAACAGAATCAGAAGGAAAGATATGGGGATATTTGGCCTTCATGGCCTCTTCCGCTTCCCAAGTAGCTCCTTCAACAAGCTGATTTCTCCAAAGAACTTTTACCGAAGCAACTTTTTTTTTCTCAACCTCTGAACCTGACGATCAAGGATCTCTATCGGAACTTCCTCATAGGTGAGACTATCCTTCATACCAACATCCTCTAAAGGGACAATCAAGCTCGGATAACCAACACACTTCTTCAACAAGGAAACAAGAAAAATGGGATGAACCGCTTCCAACTCTGATGGCAAATCCAACTCATAAGCAACCTTACCAACCTTCCTCAGAATCCGATAAGGACCTACAAAATGGGGACTAAGCTTACCCTTCTTGCCAAATCTCATCACACCCTTCATGGGTGACAACTTTAGGAAAACCCAATCATCAACTTCAAATTCCAACTCCCTTCTCCTCACATCCGCATAAGATTTTTGTCGACTCTGAGCGGTCTTCAACCTTTCCCTAATAATTTGAACCTTATCCATAGTCTCATGAACCATATCTGGACCAATCAAGGCTACCTCACCTACCTCAAACCAACCAATAGGAGATCTACATCTCCGACCATAAAGTGCCTCATACGGAGCAATCTGGATGCTAGAGTGAAAGTTGTTATTGTAGGCAAACTCGATAAGAGGTAAGTGATCATACCAATTACCTTTGAAGTCAATCACACACGCTCTCAACATATCCTCCAAAGTCTAAATAGTGTGCTTTTCCTGGCCGTCTGTGTGAGAGTTAAAAGTTGTGCTAAGCTTTACCTGGGTACCAAGACCATTCTGAAATGATCTCCAAAACTTAGATGTAAGTTGAGGACCTCTATCAGAAATTATAGACAATGGAACACCATGCAATCAAACTATCTCCCGGATGTAGAGTCGGGCATAATCATATGCTGACTCGGTAGTCTTAACAGCCAAGAAGTGGGATGACTTGGTCATCCGGTCGACAATCACCCAAATGGAATCATGTTACCTTCGAGAATGAGGCAAGCCAGTAATAAATCCCATATTGATTTCTTCCCATTTCCAAGTGGGAAGGTCAATATCTTGAATCATGCCACCTAGTCTTTGATGCTCCACATTTACTTGTTGACAGTTGGGATACTTAGCCACAAACCCGGCTATGTCATTCTTCATACCATTCCATCAAAAGACATCTCGTAGATCACGGTACATCTTAGTAGCACTCGGATGAATGGAATCTCTAGAACTGTGAGCCTCAGTCAGAATCTGCTATCTCAACCCATCTACATCTGGCACACATAAGTAACCCTGATAACAAAGCACACCATCTCCCCCTTGGGAGAAAACCTCCACTCGTTGCTAATGAACTGCACCCTTAAGCTAAAGTATAATGGGATCTTTGTCTTGTTTTGCCTTCACCTCAGCTACCAAAGATGATTCAACACCATTTTGTATAATCACACCACCTTCTGTCGACTCCATAAGGCGAAATCCCAACTGAGCTAGCCTATGAACCTTCTAACCAATTCCTTCTTCCCATCTTCAACAGAAGACACACTTCCCATAGATAGTCTACTCAAAGCATTTGTCACGATATTGGCCTTACCCGGATGTAAAGCACACTCATATCATAATCCTTAAGGAACTCAAGCCATCTTCTTTGTCGCAAATTCAATTCCTTTTGAGTGAACACATACTGAAGACTCTTATGATCGGCGAATATATCCACATACACCCCATACAAATAATATCTCCAAATCTTCAAAGCAAAGACCACGGCTGCCAACTCAAGATCATGAGTAGGATAGTTCTTCTCATGAGTCTTAAGTCGTCTCAAAGCATAAGCAATCACCTTACCACACTGCATCAAGACACAACCCAACCAATCCTAGAAGCATCACAATACACAAAAAAATCATCTAGGCCCTCGGGTAGAGCTAACACTGGAGTTGTGGTCATTCTAGTTTTCAATTCCTGAAAGTTCTTTTCACACAAGTCATACCACTAAAATTTTACCTTCTTCTGAGTCAATCGGGTCAAAGGGGCAGCAATGGAAGAAAATCCTTCCACAAACCTCCTGTTGTAACCAGCCAAACCCAAAAAGCTCCTAATATCAGACGAGTAAGTGGGTCTAGGCCAGTTCTTTACAGCCACTATCTTTTGAGAACCAACTCGGATACCATCACTAGTCACAATATGACCCAGAAAGGCAACTGACTGCATCCAGAACTCACACTTGCTAAACTTAACAAACAACTGTCTATTCTTGAGGGTTTGCAACACAACCCTCAAGTGGTCTGCATGCTCCTCCTCACTCCGAGATTAGATGAGGATATCATCAACGAACACAATCACAAATGAATCCAAATATTTTTTGAACACGCGGTTCATCAAATCCATAAAAGATGCAGGAGCATTCATTAGACCAAAAGACATCACAACAAATTCATAATGACCATACCGAGTTCTGAAGGTTGTCTTCAAAATGTCACACTCTCTAACAAGAAGCTGATAATAACTGGATTTAAGGTCGATTTTTGAGAAGAAACTAGCACCCTGAAGCTGATCGAACAAGTCATTAATCCTAGGAATAGGATATTTATTCTTGATTGTGACGTTGTTCAACTGTCGATAGTCAATACACATTCTAAGAGAACCATCTTTATTTCGAATGAATAAAACTGGGGCACCCCATGGAGAAATGCTAGGCCTGATGAAACCCTTATCGAGAAGATCCTTTAACTGATCGTTTAATTCCTTATGTTCCGTGGGAGCCATTCTATATGGAGGAATAGAGATAGGATTCATATCTGGGAGAAGATCTATCCCAAAGTCTATCTCCCATTCGAGAGGGACTCCGGGAAAATCCTCGGGAAACACTTCTAAAAACTCATTCATAATAGGAATAGACTGAAGGGGTGGGGTTTCAGACTCCGTGTCCATAACCCACACTATGTGATAAACATACCCCTTTGAAATTATCTTCCTAGCCTTAAGATAAGATATGAAGCGACCTTTTGAGAAAGGGGGACTACCTTGCCATTCTAAAATAGGTTCATCAGAAAACTTGAAATTGACCACACGAGTACGGCAATCAAAAGAGGCATAACCTGCATACAACTAATCCATACCAAGAATAATGTCAAAATCAGTCATCTCTAACTCTACTAGATCCGCTGAAGTGACCCTATGAAGGAATGAGAAAGGGCAATTTTGGTAGATTCTTTTGGCTAAGACTGACTCACCAACAGAAGTAAAAACACAAAAGGGTTCTAAAAGCAATTCAGAACAAACTTCGAACTTGCATGTTACATAAGGGGTCACAAAAGATAAGGAAGCACTGTGGTCCAACAAAGCATACACATCAAAAGAGAAGACTTTCAACATACCAGTAACAATATCTTGGGAACCTTCCTGATCCTGAAGAGAGGACATAGCGTAAAGGCGGTTCTGGCGCTGACAACCAGAACTAGAAGTTGTGCCCTACTGGGCTGGTCTACCTTCTGAAGCTGTTGGGGCCGACTAACTCCTACCACCTCCATTCCCCTTCTTGGCTTAAAGGCAATCTCTAATCAAGTGTCCAGCCTATCCATACCCAAAGCATGCACCCGTGCCCAAATGACACTCTCCCAGGTGATTATTCCCACACTTGTTGCAACTAGGATGGGAAGGTCCCTTAGCAACACTTCCCTGAGACTGGGAATAGGAACCAGGTCCTCTACCATCCTGATCATGATGAGGCCTCTGAGCCTGGGTAGGAGTAGAAGCAGAAGAATGCATAGATCCTGATAACTTCTTCTGGAAAGAAGAGCGATGTCCACCTCTGGACCTGTGATGACCAAAACCTAATTCCTTGGATCTAGCACTCTTGTTATCCCTCGCCATATGCCTTAGATTGTCACCCTCAATCTGTTGGGCATGAGTCATAAGTCAGGAAATGTTCATATCACTCAATAGAAAAGCAGACTTACACTCTTTCTTCACCATATCAGAAACCACATAGATAAACTTTCTCATTTGATCATGCGGGTCTGCTACCATGGAGGGAGCATATCTAGACAACGGATTAAATTTAGACTATACTCTTGAACCGACATCGACCCCTATCTCAAGTTCACAAATTCCTCTACCTTCACTTGCCTCAACTCTCGGGGAAAGAACCTATCAAGGAAGGCCCTCTCAAAACACTCCTAAGTCATGGGGACCGCGTCCCTCACCCTAGCTTCCTTCCATTGGGTGAACCAAATATGAGCTACATCCATGAATTGATAGGATGCAAGCTCAACACAATCAACACCAACCACTTGCATAACCTCAAAGATCTTATTTACTTCATCAATAAATTTGAGTGGGTCCTCACTCAATTTTGAACCCCAGAATTCAGGCGGGTTCATATGGATAAAGTCACGAACTCGGGCCACTACCCCACCTTGAGAATGAACGGGGGCAGGAGCCTGCTGATTAGCCTGAGTGGCCAAGGTCTGGGTTAGCAAATCAATGGCATTCCTGAACTCCTCATTTGTGACATCAGGGACCGGAATGGGAGGGGCAGCATTTCGAGCCTCTCGGAGAGGCATAGCACATCGAGGAGGAATAATCTGAAATGTACAAAATAAGGATTAGAGAAACATAAGAGTTAAGCTCTATCGCAAGACATGATCATGAAAGAAGTGAAGTTTTCTAAGACATCTCATAGATTTCCTCTCATATGTGTAGAGCGCTTCACACACATGAAAAAGTCTCTACTCAATACGGCTTTCAGACATCCTAGGAATCTTGAACCTGAGGCTCTGATACCAAGTTTTTCACACCCTGAGGTTACCCCCAAAATATAACACGGGTCTTGGGACCACAACTACCCCAAGCTAACCCTTGGTCATAGCATCCTCAAGCATAACATAAAGTAAGAGGAAGCACAATAGATAAAGTCAGAATAACGTAAATGGAGAGTCAAGTCAAATAGGAATACAAGATCAATACAAAGACTCAATTATTGTCTGTGTCTGAAAATCCTCTACTCATAACATAAAGAGTTGCTAGGACAAAACCCTAGCTAAATCGAAGTACGGAAATAAAAGCTAACACACGATGAGAACATAACTAGTCCTCGACCTAAGAGGACTCACCGATAGCTGACTGATAGAGTGGCCTAGAAGCTCTAGCCACGTTACTGGGAAGGGACTCTTGAATATGCATCATCAAAAAATGCAGCGCAAGATATGTGTCAGTACTATAGGATGTACCGAGTATGCGAGCAATGCATGAATCATGATAAAAATAGTTTAAAACATGCTTAAGAATGAACTTGCTATGTAAAGAAAGAACATGAATAAATATCAAGGTATAAAACATGAAACATGAAATAAATCTTAAGTTTCATTTTATAGAATCAAATAACTTCATAGCTTTAAAATAAATATGTGGGAGTTTCTCTTAACCGACATTAAACCATGCTGAGCTACATGGAGTCCAGTGTCATGTACCCCCACTGAAAAGAGTTGTCCTAACCGACCAAAGTTATAACCATGTCGTACCAGGATCCTGTCATGATAAGCCACAGAGGGCAACCTACGGTGGCAACATAGTTTTAGACTTGGGTTAACTAAACCCTCGTCTCTCGGTGCTAAATACTACTCCCAAAACATATAACATGAGCTCATATATATGTGAAATAACTTATACCAAACTTTTTCATAACGTGTTCATACCCCAGATCGTCATATTACTCATGAATTAGGGTTTGGAAATTGATTCATGAGCATTGATGTAACATCGGGTGTCTTGTTTTGCATAATACCTCATAACTTGTGAAATTTACATACTTCATGACTTGTAAAAGTTTGCATGGCTCTAGTTCAATTTCATAATACATATAATTTCATAGAACATAGGAACTAGGCATGCACATACTTAGAAATCCATGGAAAACATACCATCAAATCCAATTTTGCTTAAATCAATTTCATGCATGTAGGAATCACCATGATTAAACTTCAACTCATGGAATAGGTGTTCATGTGTAGAAACCCATGTAAAATCATACAATGTAGTAGTAATTTCATAATCAAATCATGAAAAGATCATATTTAGCAAAACCCATAAGAACTGGATAAGAACCCTAGTTTGGAGATCCATGAAATCAAAATTTGAATTAGGGATTTTGGGAACAAGGGTGAAAGGAACCCATTGTTGATTACCCACATACCTTGATTGAAGATAACCCACTTGAATTGGAAAGACTTAGGAGGCTTGAACTTGGAGCTTGAGACTTGAAGCTTGGAGAAGAATTTCCATTTTTGGGAGAAGAGTGAAGTAATGAGAAGGAACTTAGGCTAATGAGGGTGAAAATCCTTCTTGAAATAGTCAAAATGACATTATTTAGGAGTTGAAAGAGTGAGTAATAACTAAAATACCCCTGGGACTTAATTAGGAAAAAGCTTATTTAAATCTCGGTTTCAGGTTTTATGGGTGGAGTCTACGACCTGTAGACCTAACCACGACTAATGATTCCTTCTCGTGGAAACTGCCCAAGATTTTAGGCTACTGAAAGTTCCCTACGACTCAACAGGATGACTCATGGAAGCCACGAGTCCTAGGACCAAGTGATGGGAATCAGGGGACCCGACCACTCTCTGTCTGAGTTCCACGGGTTAGTTCCATGACCCGTGGAAACTTCCACGAACCGTGAACTTGAATCGTGGTTCTCAGACCTGAGGATGGTCTGCAGGACTGGAATCACGAGTCACTTCCATGACTCGTGGAACCATCCACGGCTCGTGAACTTGACCCGTGATCTCTGGAAGTTCAATAATTTCTGCAAGTTCTGTGTTTAAAAGCTGGATCGGTTTCTGGAGTGTTACAATATCTCCCCCTTGGGATCATTCATCCTTGAATGAAGACTAAGCAAGGGAAACTGAAGAGAAAATTGCCCAACCAGCAACAAACATAGAAATCAAGGGGACCTGACCACTCTCTGTCTGAATTCCACGGGTTGGTTCCACGAACCATGAACCTGACTCATGGTCCTCAGACCTGAGGATGGTCTACAGGACTGGAATCACGAGTCAATTTCATGACTCGTTGAACCACCCACGGCTAGTGGACTTAAACTGTGATCCCTGGAAGTTCAAAATTTTCTGCAAGTTCTGAGTTTAAAAGCTGGATCGGTTTCCGGGGTGTTACAATTGTAGGCCCTTTGAGTCAAAAGAAAAAGAGAGGAAGTACAATTATGCAACATGTACATGCTCGAAAATATTGTAAAGCCATTATTCTGAGTAGGTACAAACAACCAATTGGTCCTACAAAAGCAGTAGTAGCGGAGTTGGGTAGCTTTCTTGGAACTTTGGCAAGAAATGCCATGCTTTGTCCGCTTCATATACACAAGTGGAGTAATGTGGATACCAAAGAAGATTTGTAGCAATATACACTGGTCTGCTTTCCTACTTCATTAATTTTAGTTAAGAATATTTTATAGTTTTTATATTACTAACCCAAAGAATAAATTATAGGAGAAATACAATATTACTGACGCTGGAAAAAAGTTGGTTTTGAGTGGAATTCAATCTGCTTGGAGGAAGTTCAAGAACTATTTATATACAAGGCACTATATACCATTTTCTACTGATGCTCTTCGATTGGCAAACAAGCCCAATGAAGTTTTAGAATATGATTTCAAGGATCTTCTCAAGTATTAGGCCAGTGATGAATACTTTAAGGATCATGCATACTTTAAGTTGATTCTGTTTCATGTATATCCTTCAATTCAGTTTTAGAATTATAGGAACACAGTTTTGTATGATCATTGTGAATGAAAAAACTAAGAAGTTGATCATCACTCGGGTTATTTATATTCTCAGCCACTCAACTAACTTTATGTTCTTGATTTATTGTTTAAGTATATTTTATAACTCTATTGTTTGCAGAAAATGAGTGAAACAAATACAAAGAATCAAAAAAAATTGAAGAATTTGCATACTACTGGTAAAACAAGTTTTATTGTGATACGTGATAAATTGGTGTGTTCTCTTCCTAAATCATTAATTATGGATTTCATATCGTTAAAAGTTTATTAATACTAACTTTTATGTAATTATAAAAAAGAGAAGGAAACCTCCGGTGATGTATCACTTAAGAAAATCTTTGTGGCTACAAGATCAAGGAAACCTGATCGAGTATATAAGGACACTGATGAGGATATGATTACTAAAATTGTAGTAATAATCTTTATTTTTTATATTGTTTACTTTTTATTATATAGGCTTTGTTTGATTTACTTAAATTCTCTTCATTTGAACTTAATTTGTAGGCTGAAATGGAAAGAGTGCAAAGTCAACAAAGTGAAGAAGGCCAAGAATCTGTTGAAGATTTTTCCACTATCATGGGACCTGAACATCCAGGTTTCCTGAGATTGTATGGGCGAGGAGTAACTATGAAAGGTAAGGAAAGTGTTAAGTCCTTTGTAACTGCTACCAATGAGATGCAAAAGAGGTTGGATGAATTGGAAGATAGGATGGTGGAAAAGTTAGAACAACAAAAAAGAAGCATATGCCATGAAGTTACAGTTGACATCCTTGGATGACTTAATCGTATGTACCCTGGGCTTCAATTATATATTGACATGTTGGTAGCAGCTTATGGTCAGTCACAGCAGGAAGATATTCAACCGATCAATCGGTCGTCTGCCAGTAGCAACAATCAAGGTATGATTCTCCTCCTCTTCTTATTATTTTTCTTATTATTATTATTTATTTGTAGTTGTCTGTCAGGAAAGTGCTGGTAATTTTTTTTCTTTCATTGTTCTATTTTAGTTTTGATTCATCTGTCAATTATCCCAAAGTTGTTATCAAGGTTAAATATTGTAGTTCTCTGTATCTGTGATGTTGTGATGTTATTCTCATTGTGTGGTTTTGGTATTTGTACTTTAGAATCTGTATATGTGTGTGGTTTTGGTTTTGGTTTTGGTTTTGGTTTTGGTATCCAAATGTTATGATTTAGATTTTTGCATTAAATATTGTGGTTTTGGATTTTGTTTTTGTTTTAGTTTTAGTTTTGATTTTGATATTCAAATGTTGTGGTTTTGATTTTGATTTTGGTTTTGGTTTTGGTATTCAAATGCTGTAGTTTTGGTTTTGGTTTTGATTTTGGTTTAGATTTTGATTTTGATTTTGATTTTGGTATTCAAATATTGTAGTTTTGGTTTTGGTTTTGGTATTCAAATGATGTGGTTTTGGTTTTGGTACTGGTATTCAAATGCTGTGATTTGAGTTTTGGTATTCAACTGTTGTAGTTTTGGTTTTGGTTTTGATATTCAAATAATGTGGTTTTGGTACTGGTATTCAAATGTTGTGGTTTGAAATTTGGTTTTGGTATTCAAATGTTATGGTTTTCGTTTTGGTATTCAACTGCTGTAGTTTTGGTTTTGGTTTTGATATTCAAATGATGTGGTTTTGGTTATAGTTTTGGTACTGGTATTCAAATGTTGTGGTTTGGGATTTGGTTTTTATATCCAAATGTTATGATTTTGATTTTGGTTTTGGTATTCAAATTCTGTAGTTTTGGTTTTGGTTTTGGTTTTGGTATTCAAATGATGTTGTTTTCTTTTTGGTTTTGGTACTGCTATTCAAATGTTATGGTTGGAGTTTTAATTTTGGTATTCAAATATTGTAGTTTTGGATTTGGTTCTCCTAATGTATGATTTTATTTAGAATCTGTTTGGTTAATATTATGGATACTAATAATATTAGCAACTTAATGAGCTCTTCGAAGTTACTTATATCGCGTCTAATGTTATATTTTTTCATGTCGCGTTTAATCTTGAAAATGGACTGAATTTTGTCATTGAACAGCCTGATGCTGGTACAATAGTGATCCGTCTTAAAGGGACTAACTTGAGTCTGCAAGGTAGTTAATGACTCTATATTGGTGTCCTTGCCTATATTTGAGAGTATAAGGTTAAGTTCAAATCTGACTTTGTAATGCATCTGGAAAATTAAAATTTGTTCAAATTTAAGTAATGCATCTATTAAGTATTGAAAGAAGGAAGACAGATTTAGTGAACATATGTTTTTGTGCAGTTGCCCTTGACCTTGTAGTATATTGAAATGCATCTGCTGGTATGTTCAATTGACATTGACACTTGTAGTATGCTAAAATGCATCTTCTAGCTAGTATGTTAAAATACATCTTTCTTGTAGTATATTTTAATCTATCCTTGCTGGTAGTATGCTAAAATGCATCTTCTAGCTAGTATGTTAAAATACATCTTTCTTGTAGTATATTTTAATCTATCCTTGCTGGTACTTGAAATTAACACTTCTAATACAATAACAATCTCAGATTCTAACTTTTGGAGTTATAATTGATATGGTACTATTTGGATTACTTCTGTATGTTAATAAACTATAGAATTGACTAAGAACCCATATATGTGTTGGCTCAATAATGTCTCCAGTAGTCTAGATGTTGGTTTTCTCCCTTCACCTCATTGCCTTGGATGAGACTTGGTAATACATTTGTTGACTAGATGTTGGTTTTCTCATTTCACTTTGCTGCCTTGGATAAGACTTCGTAATATAATGCATCTGTTAGCCTAGACTTGGTAATGAAGATTTTATTTGCTGAAGAAAACTTATTGCCTTTTCTCCTTTCACCTCATGATAATTGGTTCATAACTTTTATTTATCAATTTTCGTAGATGCATAAAATGATCATGGGGTGATGAAAGCATGGATGAGGACTGCATTTGAGATTTGATTGGAAGTGATCGAAACTCTTCTATGATCAGCTTTTTTGTTGATATTATGAAGTCTTATTTTGTTATCCAGTTGATACATATGCCAACTACTGTATTTTTGCCCATGGATTGTATTGCGACTGATTTTTTGTGCCTATGGCGGATGACGTATATTATGACTTGTACACACTACTAGAAATTGGGCCTTTGAGACCAGTCGCAAAGTCATTGTTAAAGGCCCCAAACCCGTTGCAGGTATACTATGGCAACGGGGGATACGCCCGCCGCACCAGCTCGCGTTACCATTGCTATATGGCAAATATTATTGTAACGTTTCAAAAAACCATTGCTTATGGTACCCCTATAGCAACAGTTATTCATCACTCAATAAAGGCTATTTTATATGACACTTAGAATTGTTATCACCGTTGCATTAGATGTTTTGCAACGGTTCTTTTATCTTTGTAGCAACGAATTTATCAGCTTAATTGCAACGGTTATTGTATTTTGGCAACAGGTATCTACTGTATGTTGCAAAAAATTTGTTTTCTCAATTTCAACGGTTATTACAATCTTGTAACAGGTTTTTACTATATGTTGCAAAGGATTTGATAACTCAATTGTGACATTTATTATTGTTATGGCAATAGTTTTTTCACATTGATCGACTGTGCTATTGCAACAGTTAATTTTTACCTATTGTAACAGTTCTCAGATGTTCCAATAATTGGTAGCATGTGCTTTAGAAAATGCTACTGCAACAGCTCTATTTTACCTATTAAAACAGTTCATACATGTTCCAATAGCTTGGGCTTTAAATATAAATATTTGACATACGAAATTGTAAATACCACAAAAGTTGAAAATTACTAAATGAAACTGATTGATTCTAATTTAACATATCCCAGTCAAACCAACATCTACCACAGGAATAAAATATACAAAATATATGAGTCATAATGTCACTCGCCATATTGGCGCAAAATATATAAAATGTACAAGTCATAATGTACGTCATCTGCCATAGGCACAAAAAATCAGTCACAATATGATCCATGGGCAAAATATACAGTAGTTGGCATATGTATCGACTGGATAACAAAATAAGACTTCATAATATCAACAAAAAAGCTGATCATAGAAGAGTTTCGATCAATTTTAATCAAATCTAAAATGTTATCCTCATCCATGCTATAATCACCCCCCGATCATTTTCTGCATGTACAAAAACAATAAATAAAAGTTATGAACCAATTATCATGAGGTGATAGGAGAAAGGCAATAAGTTTTCTTCAGCAAATAAAATCTTCATTACCAAGTATAGGCTAACAGATGCATTATATTACGAAGTCTTATCCAAGGCAGTGAAGTGAAATGAGAAAACCAACATCTACTCTACAGATGCATTACCAAGTCTCATCCAAGGCAATGTGAAAGCAGAAAACCAACATCTAGGCTACTGAAAACATTATTGAGCCAACACATATATGGGTTCTTAGTCAATTCTATAGTTTATTAACATACAGAAGTAATCTAAATAGTACCATATCAATTATAACTCCACAAGTTAGAATCTGAGATTGTTATTGCATTAGAAGTGTTAATTTCAAGTACTAGCAAGGATAGATTAAAATATACTACAAGAAAGATGTATTTTAACGTACTAGCTAAAAAATGCATTTTAGCATACTACAAGTGTCAATGTCAATTGAACATACCAGCAGATGCATTTCAATATACTACAAGGTCAAGGGAAATCGCACAAAAACATATGTTCACTAAATCTGTTTTCCTTCTTTCAATACTTAACAGATGCATTACTTAAATCTGAACAGATTTTGATTTTCCAGATGCATTACAAATTCAGGTTTGAACTTAACCTTATACTCTCAAATTTAGGCAAGGACACTAACATAGAGTCATTAATTACCTTTCAGACTCAAGTTAGTCCCTTTAATAAAGATCACTATTGTACTAGCATCAGGCTGTTCAATGACAAAATTTAGTCTATTTTCAAGATTAAATGCGACATGAAAAAACATAACATTAGAAGCGATATAAGTAACTTCGAAGAGCTCGTTAAGTTACTAATATTATTAGTATCTATAACATTAACCAAATAGATTCTAAATAAAATCATACATTAAAAGAACCAAATCCAAAATTACAATATTTGAATACCAAAATCAAAACCCCAACCATAGCATTTGAATAGCACTACCAAAACTAAAAGGAAAACAACATCATTTGAAAATCAAAATCAAAATCAAAACTACAACATTTGAATACCAAAACCAAATCCCAAATCATAACATTTGAATACCAAAACCAAATTCCAAACCACAACATTTGAATGCCAGTACCAAAACCATAACCAAAACTACATCATTTAAATATCAAAACCAAAAGCAAAACTACATCAGTTGAATACCAAATTCCAAACCATAACATTTGAATACCAAAACCAAAACCTCAACCATAGCATTTGAATAGCAGTACCAAAACCAAAAAGAAAACAACATCATTTAAAAGCCAAAACCAAAACCAAAACTACAGCAGTTGAATACCAAAACCAAATCCCAAATCATAAAATTTGAATACCAAAATCAAATCCCAAACCACAGCATTTGAATAGCAGTACCAAAACCAAAAAGAAAACAACATCATTTGAATATCAAAATCAAAACCAAAACTACATCAGTTGAATACCAAAATCAAATCAAAACCATAACATTTGAATACCAAAACCAAATCCCAAACCACAGCATTTGAATACCAATACCAAAATCATAACCAAAATCACATCATTTGAATATCAAAATCAAAACCAAAACTACAGCATTTAAATATCAAAACCAAAACCAAAATAAAAACCAAAATCACAACATTTGAATACCAAAACAAAAACTAAAACTAAAACTAATATAAAAGCCAAAACTATAATATTTGAATACCAAAATCAAAATCACAGCATTTGAATACCAAAATCTAAATCAAAACCAACACCAAAATCACACATACATAAAATCACACACATATACAGATTCTAAAGTACAAATACCAAAATCACACAATGTGAATAACATCACAACATCACAACATCACAGATACAGAGAACTATAACATTTGACCTTGACAATAACTTTGGGATAATTGGCAGATGAATCAAAACTAATAAGATGAATTTAATTGCCAACACCTTCCCGACAGACAACTACGAATAAATAAGAAGAAGAAGATAAATAATAAGAAGAGGAGAAGAATCATACCTTGATTGTTGCTACTGGCAGACGGCCGATTGATCGATTGGATATCTTCCTGCTGTGACTGACCACAAGTTTCTGCCAATATGTCAGTATCTAATTGAAGACTAGGGTACATACGATTAAGTCATCCAAGGATGTCAACTGTAAGTTCATGGCGTATGCTTTTTTTTTGCTGTTCTAACTTTTCCACCATCCTATTTTCCAATTCATCCAACCTTTTTTGCATCTCATTGGTAGCAGTTACAGAGGACTCAACACTTCCCTTACCTTTCAAAGTAGTTTTAGTAACTCCTGGCCCATACATTCTCAGGAATCCTGGATGTTCAGGTCCCATGACAGTGGCAAAAGCTTCAACAGATTATTGGCCTTCTTCACTTTGTTGACTTTGCACTCTTTCCATTTCAACCTACAAATCAAGTTCAAATGAAGAGAATTGAAGTAAATAAAACTAAGCCTATATAATAACAAGTAAACAATATAAAAAATAAAGATGATTAATACAGTTTTAGTAATCGTATACTCATCAGTGTCCTTGTATGCTCGACCAGGTTTCCTTGACCTTGTAGCCACAAAGATTTCCTTAAGTGATACATCACCGGAGGTTTCCTTCTCTTTTTCCTAATTATATAAAAGTTAGTATTAATAAACTTTTAATGATAGGAAATCTATAGTTAATGATTTAAGAAGAGAACACACTAATTTGTCGCGTATCACAACAAAACTTGTTTTACCAGCAGTATGCAGATTCTTCAATTTTTTTTTGATTCTTTGTATTTGTTTCACTCATTTTCTGCAAATAATAGAGTTATGAAATGTACTTAAACAAGAAATCAAGAACATAAAAGTTAGTCGAGTGGCTGAAAATATAAATAACCCGAGTGATGATCAGCTTCTTAGTTTTTTTCATTCACAATGATCATACAAAATTGTGTTCCTATAATTCTAAAACTGAATTGAAGGATATACATGAAACAGAACCAACTTAAAGTATGCATGATCCTTAAAGTATTCATCACTGGCCTAATACTTGAGAAGATCCTTGAAATCATATTCTAAAACTTCATTGGGCTTGTTTGCCAATCGAAGAGCATCAGTAGAAAATGGTATATAGTGCCTTGTATATAAATAGTTCTTGAACTTCCTCCAAGCAGACTAAATTCCACTCAAAACTCACTTTTTCCAGCGTCAGGAATATTGTATTTCTCCTACAATTTGTTCTTTGGGTTAGTACTATAAAAACTACAAAATATTTTTAACTAAAATTAGGGAAGTAGAAAAGCAGACCAGTGTATATTCCCACAGATCTTCTTTGGTATTCACTTTACTCCACTTGTGTTTATGAAGTGGACAAAGCATGGCATTTCTTGCCAAAGTTCCAAGAAAGCTACACAACTCCGCTACTACTGCTTTTGTAGGACCAATCGGTTGTTTGTACCTATTCAGAACAATGTCTTTAAGATCTTTTCGAGCATGTACATATTGCATTATTGTACTTCCTCTCTTTTTCTTTTGACTCAAAGGGCCTGCAATGATACGAATTAATATTAAACAATATACTAAACAACAATGTAAACTGATTCAATAGTTAAAAGTATATGTATATGTTCTTGCCTTGATCTTCGGATAGACCATTTTCTCCCGAATCCAGCACAGGTTCTTCTTGCACTTCTTCCAGTACATATTCTCCTTCTAGAGTGGAAGAATCCCTTGGCACTTGTTGTATTTGATCCTGTGCAACTTCTGTTCCTACAGTGGAAGAATCTAAAGGCACTTATTGCACCTGTACCTGACCAGCTTGTGGTTTTAGAGCAGTAGAATTCTGAGTAACTCATTGAATTGGTTCATGCACAGCCTATGCTGCAACAGTACTGGAGGATTTCTGAGACACTTGTGGAATTGGATCTTTCCCAACCTGTGCTTTTGCAGTAGTAGAATTCTAAGAATTTTGTGGCACTTATAGATATATAGCTTGTGCTACCAGACTCGCAGACTTTCGAGGAGACATTCGAGGAAGTTCTTCTTGTATGGCTTGTGCTTTCAGACTTGCAAACTTCCGAGGAGACTTTCGAGGAACTTGTTCTTGTATAGACTGTGATTTTAGACTCGCATACTTCCGAGGCACTTGTTCTTGTATAGCTTGTAATTTTAGACTCACAGACTTTCGAGGAGACTTTCGAGGCAGTAGTTCCTGCATATCCTATGCTACCAGATCATCAGAAAATTTTTGACATAGAATATGTTTAGCAGTCGGTTTTGTTCTCAATGATGAAAGTCGTTTGCATTCCCTAGATGTAAGACTTCCAGCCGTCATATATTTCTTTGACTTCCTATTTTTGTTTTTCTTTGGACTCATAATTGCTGAATCTAGCAAAAAAACTATACATAAGCATCGCATTACCTTACAAATGGCTTAATTATTAGTTAGTCTAGATACTACTAATAGAGTTGCAGAGAAAAGCAGGCACCAAATACATTATTTTGAAACAACTTCATCAAGAACATGGCCACTCTAGTTCAGGAAATAGATCATTCAATACAAACAGTAAAGTATTTTATTTTTCATACAGATAAAACAAACAAGTAGTAGTGTCAAACCTTTCTGCAACTCTATTCAGTCAGTATTGAAGCCGATTCTCAGATCCCTTCAATGATTCACTAAATCAGATATTAAATCTCCTGTAAAATTGAAGCAACTGATCAACATAAAATTCTAAGGAAAAACAACAAATAAAAAATAAATAATAAGGATATAAATAAGAAATATAACCAAACTGTTGTTGTCAAAAGCCCTTTATTACTCACTCAAAACAACTAAAACCATGATCAAAATTCAAAGTTAAATAGATAGGATTAATAAGGAGCATCAGGTTGATGCTAACAACAAAAGTGTACAAGAAACAAGGTCCTAATCTACAGTCAATGAGCCAACAAAATCAATAAAAATATCTATAACAGTAGACCAAAATATTCTAGTTAAACAAGTTTACTAGGCAGCTAGCATTTAGACAAATATTTAAACTTGCTAGAGAAGTTTTGAAGTTTCTTATTTAATCATCCGCCTCCATCCAATCCCAATCAGTATCATCATAATCATCCTTCTCTTCTGATGTTTCCATAGCCGTATCTTCTAAAAGTTGTGCAGCAGGTGGCATATCAACAACCTCAATGGGGATATCTTTTCTTGCCCATCTAATGTCAATATCAGGTGTTGTGTTCAAGGTACTAATGTCTTCAGTAGGCTCCCTCCAAAATGTCTCTACTATGTTAGGACAATTTTCTTCCTCCAAGTCATACAAATCAACAGGGACTTTATTTCTTGCATAATAAACATCCTTCTCAGTTGGATCCTCCACATAAAACACTTGATGCACTTGAGATGCCAACACAAAAGGGTCATTCGTACTACGTATTATATTAAAGTACACACAGGTCAACCCAAATTCATATTTTTCATTATGATACCAAGCACATCTAAATAGTACAACACTAAAGCGACCATAATAATCAAGCTCGATAATATCTTGAATACCACCATAATAGATAACCTCTCCATCAATTGGATTCTGATCCCGAGCACTAGCAAAACTATCAGTTATTGCAGCCAAAGACACTCCACTGTTTTGAGACTTTCGTGTGGAATTCCATTGTAATATGTGAAACCGGTATCCACTAATAAAATAGGCAGTATAGCTTCTAGTTGCCACCCTATTTGGACCTTTAGCTAGCCACCTTAACTGATTAGGCACTTCAACTATATCAACTTTCTCTTTGAACCAGTTGCCAAATTCTTGACTGTGAATCCTTGCTCTTGTCCATGCATTTAATCTAACAGTACTGTCAATTATAACTTTATGTTCCCTACAATGAATCAAATACAACCATTAAGAATTTATAACTAATGTTTACAGTACATTAATAGTAACAAAATAAATAAAGTTCAAAATATGAAGACTTACTTGATAAAATCCTCGACTTGTTCATGTTCGGTGTTGAATAGTATATCGATGTGCTTAAGAAGATAACTGTTGATCCATCTTGAAATACTTTCCTTTTATTTTCTTCTCTTTTCCAATTGGATGACCTAGCTTCGGGAATACAGTTGGTACATCATCTTGCTCTTCTTGTTCAGTATCCTTGTCATCCTCAGTTTGGTACCTACTGAATCTTGTTTTCACTCCATCATGTAAGTATCTCAAACAAAAGGTCAAGCACTCTTGGGAAATAAACCCCTCTATTATTGAAGCTTCTGGATTATATCGATTACGAACAAGGTCCTTCAATTCACCCAATTCTCTCTCCATTGGATACATATAACGAAGATGATTTGGACCCCCCAACTTAATTTCATCAACCAAATGGATAGGCAAATATTCCATTATATCAAAAAAGGTTGGAGGAAATATCTTTTCAAGCTCACATTCAATTTCTTTGGTTTCAGCTTGCAATCCCTCTAGATCTGCCCGCTTTATTACCTTACTGCATATGGCCTAAAAAAAGTTTCCCAACCTAATCAACACGACTGCTACATTCTTAGGCAACGATTTACGAACTGCAATCTGCAGTAAGTTGTAACACCCCAGAACTTCCAAGCCCAGACTTAGCTCAGAAAACCAGAAGAAATAAAATTTTCCAACTATCAGCAGGACCACGAGTCACTTTCATGAGCCGTGGAACAGCCCACGCGTCGTGGATTGGACTCATGGAACAAATATCATAGGACTGCTCCTCTGAAGTTCATTCCATGACTCAAGTCTACGGACCGTAGAAGTTTGCACGGACTATAGGACTTGTCCGTGGGATCCCTGTAGCAGATGCCCCCAGGAACCATGATTGGGTTCCACGGCCCGTGGAAGTTTCCACGAGTTCTGAACCCTATTCGTGGAACCTATTCCAGTAGCCCATCCTTAAGTCCTCAGGAACCACGAGTAGGTTCCACGACCCATGGAAGCTTCCACGAGTCATGAACCCAACTCGTGGAACCAAAGTTCTGAGAAACAGAAATCTCAGTTCAGGAACCACGAGTGGGTTCCACGACCCATGGAAGGTTCCATGAGTCATGAACCCAACTCGTAGGGTTCAATCTAGTAGCCCAACTTTCAGGACCAGGAAACCACGACTAAGTTCCATGACCCGTGGAACTTTCCATGAGCCGTAAACCAAGTCGTGATCCCTGAGTCGCAAATTTCGGCAGTTTTTCTAATTATTTTCCAGGGGCATTCCAAACTTTTTCATTTCCCTTTTAATGACTAGGCTGCATCATTTTGACTACTCTAATCCTACTTTATTAGTTAAAAGCTACCTAAAACCTTCATTATCATAGATTCATCAAACTTAGAAAGAAAATAAAAGAAAGAGGCAACAGTTATTCTCCAAGAACAAGCAGAGGCCTTCATCAAGTTCAGCCTCAAAAATCCAAGGATTTCTTCGTGGATTTCTTCACCAGGTATGTGGGATTTCACTAGTGGGTTCCTTTCACCCATTAGATCCCTAGATTTCAGTCAGCCTTCAGTTTTCTCCATGAATGTTTCAGACCTAGGGTTCCTAAATCTTAGGTAATTATCGTAATTCAATTCTTACAACTTTTACGGTATTGATTACATACTTCTTGATGAATTAGTACAGTTTAATAAATAATGCTCAGAAAACCTAGCTTGTTGAAATTTCAGTATTCTCATGAATTTAGCTTGCTATACAAATCAATTATATACTTATGCTTCAGAAATTGAATGTTATATCCTTCAGCCTGTGTATGTTGCATTCTCAGTCATTTATTAGTATTTAAGCTATCCTTTATTTCAGTACATTATTACTTACATTCAGTGGGAGTAGACTTAGTACCGAGCGGACGAGAGGATAAAGGCTTAGCTGTCAGTTTAGGCTAAGACCTTTAAGAACAATCCCCAAGTCCCAGAACTACGGCGCCACCTTAGGTTTGGAGGAGCCAGCTGTCAGACTAGGCTGTAACTCCTTGTCCCTTGTGGACATCAATAGTGGATCCACGTCAGACTTGTTTGTACCCTTGGCAAGGTATGAATGCCCTTCCATCCAGGGTTACAGGTTGGCCCCATAGTTAGCTCAACTTGGGGTATGTCAGTAGTAGTGTCTCCCACAGTCATATTCATGTGCATTGACCTTATATCCAGTATTTATATTCAGTATTTAGTTTAGCATGTTATTTCATGATTTATACTTGGTAATTGCATTTAGTTCAGCTATCAGTCATGTTGCAGTATATCGATTTTCATGTTCAATTCTATATTGTACAAAAGGCTAATTTAGGCATAATTGTAAATAACATTCTTAAGTCCTTTATATTCTAAACAGCTTTTACCTTTGAGAACAAGTTTTCCTCTCCAAGAAGAAGAGGGTTTTAATCTATTCTCTCTTTCAAATCTTGGTTAACCATTTATGTACAAAAATTGAGCTTTGAACTTGATATTAAGCTTGAATGAAGAGAAATTTGACTTACCCACTTGGTATATCTCTTTCTTTTAGCATGACTGGCTAATTTCATTTGTCTAGGGATGTGTTGGAAATAGGTGCTTGACAAATGGGTGTGGGTGTTGTTAATTCTCGCTTATAATTGCTTATTTGATATGAGTCTAGTAGTTTCACCAAGTTTTAATCCTAAAATTGGTGGTTGCAAACATTAATTTTCATTACTTGACTCTATTATTGCTTGAAAGAGAATTTCATGGTTTTGGATGTGAGATTACTAGTGGGAACTTGGGACTCCATTCAGATTTGAGGCTAGAAATAGCTCATACCGACAGAATTACCCACTTAAGGGTCTAAGCTAGAGATAGTGTGACCTCCCTAAGCTAGATATTGGTTGCTTATTGATTTAACCAATGATGCTCTAGCTGGGATTATCGGATATATGGTTGTTGATCGAGAGATAAACAACCATACTCATGACCAATGCTACTTGTGTCAATAAGTGAAAAATAAGTGTGAATTAATAATCACCCTATCCCACATTAAAGCCCCATTGGATTCACATCCCTAGTCGCCTACTCAATTTGGTACACCCACTTTACTCATTTGCTTTAATTCGAATTGTGATTGTAGTGACAGAATCCCAATACCCCAACCTTTTACTTTCGTGTTTTAAGCATTTACTCTCCTTGTGAACTCATTTCGATACAATCTTCGTATAGCTAGCATCAAGTCTCTGTGGGTATGACACCGACACATGTTAGGTACTTATAAATGTGTTTTGCTTGATGATCGTCGTGCCTCCATACTTGGAGAGTACGATTTGAGCGTTTATCACTCACCCTATCCAACTCGGTGTTCAATACTACTCCCAAAACATACATATAGCTAATAATATACTTGTGACATATCTGGTGTCAAAACTGTTAGAAAAGCACAAGGACATATCTGATGTCATGCCAATCTCAAATCATAAGTCTTAAAGCTTAACATAGCCATAATTCAAAACATACTTTTTTTTCTAAATTCATAACTTGAAGAATTAGGCATGCACTTTCATAATACTTGAGGTCATGTTATCTAAACATACTAATTTCACTTGAAAGCATGCAATTGAGTGAAAATATGCAAGAATTCATCTAGAATGCATGGGATTTTAAAAACACTTAAGGGATCTCAAATAAATCATAGATAAGTAATGAGGAACCACGAATTGATACTTTAAAACTGAACCCATGAGATTTTCCCAATTTGGGTAAGAACCCTAATTTCAAAAATTCATTAATCAAAGTAAAACTTGAGGGTTTTGGGCATAAGGGTGGAAGAAATCCCTTATTAAATACCCACATACCTGAATTGAAGCTTTCTATATCAAGGATAAAGAAGAATGGAGCCTTGGAACTTGGAGCTTGAAGCTTGAGAGACTGTTTCCACTTTTGGGAAGATGAATGACAGTTTGGAGGGGACTTAGGATAATTAGGTGTGAAACCCTAATAAAAGAGTCCAAAAAAACCTCACTTAAGAGCTAAAAGGGTGGGTGATTACCAAAATAACCCAGTGACTTAATTTAGAAAAAGTTGATTTTAAAACTCGGCTTCAGGTTCCACGAGTGGAGTCTACGACTCGTAGAACCAACCACGACTCGTAGGTCCTTCTCATGGTCTCTGACCCAAAATTCAAGTTGTGAATAAATTTCCAAGACTCAACAGTACGACTCATGGAACCATCCACGAGTTATAGAAACCTCTCTTGGTTCACTGGGAAACTTGAGCCTCGGTCTGATTTCCACGTGTTGGTTCCACGAACTGTGAAACTATCCACGACTCGTGAACCCGACTCGTGGTTCTCAGACCTGGGGAGGGGTCTACAGAATAGTTTCCACGAGTTCCTTCCACGGCTCATGGTTCAGTCCACGGCTCGTGGTCTGGAATCGTGGTTCCTGGAAGGTTCAAAATTTTAAGAGCTTCTAAGTTTAAAAGTTGATTCGAGTTTCGGGGTGTTACAATATCTCTCCCTTGAGATCATTCATCCTTGAATGAAGATTAAGCAAGGAAAACTGGAGAGAAAATAGGCCAACCAACCAACAAAATATGAAAATTGAAGGGTAAGCATAAAAACTAACTTTTTAACTTAAAACATGACTGAATTAACTTTGGAAAACATGAATGCATGCTAGGATCGTGAGAGAAGATGACGGATTAGGATCAGAGGGACAAACTAAGGGGGAAATTATTACCTCACATTAAAACTATATCGGATGGAAAAAGATGAGGGTACTTGGCTTTCATGGTGGCTTCTGCTTCCCAAGTATCTCCCTCAACTAGCTGATTCCTCCAAAGAACTTTCACCGGAGTAACTTCTTTGTTCCTCAACCTCCGAATCTGAAGATCAATAATTTCGATAAGAACTTCCTCATAAGTAAGTCTATCCTTCACACTCACATCCTCCAAAGGAATAATTAAGGTAGGATCACCAACACACTTCTTCAACAAGGAAACATGGAAAACCGGATGAACCGCTTCTAAATCTGTTGGCAACTCCAACTCATAAGCAACACTATCAACTCTCCTCAGAATCCTGTAGGGACCTACATAGCAGGGACTAAGTTTCCCTTTCTCACCAAATCTCATCACACCCTTCATGGGTGACACCTTCAAAAATATCCAATCATCAACCTTAAACTCCAACTCTATTCTCCTCACATCTGCATATGATTTCTGACAACTGTGAGCGGCCTTCAACCTCTCCCTAATGATCTGAACCTTCTCCATAGTATCATAAACTGAATCTGGACAGATCAAAGCTGCCTCACCTAGCTTAAACCAACCAATAGGAGATCTACACCTCCACCCATAAAGTGCCTCATAAGGAGCCATCTGGATGCTAGAATGAAAGTTGTTGTTGTAGGCAAACTTGATAAGAGGTAATAAGTGATCATCCCAATTACTTTTCAAATCAATCACACAAGCTCTCAATATATTCTCTAAAGTTTGAATAGTACGCTCTGCTTGGCCTTCCGTCTGTGGATGAAAAGTTATGCTAAGCCTAACCTGAGTACCAAGACCTTTCTGAAATGGCCTCCAAAATTAGGATGTAAACTGAGTACCCCCATCTGAAATGATGGACAATGAAACACCAAGCAATCTGACTATCTCTCGAATGTAGAGTCTAGCATAATCCTTTGCTGAATCAGTAGTCTTGAAAGCCAAGAAGTGGGTTGATTTAGTCATTCTATTGATAATCACCCAAATAGAATCATGTTCCTTGCGAGTGCGAGGCAAGCCTGTAATGAATTTCATATTGATTGCTTCCCACTTCTAATTAGGAAGATCAATATCTTGAGTCATACCACCCGATCGTTGATGCTCTAGCTTCACTTGCTGACAAAACCATCTTTCTTTCGCACGAATAAAACTAGAGCACCCCATGGAGAGATGCTGGGTCAAATAAAACCCTTTTCAAGGAGGTCTTTCAACTGATCTTTCAATTCCTTAAGCTCTGCGAGATCCATTCTATAGGGAGGAATAGAGATAGGATGCGTATCTGGAGAAGATCTATTCCAAAGTCAATCTCCTGCTCAGGGGGGACTCCAGGCAAATCTTCAGGAAACACTTCTAGAAATTCATTCACAATAGGAACTAACTGTAGGGATGGGGTTTCGAACTCCGTGTCCATAACTCAAACTATATGATAAACATAACCCTTAGAAATCATCTTCCTAGCCTTAAGGTAAGATATGAAATGACCCTTTGAGTATGGAGAACTAACTTGCCACTCTAAGACAGGTTCATTTGAAAACTTGAAACTGAGAACTCTGGTACGACAATCAACTGAGGAATAACATACACACAACCAATCCATACCAAGAATAACATCAAAATCAGTCATCTCCAACTCCACTAGATCAGTTGAAGTGACTCTATGAAGGATTGAGATATGGCAATTTCGATAAATTCTTTTGGCTAGGATTAACTCACCAACAGGAGTAGAAATACAAAAGGGTTCTAAGAGCTAATCAGGACTAATTTTGAACTTGCAAGCAACATAAGGGGTCACAAAATATAAAGAGGCATCGGGGTCTAATAAATCATACACATTGAGAGAGAAGACTTTTGTCATTCCCCGAGGCTACCCCCTAGATGTAACACGAGACTTGGGACTGCAAGTGCTCCAAGAAAACCCCTTGGTCATAGCATACTCAAGCATAACAAAGATAAGTGGAAGCATAATAGATAAATCTGGAATCACATACATAGGTAATCAAGTCAAATGGAAATATAAAATCCAGAAAGAGACTCAAACACTGTCTATGTTTGAAAAGCCTCTACATGACATAAGAAGTTGCTAGGACAAGACCCTAGCTAAATCTAAGTACGCAAAAAAGAAATCACATAACTAAAACATATCTAGTCCTCGAACTAAAAAGACTCACCAACAGCTGATAGAAAAGTGGCATGAAAGCTCTAGCCACGTGTCTAGAAAGGAACACCTGAATCTGCATCATCAAAGGATGCAGCGCAAGATATGCGTCAGTATTATAGGATGTACCGAGTATGTGAGTGATGCATGAATCATGATAAAAGAAGTTTAAAACATGCTTAAGGATGAACTTGTTACTTAAAGAAGGGCCATGAATAAATATCAAGGTATAAGACATAAAACCTAAAACAAAGCTTAAGTTTCATAGTATATAAACATATAACTTCATAACTTGAAAATAACATGTGGGAGTTTCTTTTAACCGATATAAACCATGCTGAGTTACATGGAGTTCGATGTATCCGCCCCATCGAAAGGACCCAATATACCTTTCCAAGGTATAGAAGCATGACATGTAGCGTGATCACTAAATCTGATGCCCAACAGAGGGGACTTAAAACCTACGAGGGCACGTAGTTCTGGGACCCTGGGTACTCTCACCCGGTCCAATTTGGTGCTAAAAACTACTCCCAAAATGTATAACATGTGCTCACATACATATGACATATCTGATGCCAACTTTTTCATAACTTTTCCATACTTGTTCATACTTGTTCATAACCCGGATCATCATACTGCTCATGAGTTTTAGTTTAGAAAATGACTCATGAGCATTGATGGAACATCGGGTGTCTTGTCTTGCATAATACTTCATTACATAGAAAACTTGCATACTTTATGACTTGTAAAACTTTGCATGATGCTAGTTCAGTTTCATAATACATAGATTTTTTCATAGAATATAGGAACTAGGCATGCACATGCTTGAAAACCCATAAGGGACATGCTATCAAAATCCAATTTGCTTAAATCAATCTTCATGCATGTAGGAATTTCCATGGTTAAACTTCAATTCATGAAATAAGATTTAGCATCTAAAAACCCATGTGAAATCATGCAATTTAATGGCTATTTCATAACCAAATCATAAGAAGATCATATTTAGCAAAACCCATAAGAATTGGATAAGAACCCTAAAGATCGTGAAATCAAAATTTGAATTAGGGGTTTTGCGCACAAGAGTGAAAGGAACCCATTGTTGATTACCTACATACCTTGATTGAAGATAACCCACTTGAATTGAAAAAACTTAGGAGGCTTGAACTTGGAGCTTGAGACCTGAAGCTTGGAGAAGAATTTTTCTTTTAGGGAGAAGAGTGAAGTAATGAGAAGGAACTTAGGCTAATGAGGGTGAAACCCCTACTTGAAATAGCCAAAACGACCTCACTTAGGAGTTAAAAGGGTGGGTAATGACTAAAATACCCCTAGGACTTAAATAAGAAATTTCAGGAAAACTGGGCCGCCTCACGGGCCACCTGACGGGCGTTGAGCCCACGACAGCCCGTCGGCCAAGGCGTCGGATAGCTTGTTAGGATTGGGGTGTCTTCTGGAGGGTTCAGATGACATGGCCCCATGGGCCGTCGTAGCCACGATGCCCATGGCATAGCCTATCGAGGCACCAGGGAATAGGGACAAGGCTACTAGAGGGTTTCGACGGCGGCTTCCCATGGGCTATCACTCTGATGACACCCATCGTGACCGCCCATCGGGCAGAGGGGATTTGCTCGGCGGCCGCTGTCTGGTTTCTACGATGCGCCCTATGGCCCATTGCGACCATGACCCCCGTGGCGGCTGCCCGTGGTGGCCACACAGCTGCCTAAAGTCCTGGATTCTGAGCTTTCGACAGGATTAAATTTTTGGAGTGTTACAACTTTCACATACCAGTAACAACGTTCGGGGAACTCTTCTGTTCCTGGTGAGAAGACATGACATAAAGGCGGTTCTGGCACTGACCACCACCTGAACCAGAAGCAACACTTTGCTGGGTCGGTCGGCCACCTAAGGCTGCTGAAGCAGACTGAGTCCTGCTACCACCATATCCCTTCTTAGTTGAAGGGAAATCCTTAATCCTATGTCTAAACTAACCACATCCAAAACATCCCTCTCTACCAGCCAAACACTTGTCGGGGTAACTTCTACCACATTTGTTGCAAGTAGGGTAAGGGGTCCCCTTTGTAACACTACCCTATGAATAAGAACTTGATCCTCTACCTGTCTGATCATGAAGAGTCCTAGGTGCCTAAGTAGGAGCACTGGTTGAAGAATGCACGAGTCTTAATAACCCTCTTTTGAAATGAAGAATGGTGTCCACCTTCGGATCTCTGATTGATAAAACCCAAACTCTCTGATCTGACCCTCTTGTTCTCTCTTGTTGTTTCCCTCAACTTATCTCCCTCAATCTGGTGAGTATGAGTTATAAGTCTAAAAATATCTATGTCACCCAAAAGAATAGCAGATCTGCACTTTTTCTTCACCAAGTCTGACACTCCATAAATGAACTTGCTCATCTGATCCCTCAGATCAGCAACTATAGAAGGAGCATACCTAAAAAGCTGAGTGAACTTCAACCCATACTCCTGAATCGACATAGATCCTTGTCTCAAATTCATGAACTCCTTGGCCTTAGCCTCCCTCAACTCTCTAGGGAATAACCGATCAAGAAAAGCCCTCTCAAAGCACTCCCAAGTCATACGGACCACATCCCTATCCCTAGCATCCTTTTACTGAGTATACCAAATATGAGCCACATCCTTGAGCTAATAGGAAGCTAGCTCAACACCATTAATACCAACAACCTGCATCACATCAAAAATCTTCTTCACCTCATCCATTAAATTTTGTGAATCCTCACCAACTTTTGAACCCCAAAACTCAGGTGGGTTAATGCGAATGAAGTCTCAAATTCAGTTCGCAATTGCTCTACCCTGGGGTGGACGGGGATAGGAGCCTGTTGATTGGCCTGAGCAGCGATAGTTTGAGATAATATATGAATGGCATTCCTGAACTCTACATTTTTTACCTCGGGGTCTGGAACTGGAGGATTAGCATTTTAGGCATTGGCCCGGTGAGGCATGGCACAGCGAGGAGGCATAATCTGAAATGCATAAAGATTTGATTAGAGAAGTAATAGAGTTAAACTCTATCACATGATATTGATCATGAAAGAAGTGGAGTTTTTTTTCCTAAGACACCTCGCAGCTTCCCTCTCATAAGTGTGGAGCGCTTCACACACATGAAAGAGACTCTACTCGATGCGGCTTTCGAACACCCTAGGACTCTTGAACCTGATGCTCTGATATCAAATTTGTCATGTCTCGAGGCTACCCCTTAGGCGTAACATGGGACCCAGGACTACAACCCTAAGTTAACCCTTGGTCTTAGCATAACTTAGACAACAAAGAATCATACTGGAAGTATAAATAACAGGATAGGCAACCAACTCCATAATAGATAAATGTCTAGAAGAAACACACTCTGAAACAAGAACTTAAATATCTATCTATTTCTGAAAAGCCTCTACATACGACATAAGGAGTTGTTGAGACAAGACCCCAGCTAACTCAAAAATCTAAAAGAAAGACATGAAAGTAACAAGTCTAGTACTATCCCTCGAATGATGAGGACTCACTAACACAAGCTGGATAACGGATGATGTCTAGCCACGAGTTTGAGGATAGAAGCCTGAATCTGCACCATAAATGGATGCAGTACAAGAAATATGCGTTAGTACTATAGGATGTATTGAGTATATGAGATATACAAAATCTGAAGTAAACATGCTATACGTGCTTTAAAACTGAAATCATACTGTGATGATAGAAGTTGAAATGCAAAAGACTCAATGAAATATCATAGGCAAAATATACTTGAAAACCATAAGTAATAGTAGAAGTTCTAAAATCTGTAAACAAAGAGTCAATGCATTTAAAAACTTGAAACTATTTCTGCGGGAGGTTTCTAACCGACATAGACCATGTGAGCTACATGAAATCTGATGTATCCTCCTCATCGAGAGGACCTGATATACCTTGCCAAGGTATAAAGACATAACTGTTGCGTGATCACTAATTTTAATGCCCAATTGAGGGGCTAATCAACCTATGGGGGCATGTAGTTCTGGGACTAAGGGTACGCTCACCCTATCCAACTAGGTGCTAAATACTACTCCCAAAATATAGATATAGCTCATAATATACTTGTGACATATTTGATGTCAAAACTGTTAGAAAAGCATAAGGACATATCTGATGTCATGCCAATCTCAAATCATAAGTCTTAAAACTTAGCATAGCCATAATTCAAAACATACTTTTCTTTCTAAATTCATAACTTGAAGAATTAGGCATGCAATTTCATAATACTTCAAGTCATGTTATCTAAATATACCAATTTCACTTGAAAGTATGCAATTGAGTGAAAACATGCTAGAATTTATCTATAATGCATGGGTTTTTGAAAATACTTAAGGGATCCCAAATAAATCATAGATAAGTAATGAGGAACCGTGAATTGATGCTTTAAAACTGAACCCATAATATTTCCCCAATTTGGGTAAGAACTCTAATTTCATAAATTCATAAATCAAAGTAAAACTTAAGAGTTTTGGGCATAAGGGTGAAAGGAATCCTTTATTGAATACCCACATACCTGAATTGAAGCTTTCTATATCAAGGATGAAGAAGAATGGAGACTTGGAACTTGGAGCTTGAAGCTTGAGAGACTCTTTCCAATTTTGGGAAGATGAATGAGAGTTTGGAGGGGACTTAAGCTAATTAGGAGTGAAACCCTACTAAAAGAGTCCAAAAATACCTCATTTAAGAGTTAAAAGGGTGGGTAATTACCAAAATAACCCAGGGACTTAATTTAGAAAAAGTTGATTTTAAAACTCAGCTTTAGGTTCCACGAGTGGAGTCTACGACCCGTAGACCCAACCACGACTCATGGTTCCTTTTCATGGTCTCTGACCCAAAATTCAAGCTGCAAATAACTTTTCACGACTCAATAGTATGGCTCGTGGAACTATCCATGAGTCGTAGGAACCTCTCGTAGTTCACTGGGAAAACTTGAGCTTCAGTCTGATTTTCACGACTCGTGAACCCGACTCGTGGTTCTGAGACCTGAGGAGGGGTCTGCAAAACAGTTTTCACGAGTTTCTTCCACGGCTCGTGGTTCAGTCCACAGCTCGTGGTCTGGACTCGGGGTTCTTGGAAGGCTTAGAATTTTTAGAGATTCTAACTTTAAAAGCTGATTCAAATTTCGGGGTGTTACAGTTTTGTTCCTTGACCCTTTACCCAGCCCACTCTTTCATTTAATTTCATTTTGGGCTAAAAAGTAGTCAAAGCAGGTGATCCACCTACTTGATATCTTGTAAGTTTTGGGCCTAATATCTTTTAAGTTTTAGGTCTTATTTCCATTATCTCATCCATTAAATGTAGGCTACATATACAGTAGCTCAAGAAAGTAGGACATCAAAATAAATAACTTAACCACGTAGAAAGTCCATACACCTAGGATATTTACACTAGTAGGTGAAGCACATAGCTCTAGCAAGTACGTGACTTTATTCAACTTCAATTGCCTTTTCAAGTATCATTACCTCAACCTATGTTGTCCACTTGAGTATAGTTGGATACTAAGACTTTGGGTCAAATTCACCCTCATTTATACATGTTCAAATAAACACATTGATGTTACCTTAGTCGTACATATGTTTAAAGGTATGGGGTATTACATGTTGATGAGAGAGCCAAAATATAATGACCCTTGTGGTCATTTTCTTATATTTGTGTTTTTTTACCATTTTGACCCTTTCCGTAGCTTCTTCATAGTTAGTTTAACTTGCGGGGATGGGTGGCACACTGTTTGAGGTATTTTGTCGAGTTTTATATGAGTTTTCCTGTTTTGAAACTCTTTAAGTTGATAAGTTTGACTTTGATCAACATTCAGAGAAAACGATCTCGGATGGAAATTTTGTCAGCGATGTTTGCTCTGGAACATTGACTTGCAGATAGTGGAACCTTTGGTTCATATCCCAAGTCTTCTAAACTCATTTTGGGCACTTAAGTAACTTTTAAGCAAAACCAGCAAATTATTGACTTTGGTCAATATTTTATTAAGACAACCTCTATTGGTCATTTTGATGATTCTATTGAGTCTGGAATGTAGTTTTCAGTTGGGTAGCATATTTGTTTTATGTTCATGGGGTTTGAAATAAATCCTGAGGGTCCATCCGGAGACATCTTAACCTCCTTGTTATTGCTGGTGTGTTGTTGCTGGTGCAGCTACAGGGCCTTCATCACATTCGCAATGAGGCCTCGCGATCGCGAAGGTCAAGGAATTTGACCATCGCATTCAGAAGCTAACCGCCACATTTGCGATGAAGGGACTAAGTACCCGAGTCGGGTTGCTTCTTCCCATTCGCAAAGAGGACCATCGCGATGGCTATGGTCAAGCTATTGTTGACACTCAATTTTTGCTCTCCCTATTTTAAATTAATTTTGAGCTTCTTCAATTTAAAATAATTTTGAAATAATTGATCTTATAAAATTAGATGTCCTCAAAATCAATTTTAATGCTAACTTTGCCATTTTAAGTAAGAATATATATGCTTTATGTATTTAAATATATTGAGTTATATAGATTTTATTTTTTAAAAAAAATACTTTTAAAATTTTTTTTTGAGTGAAAATCGTGTTTAAATTAAAAATGTCATGTTTTCCCCGAATTTGATTTGAAATTGGAGATTAATTGAATAATTAGTTTCTTAATTTTAAATAAGATGCTTATGCTTTGAACAAATGATTATTTTATTTTGTTTTAATTTAAGAAGCTCGAATATTAATTTAAATGAATTCGTCTATTCCTATTTTGGCCTAATCGCTAATCATTTCAAATTGACTATTCTTTAAACTAAAATTGGCCACATTTGCAAAAATATGTGGTCATCCTTTAAATCACCTTAACCCCTTTATTATCAGATTCTCTTGGCCCAAACCAAGATAATTTCCAGCCCAATTCCCTTACAAAACCCAGCCTAACGCATTTCTTTTTCTCTTTCAGCCTGTATACTCCCTCAGCTTACACATATACATACACCTCACCTATATTATCCCTAAATTCCCACACGCTACACACGCGTCTTATATTTCCCAGAGAAAAACCGCACAAGCCTTTTCTAACGCGCCCCAGTACATCATCCTCTTTGTCTTTCTCCGTCAAAACCAGAACAACGAATAACTCATCCATTAGCTCCCAAAATGCAGCAACAGCAACATCAACGACGCCCAAACCGTGGAATTCCATCCATATCCATCAAATTTCCTCCGTGTACCCTCAACTCATACTATGGTGTGAGCTGGCGGAACCTCGAAGGTTCTAGAAAGAGGACAGGTGGCTTGCTCAATGTTCATCTCCCTCAAATCCCCGAGGAATCAGCCCCAATTAGCTCAAATTTGTACTGGATAGTACAAACGTGGCTCAATCCGTGTGAAATTGATTTTGAATTTCAAATTCCTCAAGTTTTTTCCCCAATTTGCCCATCGGATTTCTCCCCTCTTTTACCCCAATTTCTCTTATAAATTGGCCCTCTCTTTTCATTGTTAAAGGCTGACTTTTCAAAAATTCTTTGAGTCTTTTGGAGAGTCAATCTCTGGCTCATAAGAACCAAGAGTTGCAGAGGAGAAAATCCACATAAAAGTTTTGGAGTTCTTGGCTCACAGTCCATATTTTACTGTTTTCACAATTTTCTTTAGTCAAGTAAAGTGGTATAATCGTCATCGTCAACTCGTCGTCCCGGTTGGCTGCTCAACAAAAGGTAGTTCATTTCCGTTTTTTTATATTATTTTTTTGTCTTTTCATCTCTATTTGCTTAAGGTTACTAATCTATTTAGCATCTAATCCCTTTCTCGTTCTCGGAAAAAATGATTTGGTTCCATCTTCTTCAAGTTAGCTATGTGAATTAGCTAGTAATTGATTTTTTTATTTTTTTTAGATTAAGGCTTGCTCTTAAACAGTTCTATTTCATTAACTTGAAGGTTATACATATTTAAGTCAATTCATGGTTGCCTCGTTGTTAAGTCGCTTTGATTGCAGTAGCAAAATACATGCTTGTTTTCTCATCTAGATTAGTAAAAGGAAGTGTTTGATCCCGCTTACTTATTCATGCCTCCTTTGCACTCTGTTTTCTGCTGGAATTTGAGGTATCTGAAAATGTGTTAAGAGTAGTTTTGGCTTCAATTGTTAAGATTCATGTTCGTGTTTGTGCACATAGACTTATTCAGTAGCCGAAATATGATCCATGTAGTAGTATTTGTGTCCTTTAAAAATAGTTATCTTTTTGTGTTTGAATCTAGTTTGAGGTCTTTTCTCGAAAATTGATTTTGGCTAAAGCAATTCAAAACTCCTTTTACATTTGATTCCTCCACGTAAAGGTGGTGTCTTTGTTTATGCTCTTTATAATCGTAATTTCCTTGCATGTCCATGTCATCGTGTTAGAGGATAGTGCAGCTTTGATTAAGTTCTAGACTTTGTTCCTTACAAGTTAGAAACATTGTTAGCATGTACATGTCTAAATGAGTTTTTATTTTTTGAAAAGACCTTGACTTGATTCATAAACTGTCATATGTTAGAGAAACTTGCTTACACTCTTTTATGGTTGCCCTTCTTTCTCCTTATAAACTGAAGCATTTATGTGCTTGTTTGACCATCAAACTTTAGCATGCTAAAATTAAAAATATGGTTGGCTTAAAATCAGTTTCTCTATAAGATTGGTATTCTAGCTTTACCTTTAATGTATTTACAATCTATTATATGTTCTCTTTGGCTTATTACATAATATTCTTCTTTTTGTCTTTTAAACCAATTCTTTATTGTTGGTACCTCTAATATTTTATCTATGCTTAGATCTAATTCTTTTCCCTTTATTTGTTCAAATATATTAGTGTCAAATATTATTTTTTGTTCTGAGGATTGTTCATCTTGGTGTTCTTCTTGTTGTATTATCCTTATATCTTTTTCAGTCATAATTTTCTTCTTCCGATTCTTCTATATTATTATTTATATCGTTTTCGCTTTCGTTTTCTGATAATTCATATATACTGTCTTCACTCTCTAATTCATAATCTATATATTCCATTTGTGTATATTTATCATCTCCTATTATTATTTCGGTAATTTGTTTTTTCTTTGGATTTTTTGGTAATTTGCAATCTTTAGCTAAGTGTCCTAGTTTTCCACAATTGTAACAAGTACATTCCGTTAATTTTTTCTTTGTTTTATATGGTTTTTTATATTTGTAATTTTTTACATAATATCTTCTTCTTGGTTTTTTATACTTATATTTTGATTTATATGGTTTATATTTACTACTATATCTTTTTATTTTCTTATGTTTTTTATAATATTTATCTGTGCATCCGAATTGGGGTGCTGTTCTATCTTTACAACATGCTAAATTTCTTACTAATATTTTATCCATTTTAATATTTTCTTTGTATTTTTCACATAATTCCATAAACCAATTTTGTAAAAATTTTATTCGAGCTCCTAGAGTATCTACTAATTCTGCTTCATTCCAATTTTTTATTATTTTTGAACTAAAAGGTTCTGGTAATTTAGTAAAATATAATTTTCTTATTTCTTTACTTTCATCTGGATTATATGTTCCTTTGTAATAATAGTTTTTAAATGCACAAGTATATTCATCTAGATAGCACATATTACATATTGCTAATTTTGACATTAAATTTCTGTTTATAGTTTTTTCTTTATTTTGTTCTTCTACTTCCGTCGTCATACTACTAAATTCATTTCTTATTGCTATTTCATATTTAAATAATATTTCCGTAGCTGTTGTGGCATCTGTTCCATCGTATGTTTTATTACTTCTTAATGTTTCTAGACTTTCGTTTGTTAAATTTTGTAACCATAATTTTACCGTTCCTATGAGTGTTCTTTCTATATATCCTGGTGTTTCAGCTATCGATATTTTATTGTCTATTAATTATTTTGAGATATATCCTATCCATAATTGAATTATTTTATTTATATCTGCTACACAATCTAGATCTAAAAAATTATTTTGTTCAGTTATCTGCCTTGGTGTCCATTTCCTATTTGGCCTCTTTTCCCATAACGTTTTATTTTTATCATATGAATTATAGTCTGTCCTATAGTAGCTTGGATTTAATTGTTTTGGATTCTTTACTCCTGATACACTTGGTTTATCATCATTACTCATATCTCCTGTATTTATTTCTGGATTTATTTTTGCTTTTTCCATTTTTTCTATTAGTTCGGTATATGTTTCACTTGTTTCCGAATAGTTTTCTCCTAGATCATTATCATTATCACTTTCTTCACTTATTTCGTCTATGCTTATTTTTGGTAGATTGTCTTGTTCTTCTTCTAATTGTAATTTAAATTTTTCTATTTCATTTGTCAGTTTTGACTCTTGTTCCTCTTCTCTACGTTTTTCTTTTTCTTTTTGCTTATTTGCATATAACTGTTTTAGCATTTCTAATTCTTTTTCTAGTTCTATTATTTTAGTATTTTTTACTTCTTCTATTCGTTGTATTTTTTCTTTAGTTTGTTGTTGTATTTTTTCAATTTCTCGTTTCCTATCTATTTCTTCATTTTCTTTTGTTATTCTAATCATTGCGGTTAATTTATCTTCTAATTTTACCATTTCTTTTTCTAGCATTAAATTTAGATTATCTCCTATTTTTTTATATCTTCTTCCTAAATTAGAAAATACTATTGTTATTTTTAATCCTTCTGGATTTACATATATTTTTTCTTCTAACGCGAATTCTTCTTTATTCATTTATAAATTATGTTGGTATTTATATTCTAGACTGTCTATTTGTAATTGTAATTCTAATATAACTCTTCTTTGTGCTAATAGGGATTTATGGCAAACTCCTGCAAATATATTAGCGTTTAGTCTATTTTGTCTATGTTTTAATTCTTGTCTTTTTTCTATAATCATTTTATTAAGTATTTTTCTGTGTTTGTTATTGTTATTAGTCATTGTTTCTTTAAGTATTTAATGTATTTATATTCTGTTTTAGATATGGTATTAATTAACTTATTTAATTTGTCTTTATCAGTTTTTGTAATACTGAGTTGTTTATATTCCGGGTATAAGCTCTTTAATTTTCTTCTTATTTTCTTATCTTCTTACTAATAACTCCTATATGCTCTTTCTTACTAATAACTCCTGACTGCTCTGATACCATTTTTGGAGTCCCTGTGCGCGGTATGTGTGCGGAAGTATTTTTATTCATTATTTTTAATTTGAATTTATATCTGGATATATATCTGATTCGTATGGCCAAAAATCTTCTGTAGAATTAATAATTTTATCAAGTATAATTTGTTGTAAATCTCTGTTAAGATTAACTGTTTTAATGATAGTGATTAATATTTTATCTTTAAAGAATATTTGGTATTTTGAGGGGTTATTTATTATTTTTAAGTCATGGGTAGATTCATCCATTTTTGTAGTTGAATTCATTATTTATTGTTCTGAATATAAATCTAGTTCGTATAAATCTAAGTTATCTATGTCATCTGGTATAATTATTTCTATCCATTTTTGTTCTATTATTTCTATTATCTCAAAAGTAACTAAAATATCGTAGATTTTTCTCCTAATATCGTTATTAAGTTGTTTGAGGATATATAATATGAGTGTTTTATAATTATTATTATCATCTATTAGGTATGTATTATTGCTCATTAAATCAGTATTTATTCTTGTCATGTTTTTTACTAAACATATTCCCTCTAATCTCTTTGTTTATCATAAAGTTCATCATCTTTTAATAAGTTATTTTGAACAATCTTTTCTAGCCACTACCATGCTTTTCTTGCTTCAATCGTTTACCCTAACAGCGCCTCAACTCTGTCTACTCCCCTAAACGGCCTTCTTGCCTACCGGTTTCGACCTTAGGATGGCATAATCTGGGCTTAACTACTTTCAGCAATATTTGGCCATGGCAAGCTTTCTTAAGATGTTCTTCATAACAGTACTAAAACATGATAAACAATTATGATATAAAAGAGATTATAAGGAATATAAAAGTTTAGCTATACATGACTATGAATAATTTTACCTGATTTTTTAGCTCTTCTAGATGCTCCATAGCTTATTTAAAAGATATATTTTATATATATGGAAAGTTTTTTACAAATGAGGATTTTGAGAGGTAAGGGATTTTTCTGATTCTTGTTGATGTTGTGTGTTCATGTGTGTCCCTTCCCTTCATCCGCTTGCCTCCTTTTATAGAAGGAAAAAACGACTCCTACTATTTACATATGACTCTTACTATTCACAAATGACCTTTCATGAACGATCTTTACTGTTCATGAATGACTCTTACTATTTACTTTACGACTTTCTATAATAAAACAAAAATTATACTATTCTTACTTTTACATCTGTCCACTATTTTATGGCTTTTTACAACACGATACAAAAACTTAAATAGCTGATAGTGATATTTATCTACTTGACAGGGACATTTACCTAAAATCTTACATTTTTTCTAACTTTGCTTTCCTCCTTTTTTGACTTTCTTTTTCCCACATGTCTCATATCTTCATTTCTTTTTGTCTCTTCCGTGTTTCTTTTATCTCTTCCACGTATCTTCCACGTATCTTCCATATTTTTATTCCACGTATCTTCATTCTTCTCCATATTTCTATTCCAGTTGTACAGCTGGTATCTCTGTCATATCTCCTCCATTGCATTTCGAACAACGATGGTCTGGATATTTGTGACTAATTATCTTGCAGTATTTTGTTAATAAATTTTGAGAAATAAATTCATTCTTCAATGCCCTTGTCGTCGGTTTATCTTCTGGTCTAAGTAGTGATAATATCCATTGCTGGACTTCTTCCATATCTGCTTCTCTTACACTTCTTGAATTTGAATAAATCATTAATTGGTCTCTGGCGTAGTAGCTCCATATTGCTCCATATTGCGTTTTCATTTAAATATTGCGTTTCCATTTAAATAATTATCTGCTAGCTCTTGAATAATAGTTGAAATTTCAATAATTCATTTATTTGCATAGAAATTGGGTATCTCGATCATAGGTATTTCTGGTTGTGTTATTATATCGTCTGGTAATATCATGTTTTTTGTCAATCCTAGCTTTACAACTTGGATCACTGGTTTTATCTCGTCATATAATATTTCTGCTGGTGCTGTATAAAATTTCACATAGAATAAATTTCCTTTCGTAACTCTTTTGTAGGTTAGAAATGCTTGGTGTATCTCTGGTATTCCTTGTAGCTCTTTTCCGTCATATGTATATACTGTACTAAGTAGTCCATAATGGTAACATGTTTTGACTAGGTTCGAACTTGTCTTTGGCTATGCGATAAGTCTGTTATATCCTTGTAATTTTTGGGTTATGTAGTCTTGGGTTGGGTCTGTAGTTGTAACTGATCTTGGGTTCAGGTTTAAATATGTCTGGATTCTATATATGTTTTTTATGTAGCTTTGGGACAAATGGTTGTATATCTTTTTCTCTTGGTGTAAACTTGCTGCGTATGTATTTATTTGGGGTGGTGCCATGACTGATTTTTGTATTTTTTGGGTAAATGGGTTTGTGAACATTGTATTTAAATTGGTATTTTTGTATTGTGGTTTTGTAGGTTGTCCGCTTGTACCTGCACTTGTACCTGCATTATTAGCAAATAAATTGTTTTGGGTTTTTCGGAGTTTCCCAACGTCTCCTTCTAGCTCCGGATGTTTATAGTCTTCCTGGGGACTGCTATCTTTAGCCTTAGACTTCAGATTAACTTCATTAGTCTTTAGCTTTTTATCTCTTCATCCATACTATCCACTTTAATACAAAGTGTAGTAATGGCTTCGAGTATCTTATTCATTGTATTATCTTCTGGCTCAGTTTGGGTTCCTTTGTCTTGATAGGTAGTCTGCAATAACATTTTTGTCAGTCCTTATTACCTCAATTGTAAATGTAAAATTTTGTATATTTAATACAAGTCTTCTTATTTCCTTTGTTGTCACTGAGTCTGGTATTTTTCGCGTTATCCACCACTTTACTTGTGTATTATCTGTTCTTACAATAAATTTATTATAAACAATATATGGCTCAAATGCTAACAAACATTTATATAACCCAAATAGTTCTTTTCTATTTATTTTCCATTTTAATTGTGGTTCCGTATATGATCCTGAATAATATCTACAATGATGTTCAATTTCTTCATTATCATATCTATATTTGAGAATTCCTCCATAACTATGATCACTAGAATCAGTTTCTACTATGTATGTGAATTGCCTTTTTTCATCTGGAAAGTATAGTTTTGGTAGTTCTTTACATAAATTTTTAATCTTTTTTATATACATTTTATCTTTTTCGTCAAAATGATATTCTACATCTTTCTTTAATTTTTTCTGCAGTGGTTTTAAGTTTTCTGCTAATTTAGGGATATATTCTCTTACTTGGTTAACTAATCCTAAAAATGATTGTAGTTTCTTTTTTGTGTCAAGTGTCTCATTTAAATTAATTATTTTCTGTACTATATGCGTTTGCATTTTTATCTATTTGTATACCTAAAAATTTTATTTGATTTTTCATTATTTCTGCCTTCTTTTTACTTAAACTAATTCCTGATATTTCTATGATGTGTATAAATTTTTCTAATAATTTTATATGTTCTTCCTCTGTCCTAGAATATAATAATATATCATCTATATATATTATGCAATTTTCTAATTGGTTAAAGTAGTTGTCCATAAAATGTTGGTATCTACCTGGTGCGTTTTTATATCCAAAGGGTAGTACATTCCATTCGTAAAATCCTTGTGGTACAGTAAATGCTGTTAGTTGCTTAGATTCATCTTCTAGTTTTAAATGGTAAAATCCTGATTTACAGTCAAATTTACTAAAATAGTTATATCCTTGTATTTGTCTGATTTTTAGTATTTTATTTGGTATTGGATAATTATATATTTTTGTTTTTGCATTTAAATTTCTATAATCTATAACCATTCTACTTTTTCCTCGTTTTTGTTCAATATGTTTATTAACTATAAATGCTGGGCTAGTGTGTTTGCTGTTACTTTCTTGTATATATTTATTGTCTAATAATTCTTGTATATGCATTTTAAATTGTGTTAAGTCCGTAAAATTATATTTTAAAGGTTTTTGCATTATTATACTATTTTCATCTATTAGTTCAATTTTTATTTTTGTTTTATGTTTTTCCCATCCTTGTAAGGGATTATCATTATATAGTAGTTCTAATTTATCTTGGAGTAGTTTTATCTTATTATAGAAAATATGATTATTTCTATTTTATGGTTGCTTGGTGTTATATTTTCTAGTTTTTGGATAATTTTCTCACTTCCTTTGATCCATGGTGTTGTTTTTCTTAATTTATTATTTACTCTTTTTGCTCCTACTCTTTGTCCACATGGGGTAGTAAACCACCAATGTGTCTTTGTTATAGTATGTGGGAATAATCTATCTAAGAATGGCATTTCTAGTAATATATCTTTATTTGTAAATTCATAACTATATTTCTCCTATGGTTAGTATTTTATCCCATATTTGTATTTTTAGATTCCTTGCTTTATGTGTTATCATACTTCCTTCATTGTTAAATCCTATTACTACTAAGGGTGTTTTTAATTCTTCCCATTTATCTTCTGGTAGACAATTATGTTTACACATGTTAGCTTCTGCTCCTGTATCCATCATAGGTGTATAATATCTATTATAGTATCCTTCTATTATTATTTTGGCAAGTATATATATATTTTTGTCATTTATTATGTTAACTTATTATTTTATCATATTAAGGTTCTTTTGATTACTACCTTTTTATTTTCATAACTTATTGTTAATTGCTTATCTTCTAGGTTATATGGTTTAACTTTTTCTAACTACTTTGCTCCTAGCGTGATATTTTTATCTCCTTGATATATTTTGAAATTTATTAATATTGGTATTCCTCCAATAATTAATTCTTTTTCGGTTGTTTCTTCAATTTGTCTTAATGTTTTTGGTAATTCCGAATTTTGTTGTTCATTTGTTATTATTTCTTTTTCTGGTATTAATTCTCTTGCAATATAATTTTCTTGTTGTCCTGTATTTATTAATATTAAATATTTCCTTTGATCCATTAATCCTGTTATATAGTAATGATATGGTTTTATTTCTTCTATTAATTTTGGTGGAGTTACATAACTTATCCTTCTTGATGTACTCATTCTTGATGATGTTTCTGGTATTTCATTACCTGTTCGTTTTGACGTTTCTATTCTTTCCTTTACTATTTCTAAGTCTTCTTCGATGTCCATTTCTGCATAACTATAATCATTATTATCTATAACTGATACTATTCTTTCAAACGAATTTTCTATTTTAATTCTATTTATTTTATTTCTAGCTGTTATTTTATGTTTTGTTGTAAGGATGTATAAGTTTTTACATCTTGCCGTAAATATTTTACTTCCTGATGCTAGTTCTATTCCTGACATTTTCCAGTATAAAACTAATGATCTATCTATATTTTTATCATCTATTGCTACTGAATAATTTGCACTTATTATGAATTTAAATTTTTGGTATATTAGATTTCCTTTTACTGCACTTATTACACTTTTTTCTATAGGTTGTATAATTCTATCATCCGCTAAGTATATTTCTATAGGGGTATCTATTCCTTCTCTAAAACATGCTTTTATTAATATTTCTGTTCCTCCTAAATGTACGTATTTTATTGGATTTTTTGCTTTTATATCTTGTATTTCTTTATTCGGTTACTGTTTAAGTAATAAGATTCGCATCCGTGGTTCATCTTTTCCAGGTGAAATGGTGTATTTGATTTATGGGTCTCTTCTACTTTGTAGAAGGAAATTATTTATTGCTATTATTTTGTTTTGGAATATGTCAAAGTTGGAAAAATCTTTTGCTGCCAACTTGATACGTAAGATAATGCATTTTTTTTTAGCATTAGGTAGTGAATGGTGCTGGCATATAAGTCTTACCATTTTCTTTTTCGTTATTCTAGTAAATTGTCTTAATATTTTTGCTCATTTGTGCATCACGAGGAAATACATCCTTTTCTGCTGTGATTTGTCTAACATTTGATTTTGGTACCTCAATAGTTAATTTGATATATAGGCAAGTACTAATCCTTTCCTCTATTTTGTTATGCGTGTAAACTCTTCCGGACGAGTCCAAATGGACTCCCCATTTTCTTGCATTCGTTCTTCTTCGAGTCAACTTCCATCAAGCATCGAAAAGGGAAGCTAATTTTAAGGCCTAAAGGCCTGAAACAGAGCAGTGGCAGCAGTTTACCAAGAAGATACGCAGCAGAAACCCCAAAAGGGCTAAAAATGAGATTTTGGGGCCAAAGTCCCAATATTAAAGCAGCGACGAGGAGCAGAAGCACAAAACTGCCCGGAGCAGAAGTGGCATAAAACTGCCCCATTCACTGTTTACATTCGATTCTTTTCTTATATTGTGAATTTGTGATACTTGTGCTAACTCTCTTAACATTTTATTTTAACTTAGATGAATCCCTTTAGAGTTATATTGAACTATTTTGTCAAGTTTGGTTATATTACAAAGAGTTATTTTAATGCCTTTATCTCGTAATTGTTTTATCTAAGTTTAATTTTGGCAAACTCAAGATCTATAGAATGACTTGAGGATTCGTTTATATCCTTTCATAGTTATTGATAGCTCAATATTCACGTTTAGTAATTAAATTAGTCATGTAATTCAAGAGCTTAACTCGGATAAAATTTAGACGTTAGAATTATTTGAAAACTTTGAACGTTTAAATTATTTCATCTTCTTGGAATAAATATGAATATTATAGTAACAAATAAATTTTATTCTTTTTTAAATAAGATTTTTAAATAACTTTATTTTTTTTTTCTCAAATAACTTAAAAGAATTTTTAAAATTAGTCAAATATTTTAAATTCGCCGGGAATCACACTTTGTGGATTTTCGATAGTGCCTAACACCTTCTTTCAAACTTAACTTGAACCCTTTCCTAGACTCTGATTTTCAATAAAGGTTTTTTCCTAAAATTACCTTTTCAAAACGGTTTTCTTAATTTTCCTAAAATTAAGTGGCGACTCTCTCTTTAATTATTTTTCAAAATAAAATTAAATAAATAATTTTTTCGCCAAAGTTATGAAAAGGTTTTGAAACCTTAGTTTTCAAAATCGATCGTAACAACTATGACTGCTTCGCTTTCGCAAGGGGTCCTTTGCGTTCGCGATGAAGGACTCTGGCAGTTATAAAATCTGTTAGCCTCGTTTTCTCCTTCATTATTTTGAAATCCTCCATTGTTATTGAGCTTAAGGGCTGGTTTTGAATTCATTGTTCATCCAAATTATTCCTGGTAAGCTCACCTTGTTCCCCCGCTCATTTTTCGTTGTTTCCTTCGTGAATATCCCCCTCCATTTTCGTTTAAATTTCTTATTAATCATGAACTTAGCTCCTTTGATCAAGTAACTTTCGGGGCTGTTTTGGGTCCCGAAATGAGTCCCGTTTGCGTTTAATTTTTTTTGCATGGGTTTAAAAATTCATTGCGAACGTAACTGTAAAACTTGTATTCTGTTTTGTTAAGCGGGCCCCGAGGGTCAATTTCTGACCCAATTTCCAGCCCGAATTATTGTATATCAATATGGGTGTCATTATTCTCGTCTTGACACCTAGATTATATTTATGACCTCAATCTTTATTTGTCAGTTCCTCATTCCGTTTGTCCTTGCCAAATTTTTGTATATCAGTGTGGGTGTCATTATTCTCGTCTTGACACCTAGATTATATTTATGACCTCAATCTCATTTGTCAGTTCTTCATTCCCTTTGACCTCAAACATAGACCTCAATCTTTACCACCTTGTCTTGGTAAAGTACCCTTGGTTGACTAACATTTCTAAATCTTGGTCTCTAATGGTTCAATTCTTTGAAGGTTGTACATCTCTGATTTCCTATAAACCTATCATTCCTATCAGCTGGCAGTATCACCCTAGAGGAACTTATAAGTGCAACACCGATGGGTCCTCAAAAGGGAAACATGTTCCTGGGCCTTGGGCCTTTTACATCAGAGATGATAAAGGGGATTTCATCTATGTAATTGCTAACGCCATGCCTAATACCAATGGAATTTCAACAAGCAAACGATATTTCACGATCAAGGGTGTAATACTCTTTGTAATAGCGGTCCTTATATATCATATAAACAATCGGTATATGATCGAACTGTATGCTGAGGCCAAAGCTATAGAGAAGGGAATTGAACATTGTGTGAGTCAGCATCTTCTACCTTTAATAGTGGAAATTGATCCACTCATAATGAAACAAATAATAGAGGCTGATTGAAAAATCCCCTAGATTATAAGTATGGAGGTGAACAGGATTAAAGAGCAGAGAAATAATCATTCACCCTTTGAGGGAAGGGAATCAAGTGGCTTATTTTTTAGCTACATTGTTTTCTATTTTGCAGGGTCAGTTCATTATCATCATTTTGAAGATCTACCAATTGGTGCAAGAAAGTAAGTTAATATTGATAAGCAACAGGTCCCTAGACTTCGATTTCAAAAAGTAAAGGGAACAAATCAAAAGCATACATTCAATAAAGGCAATTAACAGGCAATTCTACATAATAGCTCGGCTACATACAGATTACAACATCACAGTTAATGCAACACGAAATTAAGTTGAACACTTGATTTAGCTTTCTAAACTCTCTTCTCTTGTAGTGGTATTAACCTCCTTGCAAGGTTCAACCTGCTGGGGAAAAAAGAAGGTAAGAGGATTAGTCAAGACAGCTTCACAAAGTTCACCAATTGTTATAATTCGTTTTCTTGAGATTTGTTGAGAATACTTACTTGTGATGAATCTTTCTGCTTCTACTTTCATCTATATCTTCAAGAAGTTCTTCGTTTCTGGGATTGGATACCATAGCATCTGGTGAGAGCGTTGAAATGTCTTGAGATGAAATCTGCCCAAATGTATAGAGAAATTAGCAGTTAGAGTCAGACTTGGAAGTATAATCATCTAGCTCATGGTTTCTGACACTTCAAGTTGGTATATACGAATCTAACTTCCTCACCTATCTTCTCTAAGTCGTGATGCCGATCCACTGGTTCCTCGCTTGCCGGAGCTAGTCTTAGCTCAGGCAGAGTAGAGTCGGTCAAGACGAAGAGTCACCTAGTTGGAAGCTTCGAGACAACCCCTTTTTTCTCGCTTTGTTTTTTCAAATTTTCTGTTGGATTTGTTTGTTTTGTTTATTTCCTTTTTGATTCTGGGTCGGGTTCGCGTTCTTGGACTGGGCCATATTCTTGTACAATTACTTTTCAGATAATAATACAGGCCCTTGAGACTTCAACTAAAAATTAATTTTAAAAAAGTTACTATTGCATACGCTACAGCGTGTAACCCTCTATAAATTATACACAATAATCCCCCACCACCGTATATATTTTACGCACATAAATTGGTAAAGAATTTAACACAACTTCAATCTGCTCTCCATTTCACTGGTGTCAACAGTATCTATTGCGGTACTTCTCTCCTATCATTACGAAATTCTTATAAGAGTTGTAAATGTGGTTTTTACTATCATGGTAAATTATTAGCAGGGCAGCTGATAATGGCAAGTGATTGATCATTCCGACCTAGTATCTGGCTATCATGTTTTTCATGCTAAAACAGAAGAATACAATAAAAAGATTAAAGGTCAATAGATCGAGAAGAGACCACCTTGGATTCAGCCTACAATAAATGGAGGCATATGCATAAATTTGCGAAGCAGGCAGAGTAATAGTTGTCTAGTGGTCAGTTTTAAGCTGATAGGCAGGAATATTGATTATGGAACAGGCTTCTTGACATGTTTTCTACTGCATGCCCAAAAGGGATCATTTTCCTTAGAGATAATAGTTGTTGTACTGGAAAAACCGGAATGGACTTCCTTAGAATTGCCTCCAAGTTGAGAATTTCCATCCTTGTTTTAGCAAATACCAAACAGAGGTTTTATCTTTGACGATGGTTGACACATCTCACTCTCCCAACTATTTGACCATCAGAAGACACCAAACTCTGCACAGGAGAAGCACAAATCATTTGAATGATACAATCCCATAAAAAACCGCCAATTCAAAGGTGTGCAAGTGCCCAATGTGATACAAGATAGCGCAGAACACATAAAAGGCAGCAACATATTTTATTGTTTTTACACACACCTGCCCTGGCCCCAACCTCCAGCAGGCCAGGAAAGCAGAAAGGGCTCAACAGAACATCAAATTGGTGAATTTCGTGATAATGCATGAGAGAAAGGGCAATGTACCTTGAGCCAATACTGATGGAAACTTGGTTCTGCTATCATACTGTGCCTTCCACAATTTCCAAGCAACCCTTACTTCTTCTAATTGGGATTCTGGAATGCTTGTGTTTGCGTCCAGTATTTCTACCCAGTCGCTCCAAGGGGATTTTGAAGGGTCTAAAAATGTAGAAAGCTGAGGTAACATTGTAGAGTAATAGAAGTCATCAACTGCCTTGATAATATTATCTGATTCCAACAATGTCAACATTTCAGGTCTTATTATGTTTCCGGGATGGTTTCTCAAAGCAAAATTGTTCCCCTTCAAAATCAAAACTTCTGATGGGGCTAGGGGTAAGACAATCCTTGAAAACTTGCATAACGACATTCTCAAAATATCAGGTGGTAGAAGATTGCGCTTTATCGCAACTGCTGTCCCTACCATTTTGCGTATCTGAAAAAGAGCAACACTTTAGGCTTAGACGTATACAACACATCTTATCAAGAAAAACACAGATCGCAACAAAGCACATGTAACTGAATAAAGACAAGGAACAGCTGCAGGTAATGAAACTCAAAAAAGCAAACAACAGTTCATTCTGCTTGGTCATTAAGCTGCCATATTGAAAAATCACTGGCCATCCATTTGGCTCATGCATGGACTCAAGGACGAGTATCTCATATAGTTATGTATACAACATGCGTACATTCAAGTTCTGACAAATTTGGTGTATCAAATGAAAAAAAGATACTGGTGTATTTTGCAGTTATAAGAAGGATTCACATTTATGTCCACCCCAATTGACATGAATACATCAAGGCAAATGAGAATCTTGGTAATGCAACTACAATACATTTCTTCCTGTGGACAGACCTCCTTGCTTACCAAGTGGCACCCTTGTGCAATGGACAAGTATCCAGGCGTAATTAATATTTTTAGCAAGAAGAGTGTTCCCTTTTAAAACGTTTGAAAGAATGAACAGGGCAAAATGATAATCAAAGAGAATTACTTGATGTAACATGAATGACTCTCCACAGATGGACACTTCAACATACTTCATGCCGAGCAACTTCTCCAACTTTCCACAATGACAGTGAAAAATCCTTCGGAAATGGGCAGAGCTAAGTTTATCCCTTACATCGGGTTCATGGAGCCATCTTGCTTGAATTGGTAAAACAGAATTAAGATCCTTTGTATGACTGACTTTCTCATTACAGTTTCCTGCTGGATTTTGATTTTCAGCCTCAACAATTGTTACAACCCCCTTATCTTTACGGATTTCTTCTTCATCACTTTCCTCACACCCAGATATTTCTTTCTCACTAGAGGGCCTCCCTTTTTTTAAGAGACTGTCATTTTTTAACGAGTTTCTGGCAGGAGATTGTTTTCTATACTTGGATCGCATTGTGTAATTGTGGAAAGGATGTTCTCCCTGCAACCCAGATCACAAACATCAAGTGAAGAGAGCAGAATAATAGTCTTTATCAACAAAAAACTATTAGATATCATAAAAATGAAATCACTCATCTACTGAATTGGCAAAGTAACATTTGCTGAAGTTACGTGAACTCTTTCCCCCAGTGAAACCTAAAGTCAGTCCTCTTAGGACTAATATGGAGAATAATTCATTATGGTCCAACTTAGGAACTCTTGAAGGTACCGACTGGAGCAAAATTAAAGTTTTGTAAGGTATGCCATATGAGCATGATACAAAACCACTTATCAAAAGAGGGATATGAAAAGAAAATTTTAAAGAACATGAAGCACAGCCATTAAAAGAAGAGAAGCAATCTGATAAACTTGAAAGTACCTTGAAAGAATTCAGTATGTCATTGAAATTGGCTAAATGGTAATCGATTTCAGAAGAAGTTGACTCATTCTTTATCCCAATGATTTCAGCAGGAATGAGATAAGAATACTTGCGTGCATTACACTCTCTTCTGGCATCAAACCTCCTGAAGCTCGTTAAAAATGAAGTAACTATAAAGGAACAGAAAACAATAACTGCTATATCATTTTCAAACTGAAGAAAGACATATCAAAGACAGCAGACAAACTGGCAAATGGCTCAAATTGGCCAATATCATGCAACAATGTAGTGAAGGAACCTCTTCCCAACGTACTAATAACTAACTGATGCAAAAAGAAAACAATAACTGCTATATCTTGTTCAAACTGAATAAAGACAGATCAAAGACAGCAGAAAGACTCTGACAGATGGCTCAAATCGACCAATATCATCAAACAATGTAATGAATGAAGCTCTGACCCACCTACTAATAACTAAACCAACTCAAAAGCAATACAAAGATGATCAACTCCTTTCCTTACCAGCACCAAGGACCCAGATTTACTGTAACGACCTGTCCGGACATTTTGAGTATTAGAACCCTTTTCCCCTAAATGATCCTTCCCGTAGGTTTAAAATGTAAATTATGACTTGCAGCGGATGACACAGATACCGAGGGACCCGGATGCATTTTGGAAAAGAAAACTAAAAACTAGAAGTTAGAGCAATATTTGGGGTAACCAAGCTCAGAGTCAGGTTAGAAAGTTCCTATAGGTTCGGATAATGATTTAGGACCTCGTTGGATAGTTTGGATGGGCCTCGAGGGGATCGGGACACTTAAGTAACAAACTAGTGAATTCGAAAAATAAGAGTTGCCCACAGTCAAATACGTGCCTAGACGACCCCGGATCATGATTTGAGTATTCCAACAGGTTCGTAGGGTGTTTTAGAAGTGATTTGCATATTTGGTTTCTATCCCGAGGGGTTCGGGTGAGTTTCGGGCATCAAAACAACAAAAAGGGAGACCAGATTTTTGATTGTTGGTTCCATCCCGCCTATTGTGCTTCGTGATTGCGTAGACTGCATCGTGGTCGTGTATGGGGGCTGGCTCGTGACTCATGGTTGCATGGGCCCGCGATCGCAAAGGGGAGTGTGGCCCAGGGGTTATCGCGGTCGCGAAGAGGGAGCTCGCAGTCGCAAAGTGCAAGGAATCAAGGGCCTGCAATCCAGTGTTATCAAAAGCAAAGCGCAAAAAAACTCTAGGATCCATTGGGGATTTAAGCGCAAAGCGCAAATAAAGCGTGGGCTTTAATGAAAAAAGGCGCAAAGGGAGAAAATCTAGAAATGTATATGTTTAGTCCAAGACTAATAATTATAAGCATGATTGATAAATATATGAATAAAGAAATTAAAAAAGAATTATGATAAAGTGAAATATCAATTGGTTAGTATTGCCTCTTCCAAAGAGGCTCATTGGCAAGGAAAAGTATGCCCTAGAACCTTGATGATGACGACACTGAAGCTCACATTAAGCGAGGCGAAGCGCTCTACACGTTTTGAGTCTCGCTTTAGGGCTTAAGCGCGCCTTTGAAAACACTGCTGCAATCGCAAGAGGGGGGCCTCGCATTCACGAAGAAGAGACCTAGGTAGACTTAAAATTCACCAATTTGAACTTACTATTCAAATTACATTTTTGGGAGAGGATCTCAGCAATTTTTGAAGCAATCAACTCAACTTGACAAGAGGGTAAGTATCTAACCTTAATTTTGGTACTTCCCATGATTCCTTAATCTTATTAGTGTTTTAATCCATGATTGGGTTGGTGTGTGTGTGTGTGTGTGTGTGTTTTTTTTGGGGGGGGGGGGGGGGGTTAACGGAAAATTAAGAGAGTTAAATTAGGGAATTTATCGATTAGTTATTAGAATCGAATGAAAATTGAGATTTGAGACCTAGAGGCTATGTGCAATCCAATTCTACAAGAATTTTCTAGTTTTGACCTGGGGGGCTCGGGGTTTGGTTATTGTTGATTGGGTTCCTATTATGTCAATATGGGTATGATTAGATCCGTTTAATCGACTAGATCGTATGTTTTAATAAATTGGGAGCTTTCAGAAGCGTTACGGAAAAGAAAGGTCGTTCGTTGACTTCATGGCACTTGATTCGAGGTAAGTTAAGACATGACCTTTAATACTGAATAGTTTTCCTTAATTAAACAACTAATACAGTGCATTAAGGATAAGAGTGTGATGTTGAGCACTTACGCGGACATCGGGTGACTTGACCGGTTTATGTGCTTAATTGATTGAATTACTTGAATAGTTGATACATAAGAGGAAATCCATGCAAAATGAGAAATCCATGAATATTAATGCCAAAAGGGCTTTATTTTGAGCTAATTGCATGTAAGATGACGTGATTAATTGAAAACTCACACTTAATTGAAACAGTCCTATCATGCTTTTATCCGGTGATTATAATTGTGAGTGAGAAACTGATGTGAGATAAGCATCGGAGACCGTTCGTGCAAGATATGAGTTACTGATTATAAAAGGTGCACGTTGTGATCGTCCGTGCTGAGAATTATAGTATGTTGATATAGTCTGCATTGGACGTGGAGATAGTCCATGCGGTGTATGGACAACGCGGTTCTCCCCATGAATCGTTGGGCCAAGCAACTCCTAGCCAGTCTAGGTGTACACATATGTTGAGGATATTGAGTTATTTGGTGTTGGCCATGAGTTGCCACTTTACATGATATGCATTGGATTGATATGTGCATCTCCATTTGATTGAGTTGATTTTGTGCCAAATCCCCATCATCAGCCGATTAACAGATTTGTTACATATCGATGAGTTATATCTTTCTCTTTGTTAACCATTAACTATTGAAGATTATTTTATATCTAAGTGTGGCCGTATGTATTTCAAAGACCGATCCTTGCCACTACTTTGTCAGGGTCGATCAATGATACTGACTGAGTACACGTTGTTCCCCGTACTTATGCTACATTTGCTGCACTCTTTCGTGCAAATCCAGATCTATATACTAGTGGGTCCATGATCGTGTGTGAGCATTCGTGACTTGGAGATTTCGAGGTGAGTTGCCTGGTTGATCTGCAAAACCGGATTTTTTTTTCTATTTATTTCATTGTTGTCTTGTTTCATAGTAGACAATGTATCACTACTTTTAGATTTATGTTGATTACTCTTAGAGGCTCTTGTATTCATATCACCAGATTTTGGGTGTGTTTCCATCATTTTCCGCACTTATGATTATTGAGACTCAATTATGACTTATTATTGATTCACATTTTTATTTTTTTTCCACTTAAATTAAATGGAAACGATTCGGCCACCGAGTTGAGGTGTAGGTGTCATCACGACCTAAGAATTTTGAGTCGTGATAAATTGGTATCAGAGCACCAGGTTCATCAGTCTTATGAATGCAAGAGCAATGTTTAGTAGAGTCTATCGGTGCAGAGACATCCGTACTTATCTTCGAGAGGGTATGGGATATGGAGGAAAGAAAAAGATAAGAGGAAGAGAGACGGAAGAATGAAAGGAAAGAGGAGAAGATGATACATTTACGGCTAGATAGTGAAGGTAATGTTGAAATCAGAAAATGTAAGGGATAAAAAGGTCAATGTTTTGGTCAAACTTAAAAGGCTTTTAAGCAAAAAAGTAAAAAGTTGGGGGGGGGGGGGGGGGGTCCATCTTACTGCTTTTTGCTTGTTTTAATCAGTTTCTAGCTTCTTTTAAGCACTTTTTAAATTTTCCAAACACTTAAAAAAGCTTTTAAGAAAAGAGATTAAAAGTTAGTTTGACCAGCTTTTAATCAAATCCAAACATTCTCTAAGTGTGGTCATAAGTATTTCAAAGACCAACCCTCGCCACTACATTGTCGAGGTCGATCAATAATACTTACTGAGTACATGTTGTTCCCCTACTCATGCCACTCTTGCTGCACTCTCTCATGCAGATTCAGATCTGTGTACTAGTGGAGCCCGCGGTCGTGTCTGAGCGTTTGTGACTCTGAGATTCCGGGTGAGCTGTTGGGCAAATCCGCAACATCGAATTCTCTTTCTATTTATTTCATTTCTGTCTTGTTTCGTTTCTGACAGTGCATCACTACTTTCGGATTTATGTCGAATACACTAACAGGCTCTTGTATTCATATCATTAGATTCCAGGTGTGTTTCCGTCATTTTCCACATTTATGATTATCGAAACTCAGTTATGACTTATTATTGATTCACATGTTTATTTTTTTCTGCTTAAATTAAATGGAAATTGAATAAAACTGGAAATGTTTCGCCAAACGGGTTGGAGGTATATTTCCATTACAACTTAGGGATTTTGGGTCGTGACATTTACCCATATATCACAATTAACTGATGCACTAACCAAAACATAAGGCACTGAACAACTGATCAGCAGAAAACTGATCAGCAGAAAGGATAAAAAAAATAATGCACCTAACAGTCTGCACTAGGATGCTTTTGATTCTATGTCGTAGCCTTCCAACCAATGAAGTACATTAGGGAGTATTTTCTTACTTTATGAGTTATGCTTGTTTAGCTTTTCAGGTTAGCCCAACAAACTTACTTACTATAACCTGAGGGGAGGAAGTAAATATGTTTTTGCTTTCACTTCAACGCTTGAAATCTGCACATTTACAAGTTTCTTGCATGCAAAGTAACATGTTTGTCCTCCACAGTTAATGATAATGAAAATTCAGTTCTAAACTAAGAACAGGATGAACAAAAGTCTCTAGGTAAATGTGCTTCTTTTTATGGTTATCAATTGGACATGAATTAAAGTGAAAGCAACAGGCCAATTCAGAAATAAGAGACAGAAAATCTAACTTTTTTGAGGGTAGAATACTGAAAACTCTGATATTCTCTGGAAGATTTGAGTTCACACAATTAGCAAGAGTGATCCCATTTGGATCATCCTCCCATGCATCTTCAGGAATCTCCATTTTAAGAGATATCATGGTCGCCAAGGAATGAACCTAATATGTATTTTCGAAATAAAATCAGCATGATGGCAAGAGAAGACATACTTTTAGGGGGAAATCAAAAATTAATGTGATGCGCAAGTTATTGTAAATCTCTAGCTTACTCCTTTATCGGTTCGACTACTTCTTGCCCAGCCAATTTTATATAAATTTCCAAAATTACTGTCTCGAATACCACCAGCTTTGAAGATAGCTTTTTCCAGTTCACCTTCAATGGCTGCATTACAGAACTGTAATGGTTTAGTGAAACCCCACACGTGACAACTAGGCTGAGGGAACATGTATACAAGTCAAGTTTTATGAAGCAGGTAAAAGAATAGGGGATCGCCACAGGGAAGGCAAACTCAAATTATCATACATAAAACTGAACAAGATTTCAAGAACAATTCTCCTCCAACCGAGCACATCCATGAAAAAGATTACTCAAATTTACAAGTATAATAATACATTAAACCCTGCAAGTTCCAATTCACTGGATAATATGTTTACTTTAACACCCCAAATGCTAATCTACCAAGTAAGACAATCCAGCGACCAAGATAAAAATTGCTATTAGTGAATACATTAATTATAAATATCACTAAATAGTCCCATATTAGTATATAAGCCATTCCCAGTTGTACTTCTATGCTGAATATTATGAGTAATATTAAGTAAAAACCCAATTAATAAGACCACCAAAAATCAAGAAATAGTGGGATTTTGCCAATACTTATCATAAGTCAAGAAAATCATAAACGCCAAAAAGAAAAACTCTAGGAGAAAACAAAAAGACAGCACTTCCATTCCATTTCTTTTTCTCCTCTCCCCATAGAGAAGGTTGGAAGTAATTGAGAAATGCAAAAAATTAACTTCTGATAAAGTATTATATTTTCTCTGTTAGATCTTTTAAGAACTGAATCACAGTATACAGAAGAGAAATTTCAATTTATTTCAAAAAGTAGCAGGTTGATAACTGATCTTAAGCTCATTTTATTGTCTTCAAGTAACATGTTCAGCCAATATTAATTCTAGATTTTGATGGATATTTACATTCGGAGTTCATCCATTCTCTGTCTCTTGTGATATTCAATTCTTTTGATCCTCCGTTATAACATTTGGTATATGAACAAGATTCCTCTCCTCCAATCTAAACTCCGGCGACGAGTGGAATAGCTGAGGACCATTCCAAAAATACCTTTTAACAACTAATGTGGGACATTTATATTCGTTAACTGGTTCTAGGGTTTACAAGTGAATTTTTTTGATAATGGTAACTTTGTATTCACACCAAAAAAACTCATCAGAAAAGTCCAATGAGGTGGGATTTACAACCCACAGGGGGTATCATCAGAAACAATACTAGCCAAAAAAACTTTATAATTGTCCTATGAAGTCCACTAAACTTTCTACCTCCCCCAGCATATCCTGTTTACACCAAAAATATAGCATACTCAAACTCTTCATCTTGATATTCTGAATGCTGCTAGCTTTTCCATCATGGGATCTTTCATTTCTTTCCTTCCATAACGTCCACCAAATGCAGGCTGGAATACTTTTCCACCAGTCTTCTTTGGATCTTCTTCTTCTGCTCACTCCTTCCCATTGTTTCAGCATATCTAAAGTAGTCCTGGGCATTACCCAGTTAACCCCGAGTATACATATGAACATGTCCCACAGATTTACAGCTGTTTTACAGTGTAAAAATAAATGGCTATTTATCTATGCTTCTTGTCCACACATATAACACCTTGAGAAAATCTGTATACCTCTTCTTTGTAACACTTCATGGGTTAAGCAGGCTCTCCTGATCACCAACCAGGTGAAACATGCGACTTTGTGAGGTATTTTGACCTTCCAAATAAGTTTCCAAGGCCAGACTGTTGTCATTGTCTGACTGTAATTCATCCTCCAGTAACATTTCACTGTGAAAGTCCCTTTACTGTGTAGCTTCCAGACTGGTAAATCTGGACCTATGGTAATTCCTGGGAAAACATTTAGGACCTGTAGTAAACTTGCTACTCTGCTGACCTCCCAATCATTTAAGGCCCTCCTGAAAATCAAATCCCATCCTTGGGGACTCCATATTTGTGCCACATTGGCCATCTGTTGCAGGCTCAGAATGTATTTCTCTTCCCCTATCCAAATTTCATTCCAGAAGCTTGTTTTCACTCCATCACCAATTTTGAATGATACATTGTTGTTGAAAGATGGCCACTGCCTTCTGATAGTCTTCCAAATAGAGCACCCAAAAGTACCAGCCACTTCCTCAGTAGTCCAGTTGTTTTGGAGCCTATATTTATGTGATATAAATCTCCTCCATAGTGCCATATCTTCACAACAGAATCTCCATAGCCATTTCTTCAGTAAACTTACATTCTGTACACTTAGCTTTTTTATGCCCAGGCCACCTTGATCTTTGCTAAGTGTCACCTTATCCCATTTAACTAGATTGTGCCCCTGCTTCTCCTTGTTGACCTGCCATAAGAAAACTCTCCTTGCTTTGTTGAGATTCTTCTCTATACTGTTTGGTAGAGGGTATAGGCTCATCATATAAGTTGGAAGGGCATCCATGACCGACTTTATAAGAGTCAGTCTTCCACCCAAAGACAAGTATTGGCTTTTCCATCTTGAGAGTTTCCTCTCACATCTTTCCAGAACTTCACTCCAAACTTCCAGCTCTTTGTTCTTTCCTCCAAGGGGCATTCCGAGATATTTAGTAGGAAGGGAGGCCACTTGGCACCCTATGTTTTCAGCTAGGATCTGCATATTTGCAACTTGGTTAACTGGATATAAGCAACTTTTATGCCAGTTAACATGAAGTCCTGAGATGCCTTCAAAGATGGTTAAGATAGCCCTCAAATGCCTAATTTGTGTAACTTCTGCTTCACAAAACACTAGGGAGTCATCTGCATAGAGCAAGTGAGATATCTTCATAGCATTGATCCTGTTTATATTTGCACTGAAACCTTTCATCCATCCATTTTCACTTGCTTTTCTGATCATGAAGTTAAGGCCCTTCATAGCTAGAATGAACAAGAATGGTGACATGGGGTCTCCTTGTCTTAGACCTCTCTGTGATTGGAAGAAACCTTATGGGTTTCCATTGATGATAAGTGAGAATTTCACAGTGGATATGCAGAATTTAATCCAATTGATCCATTTGTTGCCAAAACTCATGTCTTTCAAGACTTTAAGAAGGAATGCCCAATTGACATGGTCATAAGCCTTCTCAATGTCTAGTTTGCAAAGTACTCCTGGTAAGTTCTGCTTCACCCCTAGCATGGTGACAAAAATACTAAGTTCTTCCACAGAATTGCCACTTCACACAGAAGAATCAATTCCATGGAACAACTTGAGGTGGAAGGAAGCATGGTGAAGGATCCTGTTTTGATCAAGGAGGCAGTTTAGAATTTCTACATGAATCTATACAAAGAACCCGAACAATGGAGGCCTGATCTAAACATTCAGAATGTTTCTGTGTTATCTGAGGAAGAAAAAACTTGGCTACAAAAACCTTTTGAAGAGGAAGAAATTCTGGAAAGTATAAGGATGTGTGCTAAGGAGAAAGCACCTGGCCCAGATGGCTTCCCTATGATTTTCTTTCAGACTTTCTGGGATGTATTGAAGGGAGATCTAATCAGCACTATGGCTCACTTTCACTCCAATCAAGCTTTTGAAAAGAGTTTTAATGCAACATTCATAGCCTTCATCCCAAAAAAGATTGGAGCCTCAGAATTAAAGGACTACAGACCAATCAGTTTGATAGGTGGAGTATACAAAATCATTGCCAAGTTATTGGCAGAGATACTGAAGAAGGTAGCAAGCAAACTGGTCAACAAGAATCAAGAATCAGATGGCTTTCATTAAAGGAAGACAAATCATGGATGCTGCACTAATAGCTAGTGAATGCATAGACTCGGGGTTGAAAGGTGGAGATGCAGGGGTATTATGCAAGCTGGACATTCAGAAAGCTTTTGATCATGTAAATTGGTCCTATCTGCTAAACACTCTGAGACAAATGGGATTTGGTAACAAGTGGCTAAAATGGATAGAAGCATGCATCAAGACAGTGAGATTTTCAATCCTTATAAATGGAGAACCAGTTGGCTTCTTTCCCTCAGAAAGAGGATTGAGACAGGGGATCCCCTATCTCCTTTCCTCTTTATTCTAGCAATGGAAGGTTTTGATAGTATGATGAGAATAGCAACACATCACAGATGGATCAAAGGGTTTAACATAGGGGACAGATCTGGAAGGGGAAAAGAAATCAGTCACTTATTATATGCAGATGATACCATCATCATGTGTGAGGCAAAAGCTGAGCAGCTGAACTTTATCAGATTGATTTTGACCCTCTTTGAAGCAGTGTCAGGCCTAAAGGTCAACTGGGGAAAGAGTAGTTTGATTCCTGTTAAAGATGTACCCCAGATTCAAGGTTTGGCAAACATTTTGGGGTGTAAAATTGAAGGCTTGTCGGTCACTTATTTGGGTATGCCTTTAGGGAGCAAACACAAAATAGTAGAGATCTGGGATGGGATTCTGGAAAAAACAGAAAGGAAGCTAGCAAAGTGGAAAGCACAGTACCTCTCTTTGGGGGGTAGAGTGATTCCGATTAATTCTGTCTTGGACTCCCTCCCCACTTTTGTCATGTCCTTATTCCCAATTCCTTCAAAAGTTGTCAAGAAATTAGATAGACTTAGAAGGAACTTTCTATGGCAAAGAGGGGAAGAAGGCAAGGGCTATTATCTGGTGGAGTGGAATACTGTGATGAGGAGAAAGGAAAGAGGAGGCATGGGCATCAGAAATTTGAAAGTGCAAAACAGAAGTCTTCCAATGAAATGGCTATGGAGGTACATCAATGAGGATAGGGCTCTCTGGAAGGAGGTGATAACAGCAAAGTTTGGTGAGCTGAACCCAAGATGCACAAAGACAGTTACAACACCATATGGATGGGGAGTATGGAAAACAATCACAGCATTATGGAGTTTTATGGAAGAAAATCTGACTTTCAAAGTGGGAAGTGGCAACAGTTTCAAATTCTGGAGAGATGGTTGGATTGATCAGATCCCTTTGAGTGAATCATTTCCAGACCTTTTCTCCATTTGCACCAACCCTGATGCCAAGGTATGTGATTGTTGGTCTACACAAGGATGGAACCTATCCTTCAGAAGACTATTGAATGATTGGGAAATAGAGAGAGTGGCTTCATTACTGGAAAAACTAGGGGTGCTAGTCTTGACACAAATGCAACAGATAAAGTCATCTGGAAACACAACAAGGATGGCAAGTTCACAGTTAATAGTGCCTATAAGAGAGGGATACAAGGGGAATCTGGAAGACTATTTGGAGAGGTTTAATTCCCACAAAAGTGAAATGTTTCACTTGGATAATAATCAAAAGAGCCTACCTGACCCAAGAAGTCCTACGGAAAAAAGGAATGTCATTGGTACCCAGATGTTTCCTATGCAATCTAACAGGGGAAACAAACAGTCACCTCTTTCTACATTGTAAGTTCACAACACAGCTCTGGGAACTTTTTCTCAATATTTCCAGTCTCAGTTGGACCATGCCGGAGCACACATCTGATCTATTCAGCTGTTGGATCAGAAGAGGGGAAGCAAGACTCAAAAGAGATGGTGCAAGTTGATACCATCATGTATATGGTGGTCTGTTTGGAGATAAAGGAATGGAAGATGTTTTGAAGATAAATCCAATTCCATTCACAAAGTAAAATGGAATTGTTTAGTATCTTTACTCTTTTGGTGTAAACAACTATGTATAGTGGATGTAGATCAAATTGTAGAATTGATAGGAAATCTGTAATTTTTTGTGATGAATCGTTGAAGGTGACCAGCATATCCTAATGCTGAAGAATACAAACTTACCAATTTCAAAAAAAAAAAAAAAAAGTTCTGTTTCACCCTAGAATCCACCAACTCATTTGCCAATAATGATGCATCCATTATCTGTCTACCCTTCAAAAAAGCCATTTGATGTTCATCAACCAGAAAATCCATAACTGTCTTCATTTTTTCAGTTATAAGCTTGGCTATAATCTTGTATACTCCACCAATCAGACTTATTGGTCCGAAATCTTTCAACTCTTCTACTCCATATTTCTTGGGGATTAGTGCTAGAAGGTAGCATTAAAAGATTTCTCAAAGAATTCATTTTTGATGAAAATTTTGTATTGTCTGCATCAGATCATCTTTTAAGGTCCCCCAACATTCCTTAAAGAAGCACATAGTAAAGCCATCTGACACAGGGGCCTTGTCTCCATCACACTGCCTGATTATATTCAGTACTTCTGCTTCAGTAAAAGGCCTTTGCGACCACTCTTGTTCCTCATGGGAAATTCTTGGACAATTTGCAAACTCAAAAGTTGGTCTCCACATCTCTGGTTCAGAATAGAGATTCTTGTAAAACTCAATCATGTTCACCTTAATTAATTCTGGATCTTTGATTTCCTCCCCTCTGATTAACAACTTGTCAATGGTATTATATCTCTTGTGGGCTGTTGCCATCCTTTGAAAAAATCTAGTGTTGTTATCCCCCTGTTTCAACCACAGAATTCTAGATTTTTGTCTCCAACTGGATTCTTCCTTCTTTGCCAGATCTTCTAGTTCTACCAAAACATTTGCCCTAACCATCATTTCATCCTCAGTTAGAGCCCTAGTGTCCTGTGCCAAATCAATGTCAGCCAGTTCAGTTAGAAGACTATCTTTCTTGTTGCCTAGCTCTCCACAAACTGATTTGCTCCATTCCTTGAGCTTTTGTTTCAAAATCTTTAGTTTCATGTTGAGTCAGGGCATCCCACCACTTCAAATTCATTCCACCAATTATGAACTAAATCTCGGAAACCCTCTACCTCAAGCCACCAATTTTCAAACTTGAAGTATGACTTCTTCTGTTCCCAATCTCCACATTGCAGCAAAATAGGGCTATGATCAGATGTCACTCTAGGCATGATCGTTTGTCTGATATTCTTGAAAGTCTCCTCCCACTCCATTGAGTATAGAAACATGTCCAGTCTGGCAGCACTGTGATGGTTTGGCCCTCTAAACCAAGTGAAGTTCCCTCCATTTAGATGAGGGTCATGTAACTCCATCTCTTCTATCCAATTAGAGAAATCATTCATTACATTGGTGATCCTGCTACATCCTCTCCTCTCTGCCATGACTCTGACTGTGTTGAAATCCCCACATGTCACCCAAGGTCCTTCACATAGTTCCTTTACTGCTGCCACTTCTTCCCAACATTCTAGTTTCTCACTTCTGGTATGAGGGGCATACACACCAGTGACGAACCAGTTGAAAGAGCTCTGAACTGCTTCAAATTTGTAAGTAATTGAGAATTGTCCTATTTCCACAAGGCTTCCTTTCCACACTCTACAGTCCCAGATAATTAAAATCCCACACTTACTGCCATCAGCTTCAATATACCCGCACCTCATCCACCTACTGGACCAATGGGGCCCTCTATTGCTGCGCATTGGGCTTAATTTATTTTCAAATTCAAGTGCCAAACTCATAGCCCTGTAAACTGTTCTGGGCTTGTGAATCCTAACATCAGATTTAAATTCCTCTTTTAGCCCATTCAATATCCTGACCCTCGCTTAGCTCCTTGATATGCTTGTAGATCCTCATCAAATCTTGGACATGCGAGATGGTTCCCCCAACTAGGAGCATAAAATGGTAAAAATTCATAATAAGGAAAGAACATAGGAGACTTTCCAAAATCAATCACAAAGGAGGAGAAGGAAGCAAAGCACAAGTTAAATGCTACAGCCTACAGGTATCTTAAATTTGGCCACTATAAGTCTAAATACAACACAGATCTATCAAAGCACAATGGAAAAATATCCAATTTTGCAAAATGAGACCAGTAGACATCCTTGTTGGCGACAACAACAACTATGCCACAATCCTAAGCAAGTTTGGGTCGGTATATGAATCCTCAATGTCCATGTAGCTCCATTGAAACTCGTCTTAGTCTGATATTATAAAAAAAAAACTATTTATTGGCACTAAAAGTTCTTTACATTTTCTACTGATATACAAATCCCTTAAAAGATTAAAATACTCCCTAGCAAACATTTGACCTAAAGTAAACATAAAAACATGAATAAAATTTAATCTGAACCAAATGAGGTCACCGATTTAGATCTTTTTCTTCCATTCTGCCCTGTTTGTTGCTAGATCCACACGAACTCCAAGAGATTAGCCTTTCAAGATAATTTTCTTCCACATGATTTTAGGTCTACCTCATTTTTTAAATCATCATTCACCCTAGTTTCACACTTACAAATTGGTGCATCAAGAGGTCGACGTAGGATATGACCAAACCATCTCAAACAACCTTCTCTCATTTTATCATCACTATTGACACTTGCACCTTCTACCGGATATAGTCATTTTTAATCTTATATGACTGCACGTTCACTTTAGCATCCGCAATTCTGAAACACTTATCTTGTGAATACTTTCGACTTTAGAGACCCAATATTGGCTCTCACAGAATATTGTTAGTCTTACCATTATATAAAGTTTTCCTTTTTACTCTAGTAAATAAACTTTTCACATATTACTCCGACAGCACTTCTCCATTCAACCATCTTATTTTATTCCAAGTGTAACTTATAGATTTATATCATATCATTCTACTTTAACATCAAACCTAAATATCTTAGTTGTCTACATCTAGGCAATGTCCTGCATGTCAAGTAAAAGAGGTTCGAAAAGAAAAACAATAAAAGTAGTAACTGCCAAAGACAAGTGGCACTTGGGTTTCACTAACCATATGCATGGTGACAAGAAAACTTCCTCAACTTGAGAGAAATCTTCAGAGACTGTGAAATTGGAGTAAATCACTTCCCATATTACCAGAATTGAACAAAAGGGATACAATTGAAGTCGATTTCTTATATACTCTTTTGACCATGCTGTGAGGACCTACTTACTAAGCATCGGCTAATAGAAGCCTATCAAGTGATTTAAGGATGTCATGTTCAAAATACCGATTTTCACACTTGCAGCACAAGTAAGCAATCATGTTGACTGGGTTGTGGTGGGATGATTGGGATCCCTCCACCAATAACCATAGGTCTCGGGTTCAAGCCCTGGGTATGGAGAAAATCTTGTTGAGAGCGATGCCCCAAGAAATTGGCCCTGCAATGCGCAAATCCAGAGGGCTCTAATGCGGGTACTGGAGACTGGGTGGAAAACCAAAAAGAAAAAGCAATCATGTTGAACAGTCATGTTTTACTTTTACTGATCAACTAAAGGAGACAGCTTGGTTGGGGCATTTTAGATATGGGCACTTGAGTTTTAGAGGAGAATTTTTTTTACAATAGAACATAGTTACTGGTATTCCAATTTACTAGAATCTGGTATTTGAGAAGATAGTGTCGGTAGAAGAAGCAGAAGGAGTCTTTTCAGAAAAGAAGGGACTCAAAAATGAGTAGTAGTGATAGAACTTGTCCATTGAAATATATTGGGGTACAACGGAACTTCAAATGCTGGGAAAAGGTAATTTGCGACATCTATGATTGAATAAAGAAGAAAACCTCGGAGTAATGTTTGGACAAAAATCCAAAGTATTTGAAGCTTTCAAGATGTTTAAATAAACTGCAAAAAAAAACGAAGCTGGAAGGACCATTCAGGAGCACACAGACAGATGAAAGTATAACTTACAGTATTTTTAAAAAATTAATGAGTTTAACAGGATTAAGAGATAGATAACGGTGACCTACACTCCACCACAAACTGAAGAGGGTGAAAGGGAGAACTGAATCATGAATGTGGTGAGAAGTCTACCGGGATTAAGAGACAAAGAAAATATAGCCTGAAGCTTGCACATTCTCAGTAGGAGTCCAACATTTGCTTTGTAAAACATGACACCTAAAGAAACTTGAAATGGAAAGAGACTTGACGTGTGTCATTTAATGAACCGCTTACAACAGAATGAGAAGTACATTGTACACCATTTGCATTACATGTATTAGGCAAGGAAAGTAAACTAGTGTTATTTGGAATTGAAACAGAACAAGATTTAGATTCCTTCAAGCAATTTGGACAGAGCACATGACACATAGAGACCATCCTGAACTTCACAAATCCCCAGAGGCCTGAAGGGGTCTGTAGAAGACATAATGTATCAGTGAAGGATACAATACCCTCCAGCTGTGAGGCTAGACAATGCACAGAAATGAGATTGTACTTAGAAGAAGGAACAAACAAAACCTTATGCAAAACTATATGTGATGTAAGAGAACACTGCCAACCTCTGTTACCTTCACTCTATAACCATTAGGTAGGGTAATCAATAGGGGGTATACTAAGGATCTTACATGGGACAGATGGGATTTGTCAACATGTGATTTGAGGCTCCAGAGTCCACAATCCATATGTCGGCACTAGATTGAAATCTTTTACATGAAAGTATTGAGGCAGAAGCCATGATACCTGCAAAGTACACAGCTCCAACAGAAAGGTTGTTTGAGCTTTCCCCTTCTCCTCTAGTGTTAAGTGATTCAACATATTCACCAATTGTTCATGTTGCTGTCTTGTGAGGTTAACAATGTCATCATCATGTTGCGGTGGAGGTGCCATTTCACCATCCCCCATGGTCATCAGATTAGCAGGAGTTCCATGTACATTAGCCATTGTTCTCTTTCCCTTGTTAAATCTATTGAAGTGATTTGGAGCACTGGATCTGAAATTTTGGTAGAAATGCGATTATTAGGCCTGAGTTGGTTATATTGACCTTGGTAGTTAAAGTTTTGATTGTGTTGGTACTGATTATAAAAGTTTTGGTTGACTAGTCTGAAATTCTGATTAGGATTGTGATTCTTTTGCCCATCCTGAGAGTAACCATATAGTCTACGACATTTGTCCTTGATATGGCCGAACCTCTTGCAATAATCACAAAACAACTTGGATCTGTCTGTCATGTAATTGTTTGAAGAATAGTTGGTTCTCAAGTTACTATCCCTTGAAGTGTTGCCATTCAAGGAGGTAGAATCACTGAACAAATGAGGGTTAGGCTTGACCTCTCTCTGTCTCTCCTCTTGTATAAGCAAAGAGAAAACCTGTGCCATCGAATGCAAAGAATTCAGCATAAGGATACTTCCTCTTACAACAGTGTAGACCTCGTTGAGCCCCATAAGAAATTGGATCAGACGCCTATCTTGTTCTTCTTTGTGTGTGTGTTTTCCTTGGCAGACACAACTACATTGTGTTTTGGAGCTCAATGTACTCAATTCCTCCCAAAGTTTCTTCAACTTGGTGTAGTAACTGGTAACATCTGTAGTGCCTTGATATAGATCATTAATCTCCTTCTATATTTGATACAGTTTCGTACTATTCATCTGATCATACCTGTCCTCCAATTCGCACCATAGCTCCACCGCATTCGCTGCATACTCAACACTATCAGCAATTTCTTTGGCAAGAGAATTCAGGATCCATGACGTGACCATATCATCATATCTCTCCCATTGACGGAACTTCGTGGAGGTGAGATCTGGTCGTTTGCAATCACCAGTGATCAACCCTAACTTGTTTTTAACAGATAGACCACGCAATACACTGCCCTCCAGGATCGATATCCAACTCCACCGAAAGGCACTGTAACAAGCATTGCTCCGGGATTATCGGAGGGATGCATATACAAAGGGGAACTCATATCGGCACTATCATCATCAATTTTCTCAGGTGCAGGTGGATCCGCAGCAGCAGCCATTGAAAAGTTCAAATTACGACTAGAAACTTTCAAATTGAAGAGTAAAACACAAACTCACAGGAATTGCTTTGTGCGATTGAGATTGCTGGAAAGGAGGGAAACAAAAGGAATAGAAAATGAAAGTGGCAAGGCAAGCTCGCACCAGAGAAAAAAATCTCAAGCAGTGAGCAAATGGAATACCTTGCACTGATACCATGTTAGAATTAACTGTCATTGATGGCAAGCTTGAGTTTTAGCAGTAATGGAGAACAATCATGCAGGGGAGAAAGAGGCAACTCTCACTTTGTGGAGAGAACAAATTGAATTCTATTATCTCACCTTTAATGTATTTAATCACAACAAGAAGAAGAACAAAACATCTAACTCTCTAACCGACTCAGGGAATGACAGCTCACTGCCAGCTAAGAGCACCACTAACTAACTAACTAATCAGGTGCATCATTAATCAAGTAACCAACTGACTAATATCTAGACTAAGGTAAATAATACGATAATCTCAACAGACTACCACTTTAGAAGCACTCTTTATCGCAACAACAGCCTATGTATGTCAAGCTAAGTTGTTGCTTGAGTAAATTTAGAGCAAGATAATAAAAGCTACTCCAATCAAATTGTCCAAAAAAAACCACTATTCTATTAAGAAAGCAAGCAGACATTTGTAAGGTATCATTTTTAAGGGACTTTACAAATGAGAGCATATTCAAAGTGCTTAGAGAAAAAATCAAGGACAAGCAACATATATCCGCACCAACTCTTTGACAAAGGAGGGCTTTCTCAAGTTTAGAGACTTGTCCGGTGTCTGGTAATTATAAGAATCTGACACATGTAAACTATGTTACAAACTTTAGTTTAAGGTAGGATATATTGGTGGTCTTTTAGGAACTAAACTCCTAGTAGGAGATGGTATATTCCATTATATTAGGAAGAAGATCCAGGTTGTTAGCTCATTTATGCCCATTTTATTGCACCCAAAGGTGTGATCTACCTGTCAGTAAAGCTAGAATAGACTATTGAAGACTATACAGTATTGCATGTTCAATGGGAAGTTTTAGGTACAAGAAAGCTGCCCGGAAACCACCGTCAAGAGAAAAGGAGAAAGAAATGGCATTTCATTGGTTTCCTGATACTATAAGTTAGTTTGTATAAAGACTAGCATTTGATGAAAAAGATACATTTGGAATTCATCCGCTCTTTCTCTCTTGTGATTTTCAGAATGTTTTGTTCCGAAGAAGTAATAGCTAATTTCAAAACAGAAAGGGAAACAAAAACATAGCATCTTACTGGACAGTTGATGTTCATCTCTTTGCATTTGCAAACCTGCATTAAACAACTTTGGTGATATTAGGGAAAACTTTAAAACAGTTAATTTCAGTCTAACAGCTTGTGGAGAAAAAGAGACCTCGATAATCAGAGCCCACGTATCCCACGCGCATCACAACTTTCTTTTTGATGAAAGGCTCCCATTTGTTGCTTTCCAGATATACAGATTGGGGAGCCGGAGATAAGTCTTCCACGGTGGTGTAAGGCTCGGATGGTGATGCGGAAAAGCAGCGCAGTATCTTTGAAGGCTTTCTAGTGCGTGAGAATCTGAGATTTGTTATAGGGATTTGAGGAAGCCGTACAGAAAGGGCCGCCATGGGTTACAAACACAGAAATTGTCAATGAGAAAGCAGAGAGAACTATCCAGAATGAAAATCCAGTCCCGCTAAATTTCATAGTTTATAATCTAGAGTTTAACTAATATCCACAGTCCATGTAAGCTTTTATTTACACGATCAGGTAATTTAAAGCCTGTTACATGTAAATTCTCAAGTATATTTTTCCTTTTTCAACATTTAGTTATAAATAAAATAAACAGCAGTAGAAGATAACTTGGACTCTACAATCTATATCTATTATTCTACGAAAATTATGAGTTTGTTTACCAAAAATACAAAGGATTTCCATTTTTTTGGTGTAACCGGTACAAGAGCGTCTAAAATACGGAGTAGCTATACAACAGACTCTGTCTGTTCAAAATACAAAATATAGACAGAAATGATAGATGGAAAGCAATAAAGGTCTCCAAGACGCCGAGAGCTCACCACGATCCAAACAACAGTTGGCCTCGAACGATAGGAGGATCAACGAGGGTGACTCGTACTAGGTGTTGCATCAGAAAAAGATGTCGAGTGTAGTATGAGTACCAAAACAACGGGTACCCAGTAGGCATCATAGGTCGATCGAGCGCAAGAAGATAATATATAATATAAATTACAAAGAAGTAAGCTAACTATAGGGATCCATCTAAATCTAGTTATAAAACCAAAAACTGAACTAACTAGGTTAACAACAACCAAAAGTGAAACTAAGGCACTCAAGCATAATGCAATGCAATGAGGGATAATGTGATGCATAAATGTATAAAGAGTAAAACTCGGAATAACGCATCGGGGCGTCTGAAATAACTGCATCGGACTATAGATATATATATATATATATAAAGTAAAATTTTGGAATAACACATTGGGGTGCCCGAAATAACGCATCGAACTATAACGCATATATATATATATATATAAAGTAAAACGGAGAAAAGGTACAGGAACATCCCTTGGACCGGCATAAAAATAGTATTTTTCCCTTCCTTTTCAAAATCAGTAGTAAAACCCAAAAAAAATCCCTTTAAGATCCAAAAATCATGATAAACACAGTAAATCTCAAGTTTTAAACCAAAAACCTCGAAAACCTTTCCTTTATGTATCGCTAGGCATGTGAATGCAATATGAGCATGTAATTTCCACATTCAGAGAACATAGCATGCAACAAGGCAAAAGAGGGCAAAACACCCTCCAACCAAGAGAACTGACATAGAACTCCATTCAATCCAAGCTATGGCATCGGGCCCATAGTTACACACACAATCGATAGTAAGGCGAAAAAAATGGAAAATAACTACGAAAATAACTAAAAGCATCTACTCTACCTCTAAAACCTCCTAAAAGCATACTATGGATTCTATGCTAGCCACAACAATACTACAAGCTCCTAGACTAAGGATAACAGTAATAATTCTAATCTAATATCCAAAATGGCCAGTTTATTACAAGTCACGGGATTTAAGTCTAATACTACCCTAAGGTCCAACCTAACATTTCAATAATATATATGATATAAAATCTAACTAAACTCAGTCTAGAAAAGTAAATCGTAACCTACCTCGGGGCCTCACTCATGTGCCTTCCCCTTTTGAATAGTCTCAGAAAGCTGCCACACTATCACAAACATAATTTAGGTGTTAAGACGAGAAGAATGACACCCATATTACTATACGAAAAGAATCGGGTCATAAAATGACCTTCGGTGCCCACGTGATGAAACGTAAAATAAAAATCACAATTATATTCGCAACAAGTTAAGAAACTCTTGCTCAAAATTTGAGCGCGAACAAGACTCGTTTCGAGGCCCAAAATATCCCCGAAGTCCTCTTGATCAAGAAGGGAATTTAAAAAGAGAATTAAGGAATTTAAAGGCGGAACTTACCAATTTAGAGTGCAAGAAACGATCACGGACCAGAACTATAAATATCACCACGCCTTGGGAAATTCGGAGTTGAAGAAATGGAGTTTTGGAGCTTTATTACAATGGAGAAATGAGTTTGAGAAGGAGGGGAAATAAAATGAAATGTTGGAGGAATGGCCAGCTTATAGCTGCCAGCGCCCAGGCGCAAGCGCGCGCACGCCACAGCGCCCAGGCGCCGCAGGAGCGGCCATGCCACAGCGGCCAAGGCGCCGCATGCGCGCTGGAAGGCAAGGCGTTGCAGGCGCGCTGGCAGGCACGCAAGCGTGCACAGGCAGGCATAGGAGCGCCAGCCCAAGTGCAGCCAGGCGCCCACCATAGCGCCATACCAGCAACCAGCAAAAACAAGCTACAACCAAGGCCAGAATTTTCAATGGACGGACCCCCATGAATGCATCCAGAGTCCCGCAAACACAAATGAGCTGAGCTATTCAACTAAAAATAGCATTCCGAACTCAACAAAATCGTCAAAAATCCCAACGGAGGTCGATATAATGAAAAGTAGGCCCCGCGCCCAAAACTAACTATTAGCCAAGCTTTTCCAAAGCAAAAACCCAAAGGCCAAAAACAAGTCTGGAAGCCTCGGGACCCGAATCAAAGGTCCCTCTAGCCCAAAGTCAATATTCCAGAGCTAACAACGCTGATAAAATTTCCATCCGAGGTCGTTTTCTTTGAATATTGACCAAAGTCAACCAAACAAGCTAAACTAGCCTGAAAATAAAAAAAAAGACAAAACCAAATCGAGAGCTCCCTGACCCCGACAAAGGGTCCCACTAGACCAAAATCCTCATTCCGGAGCTAATGGAATTGTCGAAATTCGATTATGAGCATGTTTACTAAGAAAGTTGTCCGAAGTCAAAGATTTCCTAAGTTCAAGTTCTAAAATAGGGAAATGGCTATAACGACCTAACGAATGGCTCGAGCATCGAACCGTCAGTCTTGGTAAGTCATAAATGACCTGTAATTTCTGTGAGAAAGCTCGAAACACAGAAAAAGCACGAAAAATAAAAAATGACCCGGAGAGTCATTGCAACATCCACTACCAAAAGGACTTTCTTCCTCGAAAGTTAAAGAAAGGATAGTACCTGAAGACTCGAAAAGGAGAGGATAGCGGGTCCACATGTCTGTCTCAATCTCCCAAGTAGCCTCCTCGACAGGACGATGCCGCGACTGAACCTTAACTGACGGAATCTCCTTGGACCTCAACTTTCTAACCTACCGGTCCAAAATAGCAACAGGCTCCTCCTCAAAAGGTAGAGACTCATCCAACTGAAGCGAATCCCATTGTAGCACGTGAGACTCATCTAGAATATACCGCCGCAGCATAGAGACATGAAAAACTGGATGAACACTGGAAAGAGCAGGAGGCAGGGGCAACTCATAAGCAACCTCCCCAATACGATGAAGGATATCAAAAGGCACAATAAACCTAGGACTAAGCTTACCCTTCCTCCCAAACCTCATCACACCCTTCATGGGCGACACCCGAAGGAACACACTGTCACCAACCATGAACTCTAAATCCTAAACTCTCCAGTCAGCATAACTATTCTTCCTACTCTGGGCAGTGGAAAGTCTCTCCTGAATGACCTGAACTCTATCCATAGAATCACGAAGCAAGTCGGTACCCCATAGCCTAACCTCGAAAGCATCAAACCAACCCACCGGAGATCTGCACCGCCTACCATTTAAAGCCTCAAACATAGTTATCTGAATGTTGGAATGGTAACTATTTTATATGTAAACTCTGCCAAAGCTAAGCATTGGTCCCACTGACCCCCGAAATCAATAACACAGGCTCACAGCATATCCTCTTGAACTTGAATAGTGCGCTCTGACTGACCGTCTGTTTGAGAATAAAAGGCAATACTAAGATCAACTCTAGTACCTAACTCTCTCTGAATAGACCTCCAAAAATATAAAGTAAACTGAGTACCACGATCAAAAATGATAGAAACTGGCACACCATGCAAATGGACAATCTCACGAATGTAGATCTGAGCCAATCTCTCAGAACTGTAGGAAGTCTCAACCGGCAGAAAGTGAGCAAACTTTGTCAACCTATCCACAATGACCCAAATAGCATCAAATCTCCATAAAGTACGTGGCAAACCGACTACGAAGTCCATAACTATCTTCTCCCGTTTCCTCTCCAGAATGGGTAGCCTCTAAGTCAAACCATCTAGCCTCTGGTGCTCAAACTTCACATGCTGACAGTTCAAGCACCTAGACACGAAAGATGAAATATCCCTCTTCATCCCACACCACCAATAGTGCTTCCTCAAGTCACGATACATCTTAGCTGCCTTGGGATGAATGAAATATCTAGAACAATGAGCCTCCTCCAAGATCAACCTGACCAGGTCACCAACTCTAGGGACGCAGATACGACCCTCAATCCTTAGAACACCCTTTGAATCTAAGGTCACTTTCCTAGCTTCACCACTCAACACCTTGTCACGGATGATCCTGAGCCTCGCATCATCAAATTGTTGTGCCTAAATCTGCTCCAACAAAGAAGATCTTGCCCCAACACAAGCAAGAATACCGCCCAACTCAGAAATATCAAGTCTAACTAACCTCTTAAACAAGGACTGGATGTCCCAAGATAAAGGTCTCTTCTTTGTTGCTAAGAAAGCCAAGCTACCTATACTCACTGCCTTTCGGCTCAACGCATCCGCTACCATATTTGCCTTGCCCGGATGATAAAGAATGGAAATGTCATAGTCCTTCAATAACTCTAACCACCTACGGTGCCTCAAATTTAGATCCTTCTGGCTGAAAATGTACTAAAGACTACGATGGCCAGTAAAGATCTCACAATGCACGCCATACAGATAATGCCTCCAAATCTTCAATGCAAAGACTACCGCTGCTAACTCCAAGTCATGAGTGGGTTAGTTTCTCTCGTGAACCTTCAACTGCCTGGAAGCATAAGTAATAACTCAGCTCTGCTGCATCAACACACAACCCAAGTCAACACTAGAAGCATCATAATACACGGTAAACCCCTGATCCTCGACCAAAAGAGTAAGAATCAAAGCTAAATTCAATAAGGCCTTGAGCTTTAGAAAGCTCACCTCGCACTCATCTGACCACTAGAAGGGAACATTCTTCTGAGTTAATCTAGTCAATGAAGTTGCTATAGAAGAGAACCCCTCCACAAACTGTCTGTAGTAACCTTCCAACCTAATAAAACTGTGAACCTCGGTAGGAGAAGTAGGCCTAGCCCAATCATGAACTACCGCAATCTTCATAGGATCCACCATAATCCCATCCTTGGATACCACATGCCCCAAGAATGCCATAGACTCAAGCTAAAACTCACACTTAGTGAATTTGGCATATAACTGATGGTCTCGCAAGGTCTAAAGTACAACTCTAAGATGCTGCTCATGCTCTTCTCTACTCCTCGAATATATCAAAATGTCATCGATGAACACAATCACGAACAAATCCAAGTAGGTACTGAACACATGATTCATCAACTCCATAAAAGCTATTGGGGCATCAGTTAACCCAAAAGACATGACTAGGAACTCATAATGGCCGTATGAGTCCTAAATACAGTCCTTGGGATATCCACATCCCTAATCCTCAACTGGTGATAATCAGACCTTAAGTCTATCTTAGAGAACAACGCTGCACCCTGTAGCTGGTCAAACAAATCATCAATATGCGGCATCGGATATCTGTTCTTAACTATCATCTTATTCAACTACTTGTAGTCGATATACATACGTATGGACCCATCCTTTTTCTTTACAAACAGAAATAGAGCACCCCACGGAGACACACTAGGCCTGATGAACCCTCAACTTAACATATCATGGAGCTGGTCCTTAAGCTCCATCAACTCAGCTGGTGCCATCCGATATGGCAGAATAGAAATAGGTCGAATGCCTGGCTCAATATCAACACCAAAGTCAATGTCACGATCAGGAGGATGTCCTAGAAGATCAGAAGGAAACACATTTGAATACTCGCAAATCATATAAGTTGACTCAAGTGAAGGTGTGGTGGCACTAGTATCACGAACGTAGGCAAGATAGGCTAAACACCCCTTCCCAACCAATCGCTGGGCGCACAAAAAAGATATAACTCCCCTCGACATATGGATATCAGCACCCTTCCATACTATAGGAGGGATACCAGGCATCCGTAGAGTAACGATCTTGGCAAATTAATGCAAGACCGCATGGTAAGGAGACAGCCAATCCATGCCTAAGATCACATAGAAATCAACCATATCTAGCATAATCAAGTCTACCCCACGTGTCATACCCTAGGATAGTCACCACACAAGCCCGATACACCTGATTCACTACTAAAAAATCTTCAACTGGGGTAGCTACATACAAAGGCGCATGCAATGACTCACAAGCAGACTCCAAACAAGTAGCATAATAAGTAGATACATAGGAGAAGGTAGACCCTGGATCAAATAAAGTAGAAGTAGATTGATGACAGATGGAGATCGTACCTGTGATGACAACATCTGAAGCCTCGACCTCTGTCCAGCCCAGAACTGCATATATGTGGCCCCGACCGCCATGACCGCCTGATCTACCAGACTTGAGACCACCTCTAGCATCCTGGGGACCACCCATACTACCATGTTCCGTACCTCTGGCTGGTGGTGCTGAAGCCCTGAGGGCCTGAACCATCTGATTATGTCGCCTAAGGTGTTGCACTGATGGACACTCACTAGAAAAGTGGCCTATCTCGCCACACTCAAAACAACCCCGAACAAACATACTCCACTATAAATACCTGGCTGAATTAGAATGGCTGCCACAATATGTGGAACCAAAATGAGCACCTCACGGAGCTGGAACAATACTCTGGCTACTCTGACCCTCAGCAATCTGTAATACTGCCTGAATAGGCTGACTCGACTGGGAACGCTGCTGGTGCTGACCCCTACCAAAGTAGCCCTTACCATATGCATGTGAACTGCTGAAACTACACTGATAGCGGGGCCTCTTATCGCTTCCCCCTGATATGTCAGGATTTCATGGCACTTTTGACGCTTACCCTGATAGCGAGGCCTCTTATCGCTGCCCCCTGATATGTCAGGATTTCATGGCACTTTTGACGCTTAAAACTAAGGATTTTGGGAGTTCTTAAGTGTGTTTTGTTGGATTTGATGTTCTTTGTTACATATACAGGGAAAAGTATTGAAAAGATAAAAAGATCAAAAAAGTTGCAGTTTCTAGGTGAAAAGACATGCCCCACGGGCGTGGGATTTACCACGGCCCATGGGAGAAGGCGTCAAAATGGACCAGTGAATTTGAGAAGCAAAATCAAGTCACACGAGCTTCCATGACACCTATGAGAGCCATGACGGGACATTATACAGCCCGTCAAAATTAGCTGGAGGCAATTGAAGAAGCAAGTTGTTATCCGACGAGCTGGCCACGATGGGCATGGAAATCATGATGTCCTATCGTATTTGCCTGTGGAAACAAGGCAGAAGGCCTGGAGACACAATGGGAAGGAAACCTAATGGGAACCCACGATGCCCGTCGTACCCATGGTGGCCCGTGGGGCTTGCCCGTCGAAAGTGCCACGTCCAGCTTTCCTAGATTAGTTAGGATTTTGTTCTTTTTGTCTGTAAATACCTTTCCTTAGGTTTTATTTTGGGGGTTCAACATTGTCACATATTGTTACTCTAAAGTTAAGCATTATTTATGTTTTGTGAGACATCATAACACAGTTTGAGAAATAAAAGATTGTTCTTGATTTATTGAAGTGTTCTTGAGGATTCAAGATTTCCGATTTTTCACTTGTTCTTGTAAGTTATAATCATGATATCTTCATCTATATCTAGTTATATTATTTCAACCATGAGTAGCTAAATCCACAACTAGGGTTGTGGGAACCATGAAGGATTAACAAAGTAGGCAAAGTACTTGGTAATTCTAGGGTGGTGTTTATGCTTGTATTGTTCTTCCCTTCGCTTTGGTTGCTTTTTAACGGTTGCAAACATTCGAACTCGCCTTATTCTTACTTGCCGGACCAAGGAGTTAACGAATGGGAAAATGGTTAGTTACAATGGAGATTTGAGGCTATCAACCCTCATCTAATAGCTTGACCTTGTCCAGGAATAGCTAATCTGGGATCAAGGGTAAGGGTTAGTAAAGTGTACACTTGTAGCCGGACTAAAGTGCGTGGTGAAATTCATCTATCTAGGGGACCAACCATTTAGGTGAACCTAACTTACCAATCTTGCATGCTAAGCACCAAGCTAGTTTACTAAGTACAACACCTTACTAAGTTATGATCTCATAGGGAACACTATCCTAGTCGTTTCTCTCATTGATTACAACTCTTAAAACTGTTACTTGTTACTTGTTCGAATTTGAAATACAATTACTACTTGTTACTTAAAAAAACCCTTCATAGGGAAATCAATGGCTAAGAGTGCGAGTAAACATAATTGACCCTAGTCCTACCATATTCCCTGTGGGATCGACCCCAACCTTTGTTAGGTTCTATATTTGAACTTCGACTACTTTATGATTCTATAAGAAGGTGTAATTTAAGCGTATCACCCCCTTGGGCCTCGCAAAGTATGCCCTCAATTGTGCGGGCATGGTCTACTACCTCCGGGAAGGACTGGCATGATGCTACCATACCCTCAGTAGCCAAGCAGAGGTGTAAAGTCAATCCTCAGAAAAAGCGACACACCTTCTCATGCTCGGTGGGCAGAATCATAGTGGCATGCCTAGCCAACTAATAAAAGCGAACCTCGTACTTATAAACAGACATAGAGCCTTGCTCCAACCCAGCAAACTAATCCATCAACAGCTCTTTAATGCTATGCGGTACATATTTCTCTAGAAAAGCTGCAGATAACTGTGCGCAAGTAAGCAGAGGTGACCCGACTGGCCTGCAAGCTACATACGACCTCTACCACTATTTTGCTGGACCATCCAGCTGAAATCCGGTGTAATCTGCTCTGTGCGACTCAACCAACCCCAAATTATGCAATCTCTCCTTGCATCTAGTCAGAAACTCGTGCGCATCCTCCCTAGAGCACTTGAAAACCTCGAAGGACCCAATCTCAGAAACCTACCAAGCATCTTCTGCTCCTCAAAAGACATAACGGGCCCGGCTGGAATAGGTGGAACAACTGTAGGGACCGATAATACCTCTAATCGAGGAGCCAAAGTAGCAGGCTGCGCTCCTGAACCCTGGTCCATAGCCTGGGCTGAAGTTTGAGCCTCGTCTCTGACCTGAGAAACAATTGGAGTACCGGGCAAAGCTACTGTCGGAGTCATACCCTCAAGAAACCCAAGTAAGCAAACCAAAGTGTCTTGTAGCACTGGAGTAGCCACAAAACCTACCGAATGCTGGCTGGCCCCACACTTTCCGGCTTATACAGTACCTCCTCAACCCCAACCTCATGCTCTGATGATGGTAACCTAGTCTGGGCCCGAGCTGGCACTACAACTCATCCCCCACCTCAACCTCTGGGTCAACCTCTACTCTATCCCCTAGCTAGGGCTCTAACTGCAGGTGTAGAGGCCTCGTTCTCACCCATTATTGATCTCGTACGAACCATCTGAGAAAGAGTGAAACAAAGATATTTAGGAGTTGACAAAGTCAAAGACGGACGATAAGGAATCAAACAAGATGAAATCTTTCCTAGGAATACCCTATAGCCTCTCACAGATAAGATACAAATGTTATCGTATCGATCCACGAGACTCTTCTAGACACATTTATCTTGTACTAGCGAGACCGATGAACTTAGAGCTCTGATACCACTCTGTCACGACCCAAAACTGGGCTATGATGCACCTACATAACCCCCCAGTAGGCAAGCCAACCCAACCATGCGAAAGACAAAATAAAGCAGTTCAATATAAGAAAAGCGGAAGAGAAATATACAAGAATAGGGTCAACGATATATATACGTACCAACTGTAATAAATATACAAAAATGGCCCTAAAGTGACCAAGAAGACAAAATATACACAAGAACCAACCCGAACCTAGTGTCACCGGTACAAGAGCATCTAAAGTATGGAGTATCTATACAACAGACTTTGTCTATCCATAATACAAAATATAGACAGAAATAATAGATTGAAAGTAGTAAAGGTCTCCAAGACACCGAGATCTTACCACGATCCGAACAGCAGCTGGCCTCGAATGATAGGAGGATCAACGAGGGTGATTCGTACTAGTTGTTGCATCAGAAAAAGATATAGAGTGTAGTGAGTACCAAAACAATGGGTACCCAATAGGCATCATAGGCCAACCGAGCGCAGAAAGATAATATATAATATAAATTACAGGAAAGTATGCTAACTACAGGGATTCACCTAAATCTAGTTATAAAATCGAAAACTGAACTACCCGGGCTAACAGAGAAGAAGGTAATAACCAAAAGTGAAACCAAGGCAACAAAAAATCCAAGTACACTCAAGCATAATACAATGCAATGAGGGATGATGTGATGCATAAATGTATAAAGAGTAAAACCCAGAATAACGCATCGGGGCATCCGAAATAACACATCAGACTATAAATATATAAACAAATATATATATATATATAAAGTAAAAACCTAGAATAACACATCGGGGTGCCCAGAATAACGTATCGGACTATATATATATATATATATATATAAAGTAAAATGGAGAAAAGGTCCAAGAAAATCCCTTGGACCGGCATAAAAATAGTATTTTTCCCTTCCTTTCCAAAATCAGTAGTAAAACCCAAAACAAATCCCTTTAAGATTCGAAAATCATGATAACCACAGTAAATCTCAAATTTTAAACCAAAAGCCTCAAAAACCTTTTCTTTCTGTACCGCTAAGCATGTGAATGCAATATGAGCATGTAATTTCCACATTCAGAGAATATAGCACGCAACAAGGCAAAACAGGGCAAAACACCCTCCAACCAAGAGAACTGACCTGGAACACCGTCCAATCCAAGCTATGGCCTCAGGCCCATAATTAGACACACAACCGACAGTAAGGTGAAAAGAATGGAAAATAACTACGAAAATAACTAAAAGCATCTACACTACCTGTCACACCCCAAGGATACCCCCTGGATGTAACCAGAGACCCGAGACCACGAGTGTCCCAAGTTAACCCTTGGTCATAGCATACTCAGTCAATCATAAAGGAAATATGGCGAAAGCATAAATAGAAAATTAGGCAACCCAACACATAAATGGTAAGTTAATATGTAACACAATCCAAAACAAGAGACTCGAATACTGTCTATGTCTGAAAAGCCTCTACACATGACATAAGGAGTTGCTAGGACAAGACCCTAGCTAACTCAAGGTACGGAAGTAAATAACCAAAAACTAGCTAGAATCATAACTAGCCCTCGAATAATGAGGACTCACCAACACTGACTGGAAATGGTCTGCAGTCTCTAGCCACGTGCCTGAGGGAGGGAACCTGAATCTGCATCATCAAGAGGATGCAACGCAAAGTATACGTCAGTACTATAGGATGTACCAAATAGGTGAGATATGCATGATCATGATAAAAACATACTTAAAACATGCTTAAGATGAGCTCATTCGTAAAAAGAGGTAGCATAAGAAATTATCAAGATATAAGGCATAAAACATGAAGTAAAGTCAAGATTTAAAGTATGGTATCATATAACTTCATAGATTGAAAATAATCATATGGGAGTTTCTCTTAACCGACATAAACCATCCTGAACTACATGGAGTCCAGTGTCATGCACCCACACTGAAAAAGGTTGTCCTAATCGGCCAAGGTTAGAACCATGTCATAAGGATCCTTTCATAAGCCATGTAGGGAAACCTATGGTGGTAACGTAGTTTTGGACTTGGGTTATCTAGAACCCTTATCGCTCGGTGCTAAATATTACTCCCAAAACATATAACATAAGGCTCACATACATGTGACATATCTAGATGTCAAGCTTGTTTATAAACACGTTCATAACCCGAATCTTCATACTACTCACGAATCTTGGCTTAGAAAATAATTCATGAGCATTGATGGCACATCGAGTGTCTTGCCTTGCATAATAATCATAACTTGAAAACTTGCATGACTCTAGTTCAATTTCATAATAACGTAAATTTTCATAGAACATAGGAACTAGGCATGCACTTGCTTGAAAATCCATGAAATGCATGCTATCAAATACCCAATTTACTTAAATCAATTCATGCGTGTAGGATTTATATAATTAGCCTTCAATTCATGAAATAGGAGTTCACATGTAAAAACTCATGCAATTTAATATAAATTCATAATAGAATCATGAGAAGACAATTTATAGCAAAACCCATAAGAATTGGGTAAGAACCCTAATTTGAAAGTTTATGAAATCAAAATAGAAATTAGGGGTTTTGGGCACAAGGGTGAAAGAAACCCATTGTTGAAATTAGGGGTTTTGGGCACAACATACTTTGATTGAAACTAACCCACTTGAAATTGAAAAGAAAAGGAGACTTGAACTTGAATCTTGAGACTTGGAGCTTGAAGGAGTTCTTTTCCCAATTTGGTAGATGAATGAGGGATAATGAAAGATTTAGGCTAAATGGGGGTAGAAACCCTTTTAGAAATAGTCTAAACGACATCATTTAGGGGTTAAAAGGATGGGTAATGACTAAAATACCCCTGGAACATAATTAGGAAAAAGTTGGAAAAATTCAACTTTCAGGGACCACAGATGGATTCCACGAGTTGTAGACCAAACCACGGCTCGTGGTTTCCATTCATAGTTCATGGCCAAAAGAACAGGCTGCAGAAGCCCAACTATGGGTCAACATGATGGACCCGTAGAATGGACTACGATTCATAGAACCAGTCATCGTCTTGGACCTCAGCATTTAGGCTGCATGAGAGGAACTACTAGTCAACATGACGACCCATCAAATAGACTACGGTCCGTAATGTTCACTTGTGGTTCCTGGGAACAGAACTGATCTCAGACCTGAGTCCCACGAGTCTACTTTACGATCCGTAGAATAAACTACGATCCATAGAGTGTACTCGTGGTCTCAGACCAGAGGCTATTTTTTGCAGAGTCTAAACCACGGTTCCATTTCACGAGTCGTGGTGCAAACCATGGTCCGTGGTTTGGACCTGTGATTCCTGGAAACTTAGGATTTTTCAGAAATTTCAACTTAGAACGCTGGTTCAATTTCTGGGGTGTTACAATATCTCCCCCTTGGGATTATTCGTCCTCAAATAAAGATTAAGAAAGGAAAACAGGAGAGATAACAGCCCAACCAAACAACAACAAAATAGGAAAACTGAAGAATAAACATGAAACTGAACTTTTTAACTTAAAACATGACTGAATCAACTTCGAAAACATGAATACATGCTAGGATCATGAGGAAAACTGATGAAGTAAGTTCGGAGGAACATATTAAGGAGGAAATTATTACCTCAAGATGAAATGGAATCGGAAGGAAAGAGATGAGGGTACTTGGCTTTCATGGTTGCCTCTGCTTCCCAAGTAGCTCCCTCAACTAACTTATTTCTCCAAAGGACCTTTACCGAAATGACTTCTTTGTTTCTCAGTCTCCGAACCTGATGATCAATCTCCATGGGAACTTATTCGTAAGTAAGACTATCCTTCACGTTCACATCTTCCAAAGGAACAATCAAGGTTGGATCACCAACACACTTCTTTAACAAGGAAACATGGAAAATCGGATGAACCGCTTCTAACTCCATTGGCAACTCCAACTCATAAGCAATGCTACCAACTCTCCTCAGAATCTAATAAGGACCTACATAGAGGGGACTGAGCTTTCCTTTCTTGCCAAAATCTCATCACACCCTTCATGGGTGACACCTTCAGAAAAATCCAATCATCAACTTCAAATTCCAATTCCCTTCTCCTCACATCCGCATATGATTTATGTCGACTCTGGGAGGTCTTCAACCTCTCTCTAATGCGTTGAACCTTATCCATAGTTTCATGAACTGAATCTGGACCAATCAAAGCTGCCTCACCTACCTCAAACCAACCAATAAGAGATCTACACCTCCGACCATAAAGTGCCTCATAAGGAGCCATCTGGATGCTAGAGTGAAAGCTATTATTGTAGGCAAACTCGATAAGAGGTAAGTGATCATCCCAATTACCTTTGAAATCAATCACACAATCTCTCAACATATCCTCCAAAGTCTAAATAGTATGCTCTTCCTAGCCATCCATCTGAGGGTGAAAAGTTGTGCTAAGCTTCACCCGAGTACCAAGACCTCTCGGAAATAATCTCCAAAACTGGAATGTAAATTGAGTACCCCTATCTGAAATGATAGACAAAGGAACACCGTGCAATCTAACTATCTCCCGAATATTGAGTTTGGCATAATCATCTGTTGAATCAGTAGTCTTAACGTCCAAGAAGTGGGATAACTTAGTCATCCGATCGACGATCACCCAAATGGAATCATGTTGCCTTCGTTTATGAGGCAACCCAGTGATGAAGTCCATATTGATAGCTTCCCACTTCCAAGTAGGAAGGTCAATATCCTTAATCATGCCACCTGGTCGTTGATGCTCTACCTTCACTTGCTGATAATTGGGACACTTAGACACAAAACTGGCTATGTCCCTCTTCATACCATTCCACCAATAGACTTCCCATAGATCAAGCCAAATCTTTGTGGCACTAGGGTGAATAGAATATCTGGAACTGTGAGCCTCTGTCAGAATCTGTTATCTCAACCCATCTACATCTGGCATACATAGTCAGCCCTGATAACGAAGCACACCATCTCCCCCTTGGGAGAAAACCTCGACCCTTTGTTGATGGACTGCACCCTTTAGCTGAAGCAAAATAGGATCACTGTCTTGCTTTGCCTTCACTTCAGCCACCAAAGATGATTCGGGACCATTCTGAACAATGACACCGCCTTCGGTCGAGTCCATAAGGCAAACTCCCAATCGAGCAAACCTATGAACCTCCTTAACCAAATCCTTCTTCCCGTCTTTGACTGAAGACACACTACCCATAGACAATCTACTAAGTGCATCCGCCACAACATTGGCCTTACCCGGATGGTAAAACATACTCATGTCATAATCCTTAAGAAGCTCAAGGCATCTCCTTTGACAAAAATTCAATTCCTTCTGAGTGAACACATACTGAAGACTCTTATGATCGGTGAATACATCCACGTGAACACCATACAAGTAGTGTCTCCAAATCTTCAAGGCAAAGACCACGACTGCTAACTCAAGATCATGAGTAGGGTAGTTTTTCTCATGAGTCTTAAGCTGTATCAAAACATAAGCAATCACTTTACCGCGCTGCATCAACACACAACCCAAGCCAATCCTAGAAGCATCACAATACACAACAAAGTCATCTAGGCCCTCGGGTAGAGCCAACACTGGAGCTGTGGTCAACCTAATCTTCAATTCCTGAAAGTTATTCTCACATAGATTGGACCATTGAAATTTAACCTTTTTCTGAGTCAACCGATTCAATGGGGAAACAATGGAAGAAAACCCTTCCACAAACCTCTTGTAGTAACCAGCCAAACCCAAAAAGCTCCTAATATCCGACGAGGAAGTGGGTCTAGGCAAGTTCTTTACTTCCTCAATCTTTTGAGCATCAACTCGAATACCATCTCTAGTCACAATATGACCCAGGAAAGCAACAGACTGCATCCAAAACTCACACTTGCTAAACTTAGCAAACAACTGTCGATCCTTAAGAGTTCTTAACACCACTCTCAAATGATACATATGATCCTCTTTGCTCCGAGAATAGATAAGTATATCATCAATGAAATCAATCACAAACATATCCAGATACTGTTTGAACACATGGTTCATCAAATCCATAAAAGCTGTAGGAGCATTCGTTAGACCAAATGACATAACCATAAATTCATAATGACCATACCGAGTTCTGAAGGCTGTCTTCGAAATATCACACTCTCGAACACAAAGCTGATGATAACCGGATCTAAGGTCGATCTTGGAGAAGAAGCTAGCACCCTGAAGTTGATCAAACAAGTCATCAATCCTAGGAATGAGATACTTATTCTTGATTATGACCTTGTTCAACTGATGGTAGTCAATACACATTATGAGGGAACCATCTTTCTTTTGCACAAACAAAATTGGGGCACCCCATGGAGAAATGCTAGGCCTAATGAAACCCTTGTCAAGGAGATCCTTCAACTGATCTTTTAACTCTTTAAGTTCTGCGTGAGCCATTCTATAAGGAGGAATAGAGATAGGATTCGTATCTGGAAGAAGATCTATTCCAAAGTCGATCTCCTGTTTGGGAGGGACTCCGGGCAAATCTTTGGGAAACACTTCTGGGAACTCATTCACAACAGGGACAGACTGAAGGGATGGGGTTCTGGACTCCGTGTCCATAACCCGAACTATATGATAAACATAACCCTTTGAAATTATCTTCCTAGCCTTAAGATAAGATATGAAATGATGTTTCGAGGATGTGGGACTACCTTACCACTCTAAGACGGGTTCATTTGGAAACTTGAAACTGATAACCCGAGTATGACAATCAACCAAAGTATAACAAGTATACAACCAATCCATACCAAGAATAATATCAAAATCAGTCATCTCCAACTCTACTAGATTCGCCTAAGTGACTTTGTGAAGGACTGAGAGAGGGAAATTTCGCAAGATTCTTTTGGCTAGGACTGACTCACCAACAGGAGTAGACACACAAAAGGGTTCTAAAAGTGATTCAGGACAAATTTTGAATTTGCATGCTACATAAGAGGTCACAAAAGATAGAGATGCACCGGGGTCAAAGAAATCATACACATCAAGAGAGAAGACTTTCAACATACTAGTGAAAACATCCAGGGAACTCTCATGGTCCTGAAGGAGGACATGGCATAAAAGCAGTTCTGGTGCTGACCACCAAAACTAGAAGCTGTGCCCTGCTGGGCTGGTTGACCTCCTGGGCCAGCTGGAGTAGACTGAGCCCTACTACCTTCCTGCCCCTTCATAACCAAAGGGCAATCTGTAATCATGTGTCCATCCTGTCCACACCCAAAGCATGCACCCGTGACCAAACGACACTCTCCCGGGTGACTCTTCCCACACTTGCTGCAAATAGGGTGGGAAGATCACTTAGCAACACTCCCCTGACTGCGAATAGGAACCAGACCTTTACCTGTCTGATCATGATGAGGCCTCGGGGCCTGGGTAAGAGCACTAGCAGAAAAATAAATGGGTCCTAATGACTTCTTCTGAAACGAGGAGCGATGTCCGCCACTGGACCTCTGTTGGCCAAAACCTGAACCCTCGATTCTAACTCTCTTGTTCTCCCTAGCCATCTCCCTAAGCTTGTCTCCCTCGATCCGGTGAGCATGGGTCATAAGTCTGGAAATATTCATATAACTCAACAGCATAGTGGACCTACACTCATTCTTCACCATATCTGAAACCCCATAGATAAACTTACTCATCTAATCATGTGGGTCCACTACCATAGAGGGGACATACGTAGACAGCTGAGTGAACTTCAAACTGTACTCCTGGACTGACATCGATCCCTACCTCAAGTTCACAAATTCCTCAGCCTTAGCTTGCCTCAACTCTCGGGGAAAGAACCGGTCGAGAAAAGCCCTCTCGAAACACTCCCAAGTCATGGGGACCACATCCCTAGCTCTAGCTTTCTTCTATTGTGTGAACCAGATATGAGCTACATCCTTGAGTTGATAGGATGCCAACTCGACACTATCATCACCATCCACTTGCATCATATCAAAGACTTTCTTCACTTCATCAATAAATTTTAGTGGATCTTCATTCACTTTCGAACCCCAAAACTTTGGTGGGTTCATACGGATAAAGTCACGAACTTGGGTTGCTACCCCACCTTGTGGGTGGATAGGGATAGGAGCCGGTTGGTTGGCCTGAGAGACCAAGGTCTGGGATAGCATATGGATGGTGTTCCTGAACTCCTCATTCATGACCTCGGGGGCCGGAACTAGAGGAGCAACATTCTGAGCGGCTCGGTGAGGCATAACACATCAAAGCATAATCGGAAATGTATAAGGGAAGGATTAGAGGGATATTAGAGTTAAACTCTATCGCACGATATGATCATGAAAGAAGTGAGGTTTTTCTAAGACATCTCATAGCTTTACTCTCATAAGTGTGGCGCGCTTCACACACATGAAACAGATTCTACTCGATGCGGCTTTCAGACATCCTAGGAATTTTGAACCTAAGGCTCTGATATCAAGTTTGTCTTACCCCGAGGCTACCCCATAGACGTAACACGGGACCTGGGACCATGAGTGTCCCAAGTTAACCCTTGGTCATAGCATACTCAGTCATTTATAAAGGAAACATGGCAGAAGCATAAAAAGAAAGTTAGGCAACCTAACACATAAATGATAAGTCAAAATGAAACACAATCTGAAACAAGAGACTCGAATATTGTCTATGTCTAAAAATCCTCTACACATGACATAACGAGTTGCTAGGACAAGACCCTAGCTAACTCAAGGTACGAAAGTAAATAACCAAAAACTAGCTAGAATCATAACTAGCCCTCGAACAATAAGGACTCACCAACACTGACTGGAAATGGCCTGCGGTCTCTAGCCACATGCCTGAGAGAGAGAACCTGAATCTGCATCATCAAGAGGATACATCACAAAGTATACGTCAGTACTATAGGATGTACCGAGTAGGTGAGATATGCATGATCATGATAAAAACATACTTAAAACATGCTTAAGATGAGCTCGTTCGTAAAAAGAGGTAGCATAAGAAATTATCAAGATATAAGGCATAAAACATGAAGTAAAGTCTAGCTACAGTAACTAAAATAACATAATCATGCTTAAAACAATAACACTAACTAAATCATGCTAAGAAGTCCATTCTTAAATACGCACAACCAATAAGAATCCAAATGTAACCATCACAATAACTAGAATTAAGATAGGATAATGATAATAACTCTACCTACAGTCCCAACGAGCGCCCATACACCCGAGAAACATATACAAGTGAAAACAAACCCTCCGGAATCCCATACTACCGGAGCATACACTCATTAAATAAAAAACAAGGGTGGTATTGTACACAAATGAATGATATGATGCAATAGTGTGAAAACCAAGTGTAATCGTAGTACCATATGTACCTCCTTCGGCGCCAATAAGCCCAGCAGGTAAGATCCATGGAAGGGCTTCCCCCCTATACCTCAACTGTACCGTATACCCATCTTCTGTCATACTCAACACGTAGCCCCTGGTCTGGATTGGCAAGGTCCATGGAGGTCCTCGACCACATACTAAATCTCAGAATCCTAATATAATTGTCCAGAGTGTATCCAGATCCAAACGAGTAACCAAAGTCTCAAATATGCATGAACGGAGTCTATCCAGGTCTAAATTAGTGAATCAAGTCTCAAAACCCCCAACAAGGGTGCCCGAGCATAACCGGGTCTAAAACAGTAGTAAAACTAGTTTGACGCTCGACTCGATTGAGTCTAGTATCATTTTAAATTAGTAGGAAACCACATCTAGTACTACGGCTCAGTCGAGTCTAGTAATAGTATGAAAGTCGGTGATAAAATCCTCATTTTAACTCTTTTACACCAAGAAGATCCACAAAATCAGTTCCAAACCCTTTCATAACCATTTTTATTGAAAACGGGCCCTCGAGGCCATGTAAGGTTTAGGAAACCGTACATAGTAGGCCCACATCCAAAATAATAGTAAAACATGAAGGAAATCTCTTTATATGCATGATAATGGTATGCCCAAACACAAACAGTAGCCCAATGGCTCATAATCAACCTATCATCCCTACACAGGCTCCAATCACTCTACAACATATATAACTAGCTTTATAATCATAATATCAATATCCGGGACTCACAAACATTTTGAAATAACCCACCTTTTATGGTCCAGAGTCAAATACAAGGCCACACAGGACCACAAAGGTAATACTACCAACTACAATGAATATTACAATGATACAAGTGAAATAAGAGGGACACAAATAAAGCGGACAAGGTCTGGGGTGCCAAGGTAATAAAACCCAATCCAAGGATGCTAATTAGTACAATTATAGCATATATACGCAAAGTCTAATATGGAGAAGACCGTAACCTACCTGTCATCCAATGACAAGCTGCTAGAACGATGATGTCCAAACCCGAACCGCTCTGAGAAGTCTCAAAAAGTAATCACACTATCAGGAAGGTAATCTATGCGTTAAAACAAAACTAATGATATCCATATTGCTAAAAGTATAGTCGAGTCGAAATTTGGGTCACAAGAAGGCCCGTGAGCCCTGCAACCCAAAGCAGGAAACAAAAAACACCACAATGTTCTCCATATTCCCAGGAGTTGATGCTCGAAAATTGAGCAAAAATGGACAATCAAAGAAGGCTCAAACAACCCATAAACTAAGGGAAATCAAAGAGGGAAAACTAGGGAAATCAAAGAGGGAAAACTAAGGAAATCACCAAAAATTAACAAGGAAACATACCAATTTTAAAAGCCAAGAACGAGTGCAGACCAGAAATATATAGTTTTCCAAGGTTTAGGAAAAACTAGGAGAAAGAATGGAGGTTTTGGAGTTAATATTAATGGAGAAATTGCCTAAGGAAGATGGTGGAAAAAGCTGGAAATTTAAAGAAGGGGCCAGCTATATAGCTGCCATGTCCAGGCATAGGAGCGGCCATGCAGGCGCAGGCGCGTTGGCGCTGCAATGGCCACACACTGCAGGTGCGCTGGCGCCCAGATGCTGGCATACATAGGGGCGCCTGCTGCCGAGGCCTTGCAGGCACGGCGCTAGGTGCAGGCGCGACCCAAGCGATGCCCTGGCGCCATACCAGCAGCAGCACATGCTGCAACCAACTTTGAGAAAATTTCCAATGAATGGACTTCCGAGAAGCATCCGGGGTCCCGCGAACACAAACGAGCTGAGCTATTTGACTAAAATTTCATTCTGGACTCAATGGAATCGATAAAAGTCCCAACGAAGGTCAATTTAATGAAAAGTGAGCCCTGTGCCCAAAACCAACCTTGAAGCCAACTATTCCAAAATGGAACTCCATGGCCTAAAATGAGTTCGGAAGCCTTGGGACTTGAACCAAAGGTCCCTCTAGCCCAAAATCGACATTCCAGAGCTAACATCACTGACCAAATTTTCATCTGAGGTTGTCTTCTCTAGATATTGACCAAAGTCAAACTTCTAAGTTTAACTGACCAAAAACACAAAAAGCAACACAAAACCAAACCGAAAGCTCCCATACCCCGACCGAGGGTCCACCTAGACTAAAATCCATGCTTCGGAGCTAACGCAACTGTCAAAATTTGATTTCTAGCATGTTTACCAAGAATATTGACCGAAGTTAATAATATCCTAAGTTTGGGCTCTAAAATAGGGAAACGACCATAAAAACCAAATGAACGGCTAGGGCACGGAACCACCGGTACCAGCAAGCCATAAATAACTTAGAGCTGCTACAAGCAAGCTCTAATAGTACAAAAAAAGCAAAAATGCATGAATGACTGGAAGGGTCATTACAATAAATTATAATCATTCCAGACATACATTGGTGGTACGAGTTCTTTAGTTTATCTACTAATTTGATTTTAGATAGATTGGGTGAAGGGAGGACACATAAATACATACAATGTCCTGCGAGAATACAATATCTACTTAGTCTTAAACTTGAAATCTTGAGTTATGTTTGTACTTAATTATTATTCTTTTTACCACTTCCCTAAGAGATCCCACCCCTTTTTCTCTCTCGGTGACTCGAACTCACAACCTTCGTGATGAAAGTGAGGGGCACTTAACATCCGAGCAACTCCCTCTTGTCATGTTTGTACTTAATTATATAACATGCACCTAGCAATTTATTTTTTACATATATTTATTATTAATTAACGTGATACACACGTGCAAAATACATACCCTTAACTAGTTATATTAAAAGTGTAAATGACCTTATAATGTGATTTGAACTTTTTGTCCTTCATTAAAAGACTCCACAATAAAGAAAATTGTCTTTTCACTTATTTTCTCCAATTATTAATTAATTATCTTTATAATAATATGTCACGACCCGATTTCTCAGGTCATGCTGGCACCTACAACCCCCAGTAGACGAACCAGTCCCCGTAGCCCGAAATGGTTAGTAATGGGCTACTACCTAACCAAAATGCACAATAAGTGGAAATAAGGGGAAGCAGAATGTAAAGATAGACAATGCGGAAACAAATAACCCGAATATATACATAAGAAAACTACACCAACCCCAAGACTTGGTATCGACAGTACAAAATCTTCTAATAGAGTCAAAGTGCTAGAAGTAACAACATATAAGTACAACTGTCTCTGAATATACAAAGAGTATCAGTACAAAAGATGAGATATAGACAAGCCCCGACCGTCAGGTGCTCACCCTAGTCTGAGTCTCGAACCTCCCAAAAGCTGCATGAGTCTCCAACGCGATCAACGGCAAAAGCTCAACTAATAACTGCACCAGAAAGATGCAGAAGTATAGTATAAGCACCAAGACAACGAATACTCAATAGGCATCATCGGCCGACTGAGCGCATATAAGATATAAAAACAGTAAGTAGCAGATAGCAAGAAAGCAGTCACAGAAGCAATAGAGAAAGCACAAGGAACTAGCACGGAGAATAGAAAACCAAGAGTTATAAGCAAACAATGCTAGCACAGAAGATATAAACACACAGAATCACAGGTGAAGATAAGAAGAACGCACCTGGAGTCCTTGCACAACAATATAAGTAAATTAAGAGAGAGAGAGTTGAGAACAATGGTGGTATACCAATAACCTCAAGTAAAAGGAAAACAAGGAAAGCAGCCTAGCATAATCAAGATGGAATCAATAAGCATAAAGAAATCATAACACCCATCCAACTTCAAGATGGCATAAATTGGAATCCACCTCTCATGTACAACCCTAGGATGAAATAACTAACCCACAATAACCAAGAAATACTACTCAAATCCTGATAAAAATGGAACCAGAAACTCACAATCTGCTCAGAAGGCCACACAAAAGTGCCTCAATAAGATAGGACTCCCTAGCCCTCTCAATAATCAAAATCTCACAACCGGAGCCTCAATAGGCTAATAACCACTAAATCACCAAGAACAAGGACCATAACCAGCTCTATAAAGTGACAAGAGTAATATAAACTACCTAAAGTCCTAACGGCCGCCCATAGAACCGAGGAATGCAATCAAGTGAAAACAAACCCTCCGGCCGCCTATAAAATCGGAGCATACACGGAACACACAATAAAAAAGGGTGGAATCCAAGTGAAATATGCATGGTGATGATGATGATGGATCCAGTAATAGTAACCCTATATGCACCTCCCCCCGACACTTTTGTAGGAGGACCCATGGTGGGATGTACCCGCTATACACCATCCAACACCGTATACCCCTCCTCTGGCATGCTCGGCCCTTTGGCTAAGTCCTAGAATGGCAGGGCCCATGGAGGTCCCATACCACATACAGTAACGAACGCGAAATCTCAGAGAATCAGAGCCTCGAAGTGCATTCCCGAAATTGAACCGAGTCTAAAACAGTAGTAATAATCTCAAAAGACCCTCTCAAAGGGTGCTCGAAGTATACTCGGGTCTAAATAAGTGATAAAAGTCTCAATAACCCTCTCAAAGGGTGCCCCGAGCATATCTGGGTCTAAATCAGTAAGAAATCAGGTCTAGTGCTCTGCCCAGCAGAGCCTAGTATCATTAAGAAATCAAGTCTAGTGCTCTGCCCAGCAGGGCCTAGTATCAGTAGGAAATCAGGCCTAGTGCTCTGCCCGACAGATCCTAGTAGCAGTAGGAAATCAGTGCGAAATCATCCAAAATCTCACGTCATTATTAGATTATACCAAAAAGGGGACCCCGGGGCTATGCAAGTTTAGGAAAAACCATCTATAGTGGCTCGCAGCCAAAGTCAAAGTAAAACATGCAGGGAAAACCTTTTTCATGGATGATATGCTTGCACACAAATATAAGTTACCCCAATGGCTCACAAACATTCCTACCGGCCCTGCACAGGCTCTACAGCTACTCAACAGACATAACCAGCCCAAAAGGATATCTCTATGTTCGGGACTCGCGGACATTCTCAAATCACCCACCGTCTATGTTCCAGAGTCAATACAAGGCCACACTGGACCATAAGGGTGATATGCAATACTACACGGATACCACAATCAGCGTATGAAACAAACAGACCGAAAAGGTGGATAAGGTCTGGGGTACCAACCTATAACAACTTACCCAAGGATGCTATTTAATGCAGTTATAGCCTATATACGCAGAGTCTAGATAGGGAAAGCCATAACCTACCGGTCATCCGATGAATAGCTGTGGGGACGGCGTCGTCCAGGCTCGAACTGCTTTGAGAAGCTCCAATTTGCAAAACTAATATTAAAATAGTAATCTACACGTCAAAACAAGACTAACAATACCCATAATTCTATAAACATGACCGGGTCACTATCCGGGTAACAAAAGGGCCCGTGGGCCCCGCAACACGAAACTAGAAACGAAAAACACCAAAGTGTTCCTTTACCATCCCAGGAGCACAAGCTCAAATTTGAGTGAAAACGGACAAAGATTGGGGCTCAAAATAGCTTGCTCAAGTCAAGAATTAAAGAAGGAATTTCAAGAAATAATTCCGAAAATTAAACAAAAGAAACTTACCACCACGAAAAGACGAGCTAAGGGAGTGAGAACTCAGAATTCATGATCATGCAAAGCTCAATAGGGTAGATTCTACAAGAATCCCAAGCTCTTGAAAGTAAGCAACAATGGAGGATTTAGGAAAACAAGAGAAGAAAAGGTTGGGGGAGAAGACTTACCAATAGCCGAGGGAACACAGATTTTTGATGAGCAAATGATTCCCCAAGTTCAACAACTAATTTGGAGCAATTTGGTAGAGAGAATTTGTGTTTTAGAGTTGGAAAAGTATGAGGAACAATGCTGGAAAAATGAAGGCCAAAGAATTTTATAGCTGCTGGTCGCTGGACAACGTTATCGCGCTGAAGGAAGGACCATAGACCAGCGCTATCGTGCTAAAGGAGCGTGATCGCGCTGAAGGGGAAATCACAGGCCAGCGCTATCGCACTAAAGGAGCGTGATCGCGCTGGCCACCAGAACCAGAAAAACCAACAACAACCAAAACTGCTACGGGGTATTCTGGGCATAATCGGAACCCGATTCTCAAAAATAAATTGTGATATTAGTGTGGAAACGACATTTTGGACTTAACAGAATCGATGTAACTTCCATACGAGGTCGTTTCGGAAGAATGTTGACCCAAGTCAACACTAGCTAATGATAACCAAACACCCAAAATGAGCTCGGCTCATTCAAAACCCAAACCAACCAACTAACTAACACAAACTCAACATTCCGGAGCTAACGGCGCTGACGGAATTTCCATCTGAGGCCGTCTTCTCCGAATATTTACCAAAGTCAACCCAATAAGCCCAACTAGCCTGAAAACACAGAACGAGACAGAATTCCAAGCTGAAAAGCTCCCAGATCCCGACCAAAGGTCCCTCTAGATCAAAGTCCATACTCCGGAGCTAACGGAACTGTCAGAATTCGATTCCGAGCAGGTTCACCAAGAATGTTGACTGAAGTCAATGATTTAAAAATCTTAAAGCTCTAAAACAAGGAACGGCCAAAAAGACCAAACAAACGGCCTGGGCACCAAACTATTGTTCTCAGCAAGCCATAAATGACTTAGGGCCGCTACTGGCAAGCTCTAAAGATACAAGAAAAAGCGAATATGCGTAAATGGCTAGAAGGGTCCTTACATCATCCACTACTAAAAAGACTTTCGTCCCCGAAAGTCAGGAAAGAAGGAAAGACTAGCGATTAAAAGAACATCGAATACAAAGCCGACAATACTCTCTCGGACAACCCGGGTAGCCTCCTCGACCGGACGGCACCCAACAGAATGAAACCACGAAAGGCAACCAAGCCTAAAACTCAATACTAGCCAAGCTAGATTCCAAACTCAACTCCAAAACTCCAAAGATCTGCCGACCCAAACTGAACCTCGAGAATCTTAATCAAAAAACACTGACGCAACTTCGAAACCAGAGAAGTAAGGCGACCAACACATAAAACTCGAATCTTTGAAACCACAACCAAGTTAACCAGAAAAACCAACAATATAAACTCTAACTCATGAACCCGCTGAACAATCCATCTGAACCCAACTGAAGCCCGCACACCAAAGCTAGGAAAAACATGAATGAACACCTTGCATTGATGGAGAGCTTCCAAACTGTAGAGCGAAGACAACTTTGTTGAACCATGCCGAGTCAGAATCAACTGGAAGTGAATGAACCAGGGCAACCTGCCCAACAAACCCAAACCAAAACCAAGCCTCTACAGGGAGTATGGTATGCCTACCGCAAAGTCCGAAATCACCAGCTAAGCTCTAAACTCTAAGAATACCGTTGCTACTCTGAGTACCCAAACATCATTTGGAATTGAAATTGACTTACAACGCTCACCTCAGGAAGAAGTTTACCATGCTACGAATATCCAGTCCAAACACCCCGCAGGCAAAGGAAAGGGTGCCTGAAGCCCAAGGTCTCTATTTAGCCATAGAAATTTGCATATACTTTCAACTCCCCCATTTGGCACCGAATCAACTACTACACTGTAACAACACACAAATCAACCACCTGGAAGCATACCACATACCAAACTCTTAATCCATGTTGGTCAAGTTTAACCAATACTAGAACCCTATGCCAAAGACAACCCTTGAAGAATAAACTAAACAAGTTTCCAACTCCCGGCGAATGAAGGTGACCACAAACCTCAGAGTATCATTAGAACCCAAGAATAGGCTCGCTAGTCTCAACCCACACAACCTAACCACGAACAATACATCGCCGCTGATTTTGGAACTTACGCCACTGCATCTGTCCAACCAAGATAGGAGAAATTTCATACCATGAAGAGCACCACTGAAATCAGGATTATCCATCCTAAAACAGAGGTTAGCCAAGGACTAGGTGTTCAAGGACAATAGACGCATCCAAACCTAAAGTGAAGAAGCTAAGTTGCCCGCACCCGATGCGTCCCGGCACTAGGATGCTACAACCAAAAAGAAACTGCCACAAACCATCCGATGTAACCTGCAAAGCCATAATTCTGAAACCAAACCCCAGTTTACCAACCACTGCCTCTATCAAACCCATATGCTGCTAGTGAACCCTTAGGAACTGAAGCCAACTAGGCTTGAATATGCAAGTTGCCAAATCCGTAGCTATTACTGAAACCTCAAACAAATCAAAGGAGAAGCTACTATAATCTGTAGTCGTTCGAATCAAGTTACCAACCGATAACCTAAGCAAACCTTTATTGTCATCTCAGTTAACTACTGAAACACACAAGCACAAACAAGGAGTCATCTCCCTCCTTTTTCAACTTAGTTCTCACATCTATATTGCCAAACTCAATAAAGCAGGAGAAGAATGGGCCAGATGCCCAACTCACCCAAAATGCTATGAGGACCACTCAGCCACGAGGCTACTATCAACACTTATTTGAAAATGCCAAAGCCAAACTCAATCACAATGCCAAAATCAAAAGCTCATCCAGAGAACTATGATCGAAATTCATTTTGACTGGATCCCGAGAAAATGATAAGACAACCCAACCGAATAAGAAATTGAAGGAGACTATGGGAACAACCCACATACCTGCCAACCTCCTAAACCAATCAATAAAGAGGGTCGACTCTAAACACTCGAGAAAACCAAACCGATCAAGGCACACTAGCATAACCAATATCTCCCAACTTAAGACAAAATATCAACTCCGGCACAACTATCGGTATCACATCAAACCAACACCAGCACTTCTAGCAAAAGCTAGGTAACAGCCTAGGCAATCAACCATTTAGGACTGCTCAAAAGGAAAGACTCAGCACAAGCCTAGAGCCACAATGAAACTGGAGGCAAAACACCCAGAAAAGAGACTAACAAGAACTACCCACGAGCTATGACTCTGGGATAACACCTCGCAAGAATAACTTACCCCCATCCTCTACTAAGGAATAAACTACCACGAGAACAACACATAAAAGCTACAATCCGGAAATCAAACAACTAAACAAGTAGCAGTTACGCATATAATCAATTAAATGATAGAAGGAAAGGAATCGCAACACGAGTATTACTATCACAAGCTCAAAGTAGCAAGAGCCTTACCTGGAGCAACGATGTCAGGAACCTCTACCTCTGGCCTATCAAGAGGAGCATCAGACTGACGGTGTCTAACCATAGCCGGAGTAGTCAAATTTGAAAGCTCTGTCATCCCTCGACGGGGACAATCTCTAGCATAATGTCCCATCACCCCACAACTATAGCAACCCAAAGAAGCTCTACTCCGAAGCACGGTGCCTGTCAACTCTGGATGAATACCTGAACCACCCGGCTGAAAGCCATCTCTAACCATCCGAGGACCACTCCTGCAACCCTGTGCCCCACCTTTGGCCGGTGGCACTGACGCCCTGGGAGATAACACCTGCTGACTGGAAGGCAGAATTGTGGGACAATCCCTAACTAAGTGCCCACGCTCCCTGCACTAATAACAAACCTTGCCAAGTGAAATCTGATGGGATGATTCTACTGGACCTGACCGGCCACTATGGCCTGCACACTCTGAAGGCAAATCCTAAAGAGTATGATCCGTACCCTGCCTACTCTGCTCAACATGCCCTACACAACCACTCTCTGGAACCTGTGGAGCAATTGAAACTGTCCTAGTAGATAAGAAGCAATGGAACCTATCTCTGGTGGAGAATCCCCTACCTCGAGTCTGAGAACCTCAGAAAATATCCTGGCGATGATATTTATTAGCACTACCTCTGTAAGACTCACGACATAAACCCTCGATAGCCCAAGCATGATCCACTACCTGAAGGAAGGTAGTCTCAATTTTAACCAAATGTTCGGTTGCCAAACGGAGCGGTGAAATCAAACCCCCAACAAAGCTCTGAACTATATCAAACTCTGAAGGCATAGTCCTAGCAGTACACCTAACCATCTCATGAAATCTCGCTTCCTACTCCAATACTGACAGACAACCCTGCTAAAGAACTGGTAGCTTAACCCTAGCTGAAGCACTGCTCGTAGAACCGGGTACTGAAATACCCTTCGGAGGACTCAGAGTCCTAGTCATGGTGTCTTGAAGAACTGGAGTAGCTATGAATCCAATCAGAGGACGGGCTGACCCCACACCCCCTATCTGATGCAGTATACTCTCATTTTAAGGTCGTGGAACTGACGGAAGCACTGACGCAACAGGCACAGAAGCCTTGACATCACCCATTGTCGAACTCATCTTAGGCATCTGAGAAGGAATGAAACAACCAAAGTTTAGAAGTCAGTAGAGCCAGGACGCACGACAAGGAGCTAAGAAGATGAATTTTTTCCTAACAATGCCCTGTAGCCTCCCGCAGATAGGATACAGATGTCATCGTACTGATCCGTGAGACTCTACGTAGACACTTGCTTCTTTACCATGACACCGGTGAACCTAGAGCTCTGATAGCAACACGACCCAATTTCTCAGGTCATGATGGCACCTACAACCCCCCAGTAGGCGAACCAGTCCCCCATAACCCGGAACGGTTAGTAATGGGCTACTACCTAACCAAAATTCACAATAAGCAGAAATAAGCGGAAGAAAAATGTAAAGATAGACAATGCAGAAACAAATAACCCGAATATATACATAAGAAAACTACACCAACCCCAAGACATGGTATCAACAGTGCAGAAGCTTCTAATAGAGTACAAGTGCTAGAAGTGACAACAAATAAGTACAACTTTCTCCGAATATATAAAGAGTATCAGTACAAAAGATGAGATATAGACAAGCCCCGACTGTCAGGCACTCACCCTAGTCTCGAACCTCCTAACAGCTGCACGAGTCTCCAATATGATCAACGGCAAAAGCTAAACTAATATATGTACCAGAAAGATGCAGAAGTATAGTATGAGCACCAAGACAATGGGTACTCAGTAGGTATCATTGGCCAACTGAGCGCATATAAGATATAAAAACAGTAAGTAGCAGATAACAAGAAAGCAATCATGGAAGCAATAGAGAAAGCACAAGGAACTAGCATGGAGAATAGACAACCAAGAGTTATAAGCAAACAATGCTAGCACAAAAGATATAAACACACAGAATCACAGGTGAAGGGAAGAAGAACACACCTGGAGTCCTTGCACAACAATATAAGTAAATAAAGAGAGAGAGTTGAGAACAATGGCGGTATACCAGTAACCTCAAGTAAAAGGAAAAAAAGGAAAGCAGCCAAGCATACTCAAGATGGAATCAAAAAGCATAAGGAAATCATAACACCCATCCAACTTCAAGATAGCATAAACAAGAACCCACCTCTCAAGTAGAACCCCAGAATGGAATAACTAACCCACAATAATCGAGAAATACTACTTAATCCTGATAAGAATGGAACCAGAAACTCACATTCATCTCAGAAGGCCACACAAAAGTGACTTAATAAGATAGGACTCCCTAGCCCTCTCAATAATCAAAATACCATAATCGGAGCCTCAACAGTCTAATAACCGCTAATTCACCAAAAAAAAGGATCATAACCAGCTCTATAAAGCGACAAGAGTAATCTAACTACCTACAGTCCCAACGGCCGCCCATACAACTGAGGAACGCAATCAAGTGAAAACAAACCCTCCGGCTAAAACCAGGGCGTACACTGAACACACAGCAAACAAGGGTGGAATCCGAGTGAAATATGCATGATGATGATAATGATGGACCTGGTAATAGTAACCCTGTATGCACCTCCCCCAGACACTTCGATAGGAGGACCCATGGTGGGACGTACCCGCTATACACCATCCAACACCGTATACCCTCCTTCGGCACACTCGTCCCTTTGGCTAGGTCCTGGAACGGCAGGTCTTATGGAGGTCCCAGACCACATACAGTAACGAATGCAAAATCTCAGAGAATTAGAGCCTCAAAGTGCATGCTCGGAATTGAATCTGGTCTAAAATAGTAGTAGTAATCTCAAAAGACACTCTGAAAGGGTGCCCGAAGTATACTCGAGTCTACATCAGTGATAAAAGTCTCAATAACCCTCTCAAAGGGTGCCAAAGCATATCCGAGTCTAAATCAATAAGAAATCAGGTCTAGTGCTCTGCCCAGCAGAGCTTAGTATCAGTAGGAAATCAGGGCTAGTGCTCTGCCCGACATAGCCTAGTATCAGTAGGAAATCAGTGCAAAATCATCCAAAATCTCATGTCATTATTAGATTATACCAAAAATGGTCCCCTGGGGCCATGCAAGTTTAGGAAAAAACCATCTATAGTGGCTCGTAGCCAAAGTCAAAGTAAAATATGTAGGGAAAACCTCTTTCATGGATGATATGCTCGCACACAAATATAAGTTAGCCCAATGGCTCACAAATATTTCTACCGGCCCTGCACAGGCTCCACAACTACGCAGCAGACATAACCAGCCTAAAAGGATATCTCTATGTGTGGGACTCACAGACATTCCCAAATAACCCACCGTCTATGTTCCAGAGTCAATACAAGGCCACACAGGAACACAAGGGTGATATACAATACTACACGTATACTACAATCAGCGTATGAAACAAACGAACAGAAAAGGCAGACAAGGTCTGGGGTACCAACCTATAACAACCCACCCAAGGATGCTAATTAATGCAGTTATAGCCTATAGACGCAGAGTCTAGATAGGGAAAGCCATAACCTACCTGTCGTCTGATGAATAGCTGCGGGGACGGTATCGTCCAGGCTCGATCTGCTTTGAGAAGCTCCAATTTGCAAAACTAATATCAAAACAGTAATCTACACGTCAAAACAATACTAACAATACCCATAATGCTATAAACATAATCGGGTCAGAATCCGGGCCACAAATAGGCCCGTGGGACTCACAACCCAAAATCAAAAACAAAAAATACCAAAGTATTCCTTCCCATCCCGAGAGCACATGCTCAAAATTTGAGCGGAAATGGACAAATATTGGGGCTCAAAATAGCCCGCTCAAGTCAAGAATTAAAGAAGGAATTTCAAGTAATATTTTCGGAAATTAAACAAAAGAAACTTACCACCACGAGAAGACGAGCTAAGGGACTGAGAAATCAGAATCCATGATCATGCAAAGCTCAATAGGGCAGATTTTACTAGAATCCCAAGCTCTTGAAAGTAAGAAACAATGGAGAATTTAGGAAAACAAGAGAAGAAAAGGTTGGGGGAGAAGACTTACCAATAGCCGAGGGATCACAAATTTTGATGAGCAAATGATTCCCCAAGTTTAAGAACTAATTTGGAGAAATTTGGTAGAGAGAATTTGTGTTTTAGAGTTGGAAAAGTATGAGGAACAATGCTGGAAAAACGAAGGCCAAAGAATTTTATAGCTGCTAGTCGCTGGTCAGCGCGATCGCGCTAAAGGAGCGCGATCGCGCTGAAGGAAGGACCACAGACCAGCGTTATCACGCTAAAGAAGCACAATCACGTTGAAAGGGAAATCACAGGCCAGCACTATCGTGCTAAAGGAGCGGCGATCACGCTGAAGGCCACCAGAACCAGAAAAACCAGCAACAGCCAAAACTTTTACGGGGCATTCCGGGCACAATCGAAACCCGGTACTCAAAAATAAATAGTGATATTATTGTGGAAACAACATTTCGGACTTAACGGAATAGACGAAACTTTCAAATGAGGTTGTTTTAGAAGAATGTTGACCCAAGTCAACACTAGCTAATGCCAACCAAACACCCAAAATGAGCTCGGCTCATTCGGAACCCGAACCAACCAACTAACTAAGACAAACTCGGCATTCCGGAGCTAACGGCGCATTGACGGAATTTCCATTCGAGGCCGTGTTCTCCGAATGTTTACCAAAGTCAACCCAACAAGCCCAACTGGCCTTAAAACACATAACGAGAGAGAATTCCAAGCTGAAAAGCTCTTGGATCCCGACCAAAGGTCCCTCTAGACCAAAGTCCACACTCTGGAGCTAACGTAACTGTCAGAATTTAATTCTGAGCACGTTCACCAAGAATGTTGACTGAAGTCAACGATTTCAAAAGCTTAAAGCTCTAAAACAAGGAACGGCCAAAAATACCAAACAAACGGCCTGGACACCAAACTATTGGTCCCAACAAGCCATAAATGACTTGGGGCCGCTACAGGCAAGCTCTAACGGTACAAGAAAAGGCAAAAAAACATAAATGACCGAAAGGGTCATTACATATTAAAAATTAAAAAGTCCTAAAATATATGGGAAGAAGAAAATATATGATAAAAAAATTAGAAGAATTAATAACTAAGGAATCCTAAAATATATGGCAAATTTGTTTTTTAATAGCAAAGTTTGCCAATATTTACTGACGCAAGCTTTTAGTTTCTTCTTGTTTTCATGTTAAATTTAAGTAGGTGCAGTGTGGTGATATTGAAGTTGAGAGGAAAAGTGATGAGAAGATTACCCAATTCATCGATAGGGTGAAGAAGCACCCCAACCGGAAACACCAGGTTCATGATCCGGGCTTTTCTGTTTGGTCATGTAGTATACTTGCACATTATTTTCATCTTTTTAGTCTTTCTTTATTTTTTTAGTTAATAATTTTAAAGATCATATATGAATTATACATAATCAACTATATATAATAAATTCTCTTCTTTTAATAATTTCTCGTGTTTCTCTTTTAGTTGAAAATTTTTGATCAAAAAATTGAAACAAATAAGCATGTTGTTGCCGAATGAAGTAGCCAAAGGATCAAAGGTTTATCTCATTCTTTTTTTCTTTGTTTGTTTAATTGTGACTTAAATTTAATTATATTTTAAAATATTATTTATTATCATTATAGTTGAATCTTTAGTTAAACTTATTAGTTGAGTTTGAAATATAAGGTTAAAATTAAGTGTTGAATCTTGATTTGCAAATATTTTATTTGAATGATGAACCTATAAATTTAGGATTATAGTCAACTTTTTTAATTTGGGGCTTACTACTTAAGTTTAAAGATGGATCAAGTACATTATTCGTTGTAAATCGAGTTTAATCTATCTTAAATTAATTAAAGTCCTTATCAAAATTCATCATATTTGCATCTTTAAAAGTTATGTAATAATATTTATTTTATTATTTAAATAAATATTTATTTTATTATTTAAATAAATATTATATTTATTTTAACATTAATTATTATCTTTAATAATGTTTATATATTTATTGCTTGGCGAGTTACGCATGTGCAACGCACGGTACACTAAACTAGTTTTATCTAATGAGAGGGAGTTACGAGGGTTGTTTGGTATGATGTATTAGGATAAATAATATATGTATTAAATGTGATATTACTTAATATTTTATTTGATAAGAATTTTGAGATTATGTATTAGTTCTACATCTTATTTGGTATTATAGGGTGTATACTAACACATCATATTCCATAATATTAGTAATACAAAGATTTTAATACATGATATAAATATGGATAAAGATAAATTACTTTCAAGTTCCCTTTATACCTTTCATATATTCTTTTTAAGTTTTTATTTAATTTTTGATTTTCATGCTTTATATTTATACTAATATAGTACTCGCACGATGCGCGGAGAATATTTTAAAAAAAATATATTTAAGGATACTCAATAAATTTTTAATTATAATAATACAAAAAAAATTCTTAAGTCTAAAATAATTACCGGCAATAAAAAAATTTATTGCTAAAAATGTCTTCTTAATGCATGATAAGAATACATGTATTTCATCATTTTGCTAACATGTAGCTAAGTTTCATTCGGATAAGTCTAAAACAATTATCAGTTATGACTCCAATTTTTTTTCATATATCCATGCTCATTTTCTTTAGCCCATTTGATCATCATTTACTATTAAACTTTCAAACTTCAGGAAAAGAAATTTAACCATTCAACCTATTTTTATCACCGTAAAATGTATAAGCTTAAAAACTTATCACTATAAGAATATCAATATGACAATTTCATCCAAATAATTTAGTGAGAATAAAAAAAAAATCACTTTTAAGAATGAATAATAAAGTTTTATAAAGAAAGTACACAAGGCTATAAAATATGAAGGGTATTTTAGTAAACAAATAATATCTTTTTAGTAATATAGCAATGCATGTTATTTTTAATATATCAAATCAAATACTGAATAAGAAATAAGTTCAGCATAACTAATCTCAGCGTCACTAATACACCTTATTCAGTACTATTCTTATAAACTCTACCAAATGACCCCTAAAGGTGACAAAAAAGTGTTGACATTTAAAAATAGTGACTCAAATCTTAAAAATGAATTGTAGGTTATAAGTTTATTATTAGCCTTTAATGATAATTGATCATCTTTTGAATAAGTCCTCATGTTCTCTTATTTACACTTTGACCCAACTTTAAATAAAACCCTAGTGACTTAAAAGAAAAGAAAAATAGTGTACTTTTCTTCTTCTTTCCAATGACCCTTGTTCTTTTTCTTCTTCTTCTTCTTCTTCTTCTTTTCTGTTTTGTTATTCTCTTGTTGGTGTTGTTGCTGCTGATATCGTTGTTGTTGTGGTTGCTGTTGTTGCTTGAGAGCTTCTTCTTTGAAGAATTTGAGAGAAAAATAATATTCAACAACTAATCTTTTCTCAATTTTGAACTAAATTTCGTTCATGTAGCACTGGAATTACTTGAGATGTGATTTTTGATTATTTTGGTAAGTAAATAATGTAATTTTACGTGTATTATTAATCTAAATTTTATATTATTATTTTAGCCATTGTTGCATATTTTTCAGCAATTATTGCAGCTATTTCAGCAACTGCAACATCGGTTGCTTAAACAAATGAAACAACTCTTGAAGAATATGCAACAGTTGCTAAAAAAATTTATTCAGCAACTGCTTCATCAATTGCAGCAACTGCTGAAATATATTCAACAGTTGCTGCATCTATTTCATCACTTGCTACATATATTTTCAGTAATTATTCAATCTGTTGCAACTAAGGGTGGCAACGGAATCGGTAGCTACCGGTACCGATATCGGTCAATTACCGGACCGCTATCGGTCCGTTGAACTTTGGTGGGGGAAGGGGAGTTACCGGAAGGGGTAGGGGGACATGTATGAGAAATCTACCGGCCGGTCCCGGTCCGATATTGACGCGACAAATTTTTGATTTTTTTTTAATATAAAGAGCTGTTGGGCTAGCCTTTGGGAACGGCTAGTGGGACCCACCCAACGGCTATAACAACCCCCCTCCCCTAAAAAACACCTCCCTACCCCCCTAACTTTATTTAATACCCTAAAAAAAATTAAATTATATTTTGATCCTATTTTTAAAATATAAATACACCCACCCCTTCATTATTTACTCACACAATTACAAATCTTCTTCTTCTTCTACCCTTCATCTATAATTCTCTACTATAATCTTTGTTAAATTATTAGTTTTATTAGTTTGGAAATTTTAGTAAATTATTTTGGAGCAATCTTCAAGTTTCATCTATCAATTTATGGCTTTTGATTATATACGTCTGTTTTTACGCAGGCGTTTAGTATATTCGTTCCATCTCTTTACTTAATAATTTTTTATACTTAATTTCTGTATTATATTTAATTTGCTTACTTTTCATATTTTAATATGAATTTCGGTAAGAAAAATATTGGTAAAAACAAAATTATATTTTTTGGTAAGGTCACTAATGCATTAATCGAAAAAAAGAGAGTAGGTAGTTCTTTTAAATCTAAAACTAGATAAGTGCCTCAAATGAGAATTAATACGGATGATTTTATGCATGTCAATAAAACTGTTTTTAATTTTGATAGTAATACTGAATTTGATCATGAATCCTTACAAAGAAGGTTTGGTAATTTTGATGAAGAAATAGATGAAAAAGTAAAATTTAAAAATGATAATGATGATAATGATGATGATGAAACAAAGAAACCTACTAGTTCCTCTACTGAACTCCTCCCTCCTCCTCCCGCTCCCCCTGTACATCCTAGTAGTGCTAAGCCCAAGGCTGAAGGTCCTAAAAATCTGTTGTGTGGTAATTCTTGATCAATATAAAGACAAGACTCGATATATTTGTAAAAAATATAAACATGTTTTGACTCATAAAACTATAGGAAGTGGGGGTGGGATAAGACATTGAAGTAATCATTTGATGAAATATTGTAAACTTGAATTTTTGCAAGCTAAGGCTATAACCGATGCTAAAAAAATATAGTCTTCCCGAACCAGATATATTTGTACGAGTAGGGCATTCTAATATTATAACGAACCTTTCTATCATTATGGGTGAGCTAATTGTGCAAGAATCGGAGTTAGAATTTTTTCAAAACTAAATTTTAAAAATTTCAGGCTAGGCTTGCCTTGGACAAAATCTGAGTGAGGTGTAGTCTAGGGAAATCCAGGAAGGTATTGAGTGAATTTAATAAAGTTTAGCTTATTTTTATGATATCTAAGATGATAAGGAATTTGTAGAACTTTTCAGATGTGAATTCAGGTAAGTAAAACTCCTGATATCAAACTTGACATAAAGGCGCTAGTTCGAGATGTCATAATTTGAGGGTGTGTTGCGAAAAAAGATAAAATTGGGAGAATTTCTAAGTTTTTGCCTTGTCACACCTGCTATAGAAGGTAGCTGGATGCACCATGGGCACTGCTATAGCAGATAAATTCCTGCTATAAAAGAAGTCAGAGTCGGTCAACTCTGCTATAGCGGTAGGCTTTTCTTACGACGGTACCGCTATCCAGGAATTAGGTTGCTACAGCAGGGTAAATAACTGTTAATGCAAAAATTTCTCCAAAAATATTCATTATTTCACAAATATGTTTTGGGGAAGGCTATGGCGATTTAGGGCGAATTCTACTGATTTTCCATCAGAATTCTTCGTAAAGGTAAGTCTTTTATCCCTGCAAACTAGTACTTCAATTTCTATATCTTAGAATCTCTAGTTTACAGGACTTGGAGAGGGTTTAACTTAACATAACTGTAAAATCTGGTGTAAGAGGGATAATGGGGTGTAAACCTTTGGGTTTTTGATGAAAAGTTGTTTATTCATGATTACATGACCGTAATTCTCTAGTGTAACCGTAGAATTAGTAGTTCTAGGTGAATTATTGGTGAAAAAGCCCTGAAATGAGTGAAATGATCATAAACTTGGCCTGGAGGTTCAAGATTAGGCTATAATAAGTGATATTTTAGGCCATTGATTGATTTTGTGTTTACATTCCTGTTCTTAGACCATAATCAAGCCAAGGTTGCAAGTAAAGGGAAGGCTCAAGTTCGGTAGAGCATTTCAAGCTTGAATTGAGGTATGTGATGGTTGTTGTAGTTGATAATCCAAATTGTGTTTTGTGGGCATAATAACTATTTCTTAGTATTACTTGCAAAATACATGTTAAGGGAAAAGGAAATGATTATTAAACAATATCCTAAGTGTTAATCACATGCAATGAGTCTATTTAAAAGCTTGTTGGTTTTTACTAGTGTTGTCTTTTATCATTGTGGTTGTGATTGTTGTGATATTTGTTATTATTGTGGGATGTACAAGTATTTGGACATCTTCACGAGATTGGTTGATGTTATTCATTGGTTTGCTGGGGTATGTCAGTATAGTTTCTATGATTTATTCATTGGCTCGGGTACCATGTCGGTATAGTACATGGACAAGAGCTCGTCCCCTACAGGTCATGACTAGTGGGTGACCATAAGAACCTTAGCATGTGTGTACATGTTTACTTGTTATTCTATTATGTTGGTTCCTTAAGTGAACTGGGCTTACTTGTTACTTGATGTTCATATATGTGGTTCTTTGAGTGAACTGGGATTAATTATTACTTGACATAGATATTGGTCCTTGAGTGGCCGGTTGATGTATTTAAGTGCTAAGGTGGTTTATTATGTAAATTGAGATGTATGTAAATTGTCATAGATTATGTTTTAGGGATCCTTGGATGGTCCGGGTTACTTGCAAGATGTGACATATCTCTATGTTATCTTTTACTTGTGTAGTTGGACATGACTTATATGGTTGTTGAGTCAGGTTTGTTGACTTGGAGCCTTATTAGTGGTCATATTTGACTTGACTTGTTACATAGTTGATGATTATGAACTTAGATTAGAGTTGCATAATAGGGAACCATGGTTATCTTGTTGTACTATGTTATGGTTACACGTTCATATTTTGCATTTAGGGTTGGCCGATGATTCTATAAGTACACTATTGTCTCTTGTGTACTGATACTACACGTGCTCTTCTTTTGTTGAGTATAGGGCATATTTCGGCGGCTGCTATGAGACCTCAGCTGTGAGTTAGGCGATTTCTAAATTCAAGGGTGAGCTGCATCTTCTAGGCTACTATGAATTCTTCAGTTGTTTTTAGTCAATTATTCGGACTCAGACTTTATTTATTTAGGGGTTGTACCTCTTCTTTTAGACAGTTAGTAGAGTTTTAGTACGATGACTTTCAAATTCTAGGGTTTTTCATTTTTGCAAGTTATTATGATTATTTCCATTTAAAATGTCAATCTTTGATTTAATTAATGAGATTTGATTTAGTTGCTTGATTTTAATTAAGCGTTGGGCTGGTTAATTGGTTATTGGTTCTCCTACCAGGGGTTTAGTGTGGGTGCCACTCACAGTAGGTTTAGATCGTGACAAAGTTGGTATCAGAGTTCTAGGTTCATTGATCTCGTCATACCAAAACTGGTCTAGTAGAGTGTTGCAAAATGGTACAGAGACGTCTGTACTTTTCTTCGAGAGGCTATAAGACTTGAGGAAACTATCCTTTCATTCTTCCTTCGTGCTACAACTTGATTTGAATTGTAATTTGGTAATCCAAATTGGTATCTGACCCCCTTCATTCTTTTATCCGCAGATGGTGAACACTAGGCAAAATAGAGCGAGGGCAACAACTCCAGTTATGGGACCGGTTGTTCGAGGGTGAGGTAGGGGTAGGGGAAGAGGGAGAGTAGAACCTGCTAGGAGTGGAGCTTAGGTAGCAACTGACTAGACCCGTCAGAGGCAAGTATCACCTCCCCCACCCCAGGATCATGTTGAGGAGGCTGAGGCAGTGAATGAGGATGGTGCAGAGCTGGAGGTGGCAACACCAATTGGAGGTGCAGCCCTTCCTCCGATGTCTTCTGAGGTTATTTAATAGGTTCTAGCATTTTTGAGTGGGTTGGCTGGTAATGGAGCCACTCTTACTATGCCGGCTATCCAGGTTATAGGTGCCCATCCCGCTTCCAACTTAGCTCTCAGGATGGATAAGGATTTGGGTACAAATGTGTTCTTCCATCCGGTGTTAGGCCCTATCATGTCTGGGACCAAAAATGAGTTGCTGACTAAGTTTTTGAAAATGAAGCCACCTTCATATCATGGTATACAGGATGAGGATGCTTTTAAATTTATTATTGATTACTATGAGAGAATGCATAAGTTGGGGATTGTGAAACAACATGGTGTTGAGTTTGTGACTTTCAACTGCAAGGGGTGCCAAGCAGTGGTGGAGAGCCCATGTGGAATATCGAGCGTCAACTTTGCCTCTAATGACTTAGGCTCAGTTTCATGACCTGTTTTTGGAGAAATATGTACCCCGTACTCTTAGGGATTGCAAGAGGAATGAATTTCTGGCTCTTGAACAGGGCAATATGTCTGTTGCAGCCTACGAGGCTAAGTTCTATGCATTGTCTTGCTATGCTACCCAGTTGTTGGGAACAGAAGAGGAGAGGATCCGATTATACGTTTAGGGTTTGAATACTGATTTGCAGGTTCCTTTTGTTCACATGATTTCTGCAGGAAGGAGCTTCAACGACGTGACTGATTATGTGAAAACATCTTGAGGGAGTTAAGCAAGTTGGGCAGGCTAAGGTATTAGACAAAAAGTCCCGAAGTATCGGTAATTATAGTGAGTCTTATTCCAGGGGTCCTAGCTAGCAGGTTCACTCAGCTCATCCTATCTAGTCAGCCTTGCCAGCTTCTACCGATGGTCATTCAGGGGCCATTCAGCAGTCTCCAGCTACTAAAGGACAAGGGGCTTTTTATTCTTCGGCCATCAGGATTTCTCTTGAGCAAGGTTGTTACCATTATGGTGATGTGGGTCATTTCAAGAGAGAGTGACCTCTGAGATAGACCGGTAATCAGGTACATCAATAGTCCAGGGCTGTGGTTCCAGTTGGTGGAGGTGACAATGGTAAGGGTCATCCATAGGGTGGATAAGGTAATAATTAGGGAGACCATGGTCGAAACAGAGCAAATGGTAATGCAGGGAAGGGTGCAGTGCAGCCTACTAAAGAGGTTGCCCAACTTGATAATATGGCTCATTGTTATTCCTTCCCAGGAAATTCCAAGGTCGAGGCGCCTAATGTTGTGATAACAGGTACCATTCTCATCTGTGATTGGATGAATTCTATTTTGTTTGATCTAGGTTCCACTTACTCTTATGTATCTCTTAGATTTGCCTTGATTCTGGATTTGGTCTGTGATGTTCTCGATTCTCCTGTATATGTTTCTACTCTAATTGGAGATTCTGTGGTAGTGACCCATATGTATCATTCATGTTCTATTTTGTTTATGGGTCTTTAGACATGGGTAGATATGATCATTTTGGATATGTTTGATTTTGACATTATTCTGGGTATGACTTGGCTGTCTCCATATCATGCTGTTTTGAGCTGTAATACTAAGACAGTGACTCTAGAGATGCCAGGTATGGGTAAACTAGAGCGGGAAGGAGTGTATAGGTCTAAGCCGGTGAAAATCATATCCTTTGTTCAGGCTAGAGAGATAGTGGGAAAGGGGTGTTCAACCTTCCTAGCTCATCTTTGGGATGTTAGTGCAGAGTCCCCTCCTATTGAGTCAGTTCCTATGGTTTATGAATTTCAGGAGGTATTTTTTATGAATTTTCCTGGTATGCCTCCGGACAGGGATATTGACTTTTGCATTAATTTGGAGCCAGGCATTCGCTCGGGCTTGATTTTTAGATATGGATAGTTTTCCGCCCTTGTCGGTCTTGTGTTACTTGATAGAGCTGTGGATGCGATTGTTATGGTTTAAATCTTTTGTTTCTTTTTAGTTTCTTTATGCTCTTCAATTTTGTAGTAGTATTTGTTTTGAGTGACAGTTCCCGATGATAGATTGAGTGACAACTTTCTTAAGGGAAATTATCGCTTCGTGGGTGTTTGTGTTTTGTTGCATAGGGGACGTTTGAGTACCCTTAGTTTTTGTGGTTTGGGATTGATGTAGTATATGGTGAAGTCTGAGTAGCCATCACTCGGTTGAGATGCATGATTGGACCTATGATATATTAGGTGATGTCACTTTTAAGGGCAAATCATCATCTCGATTGAGTGGGTGAATTGTGATTTTTCAAAGCTTTTGATAAAAACATGATTTTCTTGGTACCAACATATTTAAGCGTTGATATGAGAATTGTTGGTTGGTCTCTTTGGGAAGTCTGAGTACTCGAGAGGAAGAATAGGTCACTGTTGCCACCTGCGAACCGCAAGTTTTGACTTGCGAAATGCAGGTGGAATGCAAGTGACTTGCCAGTCACTGTCGAGCTTCTTCACCTCACTTGTGTGCTGCAGGTTCCCACTTGCGGGCGTAAGTGGCACGCAAAATCTAAGAAGTAGAACCAAAATTTTTGGTTTTAGACGGTTGAGTGATGATTCATGTTGTGACTTTCAGACTCAATTTTTGGTTCCTTTGTTCACAAAATAGTTTCTTTAGGATATGAATGACTTTCTTTGAGTCATTTGTTTCAATTTGTTAGTGAATACATGTTCTATTTTGAGTTGCATGTGCCACACGCGGTGAGGTCTATTTGTGTGTTCTTTTGCATTTCTTGTAGTCTAGAACTTTCCCAGAATGTATTTCAAGGCAAATCCTAGACTATGCTTGGCTTGGAAAATGATATTAGGCCTTCATTAGACCATCACTTTATCTTAAATTCCTACCCTTGCATATTTTCCCTACTTAATCCCTTTGAGCCTTTAGCATTTTCTTTGGCAGCAATGTTACAAGCATTACCATTTTGTTCTAAAAATTGATCATCTTTTGATATCCTACTCCCTAAAGTGCCTTATGAATATAAATGTGGGTTAAAAGCCTAATTGGTGATGAAATATGTTAAAAGTGCAAAACATAGGCTAAAAGCCTAAGTTTGGGGGTATGGTGAAAAGTGGTGATGTAGTTAGCTATTTTAAAGGTGGGAAAAATGAAATGAAATGAGACCTTCCTTGATGTTTAGAAAAATACCAAAAAGAAAGAAGTAAAGGAGGAAAAAAATAAAGTTGTGAATAAAGGAAATACTAGGTGATGAATTGAAAAAGATGAAGAAGGATGGAAAGTTGTGAAGAAAGTGTGCTAGTATTTCAAATTGTGGTGCTTAGGAAGGATTTGAGTCATTTTTTCCTAATTTTGTGTCCCTACGTTACCCCAAAAGCCTACATTCAACCCTCAAGTCCTACTTAATTTCAAGCCAAGTGTGTCTACATTAATGGCGATCTACATGAAGGACAAGCCTATGGTATTACTTGATTGCATTTGAACTTCTTTGTGAGAGAAAGTGTTAATTCTTTTGATTCGTATCCCTAGTGTGTTGTCAATTGCTTTACTAAATTATGGGATACTCTTTTGATTTTTGAGGGCACATGTGACTTGATTCGTGAAATTGTTCCATTTTCCAATTGAGAGGAATGACTAAAACAAAGTTTCTTAGTAATAATAAGGCATATGTGTTGAAGCTTTAATGTCGTGATTAGATTATTACTTTGATTATTGTGTTACTTTAGCACCCGGATTGAAAAAGAAAATTTTGAAGAAGTGAGGTGGTTCATATGTTTTGGATTAATTGATGGTACCAATCGAAGTCATGCGTTTGTGCTTAAAGAGGACTCTCCTTTACTTGTCAGGATGTCAAGGCACTTTTGCTTTTGTGTCCTTCGAAGATGTATAAGTGTTTTGAATTGTTTGAGGACAAGAAATAGTTCAATTTTGGGAGTTTGATAAGTTGGTATTTTACCAACTTGTTTAGCCCTTAATCTTTTACTTTTTCTATCCTAAATTGAGAAAAATAGTGCATTTGATACAATTTACTTCTATTTTACAATTTTATGTGATATAGAAGTGTCTGGGAAAGGAATCGAGTGGAAATAAGTCAAAACAGAGCTCTTTAAAGAAGTTAATTACTGGCAGAAAATTGTTCTTCGAGATCGCAAGCTACAATGTCTCGATCCCGGTCAACAAGAAGTCAAACCCTCATGATCTTGAGGAAGAGTGATGCAATCACAATGAAGGAAAATTTAAACCATCGCGATTGCGAGGATTAGTCATGCGATCGCAATGAAGGAAATTGACAGCTTCTTGGCAGTATAGGAATTTCACGATTTTGAGCTCCAATCCACATAAAACTCTCTCTAGCTATTTTGGAAATTATCTCTGACCTATCAATCATTTTTAGAAAGATTGGAGAGAAAGTTCAACAACCTACACTATTGGAGTGAAGATTGGAAGCTTTGTATTGTGAAATTTGTTAATTCCTTCTTCAACTCTTGTTTTGTATTGCATATTTGTAGGTGTAGTAATTAACTTGAGATTTGGATACTGTGTTAGACATAAATAATATTTGGGTTTGAATTTTTATCTTGGGGTTTTGCAATTAGTTGAATATTTTATTGTTTATGAAATGAGTTTTTAATTATCTAGTTAATCTTGTGCTTGAATTGATTTCTAAAGGGAGTGATCAACTCTTAGACTTTTGCTATGCTTTGATTTAGCTTGAAAGAGGAAATTGAAGTTGGGTATAGGTTAATTAGCACTAATTTGGGGATTTAAACCTCATCTAATAGATTTGAGCTAGAAATAGGAAAATCCGAGTGTTGCCTAAATTGGATTGTCTTTGTAGTCACTTAGCTAGGTTCGGGAGAACTAGTCAAGAAATATTTGCCGATGATAGAGAGATATTGGTGAATACTTGTAATTCCAATGTATATTTTGATTGATCCATAATTGATTAGGAAGTAGGAAATTGATTTGCAATGGATCGTATGGATGTGAATTGAATCTCATTCCTAAATCCCTTGTTATACTTGTTTGGAAAGATCATTGATCAAACCTATCCTTTATCTAGTTACTTTTTATCTTTGTTCGTGTTTCTGAACAACCCCCCCTCCTAAAAACATTTTATCTTTTCATTCTTTTGACTTTAGTAAGTTGCTTTAATTCTTTAGTTCCGCAATTGCCCTTAGATTATTTTCTGTGGGATTTGATCCCGACTCTTAGTTGGATACTTGTTTTCTGAACGACCATTTCCACCTCCTTCATTGGAGAGTGTCATTGGATGTTACCGACTGGCTGACTATCAATTCTACATAATAACACAATTTAATTCTTTGAAAATATTTTTTAGCTCTTTTTATTTGTCTAGATTCAATCTTAGAGTTTATGTGTCTCAAATAAAATATGTTTGACTTTTTATGCACAATGTTATTAGGAGAACTACCCAAAGTTGTCTTATCATATCTAGATTTAGTACTTAGCTTATTTATGGCATTTGGGTTACTGTTATTCTTTTTCCTAAAATCTGAAAAAACTAAAACTAATAACAATACTACGACATATGGTTCAAAGTACTCTCTCGGTAAAGAACCGAAAACAAAAATAAGATTTGTACTAACAAAACTAACTACTAGTACAACACTTTAACAACTAGTTAAATAGAATCATGAGAGAAATCAAGTGATTTCCCACACCCATAGTCAAAATTGTGCATTGTCCTTAGTGAATATCATAAATCATACAAGGATAAAGGAAACTCCCTGGATGGCCAAAGACCTGAGCATTAGAAGCTCATGTAATGGGATACTTGGACTTCTCCCAAACGTGATTCTGCATATGAGCACCTTACACTTAGTTCTAACCACCTCTCTCATTATTGCATACTTTCAATGGCTTGCATCTATGCTTATATTCCTACAAAAATAAAAACAAACTACAAAAATAATAACATAAAAAAGAAAAATAAAAGATTTTTTTTGCCTCAACAATCGTCTAATTTAATATCGCGGAATGGCACAATCAACTTTTCCTCCACCTAAAACTTATGAATTATACCCTCAATTTTTCTTCATGTTTGCGGCTATGCTTCTTGTTATGACTCGGGTGAGGACCCTAGATGAGACTGGCACTCGATGCCATCATTAGCATGAGTGAACCATATGGCATGTCACATGAGCATACAACTAATAAATGGAAGATAAAGTGGAAACTAAGCATGAGATAGTTCATTAATAAAAATACTTCATTTAATAGAATTAATAAAAATCTGCTAGAAAATAATTCAAATGTCATGGAATAATATAAGCTGAAATCAATATTTTTGACTGACATCTAATACTGTCTATGAAGACTTTGACTGAATAGCAATGTCTATCGGGACAAGGCTCCGGCGTACCTTAATAATGAACTAATGAAGAAAAGACGCTAAACTGGTCCTCTAGGAAGTAAGGAGGCTGATCAAATATTGATATGGACGAACTTAATGGAGCACCTGATCTCTGACCTCTGAACCTAATGCTATTTATTATGTAATCAAATCAAAGTTAATTAGTAAACCCCCGATTATAATTGCTACCCCTTCCAAACACACCCCTAGGCTTACTTACTTGATTTAATTCAAAGGTGTTACACATTGCAATTGGTTACCATTGATTTGAAAGAAAAACTTGTTACAACAACCCCCCTGGTTTTACCTATTTGTTATTTTATGCAACTTGCATTCAAATAGTGATTCAGAACACAAAATTGGGTTAAATTCATATTCTAATCCTTGTGGGATCGACCCCTACCTAGTAGGGTAATTTATATTGCAAATGACCATGTACACCATCTCTTGATTGAGAGGGTGGATTTGGGAGTTACCACTTACAACCCTTGAAAATCTTTCTACGGGTAGTAATCTCAAGTGCTGGATGAAAAGACTAAGTGTTGGAACACAAAAAGATGAAAGAGCCTACTGTTAAAGTTTTACGATTGCATTTACATACTTTCAAAATAGTTTACAAGTTGTGAACTCAACTGTCTGATTTTTTCTAAAAATAGCAGCTCTCAAGTTCCATTCTACAAGTTACAGGACAGATCATAGTTCTGAACTATAGCCCATTAAGTGAATCATAGAAACCTGGGAAGAATGTGACTTGGCTACTGTATCAATTCTAGGGATGGGTTTATGGACTGTCCTTTGGGTTTACGGTTTGTCAATCCACCCATAGAAACCTGGCAATAAAAAATATTTAAACTGACCTGAGTCTATAGATGAGTTTAAAGACCATAGTTTGGGTCCACAGTTGTCACTCTCTGAGGCTACCCCCTAGATGTAACACGGGACCCGGGACCACAAGTGTCCCAAGTTAACCCTTGGTCATATCATAACTCAGATAAATCCATAGATAAGTGGAAGCATAATAGGAAGGTCCAAAATCAAATATATAGATAATCAAGTCAAATAGATACACATCCAAAAGGAGACCCGAATACTGTCTATGTATGGAAAGCCTCTAACTGTTAAGAAGAGTTGCTGGGACAAGACCCCAGCTAACTCAGAAATCTGAAATGAAAACATAAAGATAGGCTCGCTAACTCTAGTCCTCGAAGAATTAGGACTCACCACTGATCAGCTGAAAGTCTGGCGTAGTCTAGCCACGAGTCTGAGGGCAGGTTCCTGAATCTGCATCGTCAAAGGATGCAGCACAAAATGCGTCAGTACTATAGGATGTATCAAATATGTGAGATAAACAGGAGTCTGAGATAAGCATGCTAAATAAACTTGTAAAACTGAAATCATGCTATGAGTGTAAAACTAAAATACAAGAGACTCAATGCCATGCCAAAGGAAGTTATACAAGTATCATAGTAATCATAATAGTCCTAAAAACTGAAGGTAAAGAGTCAATGCCTTTTAAAACCTGATACTGTTTCTGTGGGAGGTTCTCTAACTGACATAGACCATGTGAGCTACATGGAATTTGATATATACGACCCATCAAAAGGACCCAATATACCTTGCCAGGGTATAGAGGCATGACTGTGGCGTGATCATTAAATCTGATGCCCAACTGAGGGGACTTAGAACCTATGGGGGCACATAGTTTTGGACTAAGGGTACTCTCACCCTATCCAACTTGGTGCTAATACTACTCCAAAAACATATACATATAGCTCATAATATTTACGACATATCTGATGTTAAAACTGTTCATAGCTTAGGTAGACATATCTGGATACCAAACCTTTCATAAAACATTGGGACATATCTAATGTCCAAAACTGTTGGAAAAACCTAAGGACATATCTGATGTCATGCAATTCACAAGTCATTAATCTTAAAGCTTTGCAAAACCATAATTCAAAGTATACTTTCCCTCCTAATATCATAGCTTGAAGAATTAGGCATGCAATTTCATGAAAATAGAGGTCATGTTACCTAAACATACCACTTTTACTTGAAGACATGCAATTCAATGAAAACATGCTGAAATTTATCATAATCATGTGGGCTTTTAAAATCAACAAAGAAACTTCAATTAAATCATAGATATGTAATAAGAAATCATGAACTGATGCCTTAGAAGAAGACCCATAACTTTTCTCCAATTTGAGTAAGAACCCTACTTTAGAAATCCATAAATTCAATTTAGAAGATTGGGGTTTTGGGCATAAGGGTGAAGGAAATCCCTTATTTAATACCCACATACCTTGATTGAAGCTAACCCACTTGTAATTGAAAAGAAAAGGAGACTTGAACTTGGAGCTTGAGACTTGGAGCTTGAAGGGGTTCTTTTCCTTTTTGGGAGATGAATGAAGTGATGAGAAGGGACTTACGCTAATAGGTTTAGAAATCATGCTAAAAATGGTCAAAATGATCGCACTTAGGAGTTAAAAAGGTGGGTAATAACTAAAATACCCCTGGAATATAATTACAAGCTGGAAAAAATTGACTTTTAGGGACCACAGACGGATTCCACGAGTCGTAGATCAAACCACAGCTCGTGCTTTCCATTCGTCGTTCCTGACCAAATGAACAAGCTGCAGAAACCAAACTACGAGTTAACAGGACAGACCCATAGAATGGACCACGGGTCACAGACCCTAGTTGTAATCCCTGGGACTTAGCTGGTCTCTGATTCAATACCACGAGTGGACACTACGGTCCGTGGTTCAGAGTACGGTCTGTAGAAATCACTCGTGGTTCCTGAGGAAACAGACAACCCTCAAATCAAGTTCCACGAGTTGACTTTATGGTCCATAGAATGAACTACGGTCTGTAGAACCAACTAATGGTTCTCAGACCAAGGGTTAACATGCAGAAGGCATTCCACAGTTCCATTCCATAACTCGTGGTTCCAACCACGGTCCATGATTTGGACCCGTAATTCCTGGGAACATGAAATTTTTTAGAGTTTCAAACTAAGAAAGCTGGTTCGATTTCTGGGGTGTTACAATGTCTCCCTCTTGGGATCATTCATCCTCGACTGAAGGCTAAATAAGGGAAAACTGAAGAGAAAACATCCCAACCAATCAACAATACATAGAATATGAAGAACAAACATGATAACTGAGCTTGTAACTTAAAACATGATTGAATCAATTTCAAAAAACATGCATGTATACTAAGATCATGAGGGGAACTGATGGAATAGAGTGGAATAGATATGTTAATGAGAAGACTACTACCTCAAGCGGAAACTGGATCGGAAGGAAAGAGATGAGGGTACTTGGCTTTCATGGCTGATTCTGCTTCCCAAGTAGCTCCCTCAACAAGCTGATTCCTCCAAAGGAATTTTACCGAAGCGACTTCTTTGTTCCTCAACTTCCAAATTTGACGATCAAGGATCTCTACGGGAACCTCCTAATTGGTGAGACTATGCCTCACATACACATCCTCCAAAGGAACAATCAAGGTCAGATCACCAACACAATTCTTCAACAAGGAAACATGGATAATCAGACGAAACACTTCTAATTCCGTTGGCAAATCCAACTCATAATAAATGCTACCAACTCTCCTCAGAATCTGATAAGGACCTACAAAACGGGGACTAAGCTTCCCTTTCTTGCCAAATCTCATAACACCCTTCATGGGCGACACCTTCAAAAAAACCCAATCATCAACCTCAAATTCCAATTCTTTTCTCCTCACATCTGCATATGATTTATGTCGACTCTGAGCGGTCTTCAGCCTCTCCCTAATAAGCTTAACCTTCTCCATAGTCTCATGCACCGAATCTGGACCAATCAAAGCTGCCTCACCTACCTCAAACCAACCAATAGTAGACCTACACTTCTGACCATAACGTGCCTCATAAGAAGCCATCTGGATGCTAGAGTGAAAGCTGTTGTTGTAGGAAAACTCGATAAGAGGTAAGTGATCATCCCAATTACCTTTGAAGTCAATCACGCAAACTCTCAACATATCCTCCAAAGTCTAAGTAGTACGCTCTGCCTGGCCATCCATCTGTGGGTGAAAATATGCGCTAAGCTTCACCTGAGTACCAAGACCTCTATGAAATGATCTCCAAAACTGAGAAGTAAACTGAGTAGCTCCATCTAAAATGATGGAAAATAGGACACCATGCAATCGAACTATCTCCCCGATGTAGAGTCTGGCATAATCATTCACTGAGTCTGTAGTCTTAAGAGCTAAGAAGTGGGATGACTTTGTCATCTGGTCGACAATCACCCAAATCGAATCGCGTTACCTTCGAGTACAAGGCAAACCTGCAATGAAGTCCATATTGATCGCTTCCCACTTCCAAGTAGGAAGGTCAATATCTTGAGTCATGCCACCCAGGCGCTGATGCTCTACCTTTACTTGCTGACAGTTGGGACACTTAGCCAAAACATTGGCTATGTCCCTCTTCATACCATTCCACTAATAAACCTCCCATAGATCACAGTACATCTTGGTGGCACCAGGGTGAATAGAATATTTGGAAATATGAGCCTCAGTCAAAATCTGCTATCTCAAATCATCTACATCAGGCACACATAATCGACCCTGATAGAGAAGCACACCATCTCCCCCTTGGGAGAAAACCTCAACTCTTTGTTGATGGACTGCACCCTTTAGGTGAAGCACAATACGATCACTTTCTTTATTTGCCTTCACTTCAACTACCAAAGATGATTTGGAACCATTCTGAACAATAACACCACCTACTATCGAGTCTATAAGGTGAACTTCCAATCGAGCAAGCCTATGAACCTCCTTAACCAATTCCTTCTTCCCATCTTCGACTGAAGACACACTACTCATGGATAATCTACTAAGTGCATCCGCCACAACATTGGCCTTACCCGGATGGTAAATCACACTCATGTCATAATCCTTAAGAAGCTCAAGCCATCTTCTTTGTCGCAGATTCAATTCCTTTTGAGTGAACACATATTGAAGACTCTTATGATCAGTGAATATATCCACGTGCTCCCCATACAAGTAATGTATCCAAATATTCAAAGCAAAGACAATGGATGCTAACTCAAGATCATGAGTAGGGTAGTTCTTCTCATGAGTCTTAAGCTGTCTCGAAGCATAAGCGATCACTTTACCATGCTGCATCAACACACAATCCAAACCAATCCTAGAAGCATCACAATACACAACAAAATCATCTAGACTCTCGGGTAGAGCCAACACTGGAGCTGTGGTCAATCTAGTCTTCAATTCCTGAAAGTTCTTCTCACAAATGTCAGACCACAGAAATTTTACCTTCTTTTGTATCAACCGAGTCAAAGGGGCAGCAATGGAAGAAAATCCTTCCACAAATCTCCTGTAGTAACCAGCTAAACCCAAAAAGCTCCTAATATCAGATGGGGAAGTGGGTCTAGGACAGTTCTTTACTGCCTTGATCTTTTGAGAATCAACTCGAATACTATCTCTAGTCACAATGTGATCTAGAAAAGCAATAGACTGCATCCAGAACTCACACTTGCTAAACTTGGAAAATAACTGCCGGTCGTTGAGAGTTTGCAACATCCCTCTCAAATGTTCCGCATGCTCCTCCTCACTTCGAGAATAGATAAGGATATCATCAATGAACACAATCACAAACATATCCAAATACTGCTTGAACACACGGTTCATCAAATCCATAAAGCTGCAAGAGCATTCATTAGACCAAAAGACATCACAACAAATTCATAATGACCATATCAAGTCCTGAAGGATGTCTTTGGAATATCACACTCTCTAACACGAAGCTGAAGATAACCTGATCTAAGGTTAATTTTGGAGAAGAAACTAGCACCCTGAAGCTGATCGAACAAGTCATCAATCCTAGGGATTGGATACTTATTCTTGATTGTGACCTTATTCAACTAATGGTAGTCAATACACATCCTGAGGGAACCATATTTCTTTTGCATGAATAAGACTGGGGAACCCCATGAAGAAATGCTAGGCCTGATGAAACCCTTATCAAGAAGATCCTTCAACTAATCCTTTAACTCATTAAGTTCTGCAGAAGGCATTCTGTAGAGAGGAACAGAGATAGGATTCATATCTGGAAAAAGATCGATCCCAAATTTGATTTCCCGCTCGAGAGGGACTCTAGGCAAATCTTTGGGAAACACTTCTGGGAACTCATTCACAACAGGAACAGACTGAAGGGATGTATGATAAACATAACCCTTAGAAATCATCTTCCTAGCCTTAAGATTAGATATGAAACAACCCTTCGAGGATAGAGGACTACCCTGCCACTCTAAGATAGGCTCACTTGGAAACTTGAAATTGACAACCCGAGTACGACAATCAACCGAAGCATAACACGCATGCAACCAATCCATACCAAGGATAACATCAAAATCAGTCATCTTCAACTCTACTAAATTTGGTGAAGTGACTCTATGAAGGACTGAGATAGGGAAATTTCAGTAGATTCTTTTAGCTAGGACTGACTCACCAACAGGAGTAGAAACACAAAAGGGTTCTAAATGCAATTCAAAATAAATTTTGAACTTGCATGCTATATAAGGGGTCACAAAAGATAAGGAGGCGCCGGGGTCCAACAAAGCATACATATAAAAAGAGAAGACCTTCAACATACCAGTAACAACATCTAGGGAACCCTTCTAGTACTGATGAGAGGACATGGCATAAAGACGATTCTGGCATTGACTACCAAAACTAGAAGCAGTGCCCTGCTGGGCTGGTCGACCTTCTGAAGCATCTGGGGTAGACTGAGTCCTGCTACCACCTTGACCCTTCTTATCTGAAGGGCAATCTCAAATCTTGTGACCAACCTGACCACATTCATAACAACCCTCTCTACCGGCTAAACACTCATCGGGATGATTCTTTCCATACTTGGTGCAAACCGGGTAGGAAGGCCCTTTTGCACCACTCCCCTGAGAATAAGAGTCCGCACCTCTACTAGACTGATCATAACAAGGCCTGGAGAAGGAGCACTAGAGGTAGAATGCACAGGTCCTAATGACTTCTTCTGAAATAAGGAGCGATGTCCACCACCGGACCTCTGATGGCCAAAACCTGAACTCTCAGACCTAGCCCTCTTGTTCTCCCTAGCCATCTCCCTAAGCTTGTCTCCCTCGATCTGGTGAGCATGAGTCATAATCCTGGATATACTCATGTCACTCAACAACATAGCAGACCTACACTCCTTCTTTACCAAATATGAAACTCTATAGATATACTTGCTCATCTGATCCTGTGGGTCCACTACCATAGAAAGAGCATACCTAGACAGCTGAGTAAACTTCAAACTATACTCTTGAATAGTCATGGATCCCTGTCTCAAGTTCACAAACTCCTCAGCCTTCTCTTACCTCAACTGCCTCGGGAAGAACTGATCAAGGAAAGCCCTCTCGAAACACTCCCAAGTCATAGGGACCATGTCCCTAGACCTAGCTTCCTTTCATTATATGAACCAAATATGAGCTACATCCTTGAAATGATAGGATGCCAACTTGACACAATCAACACCAACCACTTGCATCACATCGAAGATTTTCTTCACTTCATCAATAAAATTTAGCAGATCCTCATTCACTTTCGAACCCCAGAACTCCGGTGGGTTCATACAGATGAACGAACTCGGGCTGCTACCCCACCTTGAGGGTGGACGGAGATAGGAGCTGGACGATTGGCCTAAGCGGCCATGGTCTGGGCTAGCATGTGGATGGCATTCCTGAACTCCTCATTCGTGACCTCGGGGGACGGAACTAGAGGAACAAGATTTCGGGCAACTCGATGAGGCATAGCACATCGAGGCATAATCTGAAACGTACAAGGAAAGGATTAGAGGGATATTAGAGTTAAGTTCTATCGCACGATATGATCATGAAAGAAGTGAAGTTTTTCTAAGACATCTCATAGCTTCCCTCTTATAAGTTTGGCGCACTTCACACATATGAAAGAGACTCTACTCGATGCGGCTTTCAGACATCCTAGGACTATTGAACTTGAGGCTCTGATAACACGTTTGTCACGCCTCGAGGCTACCCCTAGATGTAACATGAGACCCAGGACCACAAGTGTCCCAAGTTAACCCTTGGTCATAGCATAACTCAGATAAATCAATATATAAGCGGAAGCATAATAGGAAGGTCCAAAATCAAATATATAGATAATCAAGTCAAATATGATACACATCCAAAAGGAGACCCGAATACTGTTTATGTCTGGAAAGCCTCTAACTGTTAAGAAGAGTTGCTGGGACAAGACCCCAGCTAACTCAGAAATCTGAAATGAAAACATATAGATAGGCTCGCTAACTCTAGTCCTTGAATAATGAGGACTTACCACTGATCAGCTGAAAGTCTGGCGTAGTCTAGCCATGAGTCTGAGGGCAGGTGCCTGAATCTGCATCATAAAATGATGCAACATAAAATGCGTCAGTACTATAGGATGTACCGAATATGTGAGATAAATAAGAGTCTGAGATAAGCATGCTAAATAAACTTGTAAAAGTAAAATCATGCTATGAGTGTAAAACTGAAATGCAAGAGACTCAATGCGATGCCAAAGCAAGTTATACAATTATCATAGTAATCATAATAGTCCTAAAAATTTAAGGCAAAGAGTTAATGCCTTTTAAAACCTGATACTGTTTCTGTGGGAGGTTCTCTAACCAACATAGACCATGTGAGCTACATGTAATCCGATGTATATGCCCCATCGAAAGGACCTAATATACCTTGCCAAGGTATAAAGGCATGACTATGGCGTGATCACAAAATCTGATGCCCAACTGAGGGGACTTAGAACCTACGGGGGCATGTAGTTCTGGGACTAAGGGTACTTTCACCCTGTCTAACTCGGTGCTAATACTAGTCCCAAAAACATATATATATAGCTCATAATATTTACGATATATCTGATGTCAAAACTGTTCATAGCTTAGGTAGACATATCTGGATGCCAAACCTTTCATAAAAAATAGGGACATATCCAATGTCCAAAACTATTGGAAAAGCATAAGGACATACCCGATGTCATGCAATTCAGAAGTCATGAATCTTAAAGCTTTGCAAAACCATAATTCAAAGTATACTTCCCCTTCTAATATCATAGCTTGAAGAATTAGGCATGCAATTTTATGAAAATAGAGGTCATGTTACCTAAGCATACCAATTTTACTTGAAGACATGCAATTCAATGAAAACATGCTGAAATTCATCATAATCATATGGACTTTTGAAATCAACTAAGGAACTTTAATTAAATCATAGATATGTAATAAGAAATCATGAATTGATGCCTTAGTAGAAGATCCATAACTTTTCCCCAATTTGAGTAAGAACCCTACTTTAGAAATCCATAAATTCAATTTAGAAGATTGGGGTTTTGGGCATAAGGGTGAAGGAAATCCCTTATTGAATACCCACATACCTTGATTGAAGCTAACCCACTTGTCATTGAAAAGAAAAGGAGACTTGAACTTGAAGCTTGAAGGAGTTCTTTTCCTTTTTAGAAGATGAATGAGGTGATGAGAAGGGACTTAGGCTAATAGGTTTAGAATTCATGCTAAAAATGGTCAAAACGACCTCACTTAGGAGTTAAAAGGGTGGGTAATAACTAAAATACCCATGGAACATAATTAGGAACATATTTTTGGCCTTGAGTACATAGCACCAGTTAGCTAGCCAAGGACTAGACCAAGAGAACAGGTTCAGTAATCAGCTTCAATGGTCGCCTCCATCCTTACTGATAAGGAACCAGCGTGGTTAACAAATCCAGCACAACACTCCATCAATAAAGCTTTCTTGAGAATTGCCATAATTTTTTGTTGTGCTGTGGTTTGATATTGACTGATTCTGACTTCTGTGATAAACACTCTTACTCTATACTGGGAAATACTAACTGCTAACATCATTCCCAGATATGACATCATAATTTCCCATATCATTGCTAAGGATATTAGAGAGACGGACTGGAGGCCATCCACCACACTCTCTTTTCCATCCTTAGTCATAAAGTTATACCAAGTGGTTTAAGTGCCCATCTTTGTGGAAATTGATTAAACGCTACATGATCTAGGTTTCCAGGACATAACACTTATCACAGATGCAGAGAACCCCATTGCTAAGGGTAGAGCACCCTAATCTGCCTCAAAGAGCACTATTTTTGTAGACTTACTAGAAGAGTGTGTGCATACTGAGACCTTAGAACCTACAGAGGATCCTATTGTTGCATCGTCAACCACACCAGCCTCTGAGACTAGTACTTTGACTATCCCCATTACAGCCAAGGTTATCATAGCAGCCCACCCACCAGAATTAACTGCTGCATTCACTTTTACTAGCCAGACCTTTAGAAATGTGGCTAGATTTGTTACGTATGCTGATGAACAGATCAAGCACTTTACTACCTAGCTTAAGCCCTTGTTCAAGAAGGAAATTAAGATCTCTCTTCAGCTCTTACATGAGTCGATTGCAAGGGTGAATGCCCATTTGGACGGGATTAAAATGAGGGTAAATGAGAGGTTAAAGGTTATGAGCGCTCTCAATCTTCAAGCTATCCTTACCAAGTTTGCCAAAGCTCATGCTGATATTGATGCCATTCAGGCAATGAGGGTCCTTATTATTGAGGATACACCAATTAATAAGGTGGTGGATACGAAGGATACATCCTTTATTGATCTGTTGGTAGAGCCTCTCCTACGTGATAAGGGGAAGAGAGCTAGAGAAGGGGACGATGATGCTGATTTAACCTCGGCTGAGAGAGATAATGTAATACCTCAGAAATCGATTAAGCTTTTAAAACTCTGAACTTGCAGAATTTTAAACTTCCAGGGACCACGGGTCAAGTCCACGAGCCGTGGAAAGTTCCACGAGTCATGGAAAGGACTCGTGATTCCAGTCCTGCAGACCACCCTCAGGTCTGAGGACCACGGGTCAATTTAATAGTTCGTGGATGTTTCCATGGATCGTGGTACCAACCCGTGGAAATCAGACAGAGAGTGTCCATTTCCCCTGGTACCACGAATTGGTTCCACGACTCATAGAAGTTTATATGGGTCATCCTGTTAGTCCATGAAAAGTTATCCACAGCCTGAAATTTTGGCTCAGGAACCACGACTCAAGTCCACGAGCCATGAAGAGTTCTACGGTCCGTGGAAGGGACCCGTGGAATCTGAAGCCAAGTTTTAAAACAACTTTTTCTTAATTATATCGTAGGGGTATTTTGTGTTTCATCTTGATTTACCATTTATGTGTTGGGTTGCCTAACTTTCTATTTATGCTTCTGCCATGATTCCTTCATGAATGACTGAGTATGCTATGACCAAGGGTTAGTGTAGGGGACTCATGCCCCTGATCCTGTGTTACGTCTAGGGTGTAGCCTCGAGGCGTGACAAACTTAGTATCAGAGCCTCAGGTTCAAGAGTCCTAGGATGTCTGAAAGCCGTATCGAGTAGAATCACTTTCATGTGTATGAAGCACGCCACACTTATGAGAGGGAAGCTATGAGATGTCTTAGAAAAACTTCTCTTCTTTTATGATCATATCTTGCGATAGAGTTTAACTCTAATATCCCTCTAATCCTTCCCTTGTACATTTCAGATTGTGCCTCAACGTGCTATGCCTCACCGAGCTGCTCAGAATGCTGCTCCTCTAGTTCTGGCCCCCGAGGTCATGAACGAGGAGTTCTTAAATGCCATCCATATGCTAGCCTAAACCTTGGCCGCTCAGGGTAACAAACCGGCTCCTATCCCCGTCCACCCTCAAGGTAGGGTAGCGGCCTGAGTCTGTGATTTCATTCATATAAACCCGCCAAATTTCTGGGGTTCGAAGATTGGGGAAGATTCTCTTAACTTTTTGGACGAGGTGAATAACGTCTTTGATGTTATGCAAGTGGCTGGGGTTAATAGTGTTGAGTTAGCATCCTATCAACTCAAGGATGTAGCTCATATCTGGTTCATACAATGAAAGAAAGCTAGGTCTAGGGATGAGGTCCCTCTAACTTGGGAGTATTTCGAGAGGGATTTCCTCGACCGGTTCTTTCCCCGAGAGTAGAGACAAGCTAAGGCCAAGGAGTTTGTGAACTTGAAACAGGGATCCATGACAGTCCAGGAGTACAGTTTGAGGTTCACTCAACTCTCTAGATACGCTTCAGCTATGGTGGCTGACCGACAGGATCAGATTAGCAAGTATATCTATGGAGTCTCAGACTTGGTAAACGAGGAGTGTAGGTCTGCTATGCTGTTGAGTGATATGAGTATCTTCTGACTTATGACTCATGCTCACCAGATCGAGAGAGATAAGCTTAGGGATATGGCTAGGGAGAACAAGAGAGTTAGATCTGAGGGTTCAGGTTTTGGCCATCAAAGGTCCGATGGTGGACATCGCTCCTCGTTTCGGAAGAAGTCATCAGGACCCATTCATTCTTCTGCTAGTGCTCCTAACTATGACCCGATGCTTTATCATGATCAGACTGGTAGAGGATCTGGTTCCTATTCACAATCTTAAGGGGGTGTTGCTAAAGGATCTTCCCATCCTATTTGTAGCAAGTGTGGGAAGAATTACCCGAGAGAGTGTCATTTGGGCACGAGTGCATGCTTTGGGTGTGGATAGGCTGGAAACATAGTTAGACATATCTCTTTGACTAAAAAGGGGAAGAAAGGTAGTAGGGCTCAGTCTGCTCCAGCAACCCTAGGAGGTCGACCAGCCCAGCAGGGCATAACTTTTAGTTCTGGTGGTCAGCACCAGAACCGCCTTTATGCCATGTCCTCTCGTCAGGACCAGGAGAGTTCCCTGGATGTTGTCACTGGTATGTTGAAACTCTTCTCTCTTGATGAATATGCTTTGTTGGACCCTGGTGCATCCCTATCTTTTGTGACCCCTTATGTAGCATGAAAATTCAAAATTTGTCCGAAATTGCTTCTAGAACCCTTTGTGTGTCTACTCCTGTTGGTGAGTCAGTCCTAGCCAAAAGAATCTACCAAAATTGCCCTATGTCAGTCCTTCACAGAGTCACTTTAGCGGATCTAGTAGAGTTGGAGATGATCGAGTTTGATATTATTCTTGGTATGGATTGGTTGTATGCTTGTTATTCTTCGGTTGATGGTCGTACTCGGATTGTCATTTTCAAGTTTCCAAATGAACTCGTCATAGAGTGGCAGGGTAGTCCTCCATCCTCGAAGGGTTGTTTCATATCTTATCTTTAGGCTAGGAAGATGATTTCTAAGGGTTAGGTTTATCATATAGTTCAAGTTATGGATACGGAGTCCGGAACCCCATCCCTTCAATCTGTCTCTGTTGTGAATGAGTTCCGAGAAGTGTTTTCTGAAGATTTGCTCGGAGTCCCTCCCGAGTGAGAGATCGACTTTGGGATAGATCTTCTTTCAGATATGAATCCTATCTCTATTCCTCCTTATAGAATGGATCCCGTGGAACTTAAATAGTTAAATGATCAGTTGAAGGATCTTCTTGATAAGGGTTTCATCAGGCCTAACATTTCTCCATGGGGTGCCCCATTTTTGTTTGTGCGGAAAAAAGATGGTTCCCTTAGGATGTGTATTGACTACCATCAGTTGAATAAGGTCACAATTAAGAATATGTATCCCATTCCTAGGATTGATGACTTGTTCGATCAACTTCAGGGTGCTAGTTTCTTCTCCAAAATCGATCTTAGATCCGGTTATCATCAACTTCGTGTTCGAGAGTGTGATATCCCGAAGACCGCCTTCAGGACTCAGTATAGTCATTATGAATATATTGTTATGTCTTTTGGTCTAACAAATGCTCCTGCAGCCTTTATGGATTTGATGACCCATGTGTTCAAACAATATTTGGATATGTTTGTGATTGTTTTCATTAATGATATCCTTATCTACTCTCGGAGTGATGAGGAGCATGCGGACCATTTGAGAGTTGTGTTGCAAACTCCCAAGGATCGGCAGTTGTTTGCTAAGTTTAGAAAGTGTGAGTTTTGGATGCAATCTGTTGCTTTTCTGGGTTATATTGTGACTAGAGATGGTATTCGAGTTGATTCTCAAAAGATTGATGCAGTAAAGAACTGGCCTAGACCCACTTCCTTGTCCGATATTAGGAGCTTTTTGGGTTTGTCTGGTTACTACATCAGGTTTGTGGAAGGGTTTTATTCCATTGCTGCCCCATTGACTCGGTTGACTCAGAAGAAGGTCAAATTTCAGTGGTCTGATCTATGTGAGAATAACTTTCAGAAATTGAAGACTAGGTTGACCACAACACCAGTGTTGGCTCTACTCGAGGGCTTAGATGACTTTGTTGTGTATTGTGATGCTTCTAGAATTGGTTTGGGTTGTGTTTTGATGCAGCGTGGTAAAGTGATTGCTTATGCCTCTAGACAGCTTAAGATCCATGAGACGAACTACCCTACTCATGATCTTAAGTTAGCAGCCGTGGTTTTTGCTTTGAATATTTGGAGACATTACTTGTATGGTGTGCATGTGGATGTATTCACCGATCATAAGAGTCTCCAGTATGTGTTCACTCAAAAGGAATTGAATCTGCATCAAAAAATATGGCTTGAGCTTCTTAAGGATTATGATATGAGTGTGCTTTACCATCCGGGTAAGGCAAATATTATAGAAGATGCACTTAGTAGGTTGTCCATAGGTAGTGTGTCTTTAGTTGAAAACGGAAAGAAGGAATTGGTTAACTAGGTTCATAGGCTTGCTCGGTTGGGATTTCGCCTTATGGACTCGATAGAAGGTGGTGTTATTGTTCAGAATAGTTCTGAATCATCTTTGGTAGCTGAGGTGAAGGCAAAGCAAGACAGTGATCCTATTTTGCTTCAGCTAAAGGGTGCAATCCATCAGCAAAGAGTTGAGGTTTTCTCCCAAGGGGGAGATAGTGTGCTCCATTATCAGGGTCGATTGTGTGTGCCAGATGTAGATGGGTTGAGACAGAAGATTTTGACTGAGGCTCATAGTTCCAGATATTCTATTGACCCTGGTGCCACCAAGATGTATCGTGACCTACGGGAAGTCTATTGGTGGAATGGTATGAAGAGAGGCATAGCCGGTTTTGTGACTAAGTGTCCCAACTGTCAGCAAGTGAAGGTAGAGCATCAGTGACCGGGGTGGCATGACTTGGGACATTGACCTTCCTACTTGGAAGTGGGAAGCGATCAATATGGACTTCATCACAGGTTTTCCTTGTACTCGAAGGCAACATAATTCCATTTGGGTGATTGTCGACTGGATGACTAAGTCATCCCACTTCTTGGATGTTAAGACTACGGATTCAACATACGATTATGCCAGACTCTACATTCGGGAGATAATCAGATTTCACGGTGTTCCTTTTTCTATCATTTCAGATAGAGGTACTCAGTTTACCTCCCAATTTTGGAGATTGTTTCAGTGAGGTCTTGGTACTCAGGTGAAGCTTAGCACAACTTTTCACCCACAGACAGATGGCCAGGTAGAGCGTACTATTTATACCTTAGAGGATATGTTGAGGTCTTGCGTGATTGACTTCAAGGGTAATTGGGATGATCACTTACCTCTTATCGAGTTTGCCTACAACAACAACTTTCATTCTAGAATCCAGATGGCTCCTTATGAGGCACTTTATGGTCAGAGGTGTAGGTATCATATTGGTTGGTTTGAGGTAGGTGAGGCATCTTTGATTGGTCCAGATTTGGTTCATGAGACTATGGAGAAGGTTCAACTTATTAGAGAGGGATTGAAGACCGCCTAGAGTCGACAAAAATCATATGCGGATGTGAGAAGAAGGGAGTTTGAATTTAAAGCTGATGATTGAGTTTTTCTGAAGGTGTCATCCATGAAGGGTGTGATGAGATTTGTCAAGAAAGGGAAGCTTAGTCCCTGTTTTATAGGTCCATATCGGATTCTGAGGAGAGTTGGTAGCGTTGATTATGAGTTGGATTTGCCAATGGAATTAGAAGTGGTTCATCTGGTTTTTTATATTTCCTTGTTGAAGAAGTGTGTTGGTGATCCGACCTTGATTGTCCCTTTGGAGTATGTGGGGGTGAAGGATAGTCTCATTTATGAGGAGGTTCCCTTGGAGATTCTTGATCGTCAGATTCAGATGTTGAGAAACAAAAAAGTCTCTTTGGTAAAATTCCTTTGGAGGAATCAGCTAGTTGAGGGAGCTACTTGGGAAGCAAAATCAACCATGAAAGCCAAGTACCCTCATCTCTTCCCTTCTGATTCCATTCCAGCTTGAGGTAATAGTTTCCTCCTTAGTTTGTTCCTCCGATTCTATTCCATCAGTTTTCCTCATGATCTTAGCATGTATTCATGTTCTCAAAGTTGATTCCATCATGTTTTAAGTTGAAAAGTTCAGTCTTCATGTTTATTCCTTGGTTTTCCATGTTTTGTTGTTGGTTAGGCTGTTTTCTTTCCAATTTTACTTGCTTAGTCCTCTTTCGAGGACGAATGATCCCAAGGGGAATATATTATAACACCTCAGAAATTGATTCAGCTTTTAAAACTCAGAACTTGCAGAACTTTAAACTTCCAGGGACCACGGGTCAAGTCCGCGAGCCGTGGAAAGTTCCACGAGTCGTGGAAAGGACTCGTGATTCCCGTCCTGCAGACCACCCTCAGGTCTGAAGACCACGGGTCAGTTTCACAGTTCGTGGATGTTTCCACGGATCGTGGTACCAAACCGTGGAAATCAGACAGAGAGTGGACATTTTTCCTAGCACCACGAATTGGTTCCATGACTCGTAGAAGTTTCTACAGGTCGTCCTGTTAGTCTGTGGAAAGTTATCCGCAGCCTGAAATTTTGGCTCAGGAACCACTACTCAAGTCCACGAGCCGTGATGAGTTTTACGGTCCATGGAAGGGACCCGTGGAACCTGAAGCCGAGTTTTAAAATAACTTTTTCTTAATTAAGTCCTAGGGGTATTTTTATAATTACCCACCCTTTTAACTCCTAAGTGAAGTCATTTTGACTACTTCTAGAAGGGTTTTCACCCTCATTAGCCTAAGTCCCTCCTCAAATCTTCATTCATCTCCCAAAAAGGAAAAGAACTCCTTCAAACTCCAAGTCTTAAGCTCCAAGATCAAGTCTTCTATCTTTTCAATATCAAGTTGGTTAGTTTCAATCAAGGTATGTGGGTTTTCAACAATAGGTTCCTTTCACCCTTGTACCCAAAACCCCAAATTTTTATTCTGATTTCATAAACTTTCATATTAGGGTTCTTACCCATTTCTTATGGGTTTTGCTATAAATTGCCTTCTCATGATTTTATTATGAAATTACTACTAAATTGCATGATTTTTACATGGGTTTTTACATATGAACTCCTACTTCAAATTGAGGGCTAATTATGGCAATTTCTACATGCATAAATTGATTCAAGTAAATTGGGCATTTGATAGTGTGTTTTCATGAATTTCAAGCAAGTGCATGCCTAGTTCCTATGTTTTATGAAAGTATATGTATTATGAAATTGAACTAGTACCATGCAAATTTTCAAGTTATGAACTATTATGCAATGCAAGATACCCAATGTGCCATCAATGCTCATGAATCATTTTCTAAACCAAGATTCGTCAGTAGTATGAAGTTTCGGGTTATGAACATGTTTATGAACAAATTTGACATCTATATATGTCACATGTATGTAAGCCTCATGTTATATATTTTGAGAGTAGTATTTAGCACTGAGCGATGAGGGTTCTAGATAACCCAAGTCCAAAACTACGCTGCCACTGTAGGTTGCCCTTCGTGGCTTATGAAAGGATCCTTATGACATGGTTCTAACCTTGGCCTGTTAGGACAACATTTTTCAGTGTGGGTGTATGACACTGGACTCCATGTAGCTTAGCATGGTTTATGTCTGTTAAGAGAAACTCTTGCATGTTTATTTTCAAGCTAATAAGTTACATGATACTCTACTTTGAATCTTGACTTTATTTCACGTTTTATGCCTTATATCTTGATATTTACTTGTACTATTTCTTTATATGTACGAACTCATTTCAAGCATGTCTTAAGTATATTTTTATCATGATCATGCATATCTCACATACTCGGTACATCCTATAGTACTGACGCATACTTTGCGCTGCATCCTCTTGATGATACAGATTCAGGTTCCCTCCCTCAGGCACATGGCTAGAGATCGCAGGCCGTCTCCAGTCAGTGTTGGTGAGTCTTCATTGTTCGAGGGCTAGTTATGATTCTAGCTAGTTTTTGGTTATTTACTTCTGTACCTTGAGTTAGCTAGGGTATTGACTTAGCAACTCCTTATGTCATGTGTAGAGACTTTTTAGACATAGACATTATTCGAGTCTCTTGTTTAGAATTGTGTTTCATCTTGATTTACCATTTATGTGTTGGGTTGCCTAACTTTCTATTTATGCTTCCGCCATGTTTTCTTCATGAATGACTGAGTATGCTATGACCAAGGGTTAGTCTAGAGCACTCATGCCCCAGATCATGTGTTACGTCTAAGGGTAGCCTCGGGGCATGACAGATAAGAAAAGAAGAAAAAAAGATAGGAAAGATAGAAAGGAAATAGAGAAGCAGTTGAAGAATACCATGGCACTATCTAGAGTAGAGGTGCAGTCTAGAGCAGATATCATGAGCAGAGGTGCTTTCTCTAGTGGGGTACTCGAGGGTACTGGACCATCTTTAGGCCCGACTGGGGATGCGCCAAACACTAGTGTTGTTGCTACTACTGAGATAGTTTCACCTACAAATACTACTACTACTATGGGTATTACACCATTGGCCCTGTCTTTGACACCAGAAGCCAGTGCTTAGGATCCACCAGAATGTTATCGCCTCCTATGCTTTATGCTTTTTAGTGCATTGAGGACAACGCACAGTTATTTTTTTAGGGTGAGGGCAGTCTAGGGTGTATCTTGATGAAGTCTGAGTAATAAAGATACATGCGTCATGCCACAATGTTAAATTAAGTGCTACTTGGGAGTCAACCCTAGGGGTACCTTGAGTATCTACATCCTTAGGTTTTTTTTATTGTGTTCTTTTCTCGAGGAAATTTATTTTGGTTGAACTAGCATGTTTAGGATTTTTTGATGTGTTAGGTAGAAGTAGCTAGGAAGACTTCGACATATTATAAATTGTCACACATAAACTATTTTTGTGTATGAATTGATACCCTTCAAAAAAATTTGGTATGTGCTTAATGATTGATAGGTTGACCTGTTAGGCTCAGTTTTTGACATTGTGGGTATCAACTTTGATGACTGTCACTAAACTAGCATTCTAACTAAATAAATGATAATTAATAATGAAACTCTATGACATGTGTGTGTGGTACTCTAGTTCAGTTCTTACCTTATGCATACAATCTAGAACTTGCCTGATTAGTCTTGCTACTATCATAGACTAGAAAGGTTAGGAAAGGATCTTACACCTTCCGTGTTTAGTCACACAGACCTAAATTATCAACTAAATGATATACATGTTCCTAGATCCCAAATTTGATTCTTTAGCCATTTCTTTGATTAGCCTAATAACCATGTCATTTGTACTTAAGTAGATCCCTCTTTTAGCCCTAGTCCCTTCTTGGATACTAGGCTTCAACTTAGGAAAAGTGCCTAAGTTGGGAGTGGATGATATTAGGAAAAGTAAAAAAAGAAAGTTGGGTGGAAAAAGGAAGATTAATCAAAGAAAATGGGTGTGGTAAGTTTGAAAAAAAAGAAGAGAAAAGAGAAAAGAAAATTCAAAAAATCTATAGTACAAAAAGAAAAGAGTCAAAAGTTAGAAATAAAATCACACTCGAGCTGATTGAAAAGAAAAAAGAGAAGGGAAGAAAATGGCTAAACGGTAAAAGTAAAGAAGAGTGTAGTGTCCAAGGAGGGTTGAGTCACTTATCAAAATATATCATACCTGTCCCCAAACCTATATTACAAGCCGAACAAAGTCCTATACTGATCCTAATATATCCGTCCAATGACAAAAGCATAGAAAATAAGGGCAAACCTATAATATATGTACATGCATTGTTTGAACTTCATTGTGAGTGTGAGCGCACTTTGATTACACCGTCCAAGTTTTATTTGCATATATGTTTGAGGGATGTTCTTTGATATGTGAGGGAACTAGGGTGACAGTGTCTAATTGCTAACTATGAAGTTGTGTGTCACTGATGTAGAATTCGGTTTTAGATTGACTCTTGTATTTATTACTCATACAGTCTTTCATAGATTATTTATGTCTTACATGCCAGTACATTCTTTTTGTACTAACGTACTTGTTACCAGGGGCGCTGTATTTATGTTGTTGGTCCAGGAAAGGCTCAAATAGACCTCTTTAGTAGGTGGTTGTCGATTTTAGCATTTTTTTGTAACTTCCACTCCTTCTGGAGCTCCAAAGCTAGCGACTTGGTTGTACTAGATGTATATATATAGTGATGGGTAGTTTGAGGCTCTATCCCAACCAGGTTATAGATATGACACTCCTAGAGGTTTTTAAACCTATGTTATATGTTAATTATGTTTCGTGTGGCCTTGTCGGCATGCATATTATCCTATATAAATACCTTTTTGATCCGTCCACTTTACTCTATCTTTCTAGATTTTTCATGGCGGTCATGTTGACCTAGATGTTCTTTGGTTTCAATAATAAGGTTTATGTTTAGTTTGTGATAATGTCCAACTACACCTCTCACTTAAGAGAAAGTGTACACAGTCATTATAATATAATTTATCCAACTATGAGTCAGGATCAAACCCATAGGGAATAGGATTAAAGACTTGTCCCAAATAGTGTAAGAGTCACTAATTTATTGCATTCATGGTAACCAAAAAGGGAAGGTACATGTAAGTAAAATTTATCTTGTATTTTGAGTGATCACAATTGAAATCAAAAGTTTGTATCAATAAAAAAAACTTAGGGATGTGCTTAGATGGGTCTATTTATAGTGAGTTGGACATTCAATTCCCTTCATAATTGATATTTAATGTGGGTAAGGTTGGTTTTAGATATGCATATGATTTCTCAATCCACAAACACATTCACCTTGAATTTTCTCAAACTCCAAGGTGTACTCATTTTAACCAACCAACAAAACTTCAAGAAAATTATTCCATTCCTAGAAACAATTCTTCTTCTTCTCCTTCTCCTCCTCCTCATCCTCATCCTTCTTCTCCCCTTCCTCCTTTTTTTCCTTTTCCTTTTTCTCCTTCTCCTCCTCCTCCTTCTTCTCCTCCTCCTCCTCCTCCTCCTCCTCCTCCTCCTCCTCCTCCTCCTCCTCCTCCTCCTCCTCCTTCCTTCGTCCTTCGTCCTTCGTCCTTCGTCCTTCGTCCTTCGTCCTTCGTCCTTCGTCCTTCGTCCTCCTCCTCCTCCTCCTCCTCCTCCTCCTCCTCCTCCTCTTCCTCCTCCTTCTTCTTCTAATTTTGATGGTTTTTAAGTATTTCAATTCTGAAGAAAATCATATAATTATAACATCCCTTTCTCCCATTCTTTCTTCTATATTTTAAATCAGTTTCTCTGTTTAATTTCTCTTTAAATATGTGGCCACCTTGCCAATTTAGTATCCTTTTTTGCTTTTATTCATTATCTTAATTTCTAAAAATCGTAATTGTTGAATTGATCCTCTTTCTATGTGATTTTCAATTAGAAATGTGACCCTAAACTTAAATAATAAAGCATGAATAGTTGAAGATAAAAAATCATTTCGTATTCTTCTATCGTGAACCTTTTTAATATTTAAAAATCAAAGCTTAATTAATCTGATTATTTAGTTAAGTCAAGTTGCTTATACCATCATAATTTTAAAAACATGATTTGGTAGTCTTTGTTTTCTTGTCCTCTGCTAAAGATTTGGTCAGATGCTAATAAATTATGCTAAAATTGTGGATATGTGTTCTTTCCTAGTCAATTGCTAAGAATATTAGAATATCATTTTGATGTATATTCACTATTTCTTAAAAAAGCAGTAGATTAAATTAATTTTAATTATTTAAATTACTCCATGTTTATGTGTGTTAGGTTCCATTTTAGCCTTGAAATTCAAACTCTTTTTGTGTACTCTTGATTTTGTCCAAATAGAGTAGTGAATCTATTCAATCAAGTTTACGAAATTCGTGAGCCTTGAAATGTATGTTCTCCAATTATATTTTCACACATCTTATTTTTTCAAAATCCAAGTTACAGATAAATAAACATGTGTTCTTGTTTTCTGATTAAACCAATAGATCTCGTAATTAATTAATATTTTTTAATTATAACTCACCTGTGAATATTGAGATTAGTGAATAATTTAATCTTTTACGTAGTTGAATTTGTTTTTCTTTCTCCGAAGGCTTAATAAGTTGGCTCCGATTTGTCCTTGATTGAAAAGTTAATTTATCACTTTCATTTGAAAATTGATTTAAACTTTGGTTTAGACTTGAAAGAAAATAATTATAAATTAAAATTTTCGTCTACTTCAGCTGTGTTTTAGATCAATTGGGGAATGCTTTATTGAAGTTATTTGATTAAATTTGGTTTTAAGCTAGTTCCGTTGTTTATTTGAAATAGATCAATTTGAAACAAATTTTTTTGAAAAGTTACTGATCTTTTCTTTGAATGATCCTAAAAGTTCTAAGTTCTTAATTAATCTCTATTTGCGTTCCCTTTGAAAGTTGTTTTGAAAATAGTTAAACTTCAAATTTTTTGTAATACTTCTGTGCTAACTGGTTTAGTTCAGCTTTGTTTAGGCATTTAATTTTAATTTGAAAACTTGTATCATTTTATTATCTTCAATTGATAAATTCTTTTCTCTTCTTTTATTCGCATGGGGATTTCCTTTTGAGTCCAATGGACTCTTCCCCCTCGGCATTGTTCTATGTTTGGAATGAAAACACCAATACATGTACCTTCCTTTATTGAATCAGCTTTATCAACTCAGCCCAACCAATGAGAAGAAACACTTATCTGAAGCTTAAGTAATATAAGCAACAGTAGACCAAAAAATCCCAAGTATCCTGAAGCAACGACGATAAGAAAGCCAAAAGTCCAGATTCCTTTAAAATTTTATTTTCCTTGTCTTATGTTATTCTTGTTATGTTATTTGTTAAATACTTTCACTATCCAGATGAAGCCGTGATTGGCACGCACACTAACCCTTCAGTGGGAGAACCAAACAACCCAAGAACCAACCCTAGATTTAACCAATTTCAGGAAAATAGACAAATAATCCACTTAAACCATAAATGAATAAATATTTATAAAACAACAATATAACATGCGAATATCAAAATATATAACCAGTAATAGGACTCCTACACTTAGTATATAAGTAATCAACAAATAGTCTTTCAATTAAATGCAATAACAACTAAGTCAAGTTCATAATTCATAGAAGCAATACCATAATACGAAACAAGGCAAAAAGTGTACAAATATGCTACGGGTCTTATGGCTGCCCACTAGCTATGACCTGCAGGGGACTCTAGGTTGTCCATGTACCATACCTGTAATATCTCAAAAATCCTAAGCAAATACCCGAATCTTTTTCATGAGTGTAATGATCATTTTACTAGTGTATTGAGTACTTTGGATGCAAATCATGTTCATAAGGAACTCCTATCATCAAGTTAAGTTGTAAGCACCTCAGCCAAGTAAGTTTTCATGAAAGACTAATTTAGGGTCAAATTCAATCGATCATTTCTCATAATATATAAAGGCTTAGGTAGCCTAGTACCCACCAAATTAAAGGTTTTTGAATCTACTTTCCAATGCCATTAACTGCACATTAATCCAAGTTTGGAGTAAGAAGTTATGGACAATTTACTGCAGCACTATCAGTGACTACGGACAGGGATGACGAACCGTGGTTCTGAACCACGGTCCGTACTGTGACTCGTGATTTATGACCTGAACCATATAATTTTTATCTTCAAAACCACTGGTTGATTCACGACCCGTAGACCAAAACCACGGTCAGTAGAGTGACCCGTGGTTTGTCAAAATTCAGCTTTTCTTCCCTAGATTCCATGAGTGACTTGATGGGTCATCATTTTAAATGATGGACCATCCTGAAACTCATGGAATCACCTTCAGAGAGGTACCAAGTCCTCTAAATTCCATGAGTGGGTTGACGACTCATCAACCTATTCCACGACCCGTTCTTCCACTCGTAGTCCCTGAGGATCAGAGGATCCTCATATCCTAAAGTCAGAAACATGAGGCACATGATGGTCCATCGTCCTGAATCACGGACCATAGAGTGCCTCATGGTGTTGAGTTCCAGGAGACCCCCAGAAGTAGAATTTAAAACCACGGATCAGTTAACGGCTCATCCTTTAGAATGACGGACCGTGAATTGACTCGTGGTCTCTGAAGCTGACTTTTTCCAGCTTTTTCCAAGTTTAAGTTCAACGGTATTTTTATAATTTCTCACTCTTTTAACTCCTATACTAAGTGGTTTTAAGCTTATTTAGAAGGGTTTTTATTTTCGCTTGGCCTAAGTTCTCTCCCATTCTTTTAATCAAGTTCCAAAAGAAGAAAAATGAGTTCCATCCTCTCAAGCTTCAAGTTAGGATTTCAAGCTCCATAGCAAGGGTTTCACTCCAAGTCTCCATTCTTATTCAATTCTTAGTGGGCTAGCTTCAATCAAAGTATGTGAGTATTCAATAAAGGATTCCTTCACCCTTATGCCCAAAACCCCAATCTTCTAAGTTGAACTTATGGATTTCCAAACTAGGGTTCTTACCCAATTCTTATGAGTCATTCTAATAATTGTTTCCTCATGATTCTTCTATGGATTCTAACTCTAAATTGCATAATTTTGAATGGGTTTTTATGAGTGGTTTTTTATTCATGATTTTAAGGCTAATCCATGTCTAATTTATAAAACTTGGGTTCTTATTCAAATTGGGGTAAATTGATGAGTTTTGTTTTAAAGTGTTAATTCATGACTTCTTATTTATTACTCATGTTTTAATTGTGGTTCCTTGAATATTTACAAAATCCCATATGTTGATGATGAATTTTAGCATGATCTCATTGATTTGCATATTTTCAAGCAAAATTGGCATGTTTAGATAACATGACCTCTATTATCATGAAATTGCATGCCTAATTCTTCAAACTATGTATTTAGAAAGAAAAGTATATTTTGAATTATGGATATGCTAAGTTTTAAGACTTATGAATTGAAATTGCATGACATCAGATATGTCCTTATGCTTTTCTAATAGTTTTGGACATCAGATATGTCCCTATGTTTAATAAGAGGTTTGGCATATAAATATGTCTACCTAATCTATGAACAGATTTGATGTCAGATATTTCATAAGTTATGATCAGTTTTGACATCAGATATGCCCCAGTACTATATGAGCTATAAGTATGTTTTAGGAGTAGTATTGAGCATCGAGTTGGATTGGGTGAGCGTAACCCTTATATAACCCAGAACTACGTGCCCCCGTAGGTTCTAAGTCTCCCCTGTTGGGCATCAGATTTAGTGATCACACCACAGTCATGCCTCTATACCCTAGCAAGATATATTGGGTCCTTTTGATGGGGCATATACATCTGATTCCATGTAGCTCACATGGTCTATGTCGGTTAGAGAACCTCCCACTGAAATAGTTTCAAGTTTAAAAATGCGTTGACTCCTTGCTTTCATATTTCAGACTTACTACTTATGATTATATTTTCAGCTTATGATATTGCATTGAGTCATTACATTATAGATTTTACTATTACCACATGATTTCACCTTCAAGGATGGTTTATGCATGTTTTATCACAAATTATGCATGATCTTAGTTTTAAACACACTTTCAAGTATATTTTTATCATGACCTATGCATATCTCATATACTCAGTATATTCCATAGTATTGACCGCATACATCTTTGTGTTGCATCCTATTATGATGTATATTCTATAGCCCACTCCCCAGTCCGTGGCTAGTAGATCAACAGCACATCCAGTCAGCTTGGTGAGTCCTCTTTCTTTGAGGACTTGGAGTTTAGTTTTATTTTAGTATTTAGATTGTACAATCAACATTTATGTATTTAGAGTTAGCTTGGGGGTTTGTCCCAGCAACTCGCCAGTAGTAGAGGCTTTCAGACGTAGAGTCAGATGTTCAGTTGTAATTCAGATTGTCATCTTTAGTCTTATATTTATATAACCGAAAAAGTTGCTCATCACTTCAGTTAAGCTTCAGTACTTATGTTTGTCTAGTTTTTAAGTATTACTAATGCCAGAGGGTTATCTTGAGATCACTTGTGATCTTGGGTCCCGTGTTACGTCGAGAGGGTAGACTCGGGGGTGTGACAAACTTGGTATCAGAGCATCAGATTCAAGAGTCCTAGGGTGTCCGAAAGCTAGATCAAGTAGTGTATCTATCATGGGTGTGAAGCGAGCCACATTTATGAGGAGGAGGCTATGAGTCATTTTGGGAAAAGCTTCACTTCTTCATGTTCACTATCGTGTGATAGAGTTCAACTCTACTTACCCTTCTATTCCATTCCATACGTATTTCAGATAATATCTCCGCGAAGAAACTCTATGAGGAATGCTAATCCAACCACTCCAGATCATGAGGCTACGAATGCAGAATTTTGTGAAACCATCTGTATGTTGGCTCAAGCCATGACAGCTCAGTTGAATAAGAAAAACTAAAGAAGAGGAAGAGGAAGAACAAAAAGACTAGAACATGGAATCAATCGTCTTCTCAGCAGAGGTCATCCGGACCAACTTTACCTTCAGTTAGCATACCTGCCCTCGATTCTCAATCTTGTCAACATAAGGCTCCAAAGACCTTGAGCTACCCTTGTTGTAGTAGTTGCGGTAAGCTCCATCTAGGTGAGTGTCTTACGAGAAAGGATGAGTGTCTTAGGTGTGGTTGGTTAGGCCATAGGATCAAGAATTTTCCCTTAACTAAGTGGAGAAACTATGGTGTTCATCTCCAAAACCAATTCCTTTCATTGCCTAGCCAGCCGAGTTAGAGTATTCCTCCTGAAGTTGAATCAGGTACGTCACTAGATTTCCTTCCCGTATGCGTCCATAGCCCCGAACCCTTATTCTTGTATGGTTGTGAGTTGTCTTGACCTAGAATTTAGTAGGGGTAGGAGGGTTGAGGCCTAGACTTTTAGGTGAATGAGGGTCTTAGACAATAGAAGGAGGTAGGTATTCGTGCTAGATTTTGGAGTAGTGTATGTTCTTTTAGGGTACAACGATCATAGTTCCTTTGAGAGGTTGGTGAGAGGTCCATAGACTTAAGAGGGTAGCATGAACCTAAGGGAGAGTTGGTGGAATGTAGAATCGGTCAGATTTTGGAGGCTCAGGTAGCTATGCTTGTGGGTGTTAGAACAAAGTCAAGAGAGGAGGCAGAAGATTATTTTCATCCTAGTATCCTAAGTATACTTATGCCATTATGATACCTTTTGCATGCCTTGTGTGTAAGTTCCATGGTCCAATTTCATATTCATGCTCATGTTCAGATTCTAGAATGGCAAGTGATTGCTTTAGATAACGATTCTACTCTTATTCTGCGATTTTATAAATTCTAGCTTTATGCCCTAAGGTTTATTATCTATGTAAACTCAAGTCTCTCAGTATGCTCGGTCCTATTTGTTCTGTTCATTCTTCATACATGCCTCTATGGATAATCAAATCATGTTACGTTATGTATATGCTCTGACCTGATTCTTGAAATGGTTCGCGCTTATGATTTCCTTGCTCTAAAGCCCTTGACCTTTTCCTTTGATGACCAAGGGTGGTGATCCCCACCATTCATGCCTTATATGCCCAGTATGTGAAATACTCATGCCTATTGCACTCAACTCCCCAAGCCTTACCTTGAGTGGCTTGATCACGCTAAGTGTAAGTCAAGATCAATCTGTAATTCTTCATTCGTGATGCTCTTGCTCCCGCTCTTTTTTCCCCAATAATTCTGGTTTATGTTGTTATAAGCGTTAGGGGAGAAGGCCTTGTAGTAGCCTAGTTGAGAGGTAGCAGATTCCTTTTCCTTGTTAGTGTACTTGTTCCACCTTGACATCTAGGTGTGGGTGAATTATGAGGTAACGATTATTCATGCAAAATAGTTAGACGAGGAAGTTTAGTATGTCCCTCTATAGAATTTCTTGAATTTGCGATTCCTAGTTATGATAGGGAAGAGGGGAGAAGTCTTAAATAGGGTAAGCTACGAAACCATTAGGTGACCATAGTTATAAGCTTGAATATCGTGATGGGATACATAGGGATACTTTTTTTGTGCAACTAGTGACCCTTTGGTTGGGAGCCCTAGGTTAGTTGGTTGTTGTGATAAGAGGGGATACTATCCTTAGAAGACGTTCTTGATGCAAGAGATCTGGTCGAGATAGGTTGAACATGGAGAATCGGGTAGTTAGACTCAGAGCTTAGTACCTTTATGTACGCTGTTGAGGTTGTTAGTTGCAAATGGTAGGAGTGGTATATAGAAGAGAATAGTTTTCCCGTATATCTACTTCTCTCAGTTTGGTGTCCCTTTCATCCCGTATATCTACTTCAGCTTGAGGTAGTAGTTCCATCCTTAGTATGTACATATGAATCAATTCCATCAGTTCCACTCATGATCCTAGCATGTGTTCAAGATTTCAAAGTTGATTCAGTCATGTTTTAAGTTGAAAAGTTCAGTTTCATATTTATTCTTCAGTTTTCATATTTTCTTTTTGGTTGGGCTATTTTCTCTCTAAGTTCCCTTGCTTAGTCTTCATTCGAGGACGAATGATCCCAAGGGGGAGATATTGTAACACCCCCCAAATCCTAAGCTAATACCCGAACCTTTTCTATCAGTGTAATGATCATTTTCCTAGTGTGGTGAGTGCTTTGGATGCAAATCATGTTCATATGGAACTCCTATCATCAAGTTAAGTTGTAAGCACCTCACCCAAGTAAGTTTTCATGAAAGACTAAATTAGGGTCAACTTCAATCAATCATTCCTCCTAAAATATAAAGTGTTAGGTAGCCTAGTACCCACCAAATTAAAGTTTTTTGAGTCTTCTTTCCAACGCCACTGACCGCGTATTAATCCGAGTCTGGAGTAAAACGTTATGGGTAATATACTGTAGCACTATTAGTGACTACGGACAAGGATGACCACGGTTCGTACTGTGACTCGTGATTTCTGACCTGAACCTTAAAATTTTCATCTTCTAAATCACTGGTCAGTTCACGACCTGTAGACCAAAACCATGGTCAGTAGAGTGACCCGTGGTTTATCAAAATTCAGCTTTTCTTCCCTAGATTACATGAGTGACTTGATGGGTCGTCATTTTGAACGCCTGACCATCCTGTAACTCATGGAATCACCTTCAGAGAGGTACCAAGTCCTCTAAATTCCATGGGTGGGTTGATAACTCATCAACCTATTCCACGACCTATTCTTCCACTCGTAATCCCTGAGGATCAGAGGATCCTCATATCCTAAAGTCAGAACCACGAGTCACAGGATGGCCCATCGTCCTGAATTGCGGACCATAGAGTTAGTCATGGTGTTGAGTTCTAGTAGACCCCCAAAAGTGGAATTTGAAACCACGGATCAGTTGATGGCTCATCCTTTAGGATGACGGACCGTGAACTGACTCGTGGTCTTTAAAGCTGACTCTTTCCAGCTTTTTCCAAGTTTAAGTCCAAGGGTATTTTTATAATTTCCCACTCTTTTAACTCCTATACTAAGTCATTTTAAGCCTATTTAGAAGGGTTTTAATTCCCACTTGGCCTAAGTTCTCTCCCATTCTTTTAATCAAGTTCCAAAAGAAGAAAAATGAGTTCCATCCTCTCAAGCATCAAGTTAGGATTTCAAGCTCCATAGAAAGGGATTCACTCCAAGTCTCCATTCTTCTCAATTCTTAGTGGGCTAGCTTCAATTAAGGTATGTGAGTATTCAATAAGGGATTCCTTCACCATTATGCCCAAAACCCCAATATTCTAAATTGAACTTATGGACTTCCAAACTAGGGTTCTTACCCAATTCTTATGGGTCCTTCTATAAATTATTTCCTCATGATTCTTCTATAGATTCTAACTCTAAATTGCATGATTTTGCATGGGTTTTTATGAGTGGTTTCTTACTCATGATTTTAAGGCTAATCCTTGTCCAATTTATGAAACTTGGGTTCTTATCCAAATTGGGAAAAAATATTGGGTTTTGTTTTAAAGTGTTAATTCATGACTTCTTATTCATTACTCATGTTTTAATTGTGGTTCCTTGAATATTTACAAAATCCCATATGTTGATGATGAATTTTAGCATGATCTCATTGATTTGTATATTTTTAAGTAAAATTGGCATGTTTAGATAACATGACCTCTATTATCATGAAATTGCATGCCTAATTCTTCAAGCAATGAATTTAGAAAGAAAAGTATATTTTGAATTATGGCTATGCTAAGTTTTAAGACTTATGAGTTGAAATTGCATGAAATCAGATATGTCCTTATGCTTTTCCAATAGTTTTGGACATCAAATGTGTCCCTATGTTTTATGAGAGGTTTGGCATCTAGATATGTCTACCTAAGCTATAAATCGATTTGACGTCAGATATATCTTAAGTTATGATCAGTTTTGGCATCAGCTATGACCCAGTACTATACGAGCTATAAGTATATTTTGGGAGTATTATTGAGCACCGAGTTGGATTGAGTGAGCGTACCCCTTGTATATCCCAGAACTACGTGCCCCCGTAGGTTCTAAGTCCCCTCTATTGGGCATCAGATTTAGTGATCACGCGACCGTCATGCCTCTATACCCTAGCAAGGTCTATTGGGTCCTTTCGATGAGGCGTATACATCGGATTCCATGTAGCTCACAAATTATGCATGATATCAGTTTTAAACATGCTTTCAAGTATATTTTTATCATGACCTATGTATATCTCATATACTTAGTACATTCCATAGTAATGACCGCATACTTCTTTGTGTTGTATCCTATTATGATGTTGATTCTGTAGCTCGCTCCCCAGTCTGTGGCTAGTAGATCAACATCACATCCAGTTACCTTTGTGAGTCCTTTTTCTTTGAGGACTTGGAGTTTATTTTTATTTCAGTATTTAGATTGTGTAATCAACATTTCCGTATTTAGAGTTAGCTGGGGGGGCTTGTCCCAGTAACTCGCCAATAGTAGAGGCTTTCAGACAGAGAGTCAGATGTTCAGTTGTAATTCAGATTGTCATTTTTATTCTTATATTTATATAACCTATCAAGTTGCTCATCACTTCGGTTAAGCTTCAGTACTTATGTTTGTCCAGTTTTGAAGCCATTCTAATGCCAGAGGGTTATCTTGAGATCACTTGTGATCTTGGGTCCTGTGTTACACCGAGAGGGTAGACTCGGGGCATGACAAACTTGGTATCAGTGAATCATGTTGAAGAGTCTTAGGGTGTCTTAAAGCCACATCAAATAGTGTCTCTTCCATGGGTGTGAAGCGCGCCATACTTATGAGGGGGAGGCTATGAGGTGTCTTAGGAAAAACTTTACTTCTTCATGTTCACTATTATGTGATAGAGTTTGACTCAACTTACCCTTCTATTCTATTCCGTATGCATTTCAGATAACGTCTCCACGAAGAAACCCTATGAAAAATGCTAATTCAACTACTCCAGATCATGAGGCTACGAATGTAGAATTTCGTGAAGCCATCTGTAAGTTGGCTCAAGCCATGACAGCTCAGTTGAATGAGAAAGAGAAACTAAAGAAGAGGAATAGGAAGAACAAAAAGACCAGAACAGGGAACCAATCGTCTTTTCAGCAGAGGTCATCCAAACAAACCCCACTTTCAGTTAGCACACCTACCCTCGATTCTCAGTCTTATCACCATAAGGCTCCGAAGACCTTGAGGTACCCTCGTTGTAGTAGTTGCAGTAAGCTCCATCTAGGTGAGTGTCTTGCGGGCAATGAGGCGTGTCTTAGGTATCATCTGTTAGGCCATAAGATCAGGAATTGCCCCTCATCTAAGCGGAGCAACTATGGTGTTCTGCTCCAAAACCAATTCCTTTCATTGCCTAGCCAGCTGAGTCTGAGTATTCCTCCTGAAGTTGAATCAGGTACACCACTAGATTTCCTTCATGTATGCGTCTATAGTCCCCGCACCCCTATTCTTGTTTGGTTGTAAGTTGTCTTGACCTAGAATTTAGTGAGGGTAGGAGGGTTGAGGCCTAGACTTTTAGGTTAAGGAGGGTCTTAGACTATAGAAGGAGGTGGGTATTCATACTAGATTCTGGAGTAGTGTATGTTCTGTTAGGGTACAACGATCATAGTTCCTTTGAGAGGTTGGTAAGAGATCCATAGACTTAGAAGGGTAGCATGAACCTAAGGGGAGATGGTTGAATGTAGAATCGGTCATATTTTGGAGGCTCAGGTAGCGATGCTTGTGGGTGTTAGAACAAAGTCAAGAGGGGAGGTAGAAGCTTATTTCCATCCTAGCATCCTAAATATACTTCTGCCATTATGATACCTTTTGCATGCCTTGTGTGTCAGCGCCATGGTCCAATTTCAGATTCACGCTCATGTTTAGATTCTAGAATGGCAAGTGATTGCTCCAGACAATGATTCTACTCTTATCCTGCGATTCTATAAATCCCAGCTTTATGCCCTGAGGTTTGTTATCTATATAAACTCATGTCTCTTAGTATGCTCGGTCCTATTTACTCAATTCGTTCTCCATACATTCCCCTATGGCTAATCAAATCATGTTACGTTATGTATATGCTCCGACCTGATTCTTGAAATGGTTCGCGCTTATGATGTCCTTGCTCTAAAGCCCTTGACCTTTGCCTTTGATGACGAGGGGTGGTGATCCCCACCATTCATGCCTTACATGACCAATATGTGAAATACTCATGGCTATTGCGGTCAACTCCCCAAGCCTCACCTTGAGTGGCTTGATCACGCTAAGTGTAAGTCAATATCAATCTGTAATCCTTAATTCGTGACGCTCCTGCTCCCGCTCTTTTCTTTCAATAATTTTGGTTTATGTTGTTATAAGCGTTAGGGGAGAAGGCCTTGTAGTAGCCTAGATGGGAGGTAGTAAATTCCTTTTCCTTGTTAGTATACTTGTTCCACCTTGACTTCTAGGTGTGGATGAATTATGAGGTAAGGATTATTCATGCGAAATAGTTAGACGAGGAAGTTTAGTATGTCCCTCTGTAGAAGTTCTTGAATTTGCAATTCCTAGTTATGATAGGGAAGAGGGGAGAAATCTTAAATAGGGTAAGCTATGAAACCATAAGGTGACCATAGTTATAAGCTTGAATATCATGATGGGATACATGTGGATAGTTGTTTTGTGCAACTAGTGACCCTTTGGTTGGGAACCCTAGGTTAGTTGGTTGTTGTGATAAGAGGGGATTGATAACGCCCAAACTACACCTCAAATTAACGAAGCGTAAGCGGTCGTAGTCAAATATAGAACCCAACAAAGGTTGGGGTCGAATCCCACAGAGAATATGGTGAAGATTAAGCCTTTAGTGAAGTATGTGACTAGTCGTCAATAATTTCCGGTAAATAGGGGGGGTTTTGTGATCAATATTTGTAAACAAAACAAACACTTAACGTACGAATGATAATCAATAGGAGAGAGAGAACTAGGGAAGTGTTTACCATGGCGTTAGTAACAAAGTCGATTCTAGGCTTAACGGGGTTCTTTCTATATGCGTGTCACGATGCGATTGAATTAATGGTATCGTCTAAACGTTTCTCAACCAAATAGACAAATGTACTTTTCAATTCTCTCGAACTTGAAAAGGTGTGCTTTTAGATTTCAATCCTAAACATCAAGTAGATTAATCTAGTTACAGCATTAATCATAAGACGAGAGTTAGTAGTCTTGAATCCTCGTCGTTAATCAAGTTTCCCGGTTTTAATCTCTTTACTCAAGCAAATTAAACCTAGGCATGTTCTAATGTTTGCAACCACTAGAAAACGTTACATAACGAATGATTAACAACGTGACAACATACATATTTAACCCGTCGCTACCCGGAATCTATATTGCTACTCTTGCCATGGCTCCCACAACCCTAGTTGTGAGAGTTTTAGTTAATCATGCTTGAAGAAGAAGAGAAGAAAGTCATAATCATAATAAAGGGAAAAGATCCTTACAATATAATGAAAACAATCTTCAAGTATTCCAAGAACAAGAAACCAAGAACTCAAGAACAAATCAAGAACAAGATTGAGGAGGAAGAAAACGTGTATTGCGTGTTTTCCTCTCTCAAATCTCGACTTTTAAACTCCTAAAATTATTGGGTAATGTATGTAAAAAGCTTCACACATAAAATAAACCTAACATAGGGTATTTATAGAAGTCTAGGAAACAAATCCCAAAAATGCTCGAATTCCGCGTAACCGACTGCCTAAGAGTGACGGCTTGGGGTGACGGACCGTCACCACCTTGACGGACCGTCACGGTGGCCGTCACCACTAGGCAGTGGTGCTGCCTCAGGGTGACGGTTTGGGTGACGGACCGTCACTAGCTTGACGGCCCGTCACGGTGGCCGTCGCCACTAGGCAGTGTGTTGCCTTAAGTTGACGGCTGCCTTGACGGCTCGTCACTAGCTTGACGGTCCGTCACTCGGACCGTCACTCTTATCCAGAATGTCTTTTTGCTTGTATTTCCTTCCGTTTCCATGTTTGTCTCCCTTTCCTACAAATATAACATAAAACCATCAAAAACGACGACGGTTGCTTGAAAACGTACGATTGTTCTTAGTTAAAAGGAGTCGAAAGTGCCGTAAATTGGCGGCACATCAGGGATACTATCCTTAGAAGACGTTCTTGATGCAAGAGATCTGGTCGATATAGGTTGAATATGGAGAATCAGGTAGTTAGACTCAGACCTTAGTACCTTTATGTACACTGTTGAGGTTGTTAGTTGTAAACGGTAGGAGTGGTATTTAGAAGAGAATAGTTTTCCCGTATATCTACTTCTCTTAGTTTGGTGTCCCTTTCGGTTAACTGTGATTTATAGAGTATGTTTGTTCTTTATGAGTTTTATCTGAGTTCCTACTCTCATCCCAGACCAGTTATCATGTTGGATATCCAGTTCCTGTCCTATTGGTTGTTCTTACTTTCTCAGCATGCATACGTGTCCCATGAAACCAACTCAGTTTTTATTTCAATCCGAAGTCGGTTACCATGATAGTACTTCAGATTTTACAACTCAGTTGAAGGAGCTACTTGGGAAGAAGAATCATCCATGAAGGCCAAGTACCCTCACCCTTCTCCTTCCGATTTGGTTTCAGCTTGAGTTAGTAGTTCCATCCTTAGTATGTCCTTCCGAATCTATTCCATCAGTTCCCCTCATGATACTAGCATTTATTCATGTTTTCGAAGTTGATTCAGTCAATATTTAAGTTGAAAAGTTCAGTTTCATGTTTATTCTTTAGTTTTCATGTTTTGTTTTTGGTTGGGCTGCTTTTTTTTCTAGAGTTCCCTTGCTTAGTCTTCATTCAAGGGTGAATGATCCCAAGGGGGAGATATTGTAACACCCCAAAAATCCTAAGATAATACCCGAACCTTTTCCATGAGTGTAATGATCATTTTCCTAGTGTGGTAAGTGCTTTGGGTGCGAATCATATTCATAAGGAACTCCTATCATCAAGTTAAGTTATAAGCACCTCACCCAAGTAAGTTATCATGAAAGACTAAATTAGGGTCAAATTCAAATGATCATTCCTCCTAAAATATAAAGAGTTAGGTAGCCTAGTACCCACCGAATTAAACGTTTTTGAGTCTACTTTCCAACATCACTGACCGCGCATTAATTCGAGTCCAGAGTAAAACATTATAGGCAATTTACTGTAGCACTATAAGTGACTATGGACAGGGATGACGAACTGTGGTTCTGAACCATGCTCCATACTGTGACTCATGATTTCTACCTGAACTTTAAATTTTTCATCTTTAAAACCACTGGTTGGTTCACGACCCGTAGAACAAAAACACGGTCAGTAGAGTGACCCGTGGCTTGTCAAAATTCAGCTTTTCTTCCCTAGATTCCATGAGTGACTTGATGGGTCATCATTTTGATCGACGGACCATCTTGTAACTCGTGGAATCACATTCAAAGAGGTACCAAGTCCTCTAAATTCTACAAGTGGGTTGACGACTCGTCAACCTATTCCACAACCCGTTCTTCCCCTCGTAATCCTTGAGGATCAGAGGATCCTCATATCCTAAAGTTGGAACCACGAGTCACAGGATGGTCCGTCATCCTGAATCACAGATTGTAGAGTGACTCGTGGTGTTGAGATCCAGTAGACCCCTAGAAGTGGAATTTGAAACCATAGATCAGTTGACGGCTCATCCTTTAGGATGACGAACCGTGAACTGACTCGGGGTCTCTGAAGCCGACTTTTTCTAGCTTTTTCCAAGTTTAAGTCCAAGGGTATTTTTGTAATTTTCCACTTTTTTAACTCCTATACTAAGTCATTTTAAGCCTATTTAGAAGGGTTTTTATTCTTACTTGGCCTAAGTTCTCTCCTATTCTTTTAATCAAGTTCCAAAAGAAGAAAAAAGAGTTCCATCCTCTCAAGCTTCAAGTTAGGATTTCAAGCTCCATAGCAAGGGATTCACTCCAACTCTCCATTCTTCTCAATTCTTAGTGGGCTAGCTTCAATCAAGGTATGTGGGTATTCAATAAGGGATTCCTTCACCCTTATGCCCAAAACCCCAATCTTCTAAATTGAACTTATGGATTTCCAAACTAGGGTTCTTACCCAATTCTTATGGGTCCTTCTATAAATTATTTCCTCATGATTCTTCTATGGATTCTAACTCTAAATTGCATGATTTTGCATGGGTTTTTACGAGTGATTTCTTATTCATGATTTTAAGGTTAATCCTTGTCCAATTTATGAAACTTGGGTTCTTATCCAAATTGGGAAAAATTGATGGGTTTAGTTTTAAAGTGTTAATTCATGACTTTTTATTCATTACTCATGTTTTAATTATGGTTCGTTAAATAATTACAAAAGCCCATATGTTGATGATGAATTTTAGCATGATCTCATTGATTTGGATATTTTTAAGCAAAATTGGCATGTTTAGATAACATGGCCTCTATTATCATGAAATTGCATACCTAATTCTTGAAGCTATGAATTTAGAAAGAAAAGTATATTTTGAATTATGGCTATGCTAAGTTTTATGACTTATAAATTGAAATTGCATGACATCAGATATGTTCTTTTGCTTTTCCAACAGTTTTGGACATCAGATATGTCCCTATGTTTTATGAGAGGTTTGGCATCTAGATATGTCTACCTAAGATATGAATAGATTTGACGTCAGATATGTCATAAGTTATGATCAGTTTTGACATCATATATGCCCCAGTACTATATGAGCTATAAGTATGTTTTGGGAGTAGTATTGAGCACCAAGTTAGATTGGGTGAGCGTACCCCTTGTATATCCCAGAACTATGTTCCCCCGTAGGTTCTAAGTCCTATCCATTGGGCATCAGATTTAGTGATCATGCCACAGTCATGCCTCTATACCCTGGCAAGGTATATTGGGTCCTTTCGATGGGGTGTATACATCGGATTCTATGTAGCTCACATGGTCTATGTCGGTTAGAGAACCTCCCACAGAAACAGTTTCAAGTTTAAAAATGTATTGACTCTTTGCTTTCAGATTTCAGACTTACTACTTATGATTATGTTTTTAGCTTATGATATTGCATTCAGTCATTACATTACATATTTTACTATTACCACATGATTTTAGCTTCAAGGATAGTTTAAGCATGTTTTATCACAAATTAGGCATGATCTCATTTTAAACACGCTTTCAAGTATATTTTTATCATGACCTATGCATATTTCATATACTCAGTACATTTCATAGTACTGACCACATACTTCTTTGTGCTTCATTCTATTATGATGTAGATTCTGTAGCCCGCTCCCCAGTCCGTGGCTAGTAGATCAGCAGCACATCCAGTCAGCTTGGTGAGTCCTCCTTCTTTGAGGACTTGGAGTTTAGTTTCATTTCAGTATTTAGATTGTGTAATCAGCATTTTCGTATTTAGAGTTAGCTGGGGGGCTTGTCCCAACAACTCGCCAGTAGTAGAGGCTCTCAGACATAGAGTCAGATGTTAAGTTGTAATTCAGATTGTCATTTTTAGTCTTATATTTATATAACCGATCAAGTTTCTCATCACTTCGGTTAATCTTCAGTACTTATGTTTGTCCAGTTTTTAAGTCATGCTAATGCCAGAGGGTGATCTTAAGATCACTTGTGATCTTGGGTTTCGTGTTACGTCGAGAGGGTATACTCGGGGCATGATAATACCGGTGAGGTATCCACTCCATATAAATGTATTCATAACAATATCTGGATAACCGAGTTCTCAGACCCATATTCTCACAAAATTTTCAGTGCCTAAGGCATTATTCATACTTAGCCATTCCAGCTTATTTTTAACTTCCTGTTCATTTAGCCTATTCATACAAGCATAAAAAGAGAGCATATATAATATAATCACATCCAAAGATAAATCACAGATCATATAATTTCACTACAAATATGCAACAAGGTGAGTCTTAACTTAAATTCAAACCATAACCTACCTCGAGTGAAGATACAACACACGCAAGCTAGTTTGCCACTGCCTTGTCCTTTCTTAACTCTCCGGAATGTACAATGTCTAGAAATAACAATTATATAAGATTAATTAGCTGATTACTCTTTATTTCAGGCCTTGGGAATCAAACCCAACCATTTTACCTATTACACGAGGTTTCTAGCGTCTCCTAAGGGTTTAATAAGTCATAAATCAGCCCTATTGCTTTCATAGAATCAATATTCAAGGTTTCTAACCAAGTTCATTGCCTTTCCACCATTTTTATGCCTAAAGGTTTCACCTTTATGAAACTCAAGGTTCTCCACTAGCCTTAAACATATTAAGAACTAATAATTTTAAGCTAGAACTCATAAAAATATAATTTAAGATCAATTCTAGGTGATTTTACACCTACCCATAGGGTTCTTCCCCAAGTTCATACTTCTAGGGATTAATTGCAAGAAATCCACCATTAATTATTCCCTCCAAGGTCTAAGGAAGATAATTAATCAACAAATTAATAGTTGCCTAGATTTATTAGAAAAATCTCTTTTGAGAGCTCTAGAACGAAGTTGAGTTATGAGAGAAATAACTCAGAAACTACAGAATGCCCAGGTATACTGCCCATAATCTCATCATGATGGACGGCTCTTTGGCTCGTTATGATGAGGCTCCCTCTGTCACTATGAGTGATAATTTCTAGAATATGGTGTTCTCGCTCTGAGACTTCTATTTCACAATACACCTTATTTCATAGACACCACAAATTATTTCCAATGCGACAAATATCATATTCGAAGTTCTATGACTTTGATTCATATCTCAAAACTTGCTATAAGATCCTACAACAGTTGGCTATCCAAAAATATACACCACTCTACCACACGATGTCTCACAAAACACTAATCACCTCTAAGGCACAGTTAACTATAATTTAGTTTGAGATCACCCTAGCCTGAGATTTTTAATTTTCACCTAGGAACTTTTTTAGTCGGATACTTATGCTTTAATTTAGCATAATGATGGAACATCTCATTAAATTAGATACCAATTAAACAATTGTTCATCCTCGAATGACAATTAAGAAGAAAATAGGGGGAAATGAAGATTACTGATAATGCTCAAATACACTCTCCGACGGAGGTGATTGCGATTGTCAGAGAAAAACACATTTATATTCCAAATGCATGTCGAGGTCATGCCCATAGAGAATAATATATTCGCAATTGAGCTAATAAAGAATAAGAGAAACTTATTGGAGTTCAATGAATAAAAAGGGAAAAGATATCTAAAAAAGGGGTTTTAGACTAAAACTAAAGATAAAAGAAAATCAAATAAAAGATAGAATGATCGATGGATTTCAGATTGCTTTTGACAAGCAAGGACAATAAGAGGGACCTGGGAATGAGAATTCAATTCACAAGACTTACACCCAATTCACACGTAGGTGGTCTTGGTTGAAGGTATGCTTAACCATCTCTCGACCAATCAAGCATATATCTCATGTGTTCTCTCGAACCACCACGAGTAAGCAATCAACCAACTAAATCAACTTGGGTAAATTAGGCTATATCTAGCCCCAACTCTTAGATGGGAGTTTCCGGCAACTAAACTATCTCTAGCCTTGATCTAAAGTGGAAAACCCAAATCCCCACTATTAAACTTTCCAGAATTTAGGGTAATCCTTTCTCAAGCAGAAACCCAAATTAGAAAGCTAAGTCAATATAAACCATTAACTATAAATTCAAGCATGGAGGATTCAATAGACCCAAATGATAAATCAAGAGAAAGCACAAGATTTAGAATTAAAACCCCAAATTAAGCATTATCTCTAATACAAACCAAGTCTCAATTCAACAATTAAATCCTTCAAATGAGCAATTAAAAACAAGAGTTGAAGAATGGGATTTAAGATTTTACAATACAAAGCATTCAAATCTTCACTCCTATGGTGTAGGTTGATGAACTTGCTCTCCAAGCTTTGCCAAAAGTTGTGAGAATATTCAAAAATTAGCCAAAGATGCTTCCAAAAATGGCTGTGAAAAGTTTTATGTCAATTGGGGTTTCCAAAAATGGGAATTTCCAAATCTGTCCTGCAGCTGCTGACGTCTTCATTGCGATCGCGTGCATGTGCCTCGCGATTGTGAGGTTCTATGACTTCCTCAATCATAGTTGCGTGTCCTTAACCTCGCGGTCGCGTAGCTTTGATTTCTTCCTCCACGCGGTCGCGTGGCTTCACTTCACAGTCGTGTGGCTTCACTTCACGGTCGCGTGGCTTTAACTCTTTCCTGTGTATCGCGGTCGCATGACCTACTCTCATGGTCATGATGAGCAACCTTGTGTCAGTGGTTAGCAGTCCCTTTTAGCTCCATTTTGACTTGTTTCCACTCAAATCTTTCCCAAACAATTCTAGAACACAGAAACCTGTAAAATAGAAGTAATCCGTGTCAATTGCACTATTTATCCACTTTATACTAGCAAAAGCATAAGATTAAAAGCCAAATAAGTAGGTAGAATACCAACTTATCAAACCCCCAAACTTGAACTATTGCTTGTCCTCAAGCAACTAAAAATTCTATTTCAAGAGGTACACAACACAAGTGCAAAGACATCACTTCAAGTCAAGGAAAAACCCATTTCAAGCACCAAATATGACTTCGGTTGGTACTAATGATTAGTCACTCATATGGCAATTTAGTCTAAGCATTTCCCTCTAATAAAAACACAATTTACGGATGCAATGGAATATTAAGAACAACTAAGTGACATTAACCAATCCTCAAGATGTGACTCAAAAACACTAGCTTTCCAAAACATGCTCAATTGACTCATTTTTGGAGTTTATCAATGTCACCATCTATCCTAATTCACATGCCCTCACAAGAATGAAAGTCCCAAAAACACATTATGTACAAAGACAATCACAAGGGACAAATACAAACACTCACACTCACAAAGAATTTCAAGTACTAACAAGTATCAACCATAGGCTTGCCCTTATTTTCATTCGCCACTAGTTTAAGAACAATCAATCGGAGATCTCAAAGGGATTTTCTAAGCTTGTAATGTAGGTTCGGGGCAGGGTAGGATACATATTTGGATTCAAGTGACTACATCATCCTCGAACTCTACACAACTTTTCCATATCAAAACCCAAGCCATTTCTTTTCATTTTTATTCAACACGAGGCACCAATTTCACTTATTTTTCATTCAGGGTCCAAATCTTTATCATTCTATTCAACTTGGAGGATTCATTTCTTTTCTTTCCTTTCCTCTTTTCCTTTCATTTTTCTTTCTTTTTCAAATTCTTCCTTCTTTTTTGCAATTCTTTTTAAGCAACAAACCAGGATTTACTCATTTAGCACTCCTCCAAGGTACCTTTTATCAACCCCCAAACTTAGGCTTTTAGCCTCGATTTCACGCTTGTAGAGTTCAAGAAGGGACAGGTTCAAGAAAAGGATTCATGTCCAAAAATGGTTCAAGTCTTGTATCAAGGTTGCCAAAGAAAAGGTATTAGGATCAAGAGGGGTGACTAATGATTTAATTTAAGTGCAATGGTGGCTTTTAAGGCTAAGTGGCCTTCGATAATCAGAAAGAAGGCCTAAGATCATTTCTCCAGCCAAAAGTAATCACGACTAGCTTTAAAGACTAACCAGACAAGTTCTAGTTAACACAAGCAAGCACAAGAATTATTCAACTAAATCTCACCACACATGGCATGCGAATCATTCAAGAAGGATCAATTTTAACTTCCTAAACAAGAACAAAAAGGAGTCACATTTTCCATTATCACCGCTAATGAGTTAAGAGTCATAAAAAGATCAAAAGTGTCATCATAAAATCACGCTTTGCCATGCATTATTCACAATTTTTTTTGGAGGGGTATGCCCTTTTCCATTTGCATGCGAGACTAACTCCATTAGTACCAAAAAAGTCAATTGCAACCAAAACCTCAAAAGATGATGATTTTCCCTTAAGAATGACGTCACTCAGTCTATCATTGGGCCAATTCATCTATCTAAATCGGTATGGCTACTCAAGGCTCATAAAAACATAAATCTCATCACCAGGCAACATGAGATTTGCTCATGTCAAAGTGAGAGTTGCACGTGCAACGCACATGCTAATTAGTAGCGTGTGCGAAGCTCATGGGTTCGCACAATGATATGTGCGATACAGTGTTCTCAGCTCCAGCAAGTTATTTCTAGCCTAATGGGTACTCAGACTTTCCCTGACCCCAAAACATCAAACAATCCTATTATAAAAAGAAAACAATGAAGCTACAAGAAAAGAAACTAACAACCTAAACTATCTATTTCATCCATGATTTCATACCCAACACCCAATTCACACATATTGTTGAAAGCAAAAAATGACGCCCACTTGGGTGTTTAAAACCACTTACTCTAACACAATAATAGTGAATCGACGAAGAGAGATCGGGGATCATACCTAAGGAGTTGCAAAGATGCTACGGAATTGAAGTTGATGGAGTATAATTTTTTTCTTGCCTTAGGAGAGAAACGAAGCCAAGTTTAAAGCAAAATTTGCTTTTGAAACTGCTCCTATGATCTTTTATTACCTTGAAACCATTCAGTGCCTCACAGCCGTATGGCTTTATCACGCGATCGTGATGAGTTAAACTCACCCGACTCCATATGATCGCGAAGTGTTCACGCAATCGCGAAGTGTCAGGAAGAGTTTACCTCATCGCGATCGTAATGGTCAAGGGTCGCGATCCCAATGCCTATTTGCATGCTGAAATTTTAGAAATTTTCCCAGTGCTCTATTTTGTCGTGCGAAGTCAGGTGCGATGGGCACTTTGGGAGGTGCAAAACACACCATTTTCGCACAAGCCAATGTTTATGTTCAGTTCAATGTTTGCTTGTGCAATGGCATGTGCGACGGACACTCTTCCAGGTGTAAAAAGCACATTTTTCAGAGGTGTTTTTAGTGCTTTTCAACACTTGGTTCCTCTTCTCATTCCTTTGGGAACCTAAAGACAAACCAAAAAGAAACAAAAAGTGAAGTAAAGCATAAAACCGATGGGTTGCCTCCCATCAAGTGCATAATTTAACATCGCGTCATGACGCAAGCTACCTCACCCTCTAGATATCCACTTGTAAGCCTTGAACCTTCAACCCAAATTTGAATCAAACTTCCAGTGAAAATCACGGGGTGAAGGTGTGAACATGAGAAGGCCATTTTCTTGGTGTCGTATTTTTCACTTTTTTGCCTTCAAGTGAGGAGGGTCGCTTTGCCCTCTTGCAACAACAAACTTGAAAATGGATAAACCTTGATCCACCCTCCTTCCAAGGTCTTCCATGAGCTTGATTACTTCAACTTTCATCCATTCAACCAAATTCAAGGCCAAAAATTGGTTGGAGTAGGATTTGGGCGTCTCCACCTTCAATCTTGTTTCATTCATCATATCCTCACTTTCGAATGTACTAGAGACTTTCAAGATGAATCGTTGGACATTGGTTTGCAACTCTAGTATCATTCGCTTAATATCAGCATCACGAGTCATGTATGATGTAGTTGGTTACCACAACACCTTTAATTCATGAGCATTACTTGTGCCTTCCTCTTCAATAGGGAACAACTCAAAACTACTACCCATAATCGTGCATGTTTCAACACGAGCATTCACCTGGTTGTTCAAATTCCGGATAGCAATATAAGGTAGCCATTCTTTTTGACTTCTCTTAGCATGCCTTTTCAACAATACCCCAAAAAATGGTAGCATTCTTCCACGCTGTTCCCCATAGGCCTCTAGTTGGTGAGCTTGGTTTAACAACCATTCTAGGCTCACAACCTCACCTAATACAAATTTCTCTTCTTGTTGGGGTTCAAACACTACCAGTACGAATTCACTTTCGGACGATTCCATGTTTTGTAAATCTTCATCATCATCCCCAAAGTGAATTTGATTGAGTTTAATGTTTGAGACATGTTCATTTGCTCGCCTTGGAGGGTTTTCTTCATCAATTTAACCGAGAGGAGTAGACAAATCTCCCATGAGTTGTGTGGCACGATTTCTCTCCTCTTTTTCTTTATCCCTTACATCTACAAAGCCTTGCTTTATGGATTGCACACCCTCCTCTACGCTATCTTGTTTGGACAAGAGAGTTTCAACCATGGCATAAAGGCTTTTCGGGTGGGTGTCTTCCTCATCAACTTGAGCAAGAGGCGTGGAAAAATCCGCCATGGATTATGTGGCGAAATTTCTCTCCTCTTATTCTTTCATTCCATCATTTTCTTTCACTTATTCTTGATTCTGACCTTATTCAACTTACGGTAGTCTATACACATTCTGAGAGAACAATCTTTCTTCCGCACGAATAAGACTGGGGCACCCCATGGAGAGAAGCTGGGTAAAATAAAACCCTTATCAAGGAGGTCCTTCAACTGATCTTTCAATTCCATAAGCTCTGCATTATCCATTCTATAGGGAGAAATAAAGATAGGATGCGTATCTGGAAGAAGATTTATTCCAAAGTCGATCTCCCGCTCGGGAGGGACTCTGGGCAGATCGTCAGGAAACACTTCTGGAAACTCATTCACAATAGGACCTTACTAGAGAGATGGGGTTTCAGACTCTGTGTCCACAACCCAAATATGATAAACATAACCCATAGCAATCATCTTCCTAGCCTTAAGATAAGATATGAAATAACCCTTCGAGGATGGAGGACTACATTTCCACTCTAAGACAGGTACATTTGGGAATTTGAAACTGACAACTCATGTACGACAATCAACCGAGGCATAACATGCATACAACTAATCTATGCCAAGAATAATATCGAAGTCAGTCATCTCCAGCTCTACTTGATCCGCTGAAGTGACTCTATGAAGGAATGAGATAGGGAAATGTTGGTAGATTCTTTTGGCTAGGACTGACCTACCAATAAGATTAGAAACACAAAAGGGCTTTAGGAGCTGATCAGGACAAATCTCAAACTTGCAGGCAACATAAGGGGTCACTAAAGAAAAGGAGGCACCGGTATCTAATAAAGTATACACATCAAGAGAGAAGACTTTCAACATACCAGTAATAATTTCTAGTGAACTTTCCTGGTTTTAGTGAGAGGACATGGCATAAAGGCGGTTCTAGCGCTGACCACTAGGACTAGAAGCAGTTCCTTGCTGGGCCGGTCAAACTCCTGGGGATGCTGGGGCAGATTGAGTCCTGCTACCTCCCTGTCCCTTCTTAACTGAAGGGCAATATCTAAGCTTATGTACAACCTGACCACATCAAAAGCATCCACCTGAACCAGATAAACACTCACCAAGATGACTTCAACCACACTTGTTGCAAGAAGGGTAAGCGGTCCCCTTTGTAACACTCCCCTACGAAAAGGAACCAGATCCTCTACCCATCTGATCATGATAAGGCCTGAGGCCTTGGGTAGGAGCACTAGTTGAGTAAAGAACAGGCCCGAATGATTTCTTCTGAAATGAAGAGCAATATTTGCATCTGGACTTCTGATGGCCAGAACCTGAACTCTCTGATCTAACCCTCTTATTCTCCTTTACAATCTCCCTCCACTTGACTCCTTTATAAAGCATCATGGACCTACACTCCTTTACTAAATCTGATACTCCATAAATAAACGTACTCATCTCATCCCACGGGTCATCTACCATAGAAGGAGCATACCTAGAAAGCTTGGTTAACTTCAATCCATACTCCTGAACCGACATAGAACCTTGCCTCAAATTTATGAACTCTTCGGCCTTAACTTGCCTCAACTCCCTCGGGAAGAACCGATCAAGAAAAACCCTGTCAAAGCATTTCCAAGTCATAGGAACCGTATCCCTATCTCTAAAATTCCTCCATTTTGTGAACCAAATATAAGACACGTCCTTGAGTTGATAGGAATCTTCTCAATACCATAAACACCAACCACTTTCATTACACCAAATATCTTCTTTACCTCATCCAAGAAATTTTACAGATCGTCACCAACTTTTGAACCCCAAAACTCAAGTGGGTTGATGTGAATGAAATCTCAAATTTGGACCGCAACACCACCTTTGGGGTGGACGGTGACAAGAGCCTGCTGATTGGCCTGAGTGACCATATTCTGAGCTAGTATGTGAATGGCATTCCTGAACTCCACATTTGTGACCTCAGGGTCTGGAATCAGAGGATTAGCATTTTGGGTAGCTCGGCGAGGCATGGCACAATAGGGAGGCATAATATGAAATGCATAAATAATAGATTATAGGGGTAATAGGGTTAAACTCTATTGCACAATATTGATCATGAAAGAAATAAAGTTTTTCCTAAGACACCTCATAAGTGTGGTGCGCTTCACACATATGAGAAAAACTCTACTCTATGTGGCTTTCAGACACCCTAGGAGTCTTGAACCTGAGGCTCTGATACCAAGTTTTTCATGCCCCGAGACTACCCCTAGACGTAACACGGGACCCGGGACCACAAGTTCCCCGAGTTAACCTTTGGTCATAGCAAACTCAGATAAATACAGGAAACATAGAGGAAGCATACTAAATGAAGATACGAAACCATACCTAAATAGGAACAAGGTTTAAGAAATACCAAATCTAAAATATGAAGTACAAGTCTATCTATGTCTGAAGCCTCTAAACTATCATAAAGAGTTGATGGGACAAGACCCCAACTAACTTGGAAATCTAAAACATGGACATACAAAAAATAAGTATAACACTAGTCCTCGGATAATGAGGACTCATCAATAGAAACTGGACCTCCGGCGATATCTAGCCATGAATCTGAGGGAAAGAGCCTGAATCTGCATCATCAAGAAGATGCAGCACAAAATATATGTCAGTACTATAGGATATATTGAGTATATGAGATATGAATAAATCATGATGAAAACATACTTAAAACTGAGTTCATTCTTAAATAAAGAAATCATAAGAAAATATCATAATTGAAAGGTAAAGCATGAGATAGAAGTTAAACCTCAAGATAATATATCAGAAGACTTAGAAAACTTCAAAACATTCATACATGAGTTTCTTATAACTAATAATAGACCATGTGAGCTAAATGGAATCCAAATATATCACCCTAGTCGGGAAAGCTACCCCGAACCTTGCCAAGGTACGGGGTACCATACATTTCATAGCGTGGAACCACTTTCATAAGGGGACACTCTCAACTAATGAGGACCCTTCTTCATGAGGAGACACTCTCAACTAATGAGAATCCTTTTAACCTACGCTGGCAATGTAGTTTTGGACTTGGGTTATCTAGAACCCTCCTCGCTCGGTGCTAAATACTACTCCCAAAATATACATATAGCTCATAATATGCTAGTGACACATCTAATGCCAAATTTGTTTGAAAAGCATAAGGACATATCTAATGTCTTGCAATTTACATATCATAAGTCTTAAAACTAAGCATAGCCATAATTTAAATTATACTTTCTTTCTAAATTCATAACTTAAAGAATTAGGCATGCAATTTCATAATACATAACGTCGTGTCATCAAGACATGCCAATTTTCACTTAAAAATATGCAAATCAATGGAATCATGCTAGAAATCATTATTTATGCATGAAATGAATAAGAAACCATGAATTGATGCTTTAAAATTGAATACTTAAGTTTCCCCAATTTTGGGTAAGAACCCTTATTTTATAAATTCGTAAATCAAAGTAAAACTTGGGAGTTTTGGGCATAAGGGGGACATGAATCCCTTATTGAATACCCACATACGTTATTGAAGCTTGCTTGATCTAAGATGAAAATAAATGGAGGCTTGAACTTGGAGCTTGAGACTTGGAGCTTGAAGGAGTTCTTTTCCTCATTTGGTAGATGAATGAGGAGGAATGGAAAACTTAGGCTAATAAGAGTAGAAACCCTGCTAAAAGTGGCCAAAATAACCTCACTTAAGAGTTAAAAGGGTGGGTAATTATATAAATACCCTTGAGATTTAATTAGAGAAAAGCTATAAAAAACCTCTTCTTAAGGTTCCATGGGTCCTTTCCACGGATTGTAGAAGTAACCATGGTTTGTGGATTGGAATCATGGTTCCTAAGCCTAAAATTCAAGCTATGGATCAGATTATATGGTTTTACATTATGGCTCGTGGAAGCTTCCATGGGTCGTAGAAACCCTTTGTGGTTTCTTGAAATTAACTGCCCTTAGGTATGGTTCCATGGGTGGGTTCCATGACCCGTGAAACTAATCACGACCTGTAGACACCACTCACAGTTCTCACACCAGAGGTGAGAGCTCCAGAAAGGTTTCCACGAGTCCATTTCATGGCCCGTGGTTCAATACGCAACTCGTGTTTTGGTATCGTAATCCTTAGGAAAGTCATATTTTTAGGGATTCTAAGTTTAAAAGCAGAATCAAATTCTGAGGTATTATAGTTATTAACTTATTGTGAGATTCTATAGATAAAGTGTGGGTGGTTCAGGAGAGACTCCATACAACTCATAGGTGGAAGAAGAGTTATGCTGGGTGGAGGGTTGGAGACTTGGAGTTTATGGTAGGAGATAGGGTGTTCCTTCGAGTGTCACCCATAATAGGCATGATAATGTTTGAGAGGATGGGCAAGCTTAGCCCTAGGTTCATCGGACCATTATAGATTCTATGACATGTTGGGGAGGTAGCTTTTGAGTTTGCTTTTCCTCCCACTCTTTTGGGTGTTCACCCTATTTTCCATGTGCCTATGTTGAGGTGGTATATTTTTTATTAGTGCACATTCTTCAGTGCGATTAGGTTCAACTTGACAAGTCTTTGGCTTTTCAGTAGGAGAATGTTGTTATTCTAGAGAGGTAGGTTACAAAGTTGAGGTCTAAGGAGATTCCATATGTAAGGTTCAGTGGGGACATTGTCCAGTCAAGGAGGCTACTTTGGAGACTATGCTCGACATGTGGACCAGATATCCTCACCTTTTCCAGCCTTCATGTTCTTTCAGTTCCTTGGCTTTTGAGGATTAAAGCTCTTTTAGTAGTGGATGTTGTAATGACCCTTTTAGTCATTTTAGAGTTTTGTGATTTATTACCATTTTGACCCTTCTCGTAGCTTCAACACTACTTTTATAACTTTTGGGGATGGGTGGCAGGTTCCCAAAGTGTTTGGTCGGGTTTTAGAAGGGATACCCTATTTTGGAGCATTTAAAGTTGAGAAGCCTAACTTTTATCAACAATCTTAGTAAATAGGCTCGGATGAGAATTTTTCCAGTTCTATCGGCTATAGAACGTGGATTTTGGACTAGTGGGATCTTTGGATTGGGTCTCGAAGCTTTTGGACTCATTTTGGGCACTTCGATTGTAATGACCCTCTAAGTCATTTTCTTAATTTTCATGTTTTTTTGCATTTGAAGCTTTCCTATAGCGGCTACAGGTCATTTATCACTTGCAAGGACTGACTGTTTGGTTCCTGGATAGTTTATTTGTGTTTTAGGCCCATTTTCCTATTTTGAAACTCTTAAGGCTAGAAGAGTTGACTTTGGTGAACATTCAGAGAAGATGACCTAAGATGGATATTCTATTAGCGCTGATGGCTCCAGAATGTTGACTTTGGGCAAGTGGGATATTTGGCTTAAGTCCTGAGGCTTCCAGACTTATTTTGGGCTATTGGGTTCCTTTTGGTTAAAAGTTAGCTATTGGGTATGGGGCCCACTTATCATTGATATGATCTCCATTGAGAATGTTGTCAATTCCGTTGAGTCAAAAATGTTATTTTTGGTAGGGTAGCATAGTTCGTTTGCGTACACGGGACCCTGGATGAATCCCAAGGGTCCATATGTGGCATGTCAAAGTGTTGAAAATAGCTGGTTTTGCTGAAACTGCTACAATAGTACCAACCCCTTTTCCTATGCAAGAGGTTGGCTGCCTACGCGGTGGATAACTTGCGTGCATACAGAAGAGGCATCAGGCCTTGCCTCACTTTTCCATTCGCCTATGTGTGTCGTTGGCTCCCTATGCGTGCCTGCGTGCATGTTGGCCAACCCACATGCACAAAGGCCTGTGCCTGCAGCTATATATATGTTCAACTTCATTTTCTTTTTGCAAAGCCCGAGTTCCTCCATTGTTTATAGCAGTAGAGCTGGTTGTGGATCTTGCACTCATCCCATAATAATTCTAGTAAATCCCTCTTATTTCCCCACTCCTTTTCCATCATTTAATACAAGTTATCTTCCATTTAAATTTCATTCATTCCTTGTTTAAATTCTCTTGATCAAGTGGACTTTCACAGTTGTTTTGGACCTAGAAATGAGTCTTGTTTATGCTCAAATTTTGGGCATGGGTTTAAAAGCTCGTTGCAATCATAATTATGATTTTTTTCCTGTTTCATTGTGCGTACCCTGAGGGTCATTTTCTGACCCAATTTCTGGTCAAATTTCTATATAGCAATATAATTGTTGTTTTTCACATCTTGATGTATAGATTGTATTTATGATAGCATGGCAGCATTATGAGGCTTTTCAGAAGGAGAAGGTACACGATTGATGATTCGTGCTTCCAGTTCGACCGTGAGGTAGGTTACGGTTTATTTCTTTAGACTTGGCTTAGTTAGATTATATATTTTATAAGTTATTTGACCATTAGGGCATGTTTTAGGCTAGAATTAGGCTTAAAATTCTGTCTTTGTATAATTGGCCATTCTGGTACTGTAGACTAGAATTATATTGCTTATCCATAACTTAGGGTGCTATAACCTCGTACTAATGGACTACAATCCTCAGAATAGGCTTGTTGTGGTTTGTGATAGTGTAGGCTTTTCTGGTTAATGTTATGCTTTTAGTTCCATTTCTGCTTTTATTGTCATTTATATGTCACTATGGGCTCGAGGTCATAACACAAATTAGGCAGAGTTCCAAGTTATTTCTCTTGTTTGGCGGGTGTTTTACCCTGTTTGCCTCGTCCATGTTATATTTTCTGAATTTAGAAATTTATATGTTCATACTGCATTTACATGGCTAGTGGTACGGAAATGAAAGAAAATACATGATTTTTATTTTAAACTTGAGATTTTCTACTTTTACCATGATTTCCCAATTTCAAAGGAATTATGTCAAATTCCCAATTCTTTCATTCCATCATTTTCATTCCAAGTCAGAATCAAGAATCAATATCTCTATCATTTCGAGATGCCATAAAGTCAATCATAAAACAAAATTTAAACAAAAGAAAAACAACTATTCACAAAGAATTGAACTAGAGTAAGTAGACTCAAATTCTAAACTAACTTAATATGCCAAATTATTCCCCGACAGTGGCGCCATTTTGGATAACGCTCAAATACACTCTCCAACGGAGGTGATTGCGATCGTCAGAGCAAAACACATTTATATTCACAATAAATGTTGGGGTCGTACCCACAGAAAATAATATAGTCGCGATTGAACTAATAAAGAATAAGAGCAACTTATTGGAGTTCAATGAACAAAAAGGGAAAAGATATCTAAAAAGGGGGTTTTAGACTAAAACTAAAGATAAAAGAAAATCAAATAAAAGATAGAATGATCGATGGCTTTCACCTTGCTTTTGACAAGCAAGGACAATAAGAGGGACTTGGGAATGGGAATTCAATTCACTAGACTTGCACCCAATTCACATGTAGGTAGTTTTAGTTGAATGTATGCTTAACCATCTCTTAACCAATCGAGCATATATCTCATGTGTTCTCTCGAACCACAATGAGTAAGCAATAAACCAACCAAATTAACTTGGGTAAATTGGGCTATCTCGAGCCCCAACTCTTAGATGGGAGTTTTCGGCAACCAAACTATCTCTAGCCTTGATATAGAGTGGAAACCTCGAATCCCCACTATTAAACCTTCCCAAATTTAGGGTAATCCTTTCTCAAGCAAAAACTTAAATTAGAAAGCTAAGTCAATGTTTGTAACCATTAACTATAAATTCAAGCATGGAGGATTCAACAGACCAAAATGATAAATCAAGAGATCACAAGATTTAGAATTAAAAACCCAAATTAAGCATTATCTCTAATACAACCCAAGTCTCAATTCAACAATTAAATCCTACAAATCAGCAATTAAGAACAAGAGTTGAAGAATGGGATTTAAGATTTTACAATACAAACCATCCAAATCTTCACTCCTATGGTGTAGGTTGATGAACTTGCTCTCCAAGCTTTGCCAAAAGTTATGAGAATATCCAAAAAATAGCCAAAGATGCTTCCCAAAATGGCTGAGAAGAGTTTTATGTCAATTGTTGTTTCCAAAAATGGGAATTTCCAAATCTGTCTTGCAGTTGTTGACGTCTTCATCATTATCTCATGCATGTGCCTCGCGATCGTGAAGTTATATGACTTTATCACTCACGGTCACATGTCCTCAACCTCGCGATCGCGTAGCTCTGATTTCTTCCTCCATGCTATCGCGTGGCTTCACTTCGGATTCGCATGGCTTTAACTCTTTCTTGTGTATCGCGGTCATGTGATCTACTCTCGCGGTTGAAATGAGCAATATTATGTCAGTGGTCAGCAGTCCCTTTTAGCTCTATTATGACTTGTTTCCATTCAAATCTTTCCCGAACACTTCTAGAACACAGAAACCTGTAAAATAGAAGTAATTCATGTCAATTGCACTATTTATCCACTTTTACTAGAAAAAGCATAAGATTAAAAGCCAAATAAGTCGCTAGAATACCAACTTATCAATTACCTAAATTGATAAACAAGTGAGGATACTTGTTCCGCATGTCTGTCTCATTTTCCCAAGTGGCCTCTTCAACAGGTTCTTCCACTAGACCTTCACAGATGCAATCTCCTTGGTTCTCAACTTCTAAACCTCTCGATCAAGAATAGCAATGGCCTCTTCTTCATAAGAGAGGTTCTCATCTAACAAAATTGAATCCCAACGAATGATGTATTACCATCACCATGGTATTTCTTAAGCATCGACACATGGAATACATGATGAACCCCTGAAAGACTAGGTCGTAAAGACAACGTTTACACCATTGGCCCCACCTTGTGAAGATGTCATGCCCCGAGGTTACTTTTTAGACGTAACATGGGACTTGGGAGCACAAGTGCCCCAAGCTAACCCTTGGTCATAGCATTTTCAAGAATAACAAAAGATAAGCAAAAGCATAATAGATAAATCTGGAATCACATAAATGGATAATCAAGTCAAATAGGAATACAAAATCCAGAAAGAGACTCAAAAGTTGTCTATGTCTGAAAAGCCTCTACTCATGACATAAAGAGTTGCTAGGACAAGATCCTAGCTAACTCGAAGTGCGGAAAATATAATAGCTAACACTGAATAAGAACATAACTAGTCCTCGATCTAAGAGGACTCACCAACAACTGACAGAAGGTGGTCTAGAAGCTCTAGCCACGGGTCTGAGAAGGAACACCTGAATCTGTATCATCAAATGATGCAGCACAAGATATGCATCAATACTATAGGATGTACCGAGTATGAGAGCAATGCATGAACATGATAAAAACTGTTAAAAACATACTTAAAATGACTTGCTATATAAAGAAAGGACATGAATAAGTATTAAGATAAGAGACATAAGACATGAAAGAAAACTTAAGTTCAAAGTATAGAATTATATAACTTCATAGTTTTAAATGTTGGAGTTTCTATTAACCGACATAAACCATGCTGAGCTACATGGAGTCCAGTGTCATGTACCCCCACTGAAAAGGGTTGTCCTAACCGGCCAAAGTTAGAACCATGTCATACCAGGATCCTGTCTTAATAAGCCACAGAGGGCAACCTACGGTGGCAACGTAGTTTTGGACTTGGGTTATCTGAACCCTCATCTCTTGGTGCTAAATACTACTCCCAAAACATATAACATGAGCTCATATACATGTGACATATCTGATGCCAAACTTGTTCATAACATGTTCGTACCCCAGATCATCATACTACTCATGAATTATAGTTTAGAAATCGATTCATGAGCATTGATGGAACATCAGGTGTCTTGCATTGCATCATAATTCATAACTTGAAAACTTGCATGACCTTAGTTCAATTTCATAATAACATATACTTTCATAAAGCATAAGAACTAGGCATGCACTTGCTTGAAGTTCATGAAATCATGCCATCATTTTCCCCAATTTCTTAAATCACTTCATGCATGTAGGATTCACCATAATTAACCTCCAATTCATGAAATAGGAGTTCATATGTTAAAATCCATGCAAAATCATGCAAATTAATAGAATTTCATAATAAAATCATGAGAAGGAAATTTATAGCAAAACCCATAAGAATTGGATAAAAAACCCTAATTTGAAAGTTCATGAAATCACAATTTAGAATTTGGGGTTTTGGGCACAAGGGTAAGAGGAACCCATTGTTGATTACCCACATACCTTGATTTAATCTAACCCACTTGAATTGGAAAGACTTAGGAGACTTGAACTTGGAGCTTGATACCTTGAGCTTGAGAGAATTCTTTTCCTTTTTGGGAGATGAATGAGGTAATGGGAAGGGACTTAGGCTAATGAGGGTGAAAACCCTTCTAGAAATAACCAAAATGACATTATTTAGTAGTTAAATGGGTGGGTAATGATTAAAATACCCCTGGGATTTAATTAAGAAAAAGCTGGAAAATGGGTCGGCTTTAGGAATCACGGGTCGGTTCTATGGGTCATCGTTTGAACCACGACCCGTGGTTCTTGGCCAACTAATCAGGCTGCAGAATGTAATCTACGGGTCAATAGGACGGACCCATAGAATGGATGACAGGTCGTCAATTGGACTCGTCATTGCTGGGGACCTAGCTGGTCTCTGGATCAACCCACGACTCAGAAGGATGGTCCGTCATTTGAACGACGGGTCATAGAACTGAGTCATCATTTTCAGAGGGACTTGTCATGCCTCTGATTTGGTTCCACAAGTCGACAGGACAGACTCATGGTTTGTACCACGGTCCGTAGAACCAACTCGTGGTTCCAGACCGAAGATTGAATCAATAGAAGGGAACCATGGTTCCATTCCATGACCCGTGGTTCGAACCACGGTCCGTGGTTTGGGCCCGTTATTCTTGGAAACATGAAAATTTTCTGAGTTTTCAGACTTAGATAGCTGGTTCAATTTCTGAGGTGTTACAATATCTCCCCCTTAGGATTATTCATCCTCAAATGAAGACTAAACAAGGGAAAACTGAAGAGAGAAATAGCCCAACCAACAACAAACACATGGAATTCAAGGAATAAACATGAAAACTAAACTTTTCAACTTAAAACATGTTTAAATCAACTTCGAAAACATGAATGTATGCTAGGATTATGAGAGTAACTGACAGAATAGGATTAGAGGAACATACTAAGGATAAAACTATTACCTCAAGCTGGAACGGAATTGGAAGGAAATAGATGGGGATATTTGGCCTTCATGGCCTCTTTCGCTTCCCAAGTAGCTCCTTCAACAAGCTGATTTCTCCAAAGAACTTTTACTGAAGCAACTTCTTTGTTCCTCAACCTCTGAATCTGACGATCAAGGATTTATATGGGTACCTCCTCATAGGTAAGATTGTCCTTCACACCTACATCCTCCAAAGGGACAATTAAGTTCAGATCACCAACACACTTCTTCAATAAGAAAATATGGAAAACTGGATGAGCCGCTTCCAAATTCGATGGAATCCAACTCATAAGCGACCTTACCAACCTTTCTTAGAATCTGATAAGGACCTACAAAACGGGGTCTAAGCTTCCCTTTTTTTCCAAATCTCATCACACACTTCATGGGTGACACCTTTAGAAAAACCCAATCATCAACTTCAAATTCTAATTCCGTCCTCCTTACATCCGTGTATGATTTATGTCGACTCTGAGCAGTTTTCAACCTCTCCCTAATAAGCTAAACCTTCTCCATGGTCTCATGCACTGAATCTGGGTCAATCAAAGTTGCCTTACCTACCTCAAACGAACCAATAGGAGATCTACATCTCCGACCATAAAGTGCCTCATATGGGGCCATCTGGATGCTAGAGTGAAAGCTGTAGTTGTAGGGAAACTCGATAAGAGGTAAGTGATCATCCCAATTACCTTTAAAATCAATCACACAAGCTCTCAACATATCCCCCAAAGTCTGAATAGTACGCTCTACCTGGCCATCTATCTGAGGGTGAAAAGTTGTACTAAGCTTCACCTGAGTACCAAGACCTCTTTGAAATGATCTCCAAAATTGAGAAGTAAACTGAGTACCCCTATCTGAAATGATGGACAAAGGAACACCATGCAATCGAACTATCTCCCGGATGTAGAGTCTGGCATAGTCGTGTACTGAATCCATAGTTTTAAAAGCCAAGAAATGGGATGATTTAGTCATCTGATCGACAATCACCTAAATCGAATTATGCTGCCTTCAAGTACGAGGCAAACCTGTAATGAAGTCCATATTGATCGTTCCTATTTCCAAGTGGGAAGGTCAATATCCTAAATCATGCCACCTGGTCGCTGGTGCTCTACCTTCACCTGCTTACAGTTGGGACACTTAGCCACAAAACTGGCTATGTCCCTCTTCATACCACTCCACCAAAAGATTTCCTGTAGATCACGATATATCTTGGTGGCATTGGGGTTGATGGAATATATGGAACTATGAGCCTTAGTTAGAATCTGCTGTCTCAACCCATCTACACCTGGCACACATAGTCGACCCTGATAATGAAGTACACCATCTCCCCCTTGGGATAAAACCTCAACCCTTTGCTGATGAACTGTACCCTTAAACTGAAGTAAAATGGGATCACTATCTTGCTTTGCCTTTACTTATATTACCAAGGATGATTCAGAACAATTCTGAACAATAACACCACCTTCAGTCGAGTCCATAAGGCGAACTCCCAACCGAGCTAGCCTATGAACCTCCTTAACCAGTTTCTTCTTTCCTTTTTCGACTGAAGACACACTACCCATCGAAAATCTACTAAGTGCATCTGTCATAACATTGGCCTTACCCTAATGGTAAAGCACACTCATGTTATAATCCTTAAGAAGTTTAAGCCATCTTATCTGTCCCAAATTCAATTCCTTTTGAGTGAACACATACTAAAGGCTCTTTTGATCGGTGAATATATCCACATGCACACCATACAAGTAATATCTCCAAATATTCAAAGCAAAGACCACGACTGCCAACTCAAGATCATGAGTAGGATAGTTCTTCTCAAGAGTCTTAAGCTATCTCGAAGCATAAGTAATCACCTTATCACGCTACATCAAAACACAACCCAAACCAATCCTAGAAGCATTATAATACACAAAAAAAATCAACTAGGCCCTCGGGTAGAGCTAAAACTGGAGATGTGGTCAATCTAGTCTTCAATTCCTGAAAGTTCTTCTCACACAAGTTGGACCACTAAAATTTTACCTTCTTATGAGTCAATCGGGTCAAAGGGGCAGCAATGGAAGAAAATCCTTCCACAAACCTCCTGTAGTAGCCAACCAAACCCAAAAAGCTTCTAATATCAGACGGGGAAGTGGGTCTAGGCCAATTCTTTACTGCCTCAATCTTTTGAGAATAAACTCGAATACTATCCCTAGTCACAATATGACCCTGAAACGCAATGGACTGCATCCAGAACTCATACTTGCTAAACTTAGCAAATAACTACCGGTCCTTGAGAGTTTGCAACACAACTCTCAAATGGTCCGCATGCTCCTCCTCACTCCGAGAGTAGATGAGGATATCATCAATAAAAATAATCACAAACATATCCAGGTACTGTTTGAACACACAGTTTATCAAATCCATAAAGGTTGTAGGAGCATTCGTTAGACCAAAAGACATCACAACAAATTCATAATGACCACACCGAGTTCTATAGGTTGTCTTCGGAATATCATACTCTCTAACACGAAGCTGATGATAACCGGATCTAAGGTCGATTTTGGAGAAGAAACTAGCACCCTGAAGCTAATCGAACAAGTCATCAATCCTAGGAATGGGATATTTATTCTTGATTGTGACCTTGTTCAACTGACGGTAGTCAATACACATTCTAAGAGAACCATCTTTTTTTTGAACAAATAAAATCGGGGCACCCCATGGAGAAAAGTGAGGCCTGATGAAACCTTTACCAAGAAGATCCTTCAACTGATCCTTTAACTCCTTTAGCTCCGTTGGAGCCATTTTATAGGAAGGAATAGAGATAGGATTCGTATCTGGAAGAAGATCTATCCCAAAGTCAATCTCCCGCTCGGGAGGGACTCTGGGCAAATCCTCGAGAAACACTTCTGGAAACTCATTCACAACAGGAACAGATTGAAGGGATGGGGTTTCGGACTCCATGTCCATAACCCGCACTATATGATAAACATACCCCTTTGAAATCATCTTCCTAGCCTTAAGATAAGATATGAAACGATCTTTCAAGGAAGGGGGACTACCTTGCCATTCTAAAACGGGTTCATTTGGAAACTTGAAACTGACAACCCGAGTACGACAATCAACAGAAGCATAACAAGCATGTAGCCAATCCATACCAAGAATAACATCAAAATATGTCATCTCCAACTCTACTAAATCCGCTGAAGTGACTCTAGGAAGGACCGAGATAGGGAAATTTAGGTAGATTCTTTTGGCTAAGACTGACTCACCAACAGGAGTAGAAACGCAAAAGGGTTCTAAAAGCAATTCAGGACAAATTTCAAATTTGCATTCTACATAAGGAGTAACACAAGATAAAGAGGCACCACAGTCCAACAAAGCATACACATCGAAAGAGAAGACTTTCAACATACCAGTGACAACATCTGGGGAACCCTCCTGGTCCTGACGAGAGGACATAGCATAAAGATGGTTCTGGCGTTGACCAGCAGAACTAGAAGCTGTGCCCTGCTGGGATGGTCGACCTCTTGGGGATGCTAGAGCAGACTGAGACCTACTACCACCCTGCCCCTTCATAGCTGAAGGGAAATCTCTAACCATGTGTCCAGCCTGTCCACGCCCAAAGCATGCTCCCGTGCCCGCGCGACACTCTCTCGGGTGATTCTTCCCACACTTGTTGCAAATGGGATGGTCCTCTAGTAACACTCCCCTGAGACTGCGAATGAGAACTAAATCCTCTACCAGTTTGATCATAACGAGGCCTCAAGGCCTGGGTAGGAGAACTAGCAGGAGAATAAAGGGTCCTGATGACTTCTTCTGAAATGAGGAGCGGTGCCCGCCACCTGACCTCTGATGGCCAAAACCTAAACTCTCGGATCTAACTCTATTGTTCTCCCTAGCCATCTCCCTAAGCTTGTCCCCTTCGATCTGGTGAGCATGAGTCATGAGTAAAAATATTCATATCACTCAACAACATAGCAGACATGCACTCCTTCTTCACCATGTCTAAAACCCCATAGATAAACTTACTCATTTGGTCATGTGGGTCCGCTACCATAGAAGGGGAATACCTCGATAACTGTGTGAACTTCAAACTATACTCCTATACTGACATCGACCCCTGTCTCAAGTTCACAAACTCCTCAGTCTTTGCTTGCCTCAACTCTCGAGGAAAGAATCGGTCAAGGAAAGCTCTCTCAAAACACTCCTAAGTCATAGGGACCACGTCCCTAGCTCTAGCCTCCTTCCACTGGGTAAACCAGATATGAGCTACATCCTTGAGTTGGTAGGATACGAACTCCACACAATCAGCACCAACCACTTGCATAACATCAAATATCTTCTTCACTTCATCAATAAAGTTAAGTGGGTCCTCACTCACTTTCAAACCCCAAAATTCGGGTGGGTTCATTCGGACAAGATCATGAACCTGGGCCGCTACCCCACCTTGAGAGTGGACTGGGATAGGAGCCAGCTGGTTGGCCTGGGCGGACAAGGTCTGGCCTAGCAAATGGATGGTGTTCCTGAATTCCTTATTCGTGACCTCGGGGGCCGAAACTTAAGAAGTAGCATTCCGAGTGGCTCGGTGAGGCATAGCACATTGAGGCATGATCTGAAATGTACAAGGTAAGGATTAGAGGAACATTAGAGTTAAGCTCTATCGCACGATATGATCATTAAAGAAGTGAAGTTTTCTAAGACACCTCATAACTTCCCTCTCATATGTGTGGCACGCTTCACACACATGAAAGAGACTTTACTCGATGCGGCTTTCAGACATCCTAGGACCCTTGAACCTGAGGCTCTGATACCAAGTTTGTCATGCCCCAAGGTTACCCCCTAGACGTAACACGGGACTTGGGACCACAAGTGCCCCAAGCTAACCCTTGGTCATTGAATTCTCAAGCATAATAAAAGATAAGCGGAAGCATAATATATAAATCCAGAATCACATAAATGGATAATCAAGTCAAATAGGAATACATAATCCAGAAAGAGACTCAAAAGTTGTCTATGTCTGAAAAGCCTCTACTCATGACATAAAAAGTTTCTAGGACAAGACCCTAGCTAACTCAAAGTGTGGAAAATACAATAGCTAACACTGACAAAGAACATAACTAGTCCTTGATCTAAGAGAACGCACCAAAAGCTGACAGAAGGTGGCCTGGAAGCTCTAGCCACGGGTCTGAGAAGGAACACCTAAATCTTCATCATCAAAGGATGCAGCGCAAGATATGCGTCAGTACTATAGGATGTACCGAGTATGTGAGCGATGCATGAACATCATAAAAACCATTAAATACTTACTTAAAATGACTTGTTACATAAAGAAAGGACATGAATAAGTATTAAGATAAGAGACATAAGACATGAAAGAAAACTTAAGTTCAAAGTATAGAATTATATTACTTATTGTTTGAAAATGATCATGTGGGAGTTTCTATTAATCGACATAAATCATGCTGAGCTACATGGAGTCCAGTGTCATGTACCCCCACTGAAAAGGGTTGTCCTAACCGGCCAAAGTTAGAACCATGTCGTACCAGGATCCTATCATAATAAGCCACATAGGGCAACCTACGGTGACAACGTAGTTTTGAACTTGGGTTATCTGAATCCTCGTCTCACGGTGCTAAATACTACTCCCAAATCATATAACATGAGCTCATATACATGTGACATATCTAATGCCAAACTTGTTCATAACATGTTCATACCCCGGATCGTCATACTACTCATGAATTATAGTTTAGAAATTGATTCATGAGCATTGATGGAACATCGGGTGTCTTGCATTGCATCATAATTCATAACTTGAAAACTTACATGGCCTTAGTTTAATTTTATAATAACATATACTTTCATACAACATAAGTACTAGGCATGCACTTGCTTGAAATTCATGAAATCATGCCATCATTTTTCTCAATTTCTTAAATCACTTCATGCATGTAGGATTCACCATAATTAACCTTCAATTCATGAAATAGGAGTTCATATGTAAAAACTAATGCAAAATCATGCAATTTAACAGAATTTCATAATAAAATCATGAGAAGACAATATATAGCAAAACCCATAAGAATTGTGTAAAAAACCCTAATTTGAAAGTTCATGAAATCACAATTTAAAATTTGGGACTTTGGGCACAAGGGTGAGAGGAACCCATTGTTGAATATCCACATACCTTGATTTAAGCTAACCCATTGAATTGAAAAGACTTAGGAGACTTGAACTTGGAGCTTGAGACCTTGAGCTTGAGAGAGTTCTTTTCCTTTTTGGGAGATGAATGAGGTAATGAGAAGGGACTTAGGCTAATGAGGGTGAAAACCCTTCTAAAAATAGCCAAAACGATATTATTTAGGAGTTAAAAGGGTGGGTAATGACTAGAATACCCCTGGGTTTTAATTAAGAAAAAGCTGGAAAATGGATTGGCTTCAGGAATCACAGGTCGGTTCTACGGGTCATCATTTGAACCACGACCCATGGTTCCCACTCGTGGTTCTTGGCCAACTAATCAGGCTGTGGAATGTAATCTATGGGTCAACAGGACGGACTCGTAGAATAGATGATAGGTCATTAATTGGACTTATTGTTGCTGGGGACCTAGATGGTCTCTGGATCAACCCACAACTCAGAAGGACGGTCTATTATTTGAATGACGGGTCATAGAATTGAGTCATCATTTTCAGAGGGACTTGTCATGCCTCTGATCTGGTTCCATGAGTCGACAGGACGGACCCATGGTTGGAACCACGATCCGTAGAACAACCTCGTGGTTCCAGACCAGAGACTGAATCAATAGAAGGGAACCACGGTTCCATTCCATGACCTGTGCTTCAAACCACGGTCCGTGGTTTGGGCCCGTCATTCCTAAAAACATGAAAAGTTTCTGAGTTTTCAGACTTAGATAGCTGGTTCAATTTCTGAGGTGTTATAGAAGAACCTTGAAGGGTCCAATTTACCTCAAACTCAAGTTGCCTCACTTTCTGAATTGCATAACACCCTTCATGGGTGAGACCTTGAGCAAAACTTGCTCACCTTCCATAAAGTGCATGTCTCTAACCTTTCTATATGCATACTTTTTCTATCGGCTTTGAGCCACTAAACGTTTCCCTTGGATAAACTTCACTCATTCCATGGAGTCCCTTACCAAGATCGTACTCAAAGGTTTCACTTCAGATGAATCAAACCAATCGATGGGAGATCTATACCTCTTTCCATACAAAGATTCAAATGGGGCCATGTCTATGCTGAAGTGGTAACTATTATTATAAGCAAACTCCGCCAGCACCAGATATTGATCCCAATGACCCCCAAAGTCCATCACACATTCGAGTAGCATGTCCTCTAAAACCTAAATCATACACTCGGACTACCCATCAGTTTGAGGGTGAAAGGTTGTACTCAGGTCCAATCTTTTCCCCAACTCTTCATGCAACTTCTTCCATAAATTAGAGGTGAACAGGGTTACCTCTATAAAAAATAATGGAGATTTATGGTGAACTGGGTTACCTCTATAAAAAATAATGGAGATGGTCACTCTATGAAACTGGACAATCTCTTTAAGATATTTCTTGGCCAACTTGGCCGCATTATAAGTCACATGTACAGGGATAAATTATGGAGACTTTGTCAGCCAGTCAATAATGACCCATATCGAATCGTACTTCCCCAAAGTCTTGGGAAAACCAACCACAAAATCCATGGCTATTCTTTTCCACTTTCATTCTGGGATGGGCATTCGTTGAAGTGCACCACTAGGTTTCTGATGCTTATATTTTACCTACTCGTAGTTTTGTCACTTAGCCACAAAATTCACTATATCTTTCTTCATCCCGCCCACTAGTAATGTTGCTTTAAGTCCTGATACATCTTGGTCACAACAGGATGTATGGAATACTTCAAACTGTGAGCCTCTGCCAAAATGGTGGGAATCAACTAGTTAACATGGGGCACACAAAATGGCCCTTTGATCCTTAGGACATATTCATCATCAATGATGTCCTTTTTGGCCTCACCTTGCAACATATTATCACCAATTTTGCTCAATTTCACATCATCAAACTGCTTGCCTTTGACTTTCTCTAGGAAAGAGGACCTTTCCTCTACACATGCTAGTAAGCGACCCCTCTCTGAAACTTCTAATCTCATGAAACTGGTAGCCAAAGTCTAAATATCCCTAGGCTGAAGTCACCTAATAATGTTCATATAAGCCAAGCTACCCATACTTTCAGTCTTCCTGCTTAGTGCATCAGCCACCACATTGGCCTTACCCAGATGATACAAGATGGCGATGTCATAATTCTTAAGCAGTTCCATCCAACTCTGTTGTCTCTGGTTCAAGTCTTTCTGGGTGAAGACATGTTCCAAGCTATAGTGGTCTGTGAACACTTCACAACAGACTTCGTATAAATAGTGCCTCCAAATCTAGAGGGAAATACTATTGCAACCAACTCTAAGTCACGAGTAAGGTAGTTCTTCTCATGCACCTTGAGTTTTCTCGAAGCATAAGAAATGGCATTCCATTCCTACATAAACACATCATCTAAACCAGATGGTGAGGCATCACAATAAACAATAAAGTCTTTACTTTCAACCGGCAAGGCTAGGATAAGAGCTGTGTTCAATAAGGTCTTGAGCTTTTGGAAGATCTCTTCGTACTCCTCTAACCAAACAAATGGCACATCCTTCTGAGTAAAGCGAGTCAGGTGAGTAGAAATGGATGCAAAATCCTTGAAGAACTGGCAGTAATAGCTAGCCAACCCTATAAAACTTTGGACTTTTTTCACCGAAATGGGTCTAGCCCAATTCTTAACTGCTTTTATTTTCTTTGGGTCTACCATCACCCCATCCTTTAAAACTACATGGCCTAAAAAGGACATGGAAGATAACCAGAACTCGCACTTTGAAAAATTTTCATACAATTCCTTCTCCTTCAGCAGTCCCAACATAATTCTAAAGAGATCCTCATGCTCCTAATCATTACTTAGAGTACACCAGGTTATCATCAATGAAAACTATGACGAAAGAGTTAAGATAGGGCTTGAATACTTCATTCATCAAGCCCATAAAGGCATCTAGGGTGTTGGTCAGCCGAAATAACATTACCAGAAACTCATAATACATGTAATGGGTCCAACATATAGTATTAAGAATATCTGAAGGACGGATTTTTAGCTTATGGTAACAAAAACTTAAGTCAATCTTAGAGAACACCAAAGCCCCTTGTAACTTATCGAACAAGTTATTAATGCGAGGGAGAGGGTACTGGTTATGGATAGTAACCTTGATCAGCTGTTTATAATCTATACACATGTGCAGACTGCCATCCTTATTTTTAGGAAAGAGCACTAGAGCACCCCACAGGGAGGCACAAGGATGGATGAAACCCTTACTCAACAACTCTTACAACTGAACCTTAAGCTCTTTTAATTCAGCTGGTGCCATCCTATAGGGAAGAATAGAGATAGGACGAGTGTTTGGCTCTAAGTCAATGAAGAAATAAGTATCCCAGTAAGGTGGCATGCCAAGTAAGTCTACAGGAAATACCTCTTGGAACTCATGCACTACCAAAACTGACTCAATAGATGGGACCTTCGAACTGGTATCCCAAGATGAGCTAGGAAGGCCAAACATCCCCCCATAAGACTTTTAGCATGAACGAAAGACACAAATTTCATTGATGACGGATTGTACTTACCCTCTAGCTCTAACCTATCTAACCCAGGAATAGCCATAGCCAGTGTCTTAGCATGACAGTCCAAAATAACATAATGCAGAGACAACTTACTCATTCCTAAGATGACATCGAAATCTACCATGTCAAGAATAACTAAGTCAGCTAAGGTTTCTCGCCTTATGAATATGACAGGATAAGCCCAGAAGACTCTATCCACTACTACAGAATCCCATACTAGAGTAGATACAGTAATAGGAAAGTCAAGGGATTCACACAACATATCAAAACCCTCAGCAAAACCAGCAGACACATAAGAAATGATAGACCTAGGGTCAAACAAAACTCATACGATCACAAACAAGAATAGTACATGTGATCATGGCGTCTAAAGGATCTGACTCTGGTCTACCCATGAAAGCATTAAAGTGATTCTTATCTCTCATGTCCGCATTTCCCCTGTTGGGCTGATTACCTTCTCTACCACCGCCCTAGTTGGGCTAAGTGCTACCCTTACTTGCCTTGTGACCGTCCTGCCCATCTTGCAGATGATCTCTGTCATAAATAATATCTCTACCAGCTAGAATCAAATTTCTAGGAGCCTACTGTTGTGATGCATATCAAAGCTGAGGGTAGTTCCTCATCAAGTGACCACACTCACCACACTCAAAGCAAGCACAGTCAAAATTAGGTTACTGTGTTGTAGCCGACTGAGCTAAATACCTACTAAAGTCTGGTGCAGGCTGACTGTTCCTTGCTGGATCCCCAACAAAGGTCAGAGCCAATGAATGAATGGGGCATGCAAGGTATCCCTGTGAACCCTGACCTTTTGAAAAGTGACCACTGTAACCACCTCCAGACCACTTCTTTAAAGCCATTATTTCCTGACTCTCCTACTTTACCACCTCAACATTCTTTACGAACTCAATCACTTCCTGAAATAAACTACCCAAAGATGCTACCTGCAAGGCGGTGATCTACAATGTTGTATTCAGACCTTTCACAGAGCAGTGAATCCTCTCTTCCTTTGTATTAATCAGCTGAGAAGAATAAAGAGCTAAGGCATGGAAATGGGTGTCATAAGCAGCCACTGAAGAATTCCCTTGCAAAATATTTGCAAACTCATCTTTCTTTCTGTCCCTCAATGTTCGAGGAACATGCCTCTCTAGAATGACCTAATAGAAGTGGCTTCAAGTCATAGGGAGCACCCCAGTAGGCTTACATTCCACGAATACCATCCACCATATCTTGGCATCCCCTTGAAACTAAAATAACATAAATTCTACCCATGCCTCTCGACGATGCTCATTCTATGCAGCCTCTCGTGACAGTCTATGATGTACTCATAGGTATACTCAAATTTCAATCCATGAAACACAGGAGGTCTCATCTTCACAAATTTGCAGAAAAGTTCATGCTCACAACCAGTCATCACATGGCCTGTTACTGGTCTAGTAAACATGCTTGTCTCAAAAGAAGCATCTAATCCTAGTGCCATAATTGCAGCATGCTGGGTCACCGGATGATGGATAACGGGGACCGCAGGAGTATCCCTATCCCCTGCCAACCACTAATGAAGTTCAAAACCTACTGGATTACCTCAGATCATAATGGGACTTGCGCTATACCTCCCTGAATTGGGAGTTCACCTGTCCCTGGACTGGCTTTGCTGCCTCATTCTGCTCAACCCGAACCTCTTTCTCTACAACAATCTTAGGAGCATTCTATTGCAGAGGAGGAGATGCTGACCTTTCATGAGCCAGAGCCACAACTCAAGCTCCACCCCTAACAAGTGCATATCCCCTCCTTTCTAAGGCTCTACCTCTGACTTTGAACATACCACGAACCATAACCTCTACAATTGATGCAGGTGCTACTACTCTAGCTTTAGACAAATTCATCCTCACCATCAATGAGAACAAGAGTGGAAGAGTCAGATACCAATTGGAATCAAGTTATAGCATGAGGAATGAAAAAAGTTGAGGTTTCCTAAAGACTTATAGCCCCTTGCAGAGAAGTACTGACGTCTTCGTATCATTACGTAACTCCACTAGACTCGTTCTGGTATGATAAGATCAACATACCCGAGGGTCTGATACCAACTTTGTCATGACCCAAATAGGGCCATGATTGACACCCACACTAATCCTCCACTGGGAGAACCAAACAACCCAAGAACCAACCTTAGACTTAACTAATTTCAAGAAAATAGACAAATAATCCACTTAAACCATAAATGAATCAATATTTATAATATAATAAAAGAATGTGTGAAAAATATTCAACTAAACATATCCCCAAAAATTGAAAGTCATCGTCCAAAACTAAACCAACATAGTCTAAGAATCCAATATCAACTAAAAGCAGTAAGGATAATGAGTTCCATTTCCCGAAAAAAGGACAACAACTCGTGGAGGGCTTATGACAGCCTGGAAGATAGTGCCTACCCTTGAATTTGCAATTGATCACTCTACTCTAGCCGAGGTCGCGTCTCAGCCTCTGAAACATGGTCTGTACTCAACAAAAGATGAGCACAGCATAGTATCAGTACAACACACTATGTACTGGTAGGTATTATAGGCCGACCCAATAATATAATATGATAATAGCAAAACATATAACCAGTAATAGGAATCCAATACTTAGCATATAAGCAATCAACATATAGTCTTTCAAGTAAATTCAATAGCAACTAAGTCAAGTTCATAATTTATAGAAGTAATACAAAAATATAAAACAAGGAAAAAGGTGTACACACATTCTATGGGTATGGCTTTGTAACACCCCGACATTTGATCCAGCTTTTAAACTTAAGAAATCTGTGAATTTTGAACTTTTCAGAAATTACATGTCCAAATCACGGACTGTGGTTTGAACCACGAGTCTTGAAGTGAACCCATGGTTCCAGTCTGCTGGTTCAATCTCTGGTCTGTGAACCACGAGTTGGTTCTATGGACCATAGTTCTGCCTACGGTCCATCCTGTCAACTCGTGGAACTTGATTCAGAGGATCTCATGTTTCTCAGAAATTATGGCTCATGTCTATGGGTTGTCATTTAGTTGATGAGTCATCATGTTTACTCGTGGTTTACCTTATGTGGCTTGTTATTTTAGCCAGGAAGGACAAATGGAAACCACGAGCCTTGGTTTGGTCTACGACCCGTGGAATCCATCTGTGGTCCCTGAAAGTCAACTTTTTCTAGATTTCCTAATTATGTCCCACGGGTATTTTAGTTATTTCCTACACTTTTAACTCCTAAGTAAGGTTGTTTTGGCCATTTTTAGCATGATTTCTAAACCTATTAGCTTAAGTCCCTTCTCATTACCTCGTTCCCCTACCAATTGGGAAAACAACTCCTTCAAGCTCCAAGTTCAGGTCTCTATTCTTTTCAATTTCAAGTGGGTTAGCTTCAATCAAGGTATGTGGGTATTCATCAATGGGTTCCTTTCACCCTTGTGCCCAAAACCCCCAATTCTCAAATTGATTTATGAACTTGTGAAATTAGGATTTTGATCTAAATTGGGGAAAACTTATGAAATCAACTTCTATGCTTAAATTCATGGTTTCTTATTGCTTATGTATGAATTGATCATGATTCCTTTATTATATTTAAAAGCCCAAGCATTAATGTTAATTTCTAGCATGATTCCATTGAATTACATGTTTTCAAGTGAAATTGGACATGATTAGGTATCATGACTTTATGAATTTATGAAATTGCATGCCTAATTCTTCAAGTATGAATTTAGAAAGAAAAGTATTATTTGAATTATGGCTATGCTTTACTTTAAGAACTTATGATATGAGTATAGCATGGTACCCGATGTGTCTTCATGCTTTTCAAAGGAGATTTGGTATTTGATTATACCTTTATGAATTTATGAGCTATATACATGTTTTGGGAGTAGTACTTAGTACCGAGCGATGAGGGTTCGATTACCCAAGTCCAAAACTATGTTGCCAGTTTAGTTTATGATTTTCCCTATGGGCTTATGAGAGTGGATCCACATCCTAATAATGGTGTCCTGTGCTTGAGCGGGCTTTAGGACAGCTTTGCCAACTAGGGTTATATAGTTGGGTATGGTGACTCGTTCCTTGGCAGGGTTCAAGTCAGCATTGCTAACTAAGGTTATATAGTTAGATTCCATGTAGCTCGCATGGTCTAGTGTCGGTTATAAGAAACTCCCGTATGAATGTTATGACTCCTTTAAGCATTTGAATATATTGAAGTCTTGACTCATGTCTCATGTTTACTGATCAAACTATGATATTTACCTTTGATAACTTATTTATGCATGAACTAAGTTTTTATTACGATTTAAGTATGTTTTCAATATATTCATGCATATCTCACATATTCGGTACATCTTATAGTACTGATGCATATCTTGCACTGCATCCTTTGATGATGCAGATTCAGGCTCATTTCCTCACACTCGTGGCTAGATATTACCGGAGTCCCAACTTCTAGTGGTGAGACCTCATTACCCGAGGGCCAGTATTAGACCTATTCCTCTTATGTTATTTTCCTCATATTTCTCGAACTAGTTGGGGTCTTATCCCATCAGCTCTCATGATAGTTTATAGGCTTTAGACATAGCTAGACTTGTATTTTGTTGTATGGAGTTGATACTTCTTAGACTTGTTCTTATTTAAGTTATGGTTGCCTATCTTAAACTAGTATGCTTCCGCTATGTTCTTGAATTAATCTCTGAGTATGCTATGACCAAGGGTTAATCTGGAGCACTTGTGTTCCGGATCCCGTGTTACGTCTAGGAGGTAGCCTCGGGGCATGACATGCTTCCCACTAGCTATGACCTGCAAGGGACCCTAGGTTGTCCATGTACTATACCGGTGAGGTATCCACTCCATATAAATGTATCCATAACAATATCTAGATAACCAGGTTCTTAGACCCATATTCTCACAAAATATTCAGTGCCTAAGACACTATTCATACTTAGCCATTCCAGCTTACTTTTCACTTCCTGTTCATTTAGCCTATTCATACAAGCATAAAAAGAGAGCATATATAATATAATCACGTCTGAAGACAAATCACAGATCATATAATTTCACTACAAATATGCAACAAGGTGAGTCTTAACTCAAATTCAAACCATAACCTACCTCGAGTGTAGATACAACACACACAAACTAGTTCGCCACTGCCTTGTCCTTTCTTATCTCTCCGGAATGTACAATGTCTAGAACTAACAATTATATAAGATTAATTAGCCAATTACTCTTTATTTCAAGCCTTGGGAATCAAACCCAACCATTTTACCTATTACACGAGGTTTCTAGCATCTCCAAGGGTTTAATAAGTCATAAATCAGCCCTAGTGCATTCATAAAATCAATATTCAATGTTTCTAACCAAGTTCATAACCTTTCCACCATTTTTAAGTCTAAAGGTTTCACCTTTATGGAACCCAAGGTTCCCCACTAGCCTTAAACATGTTAAGAACTAATAATTTCATGCTAGAACTCATAGAAACATAATTTAAGATCAATTCTAGTGAGTTTACACCTAACAATAGGATTCTTCTCCAAGTTCATACTTCTAAGGCTTAATTTTAAGAAATCTACCATTAATTCTTTTCTCAAGGTCTAAAAAAGATAATTAATCAGTAAATTAAGATTTCTACAAATTACATTCTTCAAACGATGGAGTTTCCCTAATTTTTTTAGAAAACCCACTTTTCAGAGCTTTAGAACGAAGTTAAATTATAAGATAAATAATTTAGAAAACTATAGAACGCCCAAATATACTGCTCGTAATCTCATCACAATGGACGGCTCTCCATCATGATTGATTGTTGCAATGAGAAATATCTCATCGCGATGGACTATCGTGATGAGGTGTCCTCTATTGCTATGAGTGATAATTTCTAGAATACAGTGTTCTCGCTCGCAGACCCCTATTTCACAACACACCTTATTTCATAGATACCACAAATTATTTTCAACGCAGTAACTATCATATCTGGAGTTCTATGACTTTGATTCTCATACCAAAACTTGTTACAGGATCCTACAGTAGATGGCTATCAAAAAATAATTACCATAGTACCACACGACATCTCACGAAATATAAATCACTTCTAAGGCACAGAATACTATAATTTAGTCTGAGCTCACCTTAGCCCAAGATTTTTAATTCTCACCTAGGTACTTTTCTAGTTGGATACTTATGCCTTAATTCAGCGTAACAACGGAACATGTCGTTACAAATACTTATAATTTTATTAATTTAAATAAATGCCCATCGAGTTATTCAAATTTATTTATCAAAGTTCCTATTACATTTATGAAAAAAAAAGTTTCCAATTACCTGTTAGTTTCATTATTTATCAAGTTCGATTTAGAAGGCAAACAACTTAGGACTTTGTGAGAATAACTTAAGGATCTTCCGTATCCTTATTTTTAATTTGAATTTTTGTGAGGTATTTGGGCCTATTTTATTATTGATTAAAACAAAAATAGTCTGTAAAAATGAGGCCCAAAACCGGACCAAAAAGAAAACAAAGCAAAGGGAAAATAAAGCAAAAAAAAAAAGAAAAGCTCAAAGGGGAAAGTAAGGTCTGTGTTTGAGAAGAAGCATCCATGGCGGCTGAGCTTCCATTCATCAGTTCCAGAGCAATTGATGGTGAAGGTATGCTCCTTGTCAGGTACATGTTTCTACCTAGTCGAGGCGGAGAAGGAAATAAAGCTTACCTAGTAGATTTTCCTTGCTTGATTCAAGATGGTTAATTCTATACTCTTTGGGTAGGATCCATCACAAGACATCCACAAGCTCTCACCGGATACTATGGTATCCATTCCCAAACATGAAGGATTTCTTCAAGGTATAGACGAAGGACACTCAAGATGATCGTTACAAGGTAAATATCATCTAGTTTTGCTATGTTTCCAAATATGAGATATGTCGATAGTAACCCCTCTAACCCAATTTCCTCTCCTTCCTTTAAGAAGAATAAACCTTACCAGGAAGTTGATACCACTTCTTAGAGTCAAGAGCCAGAGATTGAGTTAACGAGGTTTGTCTTTGCACTGCATCTCAGTACTTCTGAAATCGTAGCCTGGGGACTTGTTGCTTGTCAATATTCAGTAGCTTCTTTGTTACAGTAGGTAGATCTTCAAAATGTATGTGTTGAATTAAACCTACAAAATAGAAAATAATGTTAGCTAAAAAGTCTGCCACTTGGTTCCCCTCTCTCATGGTATGTGTGAAAGTGATCTCTTCCTTGGCTCTCCATTATTGAATCCTTTTTGTTTCTATACTGATGTTCCATGGAATTTTCCACTCCCTTCAATAATCCTTTTCATTGATAGAGAGTCTGTGTCCACTACCAAAAGTAAGTACCTCTGTGTCACACAGAATTCAATACCCTTTTTTATGGCTTTAGCTTCTGTAAATAGGCTTGATGAGTTGGTAATAGTGTTAGCACTAGCATGAATAAAATCACCTGAGTCATTCCTGATGTAAAAGTCCCATGATGCTGGTCCAGGGTTTCTTTTTGAGAATCTATTTATGTTGCATTTAAAGGTGCCTCTGGGGGATAGTTCCATCTGATTGGTTTACAAGAGAGCTGGGATTTAAGGCTTTCCAGGAACTGCACCATAAGTGGCTAGCTCTTAGGAATATCTGCCAACCAAGGGTATTTCATCACAGCATATTGGTGCAGAGTAAGATCAATATTATAGAAGACCTTGTTTCTATTAATTATGTCTCTATGAACTAAGTCGTTTCTCCATTTCCATATGTGCCATACTATGAGTGCTGGGATCACTCTAATCAGGGGTTTTAGTTTAGCTACACAACTAGCTTTCCATCATTTTACAATTGTCTGCTCTATCCGAATGAAAGGCCCATGAATACCAACAGCTTCAGAATATCTTGTCCAAATATCAGTAGCGAATTCACCTGTTAAGAATAAATATTCTACGGTTTCAAGTTGTGGGATGTTACAATACCTACATATTGATTCCATAGCAATACCACACCTGGCCACAATATCATCAACATGTATTTTCTCTTTCCAGATCCTCCAAAAGCAAAATGATATTTTAAAGGGGAGTCTCTCTTTCCATATCTTAGAGAAGAACTAGGATTTTTCTTTCCTGTTTCTCACCTTTTCCCAAGATGATTTGACAATGAAGTCACCACTCTTAGATAGGGTCCACCAAGGTTTATCACTGAGGGTAGAAGCATCTCCTAAAGGTAGAGTAATTTTAACATGTTTTACCACTTGTGTTGGAAGTATTTATCTTAGTAAGGGGATGTTCCATTGACCATATTGTAGAACATCACTTACTTCTTCAATAGTCATATCCATAGGATAATCTGCAGGTAGTAAGCTTGCAAAAAAGACTAGCCTAGACAAATTGTCATGCCAAAAGCTTGGATTGCCACACTTTGTCTCCCACTAAATATGACTTTCCATAGAGTCTCTTCCTTCCAGCATCATCTTCCATAACTGTGAGCCTTCTTTCTATTGTACCTATGTTGGATTAATCTTTTTGCAGTATTTGTTCCATATAAAAGTAGACCATAGGGAATCAGTAACTCTAAATTTCCACCAAAGTTTGGCAAAAAGTGCTTTAGAGACATCAAACAGGGATCTGAATCCCAATCCCCCTTCGTTTTTAGTCAAACAGATTTTCAACCATTTAGCCCAGTGTCTACTTCTTCCTTCTTCCTTGTTATTCTAGAAAAATCTTGCAAAAACTTTGTGAATTTCATTGATGGTGTATTTTTTTGGGGCTATAGCTGACATCAAATATAGGGGCATGCTTTGTAGAACATTACTGATAAGCATAACCTTACCACTAAATGAAAGTAATTTGCCCTTCCAGTGTTGCAACCTATCATTTATTTTCATATTCAGCTCATTATAGTACACCTTTTTCTTCCTAGTATGAAAAATAGGACAACTAAGGTATTTGAAAGGGAAAGAAGCTCTGTTAAAACCCGTGCTGCAAGACACCTCCTAATTCAGAACTATAAGAGTGTTCATGTGCAAGTAGAATGCACTCTTGTCTCTATTCACTAGCTGCCCTGAGGCCTTTTCATAATTCTTTAGCACATCCATGGTTATCTGAAGAGAGTTCTTTACTGTAGAGGAAAAAAATATGGTATCATAAACATAGGATAAATGATTAATTTTTGCACTCCATTTTGGAAGTCCAAAACCCTGGTAATTGTTCTTCTCAAATAGGTTGTTAAGTGCTCTAGAAAGGACTTCTACAGAGAGAATATATAAAGCTGGTGATAGAGGATCTCCTTATTTGACACCTCTAGTGGAGTGAAAAAATTCATGTGTTTGGCCATTAAGTAGAATATAGTACCAGTTGTTTGCAAGTAATCTCCATATCATTTCTATAAACACCTCTAAAAAGCCTATTTTCCTCAATACCTTGGTAAGGAATAACCAAGATACCCTGTCATATGCCTTAGTCATATCCAATTTAATGACCACATTAGCTAGCTTACCCCTTTTTCTTATACTAGTGACAATCTCTTGTGTAAGAAGGACATTCTCAATGATGCATTTTCCTTTCACAAAACCTGATTGATTACTGGAAATCAATTTTGGGAGCAACTTCTCCAACCTGTTATAAATCACTCTAGAAATAACTTTGTTGATGAAGTTACTTAGGCTGATGGGTCTGAGGTCAGAAATGCATTGAGGATTAGTCTTTTTAGGAATAAGAATGAGATTAGGGTGGGTAATAACTTTTGGGAATGTTCTTCCTTTAAAGAAAGCTTTTCCCAGATCCACCACATCTTGGCCAATAATTTCCCAACAAACTTGGTAGAACATGCCTGACATACCATCAGGGCCACAAGCATTATCCCCATTTAAACTAATGACAACTTCTTTAATTTCCTCCATGTATGGTATACCAGTGAGTTTTTCATTCTCAGTCTCAGATATTAGATCAGGTATGTGCTCTAGAATGGTGAAGTCTTGGCCCTCCTCTTCCTGCTGAAACTTATTTTGGTAGAATCTTACTGCTTCTGTTGCCATTAAATCATCATCTTCTAACCAGTTACCATCAGAGTCTTGAATTCTTTTAATCTTAAGCCTACTTCTTCTGCCTTTTACTAAGGTATGAAAAAACTTAGTATTCATGTCTCCATTTGAGAAACAGGTAAGCCCATGTTTTTGTCTCCAAAATTCCTCTTCAAAGTGCAAGTATTGTTTTAACTCAGCATGTGCCTATTGCAACACACATTTGTTTTTAGGGGTTGGATCCTCCTCAAATAGGTGCTATTTTAGCTTCACTACTTCCTCCCTAATACTGAGTTGTTGAAATATGTCACGAAAGTTCTCTTTACTCCACTTAGAAAGCACCTTTTTTATATGTTTTAGTTTGTGCTAAAACATATAAAAAACATTGCCTTCCTCCTCACTAATACAATTTTCTCTCACAATATCTATAAAACCTTCATGTTGAGTCCAAAATTTGAGGAATTTGAAAGGTATTTGAAAGTTTTATGCCTGTTGGCAGTGGCGGAGCCAGGATATTCACTAAGGGGTTAAAAATATGAATATGTATATATAGGAACTAGCCGAAGGGGGTTCAACCTCTACTATACACACATAAAAAAAATTAATCATATATAAATAGTGTAATTTTTCACCAAAGGGGGTTCGGACGAACCCCCTTAGCCTAAAGTGGCTCCACCCTTGCCTGCTGGTTCAAAGTAATTAGCATTAGGTCATGGTCGGATCCTATTCTTGCCAAGTGTTCTACTTCCCTTACTGAGAACCAGTATTGCATGCATTGGTTTATGAACATTTTGTCTAATCTTTCAAAAATACAATCTGATTTTGCTCTCTCATTCCACAAAGTAAAAGGATTTCCTTTGAAATGAATTTCCTCTATATCACAAGAGTTGACACAAAAAGCAAAATCTTTACTCTATTAAGGCAATAATGGCAAGCCCCTAAGCTTTTCTTCTTCATGGAATACCATATTAAAATCACCCCTTACAAGACAAGGATGATTCATATTTATGGCAAGCTAATAGATACTATCCCACAGGGTTTGCCTCTCCCTCTCAGAACATTTAGCATATACCAATTTTAAGAGGCATTACCTATCTAGTTCTTGAAATAAAATTCTGAGAGTTATTTGTTGTTCTGTATCCATAACAATCTCCACATCTATTTGCTCTTTAATAAAGAACCATATCTTCCCACTGCAATTTTCTCCTGCATAAGCCATTCTTAATCTTCTCTTGTATCTGTGATTCTGATTAGCTCTTTGGAAAGGTTCTAATAGAGCTATAAAGATGAATTTATGATGATTGTTGAGCATTTGAACCCTATGAAAAGCCTTTTCGTTATTCCATATGAAAGACTTCATCATTGAGGGTTATTGATTCTGGTAACTGCATTCCTTGTGAGGACCCCTTTGTGTTCAGCCCCTTTATTATTCTTCTTAGCATTTGATTTCTCCACTACTGGTTGTATTGTGCTCTCATCATGCTTTTCCTTGTCATCTACAGGTACATATTCAGTGATTTTATGAGCCACTATGTCCTAAAGCTTCCTGATGGGTAAAGATCTTTCTTTTTTCTCTGCACTAACACCTTGTAATAGCAGGACCTGTTCTAGTTCCTCAATTACCAGTGGTGTATACTCCAGATATGGACCATGGTGGTCACTTATTGGTAATAGGAAAGTCAAGGGATTCACACAACATATCAAAACCCTCAGCAAAACCAGCAGACACATAAGAAATGATAGACCTAGGGTCAAACAAAACTGAAGCCATACGATCACAAACAATAATAGTACATATGATCATGGCGTCTGAAGCCTCTGACTCTGGTCTACCCAGGAAAGCATTAAAGTGATTCTTATCTCCCATGTCCATATTTCCCCTGTTGGGCTGGTTACCTTTTCTACCACCACCCTAGTTGGGATAAGTTCTACCCTTACTTGCCTTGTGACCGTCCTTTCCATCTTGCGGATGATCTCTGTCATAACTAATATCTCTACTAGCTGGAATAAAAGCTCTAGGAGCCTACTACTATTATGTATGTCAAAGCCCAGGATAGTTCCTCCTCAAGTGACCACAATGACCACACTCAAAGCAAGCACGGTCAAAATTAGGTCACTGTGTTATAGTCGACTGAGATAAATACCTACCAAAGTCTGGTGTAGGCTGACTGGTCCTTGGTGGACCCCTAACAAAATTCAGAGCCGACGAATGAATGGGGCATGCAAGGTATCCCTGTGAACCCTGGCCCTTTGAAAACTGACCACTGTAACCACCTCCAAATCAAGGCTTCTTTAATGCCATCATTTCCTGACTCTCCTGCTTTACCCCCTCAACATTCTTTATGAACTCAACCACTTCCTGAAATGACCTACCCAAAGATGCTATCTACAAGGCAGTGATCTACAATGTTGTATTCAGACCTTTCACAGAGCAGTGAATCCTCTCTTTCTCTGTATTAATCAGCTGAGAAGAATAAAGAGCTAAGGCATGGAAACGGGTGTCATAAGCAGCCACTGAAGAATTCCCTTGCAAAATATTTGCAAACTCATCTTTCTTTCTGTCCCTCAAGGTCCGAGGAACATCCCTCTCTAGAATGACCTAATAGAAGTGGCTTCAAGTCACAGGGAGCGCCCCAGTAGGCTTGCAGTCCACAAATGCCATCCACCATATCTTGGCATCCCCTCGAAACTAAAATGACATAAATTCTACCCGTGCCTCTCGACGATGCTCATTCTATGTAGCCTCTCATGACAGTCTATGATAAACTCATAGGTATCCTCAGATTTCAATCCATGAAACACAGGAGGTCTCATCTTCACGAATTTGCAGAAGAGTTCATGCTCACAACCAGTCATCACACGGCCTGTTACTGGTCTAGTAAACATGCTTGTCTCAAAAGAATAATCTAATCCTGGTTCCATAATTGCAGCATGCTGGGTCACCGGATGATGGACAACGGGGACCGTGGGAGTATCCCTATCCCCTGCCAACCACTAATAAAGTTCAAACCTCCCTGAATTGGGAGTTCACCTGTCCCTGGACTGGATTTGCTGCCTCATTCTGCTCAACCCGAACCTCTTTCTCTACTACAATCTTAGGAGCATTATCTTGCAGAGGAGGAGATGCTGACCTTTCATGAGCCGGAGCCACAACTCAAGCTCCACCCCTAACATGTGCACCTCCACTCCTTTCTAAGGCTCTACCTCTGACTTTTACCCTACCACGAACCACAACCTCAACAATCGACACAGGTGCTGCTGCTCTAGCTTTAGACAAATGTGTCCTCACCATCTACGAGAACAAGAGTGAAAGAGTCAGATACCAATTGGAATCAAGTTATATCATGAGTAATGAAAGAAGTTGAGGTTTCCTAAAGTCTTATAGCCCCTTGCAGAGAAGTACATACGTCTCCATATCATTATGCAAGACTCTACTAAACTCGTTCAGCTACAATAAGATCAACATACCCGAAGGTCTGATACCAACTTTGTCACGACCCAAATGGGGCCATGATTGAAACCCATACTAATCCTCCACTGGGAGAACCAAACAACCCAAGAACCAACCCTAGACTTAACTAATTTCAAGAAAATAGACAAATAATCCACTTAAACCATAAATGAATCAATATTTATAATATAATAAAAGAATGTGCGAAAAATATTCAACTAAACATATCCCCAGAAATTGAAAGTCATCATCCAAAACTAAACCAACATAGTCTAAGAATCCAATATCAACTAAAAGCAATAAGGATAATGAGTTCCATTTCCCGAAAAATGACAACAACTCGTGGAGGGCTTATGACAGCCTGGAAGATAGTTCTTACCCTTGAATTTACAATTGATCACTCTACTCTAGCCGAGGTCGCGTCTCAGCCTCTGGAACATGGTCTGCACTCAACAAAAGATGAGCACAACATAGTATCAGTATAACACACTATGTACTGGTAGGTATTATAGGCCGACCCAATAATATAATACGATAATAGCAAAACATATAACCAGTAATAGGAATCCAATACTTAGCATATAAGTAATAAACATATAGTCTTTCAAGTAAATTCAATAGCAACTAAGTCAAGTTCATAATTCATAGAAGCAATACAAAAATATGAAACAAGGCAAAAGGTGTACACACATGCTATGGGTATGGCTTTGTAACACCCCGACATTTGATCCAGCTTTTAAACTTAAGAAATCTGTGAATTTTGAACTTTTCAGAAATTACAGGTCCAAATCACGGACTGTGGTTTGAACCACGAGTCGTGAAGTGAACCCATGGTTCCAGTCTACTGGTTCAATCTCTAGTCTGTGAACCACGAGTTGGTTCTATGGAACATAGTTCTGACTACGGTCCATCTTGTCAACTCGTGGAACTTGATTCAGAGGATCTCATGTGTCCCAGAAATTATGGCTCAGGTCTACGCATTGTCAATTAGTTGATGAGTCATCCTGTTTACTCTTGGTTTACCTTCTGTGGCTTGTTCTTTTAGCCAGGAAGTACAGATGGAAATCACGATCCGTGGTTTGGTCTACGACCCGTGGAAACCATTTGTGGTCCCTGAAAGTCAACTTTTTCCAGATTTTTCCTAATTATATCCCAGGGGTATTTTAGTTATTACCTACCCTTTTAACTCCTAAGTAAGGTTGTTTTGGCCATTTTTAGCATGATTTCTAAACCTATTAGCTTAAGTCTCTTCTCATTACCTTGTTCCCCTACCAATTGGGAAAACAACTCCTTCAAGCTCCAAGTTCAAGTCTCCTCTTCTTTTCAATTTCAAGTGGGTTAGCTTCAATCAAGGTATGTGGGTATTCAGCAATGGGTTCCTTTCACCCTTGTGCAGAAAACCCCCAATTCTCAAATTGATTTATGAACTTGTGAAATTAGGGTTTTGATCTAAATTGGGGAAAACTTATGAAATCAGCTTCTATGCTTAAATTCATGGTTTCTTATTGGTTATGTATGATTTGATCATGATTCCTTTATTAGATTTAAAAGCCCAAGCATTAAAGTTGATTTCTAGCATGATTCCATTGAATTGCATGTTTTCAAGTGAAATTGGACATGATTAGGTATCATGACTTTATGAATTTATGAAATTGCATGCGTAATTCTTCAAGTATGAATTTAGAAAGAAAAGTATTATTTGAATTATGGCTATGCTTTACTTTAAGAACTTATGATATGAGTATTGCATGGTACCTGGTGTGTCTTCATGCTTTTCAAAAGAGATTTGGTATTTGAGTATACCTTTATGAATTTCTGAGCGATATACATGTTTTGGGAGTAGTACTTAGTACCGAGCGATGAGGGTTCGATTACCCAAGTCCAAAACTATGTTGCCAGCGTAGGTTATGATTTTCCCTATGGGCTTATGAGAGTGGATCCACATCCTGATAATGGTGTCATGTGCTTGAGCAGGCTTTAGGACAGCTTTGCCAACTAGGGTTATATAGTTGGGTATGGTGACTCGTTCCTTGGCAGGGTTCAAGTCAGCTTTGCTAACTAAGGTTATATAGTTAGATTTCACGTAGCTCGCATGGTCTAGTGTCGGTTATAAGAAACTCCTGTATGAATGTTTTGACTCGTTTAAGCTTTTGACATATATTGAAGTCTTGACTCATGTCTCATCTTTACTGATCAAACTTTGATATTTACCTTTGATAACTTATTCATGCATGAACTAAGTTTTTATTATGATTTAAGTATGTTTTTAGTATATTCATGCATATCTCACATATTTGGTACATCCTATAGTACTGACGCATATCTTGCACTGCATCTTTTGATGATGCAGATTCAGGCTCGTTTGCTCACACTCGTGGCTAGATATTACCGGAGTCCCAACTTCCAGTGGTGAGACCTCATTACCCGAGGACTAGTATTAGACCTATTCCTCTTATGTTGTTTCCTCATATTTCTCGAACTAGTTGGGGTATTATCCCATCAGCTCTAATGATAGTTTATAGGCTTTAGACATAACTAGACTTGTATTTTGTTGTATGGAGTTGATACTTCTTAGACTTGTTCTTATTTAAGTTATGGTTGCCTATCTTAAACTAGTATGCTTCCGCTATGTTCTTGAATTAATCTCTGAGTATGCTATGACCAAGGGTTAATCTGGAGCACTTGTGTTGCGGATCCCGTGTTACGTTTAGGAGGTAGCCTCGGGGCGTGACAGGCTTCCCACTAGCTATGACTTGCAGGGGACCCTAGGTTGTCCATGTACCATACCGGTGAGGTATCCACTCCATATTAATGTATCCATAATAATATCTAGATAACCGGGTTCTCAGACCCATATTCTCACAAAATATTCAGTCCCTAAGACACTATTCATACTTAGCCATTCCAGCTTACTTTTCACTTCCTGTTCATTTAGCCTATTCATACAAGCATAAAAAGAGAGCATATATAATATAATCATGTCTGAAGACAAATCACAAATCATATAATTTCACTACAAATATGAAACAAGGTGAACCTACCTCGAGTGTAGATACAACACACGCAAACTAGTTTGGTACTGCCTTGTCCTTTCTTAACTCTCCGGAATGTACAATATCTAGAAATAACAATTATATAAGATTAATTAACCAATTACTCTTTATTTCAGGCCTTGGGAATCAAACCCAACCATTTTACCTATTACACGAGGTTTCCAGCATCTCCCAAGGGTTTAATAAGTCATAAATCATCCCTATTGCATTCATAAAATAAAAATTCAATGTTTCTAACCAAGTTCATAGCCTTTCCACCATTTTTAAGTCTAAAGGTTTCACCTTTATGGAACCCAAGGTTCCCCACTAGCCTTAAACATGTTAAGAACTAATAATTTCATGCTAGAACTCATAGAAACATAATTTAACATCAATTCTAGTGAGTTTACTCCTAACAATAGGATTCTTCTCCAAGTTCATACTTCTAAGGCTTAATTTTAAGAAATCTACCATTAATTCTTCTCGCAAGGTCTAAAAAAGATAATTAATCAATAAATTAAGAGTTCTACAAATTACATACTTCAAACGATGGAGTTTCCCTAATTTTTTTTGGAAAACCCACTTTTCAGATCTCTAGAACGAAGTTAAAGGTTTCCAATTACCTGTTAGTTTTATTATTTATCAAGTTCGATTTAGAAGGCAAACAACTTAGGACTTTGTGAGAATAACTTAAGGATCTTTCGTATCCTTATTTTTAATTTAAATTTTTGTGAGGCTGTTGGGCCTCTTTTATTATTGATTAAAACAAATATAGTCTGTAAAAATGAGGCCCAAAACCAGACCAAAAAGAAAACAAAGCAAAGGGAAAGTAAAGCAAAAAAAAAAGAAAAGCTCAAAGGGGAAAGTAAGGTCTGTGTTTGAGAAGAAGCATCCATGGCGGTTGAGCTTCCATTCATCAGTGCCAGAGCAATTGATGGTGAAGTTATGCTCCTTTTCAGGTACATGTTTCTACCTAGTAAAGGTGGAGAAGGATATAAAGCTTACCTAGTAGATTTTCCTTGCTTGATTCAATATGGTTAATTCTATACTCTTTGGAAAGGATCCATCACAAGACATCCACAAGCTCTCACCGGATATTATGGTATCCATTCCCAAACACGAAGGATTTCTTCAAGGTATAGACGAAGGACAGTCAAGATGATCGTTACAGGGTAAATATCATCTAGATTTGCTATGTTTCCAAATATGAGATATGTCGATAGTAACCCCTCTAACCCAATTTCCTCTCCTTCCTTTAAGAAGAATAAACCTCACCAGGAAGTTGATACCACTTCTTAGAGTCAAGAGACAGAGATTGAGTTAACGAGGTTTGTCTTTGCACTGCATCTCAGTACTTCTGAAATCGTAGCCTGGGGACTTGTTTCTTGTCAATATTCAGTAGCTTCTTTGTTCCAGTAGGTAGATCTACAAAATGTATGTGTTGAATTAAACCTACAAAATAGAAAACAATGTTAGCTAAAAAGTCTGCCACTTGGTTCCCCTCTCTCATGGTATGTGTGAAAGTGATCTCTTCCTTGGCTCTCCATTATTGAATCCTTTTTGTTTCTATACTGATGTTCCATGGAATTTTCCACTCCCTTCAATAATCTTTTTCATTGATAGAGAGTCTGTGTCCACTACCAAAAGTAAGTACCTCTGTGTCACACAGAATTCAATACCCTTTTTTATGGCTTTAGCTTCTGTAAATAGGCTTGATGAGTTGGTAATAGTGTTAGCACTAGAATGAATAAAATCACCTGAGTCATTCCTGATGTAAAAGGCCCATGATGCTGGTCCAGGGTTTCTTTTTGAGAATCTATTTATGTTGCATTTAAAGGTGCCTCTGGGGGATAGTTCCATCTGATTGGTTTACAAGAGAGCTGGGATTTAAGGCTTTCCAGGAACTGCACCATAAGTGGCTAGCTCTTAGGAATCTCTGCCAACCAAGGGTATTTCATCACTGCATATTGGTGTAGAGTAAGATCAATATTATAGATGACCATCTTTCTATTAATTCTGTCTCCATGAACTAAGTTGTTTCTCCATTTCCATATGTGCCATACTATGACTGCTCGGATCACTCTAATCAGGGGTTTTAGTTTAGCTACACAACTAGCTTTTCATCATTTTACAATTGTCTGCTCTATCCGAATGAAAGGCCCATGAATACCAACAGCTTCAGAATATCTTGTCCAAATATCAGTAGCGAATTCACCTATTAAGAATAAATGTTCTACGGTTTCAAGTTGTGGGATGTTACAATACCTACATATTGATTCCATAGCAATACCACACTTGGCCACATTATCGTCAACATGTATTTTCTCTTTCCAGATCCTCCATAAGCAAAATGATATTTTAAAGGGGAGTCTCTCTTTCCATATCTTAGAGAAGAACCAGGATTTTTCTTTCCTGTTTCTCACCTTTTCCCAAGATGATTTGACAATGAAGTCACCACTCTTAGACAGGGTCCACCAAGGTTTATCACTGAGGGTAGAATCATCTCCTAAAGGTAGAGTAATTTTAACATGTTTTACCACTTGTGTTGGAAGTATTTATCTTAGTAAGGGGATGTTCCATTGACCATATTGTAGAACATCACTTACTTCTTCAATAGTCATATCCATAGGATAATCTGTAGGTAGTAAGCTTGCAAAAAGGACCAGCCTAGACCAATTGTCATGCCAAAAGCTTGCATTTCCACACTTTGTCTCCCACTAAATATGACTTTTCAGAGAGTCTCTTCCTTCCAGCATCATATTCCATAACTGTGAGCCTTCTTTCTATTGTACCTATGTTGGATTAATCTTTTTGCAGTATTTGTTCCATATAAAAGTTGACCATAGGGAATCAGTAACTCTAAATTTCCACCAATGTTTGGCAAAAAGTGCTTTAGAGACATCAAACAGGGATCTGAATCCCAATCCCCCTTCGTTTTTAGTCAAATAGATCTTCAACCATTTAGACCAGTGTCTACTTCTTCCTTCTTCCTTGTTATTCTAGAAAAATCTTGCAAAAACTTTGTGAATTTCATTGATGGTGTATTTTTTTGGGGCCATAGCTGACATCAAATATTGGGGCATGCTTTGTAGAACATTACTGATAAGCATAACCTTACCACTAAATGAAAGTAATTTTCCCTTCCAGTGTTGCAACCTATCATTTATTTTCATATTCAGCTCATTATAGTACACCTTTTTCTTCCTAGTATGAAAAATAGGACAACTAAGGTATTTGAAAGGGAAAGAAGCTCTGTTAAAACCCGTGTTGCAAGCCACCTCCTAATTCAGAACTATAAGAGTGTTCATGTGCAAGTAGAATGCACTCTTGTCTCTATTCACTAGCTGCCCTGAGGCCTTTTCATAATTCTTTAGCACATCCATGGTTATATGAAGAGAGTTCTTTACTGTAGAGGAAAAAATTATGGTATCATAAACATAGGATAAATGATTAATTTTTGCACTCCATTTTGGAAGTCCAAAACCCTGGTAATTGTTCTTCTCAAATAGGTAGTGCTCTAGAAAGGACTTCTACAGAGAGAATAAATAAAGATGGTGATAAGGATCTCCTTATTTGACACCTCTAGTGGAGTGAAAAGATTCATGTGTTTGGCCATTAAGTAGAATATAGTACTAGTTGTTTTCAAGTAATCTCCATATCATTTCTATAAACACCTCTAAAAAGCCCATTTTCCTCAATACCTTGGTAAGGAATAACCAAGATACCCTGTCATATGCCTTAGTCATATCCAATTTAATGACCACATTAGCTGGCTTACCCCTTTTTCTTATACTAGTGACAATCTCTTGTGTAAGAAGGACATTCTCAATGATGCATTTTCCTTTCACAAAACCTGATCGATTACTGGAAATCAATTTTAGGAGAAACTTCTCCAACCTGTTATAAATCACTCTAGAAATAACTTTGTTGATGAAGTTACTTAGGCTGATGGGTCTGAGGTCAGAAATGCAATGTGGACTAGTCTTTTTAGGGAGAAGAATGAGATTAGTGTGGGTAATAACTTTTGGGAATGTGCTTCCTTTAAAGAAATCTTTTACCAGATCCACCACATCTTGGCCAATAATTTCCCAACAAACTTGGTAGAACATGCCTGACATACCATCAGGGCCACAAGCATTATCCCTATTTAAACTAATGACAACTTCTTTAATTTCCTCTATGTATGGTATACCAGTGAGTTCTTCATTCTCAGTCTCAGATATTAGATCAGGTATGTGCTCTAGAATGGTGAAGTCTTGGCCCTCTTCTTCCTGCTGAAACTGATTTTGGTAGAATCTTACTGCTTTTGTTGCCATTAAATCATCATCATCTAACCAGTTACCATCAGAGTCTTGAATTCTTCTGATCTTAAGCCTACTTCTTCTGCCTTTTACTAAGGTTATGAAAAAACTTAGTATTCATGTCTCCATTTGAGAACCAGGTAAGCCCAGGTTTTTGTCTCCAAAATTCCTCTTCGAAGTGCAAGTATTGTTTTAACTCAGCATGTGCCTATTGCAAAACACATTTGTTTTTAGGGGTTGGATCCTCCTCAAATAGGTGCTCTTTTAGCTTCACTACTTCCTCCCTAATACTGAGTTGTTGAAATATTTCACGAAATTTCTCTTTACTCCACTTTGAAAGCACCTTTTTTATAAGTTTTAGTTTGTGCTGAAACCTATAAAAAATATTGCCTTCCTCCTCACTGATCCAATTTGCTCTCACAATATCTAGTAAACCTTCATGTTGAGTCCAAAATTTGAGGAATTTGAAAGGTATTTGAATGTTTTATGCCTGCTGGCAGTGGCGGAGCCAGGATATTCATTATGGGGTTAAAAATATGAATATGTATACATAGGAACTAGCCGAAGGGGGTTCAAACTCTACTATATATACATAAAAAAAATTAATCATATATAAATAGTGTAATTTTCCACCAAAGGGGGTTCGGATGAACCCCCTTAGCCTAAGGTGGCTCCACCCTTGTCTGCTGGATCAAAGTAATTAGCATTAGGGCATGGTCGGATCCTATTCTTGCCAAGTGTTCTACTTCCCTTACTGAGAACCAGTCTTGCATGCATTGGTTTATGAACATCTTGTCTAGTCTTTCAAAAATACAATCTTATTCTGCTCTCCCATTCCACAAAGTAAAAGGATTTCCTTTGAAATGAATTTCCTCTAGATCACAAGAGTTGACACAAAAAGCAAAGTCTTTACTCTATTGAGGCAATAATGGCAAGCCCCTAAGCTTTTCTTCTTCATGGAATACCACATTAAAATCACCCCTTACAAGACAAGGATGATTTGTATTTATGGAAATCTAATAGATACTATCCCACAGGGTTTGCCTCTCCCTCTCAGAACATTTAGCATATACCAATGTTAAGAGGCATTACATATCTAGTTCTTGAAAGAAAATTCTGAAAGTTATTTGTTGTTCTGTATCCATAACAATCTCTACATCTATTTGCTCTTTAATAAAGAACCATATCTTCCCACTGCAATTTTCTCCTTCATAAGCCATTCTTAATCTTCTCTTGTATCTGTGAATCTGATTAGCTCTTTGGAAAGGTTCTAATAGAGCTATAAAGATGAATTTATGATGATTGTTGAGCATTTGAACCCTATGAAAAGCCTTTTGGTTATTCCATATGAAAGACTTCATCATTGAGGGTTATTGATTCTGGTAACTGCACTCCTTGTGAGGACCCCTTTGGGTTCAACCCCTTTATTATTCTTCTTAACATTTGATTTCTCCACTACTGGTTGTATTATGCTCTCATCATGCTTTTCCTTGTCATTTACAGGTACATATTCAGTGATTTTATGAGCCACTATGTCCTAAATCTTCCTGATGGGTAAAGATATTTGTTTTTTCTCTGCACTAACACCTTGTAATAGCAGGACCTGTTCTAGTTCCTCAATTATTAGTGGTGTATCCTCCAGATATGGACCATGGTGGTCACTTGTTTGTAATGAGATTTATTGAGTCCCTCCCCTTGTATCTGTATCCCCATGTTCTGCAACCCCATTCTTATTTGTGTTATCTGTTAAACTGCATATTATCATGTTGTTATAGGGGCTCTCACTTATTGCTCCAATTTCTGCCCTTTCTTCACCATTTGCAAAATTTGTTTTTATAACACCCCAAAACCCAAACCAGCTATTTACCTCAGAACCCAAAGTTTTTTGCAGTTATTGGTCATGACGGGCAGCCACCACGGGCATTGGAGTCTCGATGGCCCATGGGGTGCGCCGTGGGAATCGACCAGTGGCTATCACGCAGCACCTTTCTAGCTGACGGGCAGCAACGACGGGCGTCATGGGTATGACATCCTGTCGGAGCCACCATCGAAATGGTCTAGTGGAATTCTCCCCAGACTCCTCATTCCTCAATGAGCGGTCGCCACAGGCATCATAGTTTCGACGGGCCATGGGACGCACCTTCAAAAGCATCCAGCAACCCTTACCTCAGCTTACCCAACATCTTGGCCCGATGGGCCATCATGGGTGCGACGCCTGTCGGGTATCCCGTGAGACGGGATTTTCTGCAGCTTCTATTTTATGTCCCAGGGGTATTTTTGTAATTACCCACCCTTTTAACTCTTAAGTGAGGTCGTTTTGTCCACTTTAGTAGGGTTTATACCCTTATTAGCCTAAGTCATTCCTTATTCCCTCATTCATCTACCAAATTGGTAAAAGGAACTCCTTCAAGCTCCAAGTTCAAGCCTCATCTTCTTTTCAATTTCAGTTGGGTTTGCATCAATCAAGGTATGTGGGTATACAATAAGGAATTTCCTTCACCCTTATGCCCAAAACTCCAATCTTCTAAATTGAATTGATGGATTTCTAAATTAGGGTTCTCACCCAAATAGGGAAAAATTGATGGGCTTTTTTTAAAAGTATTAATTCATGATTTCTTATTCATTATCCATGTTTTAATTGAGGTTCCCTAAGAATTTATAAAAGCCCATATGATTGATGATGAATTCTAGGATAATTTCATTTGAATTGCATATATTCAAGTAAAATTGATATGTTTAGATAACATGGCCTCTATTTTCATGAAATTGCATGCCTAACTCTTCAAACTATGGTTTTGGAAAGGAAAGTATATTTTGAATTGTGGTTATGCGAAGCTTTAAGACTCATGATTTGTGAATTGCATGACATCAGATATGTCCTCATGCTTTTCTAACAGTTTTGGATATCAAATATGTCCCTATATTTTATGAAAGGTTTGGCATCCAAATATGTCTACCTAAGTTATGAACAGTTTTAACATCAGATATGTCACAAGTATTATGAGCTATATGTATATGTTTTGGGAGTAGTATTTAGAATTGAGCGATGAGGGTTCGATTATCCAAGTTTAAAAACTATGTTACCGGTGTAGGTTATGTATCGCCCGATGGGCTTATGAAAGTGGTTCCACTCTTTATTATCATGGTGCCCTTGCCTTAGCAGGGCATAGGGCAACTTTGCCAACTAGGGTGATATAGTTGGATTATGGTGTTCTTTACCTTGGCAGGGTTCGGAACAGCTTTGTTAACTAGGGTTATATAGTTAGATTCCATATAGCTCACATAGTCTATTGTCGGTTATAAGAAACTCCCATATGAAAACTTTTCAGTTTAAGTTATATGATTTTTTACTTTTGAAAGTTGATTTTCTATTTTCATGTCTTATGTTTAACTATGATTTTACTCATGAATTCTCTTGTTATGCATGGTTTCAGTCTTTCAAGCATGATTCAAGCACGTTTACATTTATTGTTGCATAAACTCATATATTTAGTACATCCTATAGTACTGCACTACATCCTTTTACAATGCAGATTCAGGCACCTACCCTCAGACTCGTGGCTAGACTATGCTAGACATTCAGCTGATTATTGGTGAGTCCTCATTAATCAAGGACTAGAGTTAGAGCGTCCATCTTTATGCTTTCATTTCAGATTCTGAGTTAGCTGGGGGCTTGTCCCAGCAACTCTTTATGACAGTTAGAGGCTTTTCAGACATAGAAAGTATTCGAGTCTTCTTTTGGATTTGTATTCCTATTTGACTTGATTATCTATACATTTGACTTCAGATCTTCCTATTATGCTTCCGCTTATCTATTGATTTATCTGAGTTATGTTATGTCCAAAGGTTTGCTTGTGGAACTTTTGGTCCCAGGTCCCGTGTTACATCAAGGGGATAACCTCGGGGCGTGACAAACTTGAAATCAGAGCCTCAGGTTCAAGAGTCCTAAGATGTATGAAAGCCACATCGAGTAGAGCCTCTTTCATGTGTGTGAAGCGTGCTACACTTATGAGAGGGAGTCTATGAGATGTCTTAGAAAAACTTCACTTCTTTAATGATCATATCGTGTGATAGAGTTAAACTCTAATATCCCTCTAATTCTTTTCTTGTATGTTTCAGATTAAGCCTCGATGTGCTATGCCTCACTGAGCCACTCGAAATGCTGCTCCTCTCGTTCCATCCCCTGAGGTCACGAATGAAGAGTTCAGGAATGCCATCCACATGCTAGCCCAGATCATGGCCGCTCAAGCCAACCAGCCAGCTCTTGTCCCCGTCCACCCTCAAGGTGGGATAGCGTCTCGAGTTCGTGATTTTATCCATATAAACCCACCTGAGTTTTGGGGTTCGAAAGTGAGTGAGGATCAACTAAATTTTATCAATGAAGTAAAGAAAATCTTTGATGTGATATAAGTGGCTGGCGTTGATAGTGTCGAGTTGGCATCCTATCAACTCAAGGATGTAGCTCATATCTGGTTCGTGCAATGGAATTAAGTTAGGGATAGGGACGTGGTCCCTATGACTTAGGAGTGTTTTGAGAGGGCTTTCCTTGACCGATTCTTCCCGAGGGAGTTAAGGCAAGTGAAGGCCGAGGAGTTTATTAACTTGAGACTGGGATCCATGACTGTGAAGGAGTATGGGTTGAGTTTCACTCAGCTTTCTAGGTATGCTCCTTCTATGTGGCTGACCCACAGGATCAGATGAGCAAGTATATCTATGGGGTCTCATATTTGGTAAAGAATAAGTGTAGATCTGCTATGTTGTTGAGTGGCAGGAGTATCTCCAGACTTATGACTCATGCTCACCAGATCGAGGGAGACAAGCTTAGTAAAACAGCTAAGGAGAACAAAAGAGTCAGATTTGAGGGTTTGGAATTTAGCCATTAGAAGTCTGGAGGTGGACATCGATCTTCCTTTTAGAAGAGCTTATCAGGACATGTGTATTCTACCACTAGTGCTCCTTTTCAGGCCTCCAGACCTCATCACGATCAGTCTGGTAGAGGTGCGGGCTCTTATTCTCAAGGGAGTGGTACAAAGGGGCCTTCCTACCCCGTTTGCACCAAATGTGGAAAGAATCATCTCGGCTAGTGTCTAGCTGGTTCAGGTGGCTATTTTGGATATGGCCAGGTTGGTCACAGGATTAGAGATTGCCTTTCAGCTAAGAAAGGACAGGGTGATAGCAGGACTCAGTCTACCCCAGCAGCTCTAGGAGGTCGACCAGCCCAGCAGAGCACTGCTTCTAGTTCTTGTAGTCAGTTCCAGAACTGTCTTTATGCCATGTCCTCTCGATAGGACCAGGATACTTCACTGGACATTGTTACTGGTATGTTAAAAGTCTTCTCTCTAGATGTGTATGCTTTGTTGGACCCCGGTGCCTTCTTATCTTTTGTGACCCCTTATGTAGTATGCAAATTCAAAATTTGTACTGAATTGCTTTTAGAACCCTTTTGCATTTCTACTCCTATTGGTGAGTCAGTCTTAGCCGAAAGAATCTACCGAGATTACCCTATCTCAGGCCTTCATAGAGTCACTTCAGCGGATCTAGTAGAGTTGGAGATAACTGATTTTGATGTTATTTTTGGTATGGATTGGTTGTATGTATGTTATGCCTCAGTCGATTGTCGTACTCGAGTTGGCAGTTTCACGTTTCCAAATGAACCTGTCTTAGAGTGGTAGGGTAGTCCTCTATCCTAGAAGGGTCATTTCACATCTCATCCTAAGGCTAGAAAGATGATTTCTAAGGGTTATGTTTATCATATAGTTCAAATTATGGACACAGAGTCTGAAACCCCATCCCTTCAGTTTGTTGCCGTTGTAAATGAGTTCCCAGAAGTATTTCTCGAAGATTTTCTCAGAGTTCCTCCCTAGAGGGAGATCGACTTTGGGATAGATCTCCTTCCAGATACCAACCCTATCTCTATTTCTCCCTATAGAATGGCTCCCATGGAACTTAAAGAGCTAAAGGATCAGTTGAAGGATCTTCTTGATAAGGGTTTCATAGCATTTCTCCATGGGGTGCCCCAGTTTTGTTTGTGCGGAAGAAGGATGGTTCCCTTAGGATGTGTATTGACTACCGTCAGTTGAATAAGGTCACAATTAAGAATAAGTATCCTATTCCTAGGATTGATGACTTGTTCGATCAGATTCAGGGTGCTAGTTTCTTCTCCAAGATCGACCTTAGATTCAGTTATCATTAGCTTCGTGTTAGAGGGTGTGATATTCCAAAGACAACCTTCAGAACTCAGTATGGTCATTATGAATTTGTGGTTATGTCTTTTGATCAAACAAATGCTCCTGCAGCCTTTATGTGAACCGTGTGCTCAAATAGTACTTGGATATGTTTGTGATTGTTTTCATTGATGATATTCTTATCTACTCTCGGAGTGAGGAGGAGCATACGAACCATTTGAGAGTTGTGTTGCAAACTCTCAAGGATCGGGAGTTGTTTGCTAAGTTTAGCAAGTGTGAGTTTTGGATGCAGTCTGTTGCTTTTCTGGGTCATATTGTGACTAGAGATGGTATTCGAGTTGATTTTTAAAAGATTGAGGCAGTAAAGAACTGGCCTAGACCCACTTCCCCGTCTGATATTAGGAGCTTTTTGGGTTTGGCTGGTTACTACAGGAGATTTGTAGAGAAGTTTTCTTCCATTGCTTCCCCTTTGACTCGATTGACTCAGAAGAAGGTGAAATTTCAGTGGTCTGATCTTTGTGAGAAGAATTTTCAAGGATTGAAGACTAAGTTGACAACAACGTCAGTGTTGACCCTTCTGGAGGGTTCAGATGACTTTGTTGTGTATTGTGATGCTTCTAGAATTGGCTAAAGTTGTGTTTTGATGCAGCGTGGTAAGGTGATTGCTTATGATTTGAGGTAGCTTAAGATTCATGAGAATAACTACCCTACTCATGATCTTGAGTTAGCAGCCATGGTCTTTGCTTTGAATATTTGGAGACATTACTTGTATGGTGTGCATGTGGATGTATTCACCGATCGTAAGAGTTTTAAATATGTGTTCACTCAAGAAGGAATTGAATCTATGTCAAAGGAGATGGCTTGAGCTCCTTAAGGATTATGACATGAGTGTGCTTTACCATCCGAGTAAGGCCAATATAGTGGAGGATGCACTTAGTATATTGTCCATGGGTAGTGTGTCTTCAGTTAAAGACAGAAAGAAGGAGTTGGTTAAGAAGGTTCATAGGCTTGCTTGGATAGGAGTCTGCCTTATGGACTCGACAAAAGGTGGTTTTATCATTCAGAATGGTTTCGAATCATCTTTGGTAGCTGAAGTACAGGCAAGGCTGTCACGACCCAATTTCTCGGTCATGATGGCACCTACAACCCCCGGTAGGTGAACCAATCCCCGTAGCCCAGAACAGTTAGTAATGGGCTACTATCTAGCAAATAAGGGAACAAGACAAATAAAATAGATAAAAGGGATATAAATATATACATATGCGGAAACTAAACCAAACCCCAAGACCTGGTATCATAGTATAGAGCCAAACTACATACATGGAGTGCAAATAAACCAAAGCTATATATACAGATGTCTCTGAATGGTAATAGAGTACATGAGGCAAAAGATAAACTAAAGCTAAGCTTCGATCGCCAAGAGCTCACCCTCAGCCTGAAGTAATCCCCAATAGATCTCCAAGCACGAATCACAATGATCTAACGGCGATGGCCCACGCTAGGATCTGCACCCAAAGATGCAGGGGGTAGGGGTGAGCACCAAATGCGAAGCATAAGGTACCCAATAGGTATCATAGGCCGACTGGGCACATATAAGATAAAAGCGCAGTAATAGACAGAATAGAAGCAAGTAGTCACAGAAATCAACGAAAGGTACACAGGAACTAGCCCAGAGGGAAATCAAAAGAACCACATGTGAGGCTAGTAAGCAGAATATACACACCATAGGCACAGGTGAAAGTAAGAAATAACGCACCTGGGGTCCTTGCAACAACAGTGTATACAAAATAAGTTTACGAAATGGACGGTATACCGGTAACCTCAAGTGTAAGAAGAAGAGAGAAAGAGTAATAATAGGCATGCTCAGAGACATGAATCAAACTCAACTAGTCATACCAATCTCAAATCCAGAAACTAACAGTCTAGCAGTAACCAATCTCATACTTATCCATAATAGGGAATAATCTACAAGTAAATAGAAAGAGTCTACCTACAGTCCCTCGGCCGCCCATACAACCGAGGAACACAAACAAGTGAAAACAAACCCTCCGGCATCCCATACTACCGGAGCGTACAATCAGCAAACAACAAACAAGGGTGGAACCTCGAACCATGAATGATATGATGCATGAAGATCTCAAGTGCCATGGTATCTCTGTATGTACCTCCTCCGGCGCCGATCCGGCCCAGCAGGTAGGGTCCATGGAAGGACACTGCCCGTATACCTCTACTCCACCGTATACCCCTCCTCCGGCACACGCAGCCCGTAGCCCCTGGCCCGGATGGCAAGGTCCATGGAGGTCCCAGACCCCATACTAAAACTCAGTATCAACACATGTCGTCCGAAAGCAAGTCCGGTATCAAGATAGAGACCCAGTCTCGAATATGCAATGCCCAGACCCTGTCAAGGACTAAAATAGTAGGAAAATGTCTCAAAAACCCCTCCAAGGGTGCCCGGGCATAATCGGGTCTAAACAGTAAAAAGTCATCTCAGGTGCTCGGTCCGACCGAGGCTAAAAATCATCTCAAGTAGCAAGAAAACTCAACTAGCACTCGGGCCCTGCCGAGTCTAGCGTTAATCGTAAAACTGGTGATTTAAACATAATTTTACTTTCCTTTATCCAGAAATATTCACAAGTTAAATCAAACCATTTCCAAATTATTTCCATAAAAAACGGGCCCCCCGGGCCATGCAAGGTTTAGAAAATAGTGTCAGTAGGCCCGAAGCCAAAACCATAGTAAAACATGGATAAAACCTCTTTATATGCATGGAAATGGTATGATCACACACAATAGCTGCCAAGCAGCTCACAATCAACCTATCGACCCTGCACAGGCCCACAGCTACTCAGCAAGCATAACCAGCCTAGAAGGATAATTCTATGCCCGGGACTTGCGGACATTCCCAAAATCCCACCTTTTATGTTCCAGAGTCAACAAGGCCTCACAGGACCGCAAGGGTAAATAAAATATATCGGCAAACACTACAAGCAACGGAGGAACAAAAGTAGGCGGACATGAATAAAGCGGTCGAGGTCGAGGTCCGATGACAAGCTTGAACCTCTCCGAAAAATCCCTAACACGAAATCAAACTCGAACTCGGGCTTGAATAACTTGACGTAGATAATTGATTTTCTTTCAAGAATCAAATAAAATATCAAAATATTGATCCTACCAAATCCTCTTCACCATGCGTATATACATATAGATATTGTGGAAAGTATGCAAAAGCTCTAAGTAAGTAAAAATAAATAAGAGGAATTGCTAGTGAATATGTATTAACATATACCATAAATGGACACTTAAAAAGGCATCACTTAGCTTTCAAATTAACTATTATTTAAGTAACAAAAATCAGCCAAGTCCAAGTATAAGCCATAACATGTCAAATGGCTGCCACCATTCGCTGATAATGCTTGCTGGCCACTCCCTCCACCTACACGTGGAGTGGAGGTGGCAATTGCAAGGCAACAAAATAATATTTTTGTCCCGTTATTTATATACTCGGGTATTGCATAAGTTCGTGATAAAATAAATATAATATTTTAAATATACCATAATTCATAGAAAATTATTTCAAACAAAACCTACTATATTATATTAATAAATTTCAACGTAATTAAGTTTACTATCTCCGTTAAAATAATATAATGTATAAAAACTTTATAAAATAAATACATATACAATTATAACGTTTCAAAAATATTTCCCATAAACCTTTAAAATATTTTGAAAAGGCAATACTAATATAATTTTTACCAAATTCAACTTTTAAATAAAATATTTTCAAATACACGCACGATGCTAATAAAATTCTTAAGTTTAGGCTCGTATTTCGCCAACGCACGATTTTGATACTCAAGAATTCTCTCGGGATCCTCCCTTATGTTTTATTACTGTTTCGAAACTGAAATGGCGTTTTAAAACGTGAAGTCGAGGCTTAAATCGAGTTTGACCCGACCGGTTCGCGACCCGGTTCGCAACCCATTTTCTGCCAGACAGTCCGCGGTAAAACAGTCATAACTTTTTACTCCGAGATCAGTTGGACGTGAGGTTTTGTGCGTAGGAAACTAGACTGGTAGACCTTCGATTTGATATTTTGGGGGACTTCTAACTCTTTATATATTGAGAGAAAATCCCTAAGACATTTGACCCAAAGTTCAGAAAATTCATTAAAGAACTTACGATAACTTTTGCCGACTTGCTTGGCTTCAAAACTTATAATGCGACCAAAGAAATGGGCCCAACACCGAAATACCGGTCCTGACGAGCCTTAAGTGACTTAGGGCCGCTACAAACACGCTCTAACGGCACAAGGAGAACGTATTCGTGGAAATAACCGGAAGGGTCATTACAAAGGCAAGACAGTGATCCTATTTTACTTCAGCTAAAGGGTGCAGTCTATCAGCAAAGGGTTGAGGTTTTCTCCCAAGGGGGAGATGGTGTGCTTCATTATCATGGTGAATTGTGTGTGCCAAATGTAGATGGGTTGAGACAACAGATTTCGACCGAGGCTCATAGTTCCAGATATTCTATTCATCCTGGTGCCATCAAGATGTACCGTGATCTTTGGGAAGTCTATTGGTGGAATGGTATGATGAGACACATAGGCGGTTTTGTGGCTAAGTGTCCCAACTGTCAGCAAGTGAAGGTAGAGCATCAGCGACTGGGTGGCATGACTCAAGATATTGACCTTCTTACTTGGAAGTGGGAAGCGATCAATATGGACTTCATTACAGGTTTGCCTCATACTCAAAGGCAACACGATTCTATTTGGGTGATTGTCGACAGGATGACCAAATCAGCCCACTTCCTTGCTGTCAAGACAACTGATTCAGCTGAGGATTATGCCAGACTCTACATCCGCGAGATAGTATGATTGCATGGTGTTCCACTATCCATCATTTCAGTTAGAGGTACTCAATTTACATCCCAGTTTTGGAGATCATTTCAGAGAGGTCTTGGTACTCAGGTGAAGCTTAGCACATCTTTTCACCCATAGACGGATGGCCAGGCAGAGCATACTATTCAGACTTTTGAGGATATGTTGAGAGCTTGTGTGATTGATTCCAAGGGTAGTTGGGATGATCATTTACCTCTTATTGAGTTTGCCTACAACAACAGCTTCCATTCTAGCGTCTAGATGGCCCCTTATGAGGCACTTCATAGGCAGAGGTGTAGGTCTCCTATTGGTTGGTTTGAGGTAGGTGAGGCATCTTTGATTGGTCCAAATTCGGTTCAGGAGACTATGGAGAAGGTTAAGCTTATTTGGTAAAGGTTGAAGACCGCTCAGAGTCGACAAAAATCATATACAGATGTGAGGAGAAGGGAGTTGGAATTTAAAGTTGATGATTGGGTTTTTCTGAAGGTGTCACCCATGAAGGGTGTGATGAGACTTGGCAAGAAAGGGAAGCTTAGTCCCTATTTGGTAGGTCCTTATTGAATTCTGAGGAGAGTTGGTAATGTTGCTTATGAGTTAGATTTGCCATCGGATTTAGAAGCGGTTCATCTGGTTTTCCATGTTTCTATGTTGAAGAAGTGTGTTGGTGATCCGACCTTGATTGTTCCTTTATAAGTTGTGAATGTGAAGGATAACCTTACTTATGAGGAAGTTCCCGTGGAGATTCTTGATCATCAGGTTCGGAGGTTGAGAAACAAAGAAGTCGCTTCGGTAAAGGCCTTTGGAGGAATCAGTAAGTTGAGGGAGCTACTTGGGAAGAAGAAACAACCATGAAAGCCAAGTACCCTCATCTCTTTCCTTCCGATACAGTTTCCGCTTGAGGTAGTAGTTTCCTCATTATTATGTCTATCTTACTCTATTCTATCAATCCCCCTCATGATCTTAGCATGCATCCATGTTTTTCGAAGTTAATCCTACCATGTTTTAAAGTTGAAAAGCACAGTTTTCATATTTATCCTTGAGATTTATGTTTTGTTGGTTGGTTGGGTTATTTTCTCTCTAGTTTTCCTTGCTTAATCTACATTTGAGGACGAATGTTCCCAAGGGGGAGATATTGCAATACCCCGAAACCCAACCAGCTATTTAGCTCAGAACCCAAAGTTTTCTGCAATTGTTGGTCACGACTGGCAGCCGCCACAAGCGTCGGAGTCCCGACGGCCAGTGAGGTGCGCCATGGGAATCGATCAGCGGTTGTCAAGCAGCACATTTCCAGCCGACGGGCATCCATGATGGGAATCATGGGTACGACATCCCGTCGAAGCCCACCATCAAAATGGTCCAATGGAATTCTCCCCAGACTCCCCCTTCATCGATGGGTGGTTGCCACGGGCATCATAGTTGCGACGGGCCGTGGGACACACCATCAAAACCGTCCAGCAGCCCTTACCTCAGCTCAGCTTAGCCGATGTCTTAGCTCGATGAGCCGTCCTGGGTGCGACGTCTTTCGAATAGCCCGTGAGTGGGGATTTTCTGCAGCTTTGATTTTAAGTTCCAGGGGTAGTTTTGTAATTACCCACCCTTTTAACTTTTAAGTGAGGTCGTTTTGGCAACTTTTAGTAGGGTTTCTACCCTTATTAGCCTAAGTCATTCCTTATTCCCTCATTCATCTACCAAATTGGGAAAAGGAACTCCTTCAAGCTCAAAGTTGAAGCCTCCTCTTCTTTTCGATTTCAGTTAGGTTAGCATAAATCAAGATATGTGGATATTCAATAAGGGAATCCCTTCACCCTTATGCTCAAAACTCCAATCTTCTAAATTAAATTTATGGATTTCTAAATTAGGGTTCTCACCCAAATTGGAAAAAATTGATGGGCTTTGTCTTAAAGTATTAATTCATGATTTCTTATTCATTATCCATGTTTTAATTGAGGTTCCTTAAGAATTTATAAAAGTCCATATGATTGATGATGAATACTAGCATGATTTCATTTGAATTGCATGTCTTCAATTAAAATTTGTATGTTTAGATAACATGACCTCTATTTTCATGAAATTGCATGCCTAATTCTTCAAACTATGATTTTGGAAAGGAAAGTATATTTTGAATTGTGGTTATGCAAAGCTTTAAGACTCGTGATTTGTGAATTGCATGGTATCAGATATGTCCTCATGCTTTTCCAATAGTTTTGAATATCAGATATGTCTCTATGTTCTATGAAAGGTTTGGCATCCAGATATGTCTACCTAAATTATGAACAGTTTTGACATCATACATGTCACAAGTATTATGAGCTATATGTATGTGTTTTGGAGTAGTATTTAGCACCGAGCGACAAGGATTTGATTATCCAAGTCCAAAAACTATGTTGCCAACATAGGTTATGTATCGCCCAATGGGCTTATGAAAGTGGTTCCACTCTTTATTATCATGGTGCCCTACCTTAGCGTGGCGTAGGGCAGCTTTGCCAACTAGGGTGATATAGTTAGATTATGGTGTTCTTTACCTTGGCAGGGTTCGGAACAGCTTTGCTAACTATAGTTATATAGTTAGATTCCATATAGATCACATGGTCTATTGTCGGCTATAAGAAATACAATAGTTATATAGTTAGATTCCATGTAGATCACATGGTCTATTGTCGGGTATAAGAAATTTCCGTATGAAAACTTTTTAGTTTAAGTTATATGATTTTCTACTTTTGAAAGTTGATTTTCTATTTTCATGTCTTATGTTTAACTATGATTTTACTCATAAATTCTCTTGTTATGCATGGTTTCAGTCTTTCAAGCATGATTCAAGCACGTTTACATTTATTGTTGCATAGGCTCATATATTCAATACATCCAATAGTACTGACGCATTTTCCGTTGCATCCTTTTACGATGCAGATTCAAGCACCTACCCTCAGACTCGTGGCTAGACTACGCTAGACATTCAGCTGATTATTGGTGAGTCCTCATTATTCGAGGACTAGAGTTAGAGCGTCCATCTTTATTCTTTCATTTCAGATTTTGAGTTAGCTAGGGGCTTGTACCAGCAACTCTTTATGACAGTTAGAGGCTTTTCAGACATAGACAGTATTCGAGTCTTCTTTTTTATTTGTATTCCTATTTGACTTGATTATCTATACATTTGACTTCAAATCTTCCTATTATGCTTCTGCTTATCTATTGATTTATCTGAGTTATGCTATGGCTAAGGGTTAGCTTGGGGCACTTGTGGTCCCAAGTCATGTGTAACGTCAAAGGGGTAGCCTCGGAGCGTGATAGTTTTTGTCTCACTGACATGGAAGTCTGTGAAGGTTGCACCTGCTCCATCCTCTCCTCCTGTAGATTCTTCTGTAGTTGTTAAGCTAGTGGTGCCTGCTGCTGCATTATCCTCTAGATGCCCTCTTATATTGTGGTCTCTAGCATGATTCTCAGCATCCTCACATTTCTATGGCATGTCTTTCTTATAGAAAGCCTTATGAACCCAATCCTTGGTTGTATTTTCCTTTGTTTTCCTTGCTCTTTAATCATGTTCCTCATCGGCTAATCCCATGGTAGATTTTCCTGATTCCAATTCTTGTTCTTCATTCACTTTATCTGCTAGAGCTGCAAAGGCATTCCTTGTAGCATGATCATTTAAGAATTTATCTGAATCTGCAGCTTCCCTAGTAAATGTCTTTCCTATGGGGTTCCATAGGGATGGTCTTCTACTGGGATTTCTAGAGAAGTTCTTTTTCTGTTTCCCATTCTCCTCTTTGTCTCCGACATCTTCAACATCACTTTCCTTCATGTCCTTCTTCAATTCAGGGTGAAGGATTCTGCAGTCATCTTCATTGTGGCCTTGAAGTTTGCACTTCTTGCAATACTTAAGCAATATATCATATTGGATCTTTACTTTTTGCACCCTAGAGCCTTTAGTAACAGGATCTTCAACTTCCAATTCTAAAAAATTGGTAAGTCCTCCATCTGATACGGCCAAATTACACCTCAATTAAGAAGCATAAGCGATCGTTGTCAAATGTAGAACCCAACAAAGGTTGGGATCGATCCCACAGGGAATAAGGTGCAAATTAAGTCGTTAGTGACTTAGATGACTTAATCAATAGTTTCTGGTAAATGGGTGGCTGTAATGATCAATCATTGATTATTTCTAGTTTGATTCGAATAACAATGGTTAAGTTTCAATGAGTAAAATTTAGTATAAGAGGTGAACTAGGGATGTGTTCACCATGACAACCTCGGGCTAGAGTTCAATGGGGTTCCTTTCATATGCCTAATACGAAGTAATTGAAATCGTTCTTACGTCTAAACGTTTCTCAACCAAATAGACGCATTATCTTTTCAATTCTCTCGAATTTGAAAAGATTACAATTACAAAACACCATTTATACCCCAAGTAAATTAACCTTGTTAGAGCGACAATCATTAGACGGGAGTTAGTAGTCCCGAATCCTTAATGTTAATCCAATTTTTTGGGTTTTAATTCCTTTGTTCAAGCAAATCAAACCTAGACTTGTTCTATTGTTTGCAACCATTAGAAAACAATAAAAACATAAGATTAACAATGTACTATGCAATATATATTGAAACTAATATCACCCGAACCCTAGATTATTACTATGCCATGGCTCCCACAACCCTAGTTGTGGGATGTTAGCTACTCATGCTAGTAGAGAAAGAGAAGATAATAGTATTCATGATACAAAGAAAGGATTCTTACAATATATGAACACAAGCTTCAATTTATCCAAGAACAAAAGCCAAAATCCCAAGAACAATGGAGGAAGAAGAAGAAGACGTATGAGTTGTGTTTTTCTCATCTCAAAATCATCCAAAAACGTCTCAAAAACCAAAGAGAAATATCGGGTAATTCCTCTTAGAATAACCCTAACATTGGGTATTTATAGTAGTCTAGGAAATAAAGTTCCAAAAATAGAATTTGGGTTGCTCGCTTTAAGCTGACGGTTTGACTTGGAGATTCATCAACTTTGTGATGACTCATCAGGTGAGTCGTCATAAGGAACCAGTGTTGCTTCCACTTCTGCTTCAAGTTGACGACTCTAGTGTAAATCGCATTTAGAAAATGCATTTTATATACGACTCGTCAGGTGAGTCATCACCCCAATCTAGTAGCTTCTTCACCTCTCTCCAGTGTGGTGGCTTGTGTGACGACTCATCAGCCTTGTGATGACTCGTTATGGGAGTCATCACAAAGAACCGTTGAGCCATTTTCAGCATCTTTTTCTCCTTTTTCCATTTTCGTTCACTTTTCCTGCAAGTACAACATAAATACCATCAAAACAACAACGGTTGCTTTAAAACTCGCGATTATTCTTAGTTAAAGGAGTCAAATGTGCGATAGGATGCCGGCACATCAACACCCTCAACTTAGAACGTTCACTTGTCCTCAAGTAACAAGACAACAGAAACAAAAGAAATGACTCAACTAAGAATACAACCAACATGTCTCTAGCAAACCATGGCCATCCAACAGTTTATTCAATTAAAACCAAGCCCCCCGGTACTACACAAGTATTTGAAAAGTTAACTTGTAAGGATCCAAGCATGCCATTTTGATATGATAGAATATTATACATACACACAAAGCAGCTATCACCACAATCAGTAGATGATATAGAAATCTCGATGCCCTCACCATAAAGATGTCCCACACATAAGATTTGGGACTAAGTAAGCCGCTCACACTCATAAATGATTTCAAATAGTGCACATGCGATACCATAGGCTTGCCCTTACTATTCTACTTCAGTTTTTCAGAAAGTCGCTCAAGATTACTACAGGACTTATTTTAGTTTGTAATGAGGCTTCGGGTGCAGTTAGGATATATTTGGGGAATAGTGACTAAACCCTCCTTGTAATCATCGACCTATTATTACCATTCAACCTTATTTCGTCCACTCTTATTCACCTTCGATTTCATTATTTCTAGCTACAGGCGTGGCCTTTTTAACTTGATAACTCTTTTTTTTTGTTTTTCAGTTCTTTTTCTGTCTTTTCATTTGGCACACACCTTCACTTTCTATCCAAACAACAACCAATTAAGAATAACCATATTTCTCTTATCATGTACCTCTACAGTAGCCACCCTCAACTTAGGCTAATTGCCTGAGTTGAGGTGCACGATGTCCAAGGAGGGACCAGGGCCAAAATAGAGATTCAAAGTTAAAAGGGAAAGGTAAGAGGTTATCGAAAGAACAAAGTCAACTTTGTCTCAAAGAGGGATCAAAGGGATTATTTACATCTGGAAGGTCTTTTAGGCTAAGTGGACTGCACACAAAAAGGGCTTGTGATCCTTTCCTAAGCAACTAACTTTAAACTTAACAAAATAGGCCGGGCAAATTCTAGATGCATGCACAGAGTAAGAATTTATCACAATAAGCTCACACACACTTGGCACCAGGAAATCATACCACTGCCAACTATCAAAACAACAGCTCGCCTTAAGCACAATTTTCACAATCACAACCACACAATGACATTCAGGGATCCATAACAGTTAACTATTTCAAACATAAGTACAAATTCAACATTTTTTAGGAAGAGGCTCCTTTTAGTTCAACTTGCCAAAAATCCATGCTTACTATAGACACCACAACATAAACAAAACTTAAACGACAACCTAAACATGCTGGTTCTACTAGATAGCACACCGAGGGAAAAGAAACACGACAACAAAAACCCTCGGTGGTGACAGACTTACAGGTATCCCAACACCCTCAACTTAGACTCATGCATTATCCCCAATTCATATATGTGAAAGCTAAAAATGTGAGAGAAAGGAATACCTATGAATCCCTTAGGCCTCAAAATCAAGTACGATGTTGGAGACTGTTGGGGTCTCCAAGGCAGGTGTAGTCTTTGGAACAGGTGCTAGCAACATTAGCCAGTTGAGCTCCAAATTTCTCTTTTCTTGGCTCCTCAGTTATTCGAGATAGCTTTGTCACTCTTTCTAACTCCTTTTCCTTGTTGGTTCTCTTGCGGTGTTTTCTTTTCTTTAATTTGTTCTCACCGCCTTCGTCTATAGATTTCTCTTCCTGTGATCCCAATATCATCCTCATAACAGCTAGGGTCTCAACAACACCTTTTTCCTTAATATGCATATCCATAGGGGCTTCATAAATAACATTGATAACCAAGACCACCCTCATGTCTCTCGGTGGCTTTATTGATTTACACACATCGAACTTGACCAATTCATTGTTCAGTATGAATGTCAGTTCATTTCTCTCCATGTCGACCAACACTCTTGCAGTGGCTAACAATGTTCGTCTCAAGATTATGGGAACTTCAAAGTCCACTTCACAATCCAAGATTACAAAGTCAGTTGGGAATATAAACTTACCAATCTTCACTAGCACGTCATACAATATTCCCATCGATCACTTTACTGAACGGTCGGCCATTAATACCCTCATGGTAGTTGGTTTAGGGGATCCTAATCCCAACTGGTTATAGATTGATAGCGGCATCAAGTTGATGCTAGCACCAAGATCACATAAGGCTTTTTCAAAATTGAATTTCCCAATTGTACAGGGAACAGTAAAAGCACCTGGATCTTCCTTCTTTTGCACCAATGATCTCGAAATAATTGCACTGCAGTGGTGAAGGTTATCTTCTGGCTCAATTCTCAACAACCTCTTTTTGCTAGTCAACTCCTTCATGAAGTTGGAGTAACCAAGAATTTGCTCAAGAGCATCCACCAGTGGGATGTTCATCGATATCTGCTTAAGCATGGACATGAACTTGTGGAACTTACCATCTTCTACCTTTTTCTTCAACCTTTTTGGAAATGAAAGAGGTGGCCTAGGTATCGTAGTTGGAAGTTTTTCAACTTCCTTGCCTTTTTCTTCAATCACAGGCTTAAAATCTTTTTCCACAGTAGATTTTTCAGCACCTACTTTCGGAGCATCATTAGTGCCCAAGTCATTATCTACCATCTCATTCTCATCTTCTTCACTCTTTTCTTATAGCTGAAGTAATGGGTGCGGGTTGGACAAGACTTTTCCACTCCTTGTAGAAATATCCATACAACTTTCGTTATTCCTAGGATTTTGTATGGTATCACTAGGTAAAGTTCCATTCTTGTGTGGGTTCAGAGTGGTGGATAGTTGCCCCATCTGGTGCTCCAGCTGTTTAATGGACGTAGAGTGTGAATCCACCAGCTGACTTAATAAAGATAGATCCCTCTTGATCTCTTGTACCCCTGTGTAGGTAGACTCCACCTTCACCAACACTTTAGCCAACATGGTTTCCATACTGGAAGTCCCCGCACTGCTGCTAACTTTCTCACGATTCCCAGGTGGTACATACAATCCACCTCTTTCATTCTTGCTCTTCCAATCACCTTGCTCTCGATTCTTATAACCAGGCTTTTCATAGTAATTATCTCACTGTTAGTTCCGACCTTGGTTTCCTTGGCCATAAGCCTGGAAACCCCCCAAGTAATTAGCTTCTTCATCAGACTCTGCCTCAGTTGCTCTACACTGTGACCCTACAACTTTTACTTTCTCAATTCCTCCTGACAACAAATGTTTAGTCAGCAAGTCCATTTGTGTGTTCAAATGGGCCATGTCTTGGTCCCGCTCTTCATCTTTTCTACATTGCTCAGCTGACATACCCACAGTATAAGTACTAGCAGCCACTTTTGAATCTTGGGTGTGCCAGGCTCTATTGGTTTTGGTGAGTCGGTCCAGAATATTAGTGGCCTCAATAAAAGTGAGCCCCATGAATGCTCCACCTTCTGCATTATCAAGTGTTGGCTTGGTAGCCAAATTCAGCAATCTGTAAAATGTCTACATCAGAAATCCATCTGTCAGCTGATGGTCTGGGCACTGGGTCAACTTCTTTTTAAACCTCAACCAGGTTTCATACAAGGCCTTGTCCGTTTGCTGTCATAAATTACTAATCTTGTCCCTCAACTTTAACAATCTGGAGGGAGGAAAGAACCTTTCTAGGAAAGCTCTTTTTAACTCACCCCAGGTTATTATAGAATTTGTAGTAAGCTCTGTCAACCATAGTGTTGCCTCATCAGATAGAGACAACGGGAACAACATTATCCTGATAGTTGTTTTACTCACACCCGGCAGTTCAAATGATTTGCAGATCCCCACGAAGTTTATCAGATGCCTGTTGGGGTCATCACCAGCTACACCTCTAAACAACCCTTTCACATTCAATAACTGGATCACCGTACTAATGATATCAAATTTGCACCCAGTGCTAATGGAGGAAGAACGACGGAACCCGTTGCACCAACTCCATCAAAGTCAAGGTCCTAATCATCCTCTAAAGCAACTTGCCTTGGTTGTTGCCGACCTCTACCTCTCGGTTGCGGCCTTTGATCGGCAGGAGCAATATTGTCGATATCATCCGCCGGAACATCATCACCCAATGCAGCATCTACCTCAACATTATAAGCATTCAGGTGTTGTTAAACTGCAGCAAGCCTTGTTGCCTCTTATTGTTGTGCATTCATATTTTGCCTTAAAGTTCTAGCAAGGTCAAGGTCATAGGGTAATATTGGTTCACCCGAGCGTTGGGTACTTGGCATGCATAAATCTATACCATGTAACAATCAAAAATAACAAATAAAAGTAAATCAGGAAAATATGATTAAGAGTCAACTAAACATACCGGACTCAATGAACAACCGTATTCCCCAGCAACGACGTCCAAATTTGATATGCCTAAATTACACCTGAATTAAGAAGCATAAGCGTTCATTGTCAAGTACAGAACCCAACAAAGGTTGGGATCAATCCCATAGGGAATAAGGTGAAAATTAAGTTGTTAGTGACTTAGATGACTAGTAATCAATAGTTTCCGGTAAATAGGGGGGTTGTATTGATCAATCTTTGATTATTTCTAGTTTGATTCGAATAACAATGGACAAGTTTCAATGAGTAAAATTCAGTATAAGAGGTGAACTAGGGATGTGTTCATCATGGCTCAATCAACAACCTCGAGCTAGAGTTCAACGAGGTTCCTTTCATATGCCTAATACAAAGTAATTGAAATCGTTCTTACGTCTAAATGTTTCTCAACCAAATAGACGCATTATCTTTTCAATTCTCTCGAATTTGAAAAGATTACAATTAAAAAACACAATTTATACCCCAAGTAGAAAAACCTCGCTAGAGCGTCAATCATTAGATGGGAGTTAGTAGTCCCGAATCCTTGTTGTTAATCCAATTTTTTGGATTTTAATTCCTTTGTTCAAACAACTCAAACCTAGACTTGTTCTAATATTTGCAACCATTAGAAAACAATAAAAATATAAGATTAACAACGTACTATGAAATATATATTGAAACTAATATCACCCGTACCCTAGATTATTACTATGCCATGGCTCCCACAACCCTAGTTGTGGGAAGTTAGCTACTCATGCTAGTAGAGAAAGAGAAGATAATAGAATTCATGATAGAAAGAAAAGATTCTTACAATATATGAACACAAGCTTTAATTTATCCAAGAACAAAATCCAAAATCCCAAGAACAATGGAGGAAGAAGAAGAAGACGTATGAGTCATGTTTTTCTCCTCTCAAACTCGGCAGAAAATGTCTCAAAAACTGAAGAGAAATATCAGGTAATGCCTCTTAAAATAACCCTAACACTGGGTATTTATAGTAGTCTAAGAAATAAAGTTCCAAAAATAGAATTTGGGCTGCTCGCTTCAAGTTGACGGTTTAACTTGGGGATTCGTCAACCTAGTGATGACTCGTCAGGTGAGTCATCACAAGGAACCAGTGATGCTGCCACTTCTTCTTCAAGTTGAAAACTCTAGTGTAAATCGCATTTAGCAAATGCGTTTTATGTACGACTCGTCAGGTGAGTCGTCACCTCAATCCAGTAGCTTCTTCACCTCTCTCTGATTTGGTGGCTTGTGTGATGACTCGTCAGCCTTGTGACGACTCGTCATGTGATTCATCACAAGGAACTAGTAGCTCCTTGAATTCTGTCCTTCGTGATGGCTTGTGTGACGACTCCCCATGGCCTTGGAGACTCATCATGGGAGTCATCACAAAGGACCGTTGAGCCATTTTTGGCATCATTTTCTCCTTTTTCCATTTTCATTCTGTCACGACCCGATTTCTCGGTCATGATGGCGCCTACAACCCCTCAGTAGGCAGACCAATTCCCGTAGCCCAGAACAGTTAGTAATGGGCTACTATCTAGCAAAAAGGGAACAAGACGAATAAAATAGATAACAGGGATATAAATATATACATATGCGGAAACTAAACCAAACCCCAAGACCTGGTATCATAGTACAGAGCCAAACTACATACATGGAGTACAAATAAACCAAAACTATATATGCAGATGTCTCTGAATGGTAATAGAGTACATGAAGCAAAAGATAAACTAAAGCTAAGCTCCGATCGCCAAGAGCTCACCCTCAGCCTGAAGTAGTCTCCAACAGATCTCCAAGCACGAATCACAATGGTCTAGCGGCGATGGCCCACGCTAGGATCTGCACCCAAAGATGCAGGGGGTAGGGGTGAGCACCAAATGCGAAGCATAAGGTACCCAGTAGGTATCATAGGCCGACTGGGCACATATAAGATAAAAGCGCAGTAATAGACAGAATAGAAGCAATCAGTCACAGAAATCACGAAAGGTACACAGGAACTAGCCCAGAGGGAAACCAACAGAACCACATATGAGGCTAGTAAGCAGAATATACACACCAAAGGCACAGGTGAAAGTAAGAAATAACGCACCTGGGGTCCTTGCAATAACAGTGTATATAAAATAAGTTTACGAAATGGACGGTATACCGGTAACCTCAAGTGTAAGAAAAAGAGAGGGAGAGTAATAATAGGCATGCTCAGAGACATGAATCAAACTCAACTAATCACACCAATCTCATACTTATCCATAATACAGAACAATTCTATAAGTAGAAAGCAAAAGTCTACCTACAGTCCCTCGGCCGCCCATACAACCGAGGAACACAAACAAGTGAAAACAAACCCTCCGGCATCCCATACTACCGGAGCGTACAACCAGCAAACAGCAAACAAGGGTGGAACTTCGAACCATGAATGATATGATGCATGAAGATCTCAAGTGCCATAGTATCTCTGTATGTACCTCCTCCGGCGCCGATCCGGCCCAGCAGGTAGGTTCCATGGAAGGACTCTGCCCGTATACCTCTACTCCCCCGTATACCCCTCTGCCGGCACACGCAGCCCGTAGCCCCTGGCCCGGATAGCAAGGTCGGCATGGAGTCCCAGACCCCATACTAAATCTCAGTTAATCAGAAACATGTTCAGAATAGAACCCAGTCTGATTCAAGATAGAGACCCCAATCTCGAATTTTATGCATGCGCCCAGACCCCTGTCCAAGGACTAAAAATAGTAGGAAAATATCTCTCAAACCCTCCAAGGGTGCCCGGGCGTAACCGGGTCTAAACAGTAAAAAGTCATCTCAGGTGCTCGGTCCGACCGAGGCTAAAAATCATCTCAACTAGCAAGAAAACTCAACTAGCACTCCGGCCCTGCCGAGTCTAGCGATAATCATAAAACTGATAATTTTAAACATAATTTTACTTTCTTGCCCAAAAATCTCCACAAGTGAAATCAACTATTTCCAAATCATTTCCATCAAAAACGGGCCCCCCGGACCATGCAAGGTTTAGAAAACAGTGCCAGTAGGCCCGAAGCCAAAACCACAGTAAAACATGGATAAAACCTCTTTATATGCTGGAAATGTATGATCACAACACAATAGCTGCCCGCAGCTCACAATCAACCTATCGACCCTGCACAGGCCCACAGCTACTCAGCAAGCATAACCAGCCTAGAAGGATAATTCTATGCCCGGGACTCGCGGACATTCCCAAATTCCCACCTTCTATGTTCCAGAGTCAATAAGGCCTCACAGGACCACAAGGGTAAATAAAATATAACAGCAAATACTACAAACAACGGAGGAACAAAATAGCGGTTATGAATAAAGCGGTCAAGGTCTGTGGTACCAACCTAATAAACCAACCCAAGGATGCCCATTAATACAATTTTATTTTATATATACGGAGTCTAGGGAGAATAAACCGTAACCTACCTGTCGTCCGATGACAAGCTTGAACCTCTCCGAAAAATCCCCAACACGAAATCAAACTCGAACTCGGGCTTGAATAACTTGACGTCGATAATTGATTTACTTAATCAAATATATTTTTCTCACAACAAAACCTTAACGTGAAGGAGTATTTTAAGAATGTGCATAGTGCTATATGAATTACTAGCTTAGTAGCATATGTATAATTAGCTAGATATTGTAAAGAAAAGAATGGAAAGGAAATTGAAGTGGATATACACATAGATTCCACATACAGCAATTCAAATGTTGCCAAAAAAACCTCACACTGCCACTCCATGACACGTGCTTACATTAACTTGCCAACTGTGGCAGTTAATCCACGTTGTGCACTCCCTCCACTTCCACGTGGAAGTGGAGGTGTGACACCTCAATTATATATCTCGTTATATATATATTCGGGTATTGCATAAATTCGTGGTAAAATAAATATAATATTTTAAATATACCATAATTATTAGAAAACTATTTCAAACGAAACCTACTATATTATAATAATAATTTCCAACATAAATAAATTTACTATCTCCGTTAAAATATTACGGAGTATAAAAATCTTATAAAATAAATACGTATACACTTATTTGTATCAAATATATTTTTCATAAACCTTTTAAATATTTTGAAAAGGCAATAATAATATAATTTTTACCAAATTCAACTTTTAAATAAATATTTCAAATACACGCACGATGCTAATAAGGTTCTTAAGTTTAGGCTCGTAATTCGCCTACGCACGATTTTGATACTCAAGAATTCTCTCGAAATCCTCCCTTATATTTTATCACTGTTTCGGAACTGAAATGGCATTTTAAAACGTGACGTCGAGGCTTAAATCGCGTTTAACCCGACCCGGTTCGCGACCCGGTTCGCAACCCGTTTTCTGCCAGACAGTCCGCGGTAAAACAGTCATAACTCTTTACTCCGAGATCAGTTGGACGTGAGGTTTTATGCGTTGAAAACTAGACTCGTAGACCTTCGATTTGGTATTTCGGGGGACTTCTAACTCTTTATATATTGAGAGAAAAGTCCTGATACATTTGACCCAAGGTTCAGAAAATTTGTTAAAGGTCTTACGATATCTTTTGTCGATTTGCTTAACTTCAACACTTACACGTGGAAATGACCGGAAGGGTCATTACATCATCCACTACTAAAAAGGGCTTTCGGCCTCGAAAGTCAAGGTCAAGAGGGTACCTGAAGGCTAAAATAGCTGCGGATACTGAACCCGCATATCTCTCTCGGTCTCCCAGGTAGCCTCCTCGACTGGACGGTGTCTCCACTGAACCTTAACAACCGGGATCTCTCGAGACCTCAATCTCCTGACATCTCTGGCCAAAATAGCTGTCGGCTCCTCAACAAAGGCTAAACCTTCATCCAACTGAACTGAATCCCACTGCAATACATGAGACTCATCTGGTACATACCGACGCAGCATCGAAACATGAAATACAGGATGTATAGCTGAAAATATTGGAGGTAAGGCTAACTGATAGGCAACGCTACCAACCCTCTGCAGAATCTCAAACGGCCCAATGTACCTGGGGCTAACCTTGCCCCGCCTACCAAATCTCATCACGCCTTTCATGGGTGATACACGGAGAAACACCAAGTCACCGACACTAAACTCCAAGGCACGAAGCCTACGATCAGCATAACTCTTCTGCCTGCTCTGAGCTGCCCGAAGTCTGTCCTGAATCACTCGGACTCGGTCTAAGGAATCTCGAAGAAAATCTGTGCTCTGCGGCCCAGCACTAAAACCATCAAACCAACCTACAGGTGATCTGCAACGCCTGCCATACAAAGCCTCAAAAGGTGCCATGCCGATACTCGAATGGAAGCTGTTATTATAAGCAAACTCTGCAAAGGGAACAAACTGATCCCAAGAACCTCCAAAGTCAAGAACACAGGCCCGAAGCATGTCCTCCAGAATCTGAATGGTCCTCTCGGACTGGCCATCTGTCTGAGGGTGGAAGGCGGTACTAAGATGAACCTCTGTACCCAAATCTCGCTGAATAGCCCTCCAGAACTGAGATGTGAACTGAGTGCCGTGGTCTGAAATAATAGAAGCTGGGACCCCGTGCAACCGAACAATCTCACGAAGGTATATCTGAGCTAACCTCTCTGCACCATAAGAAGTCTGTACCGGCAAGAAATGTGCTGACTTGGTCAGCCTATCAACAATCACCCATATGGAATCAAACCCACGAGAAGTACGGGGCAAACCAACAACGAAGTCCATAGTAATCCCTTCCCACTTCCACTCAGGAATGGGAAGTCGCTGCATCACAACACCAGGTCTCATGTGCTCGAACTTAATCTGCTGACAGTTCAAGCACCGAGATACAAACTCTGCTATATCCCGCTTCATACCACTCCACCAGTAAAGCTGCCTCAAGTCTCTATACATCTTCGCTGTGCCAGGGTGAATGGAATATCTAGTACAATGTGCCTCACGAAGTATCAACTGAATCAAATCACTAACCCTCGGAACACAAAGGCGACTATCATACCTCAGAACCCCATCTGAATCTAGAGTAGCCCGACTAGTCTCACCCTGAACAACTCGATCACGAAGGTCACACAACTGCTGATCCTCAAACTGACGACTCTGAATCTGATCAATCAAAGTAGAACGAACCTCAACACTGGCGAGAACTCTGCTAGGATCTGACAAGTCAAGCCTAACCAGACGATTAGCCAAGGACTGAATGTCCAAGGCCAACGGCCGCTCTGAAACTGAAAGAGAAACTAGGCTACCCATACTCACTGTCTTCCGACTCAAGGCATCCGCTACCACGTTTGCCTTGCCCGGATGATACAGAATAGTAAAGTCATAGTCCTTCAGTAACTCGACCCATCTCCTCTGCCTCGAGTTCAACTCCCGCTGACTCGTGATATACTGAAGACTACGGTGATCGGTGAAGATATCACAGTGAACTCCATATAAATAATGCCTCCAGATCTTGAGCGCGAAAACTACCGCCGCCAACTCTAAGTCATGAGTGGGGTAGTTGCGCTCGTGAACCTTCAGCTGCCTTGACGCATATGCTACTACTCGACCCTGCTGCATCAACACACAACCAAGACCAACCCCAGAAGCATCACAATACACGGAGAAGCTCTGACCCTCAACCGGCAAAGTCAAAACTGGAGCTGAAGTCAATAAGGCCTTAAGCCTCTGGAAGCTATCCTCACACTGATCCGACCACTGAAATGGGACATCCTTCCTAGTCAGCATAGTCAAGGGTGCTGCTATGGAAGAAAATCCCTCAACGAACCGTCTGTAGTAACCTGCTAACCCAATAAAGCTGCGAACCTCAGTAACAGTAGTAGGTCTAGGCCACTCACAAACCGCTGAAATCTTTCCCGGATCAACCCTAATCCCATCCTTAGACACCACGTGCCCTAGGAATGCAACTGACTCAAGCCAAAACTCGCACTTTGAGAACTTGGCATAAAGCCGATGATCTCTCAAAGTCTGGAGTATAACCCTCAAGTGCTGCTCATGCTCATCTCTACTACGCGAGTATACCAAGATGTCGTCTATAAAAACTATCACAAATGAGTCCAAATACGGGCCAAGAACCCTGTGCATCAAGTTCATAAAGGCTGCGGGGGCATTAGTCAACCCAAAAGACATCACCAGGAACTCATAATGGCCATAACGTGTCCTGAATGCTGTCTTAGGGATGTCCTCCGCCCTAATCCTCAACTGATGGTAGCCGGACCTCAAATCAATCTTTGAAAACACGACTGAACCCTGAAGCTGGTCAAACAAATCATCAATCCTCGGCAACGGATACCTATTCTTCACTGTCACCCTATTCAGCTGCCGATAATCAATACACATGCGCATCGACCCATCCTTCTTCTTCACGAAGAGAACAGGAGCACCCCAAGGTGACACACTAGGTCTAATAAACCCCTTAGCTAACAGATCCTGGAGCTGCTCCTTAAGCTCCCTCAACTCAGCAGGAGCCATACGGTAAGGAGAAATAGAAATGGGCCTAGTGCCCGGCTCCAACTCAATAGCAAAATCAATATCCCTCTCAGGTGGAAGGCCTGGCAGGTCGGTAGGAAACACATCGAGGAAGTCTCTAACCACAGGAACAGACTCAGGAGAAGTGGGGTCAGCACTAACATCTCGGACATATGCTAGATAAGCTAAACACCCACGGGAAATCAACTTCCTAGCTCGAAGACAAGAGATGATCCCAGATGGTGCATGGCTAACAGAACCCTGCCACACAACCGGGGATACACCGGGCACAGCTATGGTAATGGTCTTGGCATAACAATCCAAAACCACACGGTGAGGGGATAACCAGTCCATGCCCAGTATCACATCAAAATCTAGCATATCAAGAATCATCAAATCACCCCAAGTCTCTGAATCACCAATAGATAACATACAGGATCTCACAATCCGATCCACTACTAAAGAATCTCCTACTGGGGTCGAAACAGAAACAGGAACAGATAATGGCTCACTAGCCAACCCCAAACAAGGCACAAAGTAGGCAGATACATATGAACAAGTGGATCCAGGATCAAATAAAGCCATAGCAGACTGATGGCACACAGAAATCGTACCTGTAATCACAGCATCTGAGGCCTCTGCCTCTGGTCTCCTAGGGACCGCATAAAACTGACGACGACCTCCACCTGCCCGACCGCCATCCCTACCACCTGCTCTGCCGCGTGGCGTACCACCTCTACTCTGACGACCACCCCCTCTAGCCGGGGGCTGAACTACCCGTAAAGGCTCGGCCAACTGGACTGTACCCTGCTGAGGGCAATCTCTAGCAAAGTGACCTATCGCACCACAAGTAAAACAAGCCCCTGACGGCCTACTCAGTCGAGATGAACCCGCAAATCCCGAATGACCACCACGACCTGATGCCCCAGAAACTGTACCCCTCGAAGACTGGCCGCCATAGCCCTGATGGCTGCCCTGACCCTGCTCGAACTGGGTACTACCAAAGGTCTGAAGGGAAGACTGAACCGGTCGGCTGGACTGACCCTGGTACTGCTGTGGCTGATAACTCCGACTCCACTGGCCAGGACCTCTACCGCCATATCTGGGACCACTATAGACACCCTGATGTCGAGGCCTCTTATCTCTGGACCCCTGATCATGTCGCTGTAGGTCCTCCACAGTGCGGGCATAGTCTACAATAGCCTGGAATGACCGACCACTGGCAATCAATATCTCAGCTGGCTGCCTGATCTCTGGCCTCAAACCCCATACAAATCTACGAATCCTATCAGCCTCGGTGGGAATGATCATAGCTCCGAACGGTGCTAGCTGATGAAAGCGGGTCTCATACTCCGAGATGTCATAGATCCCTGCGTAAGATGAGTAAACTGCTCCCTGCGACGCTCCCGATCACTCTGGGGTAGGAACTTGGCCATAAAGGCCTCATAAAACTCAGACCAGGTCAAAGGAGGTGACGACAGTGGTCTACAAGCAACCTGAGCCCTCCACCATAACTTCGCTGGGCCCTCCAACTGGTAGGTAGTATAACCAACCCCGTGAGTCTCCAACAAACCCAGATGATGCAACATCTCCTCACAGGTGGTAATAAAGTCATGTGGATCCTGTCCAGAAGTACCCGCAAATCTCGGGGGTGCTAACCTCAAAAATCTGCCCAACGCCTTCTGCTCTGACTCTGTCATAGCTGGGCGAGGAGCAAGAGGCTGTGCAACAGATGGAACCGGAATAACCTCCGCATGGGGAGCCATAGTAGCAGGCTGCGCCCCTGAGCTCTGTACACCCAGGGCTGCCCCCTGAGCGGATGTCTGCGCTACCTCAGAAGGCCGCTCTCCAATCACACCCAAAAGCTGCAATAGTAATCCCCGAATATCTGGAGACTGAGCTGTGGGTGGAGCTGGCACAGAAGTGGGCACTGGAGCTGGTACTGGAGCTGGAGCTGCTGGAGCTGGTGGTACCTGGGCTGCCCCCTGAACCACATGCTGCTCGGGCTCTATCTCCACGCTAGCAGCTCTAGCAGGTGCCACTGTTCGAGGGCGTCCTGGACCCCTAGCTGGAGTGGGAGGCTCATCCTCGCGTGCTGCCGAAGATCTCGTACGAACCATCTGCGGAAGAATGAAGTAGAACAAATGAGATCTCTAGAAACTTCAAGGGTACAACACACGACACAGAAGTAATGAAAGAGTTAAATTTCCTAAAATGCCACTGTAGCCTCCCAAAGATTGAGTACGGACGTCTCCGCCCCGATCCGCAGGACTCTACTAGACATTGGCTCCTATACCAATGACACCGGTGAACCTGGCTCTGATACCAAGTTGTCACGACCCGATTTCTCGGTCATGATGGCACCTACAACCCCCGGTAGGTAAACCAATCCATGTAGCCCAGAACAGTTAGTAATGGGCTACTATCTGACAAAAAATGAGAACAAGACGAATAAAATAGATAACAGGTATATAAATATATACATATGCGGAAACTAAACCAAACCCCAAGACCTGGTATCATAGTACAGAGCCAAAACTACATACATGGAGTGAAACTATCCAAAAGAATATATACAGATGTCTCTGAATGGTAATAGAGTACATAAAGCAAAAGATAAACTAAAGCTAAGCTCCGATCGCCAAGAGCTCACCCTCAGCCTGAAGTAGTCTCCACAGATCTCCAAGCACGAATCACAGCGATCTAACGGCGATGGCCCACGCTAGGATCTGCACCCAAAGATGCAGGGGGTAGGGTGAGCACCAAATGCGAAGCATAAGGTACCCAGTAGGTATCATAGGCCGACTGGGCACATATAAGATAAAAGCGCAGTAATAGACAGAATAGAAGCAAGTAGTCACAGAAATCAACGAAAGGTACACAGGAACTAGCCCAGAGGGAAATCAACAGAACCACATGTAAGGCTAGCAAGCAGAATATACACACCAAAGGCACAGGTGAAAGTAAGAAATAACGCACCTGGGGTCCTTGCAATAACAGTGTATATAAAATAAGTTTACGAAATGGACGGTATACCGGTAACCTCAAGTGTAAGAAGAAGAGAGAAAGAGTAATAATAGGCATGCTCAGAGACATGAATCAACTCAACTAATCATACCAATCTCATACTTATCCATAATAGAGAACGATTCTGTAAGTAAAAAGAAAAAGTCTACCTACAGTCCCTTGGCCGCCCATACAACCGAGGAACACAAACAAGTGAAAACAAACCCTCCGGCATCCCATACTACCGGAGCGTACAATCAGCAAACAGCAAACAAGGGTGGAACCTCGAACCATGAATGATATGATGCATGAAGATCTCAAGTGCCATAGTATCTCTGTATGTACCTCCTCCGGCGCCGATCCGGCCCAGCAGGTAGGTTCCATGGAAGGACTCTGCCCGTATACCTCTACTCCCCCGTATACCCCTCTTCCGGCACACGCAGCCCGTAGCCCCTGGCCCGGATAGCAAGGTCCATGGAGGTCCCCGACCCCATACCAAAACTCAGTATCAGAACATGTATCAAGATAGAGACCCAGTCTCGATATCAAGATAGAGACCCAGTCTCGAATATGCATGCCCAGACCCTGTCCAGGACTAAAAATAGTAGGAAAATATCTCAAAAACCCCTCCAAGGGTGCCCGGGCGTAGCCGGGTCTAAACAGTAAAAAGTCATCTCAGGTGCTCGGTCCGACCGAGGCTAAAAATCATCTCAAGTAACAAGAAAACTCAACTAGCACTCCGGCCCTGCCGAGTCTAGCGATAATCATAAAACTGATGATTTTAAACATAATTTTACTTTCTTGCCCAAAAATCTCCACAAGTGAAATCAACCATTTCCAAATCATTTCCATCAAAAACGGGCCCCCCGGGCCATGCAAGGTTTAGAAAACAGTGCCAGTAGGCCCGAAGCCAAAATCACAGTACAACATGGATAAAACCTCTTTATATGCATGGAAATGGTATGATCACACACAATAGCTGCCCCGCAGCTCACAATCAACCTATCGACCCTGCACAGGCCCACAGCTACTCAGCAAGCATAACCAGCCTAGAAGGATAATTCTATGCCGGGACTCGCGGACATTCCCAAAATCCCACCTTCTATGTTCCAGAGTCAAAAGGCCTCACAGGACCACAAGGGTAAATAAAATATATCCGCAAATACTACAAGCAACGGAGGAATAAAAATAGGCGGACATGAATAAAGCGGTCGAGGTCTGTGGTACCAACCTAATAAACCAACCCAAGGATGCCCATTAATACAGTTTTATTCTATATATGCGGAGTCTAGGGAAAATAAACCGTAACCTACCTGTCGTCCAACGACAAGCTGCTGGAACAACGATGTCCAAGCTCGAACCACTCCGAGAAAATCCAAAACTAAATCGGAATCGGATTCGGATTTGGGACGGAACAACTTGACGTAGATAATTGATTTTCTATTTGATAATGAACAATTTGAGTCAGCAATTGTTCAAACGGTTCCAGTGAATAAGAAGCAATAAGTATTTGCAATATTCTTAAATGGTTGAATGAGTAGGCAGCCACTTATTTAATTTGCTCCCCAAATGATGAAGTTTGGCAGCAATTGCCTACTTCATCAATTGGTTTCCACGTGGGGGGGGGGGTGTGTGTCAACACCACATCTCCCCTTATCCAATTAATGATAGGTGGGTCCCCGCTACGTACGTATTCGGGTATTGAATAAATTCGTGGTAAAATAAATATAGCTTTTTAAATATACCACAATTATTAGAAAATTATTTCGAATAAAACCTACTATATTATAATAATAAATTTCAACATAGCTAAATTTACTATCTCCGTTAAAATATTATGGAGTATAAAAACCTTATAAAATAAATACTTATACCATTATATCGTAACAAAACATTTTCCATAAACCTTTAAAATATTTTGAAAAGGTAATAATAATATAATTTTTACCAAATTCAACTTTTAAATAAATATTTCAAATACACGCACGATGCTAATAAAGTTCTTAAGTTTAGGCTCGTAATTCGCCTACGCACGATTTCGATATTCAAGAATTCTCTCGGGATCCTCCCTTATATTTTATCACTGTTTCGGAACTAAAATGGCATTTTAAAACGTGAAATTGAAGCTTAAATCGGGTTAAACCCGACCCGATTCGCGACCCGGTTCGCAACCCATTTTCTGCCAGACAGTCCGCGGTAAAATAGTCATAACTCTTTGCTCCGAGATTATTTGGACGTGCGCTTTTGTGCGTTGGAAACTAGACTCGTAGACCTTCGATTTGGTATTTCGGGGGACTTCTAACTCTTTATATATTGAGAGAAAAGTCCTGATACATTTGACCCAAGGTTCAGAAAATTTGTTAAAGGTCTTACGATATCTTTTATCGATTTGCTTAACTTCAACACTTACACGTGGAAATGACCGGAAGGGTCATTACATTCTTGTATATGCATTTTAAATTCTGTTAGATCCGTAAAATTATATTTTAAAGGTTTTTGCATTATTATACTATTTTCATCTATTAGTTCAATTTTTATTTTTGTTTTATGTTTTTCCCATCCTTGTAAGGGATTATCATTATATAGTAGTTCTAATTTATCTTGGAGTAGTTTTATCTTATTTATAGAAAATATGATTATTTCTATTTTATGGTTGCTTGGTGTTATATTTTCTAGTTTTTGGGTAATTTTCTCACTTCCTTTGATCCATGGTGTTGTTTTTCTTAATTTATTATTTACTCTTTTTGCTCCTACTCTTTGTCCACATGGGGTAGTAAACCACCAATGTGTCTTTGTTATAGTATGTGGGAATAATTTATCTAAGAATGGCATTCCTAGTAATATATCTTTATTTGTAAATTCATAACTATATATTTCTCCTATGGTTAGTATTTTATCCCATATTTGTATTTTTAGATTCCTTGCTTTATGTGTTATCATACTTCCTTCATTGTTAAATCCCGTTACTACTAAGGGTGTTTTCAATTCTTCCCATTTATCTTCTGGTAGACAATTATGTTTACACATGTTAGCTTCTGCTCCTGTATCCATCATAGGTGTATAATATCTATTATAGTATCCTTCTATTATTATTTTGGCAAGTATATATATTTTTGTCATTTATTATGCTAACTTATTATTTTATCATATTAAGGTTCTTTTGATTACTACCTTTTTATTTTCATAACTTATTGTTAATTGCTTATCTTCTAGGTTATATGGTTTAACTTTTTCTAACCACTTTGCTCCTAGCGTGATATTTTTATCTCCTTGATATATTTTGAAATTTATTAATATTGGTATTCCTCCAATAATTAATTCTTTTTCGGTTGTTTCTTCAATTTTTCTTAATGCTTTTGGTAATTCCGAATTTTGTTGTTCATTTGTTATTATTTCTTTTTCTGGTATTAATTCTCTTGCAATATAATTTTCTTGTTGTCCTGTATTTATTAATATTAAATATTTCCTTTGGTCCATTAATCCTGTTATGTAGTAATGATATGGTTTTATTTCTTCTATTAATTTTGGTGGAGTTACATAACTTATCCTTCTTGATGTACTCATTCTTGATGATGTTTCTGGTATTTCATTACCTGTTCGTTTTGACGTTTCTATTCTTTCCTTTACTATTTCTAAGTCTTCTTCGATGTCCATTTCTGCATAACTATAATCATTATTATCTATAACTGATACTATTCTTTCAAACGGGTTTTCTATTTTAATTCTATTTATTTTATTTCTAGCTGTTATTTTATGTTTTGTTGTAAGTATATATAAGTTTTTACATCTTGCCGTAAATATCTTACTTCCTGGTGTTAGTTCTATTCCCGACATTTTCCAGTATAAAACTAATGATCTATCTATATTTTTATCATCTATTGCTACTGAATAATTTGCACTTATTATGAATTTAAATTTTTGGTATATTAGATTACCTTTTACTGCACTTATTACACTTTTTTCTATAGGTTGTATAATTCTATCATCCGCTAAGTATATTTCTATAGGGGTATCTATTCCTTCTCTAAAACATGCTTTTATTAGTATTTCTGTTCCTCCTAAATGTACGTATTTTATTGGATTTTTTGCTTTTATATCTTGTATTTCTTTATTTAGTACTTTTTTATTTAAGATTGGTATTCTAGCTTTACCTTTAATGTATTTACAATCTATTATATGTTCTCTTTGGCTTATTACATAATATTCTTCTTTTTGTCTTTTAAACCAATTTTTTATTGTTGGTACCTCTAATATTTTATCTATGCTTAGATCTAATTCTTTTCCCTTTATTTGTTCAAATATATTGGTGTCAAATATTATTTTTTGTTCTGAGGATTGTTCATCTTGGTGTTCTTCTTGTTGTATTATCCTTATATCTTTTTCAGTCATAATTTTCTTCTTCCGATTCTTCTATATTATTATTTATATCGTTTTCGCTTTCGTTTTCTGATAATTCATTTTCTGATAATTCATATATACTGTCTTCACTCTCTAATTCATAATCTATATATTCCATTTGTGTATATTTATCATCTCCTATTATTATTTCGGTAATTTGTTTTTTCTTTGGATTTTTTGGTAATTTGCAATCTCTAGCTAAGTGTCCTAATTTTCCACAATTATAACAAGTACATTCCGTTAGTTTTTTCTTTGTTTTATATGGTTTTTTATATTTGTATTTTTTACATAATATCTTCTTCTTGGTTTTTTATACTTATATTTTGATTTATATGGTTTATATTTACTACTATATCTTTTTATTTTCTTATATTTTTTATAATATTTATCTGTGCATCCGAATTGGGGTGCTGTTCTATTTTTACAACATGCTAAATTTCTTACCAATATTTTACCCATTTTAATATTTTCTTTGTATTTTTCACATAATTCCATAAACCAATTTTGTAAAAATTTTATTCGAGCTCCTAGAGTATCTACTAATTCTGCTTCATTCCAATTTTTTATTATTTTTGAACTAAAAGGTTCTGGTAATTTAGTAAAATATAATTTTCTTATTTCTTTACTTTCATCTGGATTATATGTTCCTTTGTAATAATAATTTTTAAATGCACAAGTATATTCATCTAGATAGCACATATTACATATTGCTAATTTTGACATTAAATTTCTGTTTATAATTTTTTCTTTATTTTGTTCTTCTATTTCCGTCGTCATACTACCAAATTCATTTCTTATTGCTATTTCATATTTAAATAATATTTCCGTAGCTGTTGTGGCATCTGTTCCATCGTATGTTTTATTACTTCTTAATGTTTCTAGACTTTCATTTGTTAGATTTTGTAACCATAATTTTACCGTTCCTATGAGTGTTCTTTCTATATATCCTGGTGTTTCAGCTATTGATATTTTATTATCTATTAATTGTTTTGAGATATATCCTATCCATAATTGAATTGTTTTATTTATATCTGCTACACAATCTAGATCTAAAAAATTATTTTGTTCAGTTATCTGCCTTGGTGTCCATTTCCTATTTGGCCTTTTTTCCCATATTTTGTTTTTATCATATGAATTATAGTCTGTCCTATAGTAGCTTGGATTTAATTGCTTTGGATTTTTTACTCCTGATATACTTGGTTTATCATCAGTGCTCATATCTCCTGTATTTATTTCTGGATTTATTTTTGCTTTTTCCATTTTTTCTATTAGTTCGGTATATGTTTCACTTGTTTCCGAATAGTTTTCTCCTAGATCATTATCATTATCACTTTCTTCACTTATTTCGTCTATGCTTATTTTTGGTAGATTGTCTTGTTCTTCTTCTAATTGTAATTTAAATTTTTCTATTTCATTTGTCAGTTTTAACTCTTGTTCCTCTTCTCTACGTTTTTCTTTTTCTTTTTGCTTATTTGCATATAATTGTTTTAGCATTTCTAATTCTTTTTCTAGTTCTATTATTTTAGTGTTTTTTACTTCTTCTATTCGTTGTATTTTTTCTTTAGTTTGTTGTTGTATTTTTTCAATTTCTCGTTTCCTATCTATTTCTTCATTTTCTTTTGTTATTCTAACCATTGCGGTTAATTTATCTTCTAATTTTACCGTTTCTTTTTCTAACATTAAATTTAGATTATCTCCTATTTTTTTATATCTTCTTCCTAAATTAGAAAATACTATTGTTATCTTTAATCCTTCCGGATTTACATATGTTTTTTCTTCTAATGCGAATTCTTCTTTATTCATTTATAAATTATGTTGGTATTTATATTCTAGACTGTCTATTTGTAATTGTAATTCTAATATAACTCTTCTTTGTGCTAATAGGGATTTATGGCAAACTCCTGCAAATATATTAGCGTTTAGTCTATTTTGTCTATGTTTTAATTCTTGTCTTTTTTCTATAATCATTTCATTAAGTTTTTGTCTGTGTTTGTTATTGTTATCAGTCATTGTTTCTTTAAGTATTTAATGTATTTATATTCTGTTTTAGATATGGTATTAATTAATTTATTTAATTTGTCATTATCAGTTTTTGTAATACTTAGTTGTTTATATTCCGGATATAAGCTTTTTAATTTTCTTCTTAACTTTCTTATCTTCTTGCTAATTATCTTCTTACTAATAACTCCTGACTGCTCTTTCTTACTAATAACTCCTATATGCTCTTTCTTACTAATAACTCCTATGCTCTTTCTTACTAATAACTCCTATATGCTCTTTCTTACTAATAACTCCTATATGCTCTGATACCATTTTTGGAGTCCCTGTGCGCGGTATGTGTGCGGAAGTATTTTTATTCATTATTTTTAATTTGAGTTTATATCTGGATATATATCTGATTCATATGGCCAAAAATCTTCTGTAGAATTAATAATTTTATCAAGTATAATTTGTTGTAAATCTCTGTTAAGATTAACTGTTTTAATGATAGTGATTAATATTTTATCTTTAAAGAATATTTGGTATTTTGAGGGGTTATTTATTATTTTTAAGTCGTGGGTAGATTCATCTATTTTTGTAGTTGAGTCCATTATTTATTGATCTGAATATAAATCTAGTTCGTATAAATCTAAGTTATCTATGTCATCTGGTATAATTAGTTCTGTCCATCTTTGTTCCATTATTTCTATTATCTCAAAAGTAACTAAAATATCGTAGATTTTTCTCCTAATATCGTTGTTAAGTTGTTTAAGGATATATAATATGAGTGTTTTATAATTATTATTATCATCTATTAGGTATGTATTATTGCTCATTAAATCAGTATTTATTCTTGTCATGTTTTTTACTAAACATATTCCCTCTAATCTCTTTGTTTATCATAAAGTTCATCATCTTTTAATAAGTTATTTTGAACAATCTCTTCTAGCCACTACCATGCTTTTCTTGCTTCAATCGTTTACCCTAACAGCGCCTCAACTTTGTCTACTCCCCTAAACGGCCTCCTTGCCTACCGGTTTCGACCTTAGGATGGCATAGTCTGGGCTTAACTACTCTCAGCAATATTTGGCCATGGCAAGCTTTCTTAAGATGTTCTTCATAACAGTACTAAAACATGATAAACAATTATGATATAAAAGAGATTATAAGGAATATAAAAGTTTAGCTATACATGACTATGAATAAGTATACCTGATTTTTTAGCTCTTCTAGATGCTCCATAGCTTATTTAAAAGATATATTTTATTTATATATGGAAAGTTTTTTACAAATGAGGATTTTGAGAGGTGAGGGATTTTTCTGATTCTTGTTGATGTTGTGTGTTCATGTGTGTCCCTTCCCTTCATCCGCTTGCCTCCTTTTATAGAAGGAAAAAACGACTCCTACTATTTACATATGACTCTTACTATTCACAAATGACCTTTCATGAACGACCTTTACTGTTCATGAATGACTCTTACTATTTACTTTACGACTTTCTATAATAAAACAAAAATTATACTATTCCTACTTTTACATCTGTCCACTATTTTATGGCTTTTTACAACACGATACAAAAACTTAAATAGCTGATAGTGATATTTTTCTACTTGACAGGGACATTTACCTAAAATTCTACATTTTTTCTAACTTTGCTTTCCTCCTTTTTTGACTTTCTTTTTCCCACATGTCTCATATCTTCATTTCTTTCCGCATTCATTTCTTTTTTTCGTCTTTTCCACTTTCCACGTATCTTCTTTCTTTTGTCTTTTTGTCGTATCTTCTTTATCTTCATTCCACACATCTTCATTCTTCTCCATATTTTTATTCCAGTTGTACAGCTGGTATCTCTGTCATATCTCCTCCATTGCATTTCGAACAACGATGATCTGGATATTTGTGACTAATTATCTTGCAGTATCTTGTTAATAAATTTTGAGAAATAAATTCATTCTTCAATGCTCTTGTCGTCGGTTTATCTTCTGGTCTAAGTAATGATAATATCCATTGCTGAACTTCTTCCATATCTGCTTCTCTTACACTTCTTGAATTTGAATAAATCATTAATTGGTCTCTGGCGTAGTAGCTCCATATTGCGTTTCCATTTAGATAATTATCTGCTAGCTCTTGAATAATAGTTGAAATTCCAATAATTCGTTTGTTTGCATAGAAATTGGGTATCTCGATCATAGGTATTTCTGGTTGTGTTATTATATCGTCTGGTAATATCATGTTTTTTGTCAATCCTAGCTTTACAACTTGGATCACTGGTTTTATCTCGTCATATAATATCTCTGCTGGTGCTGTATAAAATTTCACATAGAATAAATTTCCTTTCGTAACTCTTTTGTAGGTTAGAAATGCTTGGTGTATCTCTGGTATTCCTTGTAGCTCTTCTCCGTCATATGTATATACTGTACTAAGTAGTCCATAATGGTAACATGTTTTGACTAGGTTCGAACTTGTCTTTGGCTGTGCGATAAGTCTGTTATATCCTTGTAATTTTTGGGTTATGTAGTCTTGGGTTGGGTCTGTAGTTGTAACTGATCTTGGGTTTAGGTTTAAATATGTCTGGATTCTATATATGTTTTGTATGTAGCTTTGGGACAAATGGTTGTATATCTTTTTCTCTTGGTGTAAACTTGCTGCGTATGTATTTATTTGGGGTGGTGCCATGACTGGTTTTTGTATTTTTTGGGTAAATGGGTTTGTGAACATGGTATTTAAATTGGTATTTTTATATTGTGGTTTTGTAGGTTGTCCGCTTGTACCTGCACTTGTACCTGCAATATTAGCAAATAAATTGTTTTGGGTTTTTCGGAGTTTCCCAACGTCTCCTTCTAGCTCCGGATGTTTATAGTCTTCCTGGGGACTGCTATCTTTAGCCTTAGACTTCAGATTAACTTCATTAGTCTTTAGCTTTTTTATCTCTTCATCCATACTGTCCACTTTAATACAAAGTGTAGTAATGGCTTCGAGTATCTTATTCATTGTAATATCTTCTGGCTCAGTTTGAGTACCTTTGTCTTGATAGGTAGTCTGCAATAACATTTTTGTCAGTCCTTATTACCTCAATTGTAAATGTAAAATTTTGTATATTTAATACAAGTCTTCTTATTTCCTTTGTTGTCACCGAGTCTGGTATTTTTCGCGTTATCCACCACTTTACTTGTGTATTATCTGTTCTTACAATAAATTTATTATAAACAATATATGGCTCAAATGCTAACAAACATTTATATAACCCAAATAGTTCTTTTCTATTTATTTCCCATTTTAATTGTGGTTCCGTGTATGATCCCGAATAATATCTACAATGATGTTCAATTTCTTCATTATCATATCTATATTTGAGAATTCCTCCATAACTGTGATCACTAGAATCAGTTTCTACTATGTATGTGAATTGCCTTTTTTCATCTGGAAAATATAGTTTTGGTAGTTCTTTACATAAATTTTTAATCTTTTTTATATGCATTTTATCTTTTTCGTCAAAATGATATTCTACGTCTTTCTTTAATTTTTTCTGCAGTGGTTTTAAGTTTTCTGCTAATTTAGGGATATATTCTCTTACTTGGTTAACTAATCCTAAAAATGATTGTAGCTTCTTTTTTGTATCAAGTGTCTCATTTAAATTAATTATTTTTTGTACTATATGCGTTTGCATTTTTATTCCATTTTTATCTATTTGTATACCTAAGAATTCTGTTTGATTTTTCATTATTTCTTCCTTCTTTTTACTTAAACTAATTCATGATATTTCTATGATGCGTATAAATTTTTCTAATAATTTTATATGTTCTTCCTCTGTCCTAGAATATAATAGTATATCATCTATATATATTATGCAATTTTCTAATTGGTTGAAGTAACTGTCCATAAAATGTTGGTATCTACCTGGTGCGTTTTTATATCCAAAGGGTAGTACATTCCATTCGTAAAATCCTTGTGGTACAGTAAATGCTGTTAGTTGCTTAGATTCATCTTCTAATTTTAAATGGTAAAATCCTGATTTACAGTCAAATTTACTAAAATAGTTATATCCTTGTATTTGTCTGATTTTTAGTATTTTATTTGGTATTGGATAATTATATGTTTTTGTTTTTGCATTTAAATTTCTATAATCTATAACCATTCTACTTTTTCCTCGTTTTTGTTCACTATGTTTATTTACTATAAATGCTGGACTAGTATGTTTGCTGTTACTTTCTTGTATATATTTATTGTCTAATAATTCTTGTATATGCATTTTAAATTCTGTTAGATCCGTAAAATTATATTTTAAAGGTTTTTGCATTATTATACTATTTTCATCTATTAGTTCAATTTTTATTTTTGTTTTATGTTTTTCCCATCCTTGTAAGGGATTATCATTATATAGTAGTTCTAATTTATCTTGGAGTAGTTTTATCTTATTTATAGAAAATATGATTATTTCTATTTTATGGTTGCTTGGTGTTATATTTTCTAGTTTTTGGGTAATTTTCTCACTTCCTTTGATCCATGGTGTTGTTTTTCTTAATTTATTATTTACTCTTTTTGCTCCTACTCTTTGTCCACATGGGGTAGTAAACCACCAATGTGTCTTTGTTATAGTATGTGGGAATAATTTATCTAAGAATGGCATTCCTAGTAATATATCTTTATTTGTAAATTCATAACTATATATTTCTCCTATGGTTAGTATTTTATCCCATATTTGTATTTTTAGATTCCTTGCTTTATGTGTTATCATACTTCCTTCATTGTTAAATCCTGTTACTACTAAGGGTGTTTTCAATTCTTCCCATTTATCTTCTGGTAGACAATTATGTTTACACATGTTAGCTTCTGCTCCTGTATCCATCATAGGTGTATAATATCTATTATAGTATCCCTCTATTATTATCTTGGCAAGTATATATATTTTTGTCATTTATTATGCTAACTTATTATTTTATCATATTAAGGTTCTTTTGATTACTACCTTTTTATTTTCATAACTTATTGTTAATTGCTTATCTTCTAGGTTATATGGTTTAACTTTTTCTAACCACTTTGCTCCTAGGGTGATATTTTTATCTCCTTGATATATTTTGAAATTTATTAATATCGGTATTCCTCCAATAATTAATTCTTTTTCGGTTGTTTCTTCAATTTTTCTTAATGCTTTTGGTAATTCCGAATTTTGTTGTTCATTTGTTATTATTTCTTTTTCTGGTATTAATTCTCTTGAAATATAATTTTCTTGTTGTCCTGTATTTATTAATATTAAATATTTCCTTTGGTCCATTAATCCTGTTATGTAGTAATGATATGGTTTTATTTCTTCTATTAATTTTGATGGAGTTACATAACTTATCCTTCTTGATGTACTCATTCTTGATGATGTTTCTGGTATTTCATTACCTGTTCGTTTTGACGTTTCTATTCTTTCCTTTACTATTTCTAAGTCTTCTTCGATGTCCATTTCTGAATAACTATAATCATTATTATCTATAACTAATACTATTCTTTCAAACGGGTTTTCTATTTTAATTCTATTTATTTTATTTCTAGCTGTTATTTTATGTTTTGTTGTAAGTATATATAAGTTTTTACATCTTGCCGTAAATATTTTACTTCCTGGTGTTAGTTTTATTCCCGACATTTTCCAGTATAAAACTAATGATCTATCTATATTTTTATCATCTATTGCTACTGAATAATTTGCACTTATTATGAATTTAAATTTTTGGTATATTAGATTACCTTTTACTGCACTTATTACACTTTTTTCTATAGTTTGTATAATTCTATCATCCGCTAAGTATATTTCTATAGGGGTATCTATTCCTTCTCTAAAACATGCTTTTATTAGTATTTCTGTTCCTCCTAAATGTACGTATTTTATTGGATTTTTTGCTTTTATATCTTGTATTTCTTTATTTAGTACTTTTTTATTTAAGATTGGTATTCTAGCTTTACCTTTAATGTATTTACAATCTATTATATGTTCTCTTTGGCTTATTACATAATATTCTTCTTTTTGTCTTTTAAACCAATTCTTTACTGTTGGTACCTCTAATATTTTATCTATGCTTAGATCTAATTCTTTTCCCTTTATTTGTTCAAATATATTGGTGTCAAATATTATTTTTTGTTCTGAGGATTGTTCATCTTGGTGTTCTTCTTGTTGTATTATCCTTATATCTTTTTCAGTCATAATTTTCTTCTTCCGATTCTTCTATATTATTATTTATATCATTTTCGCTTTCGTTTTCTGATATTTCATTTTCTGATAATTCATATATACTGTCTTCACTTTCTAATTCATAATCTATATATTCCATTTGTGTATATTTATCATCTCCTATTATTATTTCGGTAATTTGTTTTTTCTTTGGATTTTTTGGTAATTTACAATCTCTAGCTAAGTGTCCTAATTTTCCACAATTATAACAAGTACATTCCGTTAGTTTTTTCTTTGTTTTATATGGTTTTTTATATTTGTAATTACCATTTTTGGAGTCCCTGTGCGCGGTACGCGGTATGTGTGCGGAAGTATTTTTATTCATTATTTTTAATTTGAGTTTATATCTGGATATATATCTGATTCATATGGCCAAAAATCTTCTGTAGAATTAATAATTTTATCAAGTATAATTTGTTGTAAATCTCTGTTAAGATTAACTGTTTTAATGATAGTGATTAATATTTTATCTTTAAAGAATATTTGGTATTTTGAGGGGTTATTTATTATTTTTAAGTCGTGGGTAGATTCATCCATTTTTGTAGTTGAGTCCATTATTTATTGATCTGAATATAAATCTAGTTCGTATAAATCTAAGTTATCTATATCATCTGGTATAATTAGTTCTATCCATCTTTGTTCCATTATTTCTATTATCTCAAAAGTAACTAAAATATCGTAGATTTTTCTCCTAATATCGTTATTAAGTTGTTTGAGGATATATAATATGAGTGTTTTATAATTATTATTATCATCTATTAGGTATGTATTATTGCTCATTAAATCAGTATTTATTCTTGTTATTCTTGTCATGTTTTTTACTAAACATATTCCCTCTAATCTCTTTGTTTATCATAAGGTTCATCATCTTTTAATAAGTTATTTTGAACAATCTCTTCTAGCCACTACCATTCTTTTCTTGCTTCAATCGTTTACCCTAACAGCGCCTCAACTTTGTCTACTCCCCTAAACGGCCTCCTTGCCTACCGGTTTCGACCTTAGGATGGCATAGTGTAATGACCCTTCCGGTCATTTCCACGTATAAGTTTTGAAGTCAAGCAAATCGACAAAAGATATCGTAAGACCTTTAACAATTTTCTGAACTTTGGGTCAAATGTGTCGGGGCTTTTCTCCCAATATATAAAGAGTTAGAAGTCCCCCGAAATACCAAATCGAAGGTCTACGAGTCTAGTTTCCAACGCACAAAACCGCACGTCCAAATAATCTCGGAGCAAAGAGTTATGACTGTTTTACCGCGGACTGTATGGCAGAAAACGGGTTGCGAACCGGGTCGCGAATCGGGTCGGGGTTAACCCGATTTAAGCTTCAATTTTACATTTTAAAATGCCATTTCAGTTCCGAAACAGTGATAAAATATAAGGGAGGATTCCGAGAGAATTCTTGAATATCGAAATCGTGCGTAGGCAAATTACGAGCCTAAACTTAAGAATTTTATTAGCATCGTGCGTGTATTTGAAATATTTATTTAAAAGTTGTATTTGGGTAAAAATTATATTATTATTGCCTTTTCAAAATATTTTAAGGGTTTATGAAAAATATATTTGATACGATATAAGTGTATACGTAGTTATTTTATAAAGTTTTTATACTCCGTAATATTTTAACGGAGATAGTAAATTTAGCTATGTTGGAAGTTATTATTATAATATAGTAGGTTTTATTGGAAATAATTTTCTATGAATTGTGGTATATTTAAAATATTATATTTATTATATCACGAATTTATGCAATACCCGAATACATACATAACGGGCTGGAAAATATTAAATATTGCCACCTCCACAACACGTGGAGGTGGAGAAAGTGGCCAGCAGTCCATTAACTGGCGTGGTGTCACTCCTAAGGGTGACTTATCACCCTAACTAATTACATTATGCTATTAGTAAGCATATCCACTGAAGTGGTTCAATTCTCTCAACAAACATTTTAATTCCATAGTTTTCCATATACTGTCATCCGCATACAGAGAGGAAAATTGGTGGGACCAATTTAATGTTATGGTTATATTAAATTGGTTGTAGAAAATTAATTATCTACGTCAAGTTGTTCCGTCCCAAATCCGATTCCGATTCCGATTTAATTTTGGATTTTCTCGGAGTGGTTCGAGCTTGGACATCGTTGTTCCAGCAGCTTGTCGTCGGACGACAGGTAGGTTACGGTTTAATTTCCCCAGACTCCGTATATATAAAATAAAATTGTATTAATGGGCATCTTTGGGTTGGTTTATTAGGTTGGTACCACAGACCTTGACCGCTTTATTCATGTCCGCCTATTTTTATTCCTCCGTTGTTGTAGTATTTGCGGATATATTTTATTTACCCTTGTGGTCCTGCGAGGCCTTGTTGACTCTGGAACATAGAAGGTGGGATTTTGGGAATGTCCGCGAGTCCCGGGCATAGAATTATCCTTCTAGGCTGGTTATGCTTGCTGAGTAGCTGTGGGCCTGTGCAGGGTCGGTAGGTTGATTGTAAGCTGTTGGGCAGCTCTTGTTGCGTGTGATCATATCATTTCCATGCATATAAAGAGGTTTTATCGATGTTTTACAGTGGTTTTGGCTTCGGGCCTACTGACACTGTTTTCTAAACCTTGCATGGCCCGGGGGCCCATTTTTGATGGAAATGATTTGGAAATGGTTGATTTCACTTGTGGTTTAAAATCATCAGTTTTACGATTATCACTAGACTCGGCAGGGCCGGAGTGCTAGTTGAGTTTTCTTACTACTTGAGATGATTTTTAGCCTCGGTTGGACCGAGCATATGAGAGGACTTTTTACTGTTTAGACCCGGCGACGCCCGGGCACCCTTGGAGGGGTTTTTCAGATATTTTCCTACTATTTTTAGTCCTGGACAGGGTCTGGGCATGCATATTCGAGACTGGTTCTATATCTTGATATCGAGACTGGGACTCTATCTTGATACATGTTCTGATACTGAGTTTTGGTATGGGGTCGAGGACCTCCATGGACCTTGCTATCCGGGCCAGGAGCTACGAGCTGCGTGTGCCGGAAGAGGGGTATACGGGGGAGTAGAGGTATACGGGCAGAGACCTTCCATGGAACCTACCTGCTGGGCCGGATCGGCGCCGGAGGAGGTACCTACAGAGATACTATGGCACTTGAGATCTTCATGCATCATATCATTCATGGTTTGAGGTTCCACCCTTGTTTGCTGTTTGCTGATTGTACGCTCCGGTAGTATGGGATGCCGGAGGGTTTGTTTTCACTTGTTTGTGTTCCTCGGGTGTATGGGCGGCCGGGGGACTGTAGGTAGACTTTTGTTATTTACTTACAGAGTTGTTCTCTATTATGGATAAGTATGAGATTGGTATTGCTAGGGTGTTAGGTTCTGGATTTGAGGTTGATATGATTAGTTGAGTATTGATTCATGTCTTGAGCATGCCTATTATTACTCTTTCTCTCTTCTCCTTACACTTGAGGTTACCGGTATACCGTCCATTCCGTAAACTTATTTTGTATACACTGTTGTTGCAAGGATTCCAGGTGCATTGTTTCTTACTTTCACCTGTGCCTTTGGTGTGTATATTCTGCTTACTAGTCTCATCTGTGGTTCTGTTGATTTCCCTCTGGGCTAGTTCCTGTGTACCTTTCGTTGATTTCTGCGACTACTTGCTTCTATTCTGTCTATTACTGCGCTTTTATCTTATATGTGCCCAGTCGGCCTATGATACCTACTGGGTACCTTATGCTTCGCATTTGGTGCTCACCCCTACCCCCTGCATCTTTGGGGTGCAGATCCTAGCGTGGGCCATCGCCGTTAGACCGTCGTGAATCGTGCTTGGAGATCTGTTGGAGACTACTTCAGGCTGAGGGTGAGCTCTTGGCGATCGGAGCTTAGCTTTAGTTTATCTTTTGCTTCATGTACTCTATTACCATTCAGAGACATTTGTATATATAGTTTTGGTTTATTTTGTACTCCATGTATGTAGTTTGGCTCTGTACTATGATACCAGGTTTTGGGGTTTGGTTTAGTTTTCGCATATGTATATATTTATATACCTGTTATCTATTTTATTCGTCTTATTCTCTTATTTGTTAGATAGTAGCCCATTACTAACTGTTCTGGGCTACAGGGAGTGGTTCACCTACCGGGGGTTGTAGGTGCCATCATGGCCGAGAAATTGGGTCGTGACACGAGGCCATTTGAGTTCTTTAGGTGGTTTAGAGAAGAGGATGGGTTTTCAGAGGGTATGGAGGTTTACATATAGAGAAGAAAGGAAGAGGAAGGATTTTCTGAGTTTGACTGATGTGACTCATGAAAGGAAAGAAATTTTTTGGAAAAGAGCAAAAGATTTTGTGAAAAACAAGAATCATTAAAGCAAAATATCATTACCAAAAAAATATTTAAGAAATACATGCAATTTAGGCTAGGATTTAAAGGTAGTAATACCGAGAGAGTTTCTAAGAAAACAGAATCGGTCTTCTAAAAATGGTTTAGTAAAAATATCAATGAGCTAATTTTCAGAATCAACAAATTCAAGAGCAAATATTTTTATTTTCAACATGATCACGAATAAAATGATTCTTAATGTATATATGCTTAGCACGAGAATGATGCATAGTATATTTAGTCAAACTAATAGCACTAGTATTATCACATAAAATGGGAACACATTCAAACAATAATTCATAGTCAATCAATTGATGCATGATCCACAGTAGTTGGGTACCGCAACTTCCTACAGCTAAATATTCTGACTCAGTAGTAGACAGAGCTTCTGATGTCTATTTTTTTCTGTGCCACGAAATAAGTGATTCACCAAGAATTTGACATGTTCCACTGTACTTTTCCTGTCCTTTTTGTCACCTGCAAAATCAGCATCTGAATAACAAATTAGATCAAAATTATTAGAAAAAGGATACCATAGGCCGAAATCTTGAGTCCCTATGAGGTATCGTATGATTCTTTTGACGACAGTCAAATGTGATTTTTTAGGAGCTAACTAAAATCTTGCGCATTTGCACACACTAAACATGATATCTGGCTGACTTGCAGTGAGGTAGAGTAAAGATCCAATCATTCCCCGATAAGTTTTTTCATCGACATCTTTTCCTGAAGCATCAGTGTCTAGGGAACTTAAAGGACTCAAAGGAGTTCTTAAAGCTTTGCCTTTCTCCATTCCAAACTTTTTGATGAGTTCTTTTGTATACTTTATTTGGCTAATGAATGTGCCATTTTTTGCTTGCTTGATTTGTAGTCTGAGAAAGAAGGTGAGTTCTCCCATAAGGCTTATCTCGAGTTCTCCTTTCAGGATATTGACAAAGTTCTCGCACAGACCAATGTTAGAACTTTCAAAAATAATATCATCAACATAAATTTGAGCAATAAGAATACTGGGATCTAAATTTTGAATAAAAAAGGGTGGTATCAATTTTTCCTCTTCGAAAATTATTATTAAGCATAAAAGTGCTCAATCTCTTATACCAAGCTTTGGGAGCTTGTTTCAGACCATAAAGGTCTTTGGTCAATTTGAAAACGTAATCAGGACACAAGGGATTTTCAAAATCAGGAGGTTGTTTTATGAAAACTTCTTCTTTAATAAAACCATTTAAAAAGGCACTTCTTACATCCATTTGAAATAACTTAAAGCGTTTGAAAGAATCATAAGCTAGCAAAATTCTGATAGATTCTAGTCTAGCTACGGGAGAAAAAGTTTCATCATAATCAATACCTTATTGTTGAGAGTATCCTTGAGCTACTAACCTGGCCTTATTTCGTATTACCTTACCTTCCTCGTTCAGTTTGTTTTTGAATACCCATTTAGTTTTGATGAGTGAGCAGTTCGTTGGTCTTTTAACTAGGTTCCACACTTGATTTCTTTTGAAGTGATCCAGCTCTTCTTTCATTGTTGTCACCCATGATTCGTCCTCCAAGGCTTCATCAATTCTTTTAGGCTCAAGCTGTGATATGAGAGCTACTGAAGCCTGCTTTCTAAGTGAGTCTCTTGTTTGCATAGATTTATTTGAAATTCCTATTATGAAATCATTTAGGAAGCTTGCATCATGTCTCCATTCTCTGTGAATGATAGTCTTTAAGGCCTCTGTCTCGATAGTCGACTTTTCTAGCTCAATAGTTGACTTTCCAGAGCTTTATTCTTAGTTTTGATCCTTGATCTGTTCCCGAGTAACATCAATAATCTTAGGTGTTTCCTGATCAGCAATATCATCAATGGACCCCTGGACACTTGGATTAGAATCATCAAATACCACATGTATAGATTCCTCAACACTGAGGGTACGTTTATTAAAGATTGTAAAATATCGAATAGATGGAGAATATCCCAAAAATATACCTTCATCACTATGGGGGTCAAATATACCTAAGTTGTTCTTACCATTATTGTGAACTAAGCATTTGCATTCAAACGGGTGGAAATAGCTAATGTTAGGCTTTTTACCTTTCCAGAGTTCATACGGAGTTTTTTTCAGAATCGGTCTGATTAGGCACCTGGTTTGGATATGGCAAGTTGTACTGACTGCCTCCGCCTAGAAGTGGTCAGGTAGACTTTGTTCTAGAAGTATAGTCCTGGTAGTATCTTGGAGTGACCAATTTTTTCGTTCAACTACACCATTCTGCTGAGTTGATCGAGGAGATGAGAAGTTATGGATGAAACCTTATTTAGCACAAAATTCTTCTAAAGCATTATTTTCAAATTCTCCACCGTGATCACTTTGAATTGTGGTGATAAAGTATCCTGCTTTCACTGAACCTTTCCATAGAAGACTTTAAAATTCTGAAAAGATTCATATTTGTGAGCAAGAAAGATAACCCAAGTAAAACGAGAATAATCATATACTATAACAAAAGCATATATTTTACCACCTATGCTAGCAGTTCTAGTAGGACCAAAAAGATCCATATGCAGCAATTGAAGAGGTTTGGAGGAGCTAACAATATCCTTGACTTTAAAGGAAGGTCGAGTTTGTTTTCCAAGCTGACAGGCATCACAAATGTGATCCTCAGATAACTTTAACTTGGGTAATCCGATAACCAGATCAAGTCTTGATAGCTTCTCGAGAGCATGCATACTGGCATGGCCTAATTTCCTATGCCATAACCATGGATCACTGGACAAAGTAGTAATACAAGTTAAAGTAGGTAAATCAACATTATTCAACACATAAATATTTTCAACCCGGACACCAATGATAGTGATATTTTTTTCTACTTTGTTGATGATGCATCTCAGAGCATTGAATAGAACATCAAATCTAGCATCACATAGTTGACTTATACTTAGCACATTGTGCTTGAGTCCATCAACCAGGTAGACTTCAATTAGATCATATGTAGGGCTGATTGTGATTGATCCAACTCCTATAACTTCTCCTTTTGCATTATCTCTGAATCTTACGTATCCACCATATATTTGTTTAACTATTTTGAAGTTTTCTTCCTTTCCTGTCATATGCCTGGAACACCCGCTGTCAATCACCCACATACCCTTTTTGTCTGTCTTTCTATGGTGTTCCTGCAAAATAAGTAAATTAGTTTCTTTAAGGTACCCAAGCATCCTTGGGTCCTAGATGGTTAGTGTTATTATCTTTGGGTCTCCAAAGCCATTTACCAGGATGATTTCTTGTGCAGTTGAAAGCTTTATGACCAATCTTGCCACAAGAGAAACATGTAGGTTTATAATTACTAAAAGAGTTTTTTACAGATTGAACTCAGTTGAGGAGTTTGAAAAGTATTTACTTTTAGAGCTTTTTGAAAGAGATCTATTTGTCTTAACTGAGAATTGACTTGGTGACTTCTTAGCATTGTTAAACTGCATTTTGAGTTCACCAAGTTCTTCTTCAAGCAAAGCAACCTCAATTTGGCTTGCTTCAATAAGAGTTGTCCAGTCCTTTTTTTCTTTAGCAAGTTTATTGTATTCATCAATAAGTTTTTAAAGATCGTCGGTAACCAAATCGAGAGAGGTTTGAAAATTATGGCAGTTTGGATAGTTAGGTTGTCTTACCTTGTTGTTTCGCTGATGGCCATGAAACATATGTTGGCAGTTTCAGCTTGTTCTTCCTCTGATGCTACTTCATCACTCTAGGCTCCGAAATTCTTCGAATTATTGTTCCTTCGACCACCCTTCCTTTTGAGATCTAGACAGTTCAACTTGATGTGTCCTGGCTTGCCGCAATGATAACATATGTCATCATTTCTTTGATACTTATTTCCTCTGTTGACTGGTTGTGACCTCTAATTTCTTTGTCTCAAAATGTGTCTTACTCCTCTGTTGATTAGGTTCGGTGCTTTATTTTGCTCTTCATCGGTTCCCTCTATCTCATTTTCCTGAGGTATTGCATTGAAGGCAACATTCTTCTTCTTTTCCTTATTGTGATGCCTGTTGATGTGGTTTTGTTCGTACTCCATCAGATTCCCTCGTAGTTCATCATAAGTCATATTTTCTAGATCTCCATCTTCTAGGATTGTGGCCTTCGTTTCCCAGATTTTGGGAAGGCTCCTAATGAGGTTTCTAACCTGCAGTCCATTTGAGTACACCATTCCCAGAGACTTGAGTTCTCCCACAATTTTACTGAATCGTGAGAACATTGCTTCAATGGTTTCTTCATCTGCCATTTTGAATAGTTCATACTCGTTCACTAATGCATTGATTCTTGCTTCTTTCACCTTAGTAGTTCCTTCATAGGTGACTTCTAGTTTGTCCAACATTTCCTTAGATGTTTTGCAGGTGGAGATCTTTTTGTATTCTGCTCCGCTCACTGCATAATAAAGTAAGCTTATGGCTCTAGCATTAATTTGAATTACCTCTTGTTGTTCCTTAGTGACTTCAAAAGTTTCCAGATCAACTTTGCTTGTAGAATCTTTTAGTCCAGGGATAGGTTTTGGTCCTTTATTTATTACAACCCAAGCTTGGAAGTCATTAGATTGGACAAAGATTCTGAATCTTTCCTTCCAGTGAGAGTAATATTGTCTGTTGAAGTATGAAGGTCTATTTGATGAATGTCCATCTTGTAGTATTGCTCTGGGAATTAGATAAGTTGCCATTTGATCTTTTCTCACGTGCTGTTAGACACTTGTGATGTGAAACCAGCTCTGATACTAATTGATATTCAAGAGAGTGGTGAATTGAAATTTTAGTTAACTCGAGTCAACTGGGAGTAGTCACAGGTCAACTGACCTGCAAGTTAGTTGACAAAATAAATAATAACTAAAATATAAAACAAAAATAAATGTGAGGCACAAAGAATTTTATCCTGGTTCAGAACACCGATGTGGTACATACTTCAAGTCCCCTTGGGTTACAAGGGTTTCCTTTAGAGCTCGTTAAGAGAAATTGACTTTAGATATGGCAGTCTAGTTCTAGTGTCTGGATTCCTCCAGAACCTTACAATTGTTACAGCCTCAACCTGTATAGCTATTCTCATTTCTCTTCTTTTTCTTTTCTTACACTTGTAAACACTATAAAGTACAATGTTTTTGATAAGCTAGAAAGAGTAAATAGTGAGGTATTGCTTAAGTGAAGTTGCACCCTTTGTATTTTGCTGACTTCGTTCTTTTATGGGTGTCTTCACTATTTAGTTGTTGAGTTCTTGATTTGAAAATCTTCCCAATTTGATTTGATTGAGATCTTAAAGCAGATTTAGTGCTTAGTAAAATCAGAATTTCCTTTCTGATTTGATTTGCTCTATTAAGGATAACCCAAGGGATTTATTTTCTTCTGATCAATTAGATTGATTGATTTCTCGATGGTATGTATATATCAGATACGTCCATACACTTTCCTTTTACTTCCCGGTAATCTTTCCTTGTGCGAGTTTGAATCTTCTTTACTTGATATCAATTCATGCTTCAGATCAACCATGATATTTTCTTTCCATATATCGCTTTGACTTTTCTCCTCAACTGTAGTACTGATTCCCTTAATTAAGTTGTTGCATCATTATGCCTTTGATCCTTTCCTATTGCATTGGTTGATTAGCTCCTTCATTTTCTTCAACTCCTGCAATACATATTGTCATCATTAAAACGCATACAAGTAGACGATTAATAAGCTAACAACTATTTCTAGCTTAGACCCTTAAATGGGTGTTTCCGGTGAATTGAGCTATTTTCAGTCTCAATCTAAGTGGAATCCCAAGTACCCACTAGCAATTTCACATCCAAAATCATAAATTCCTCTTTCAATCAAGAACACAATCAAGTAGAGTAAATCAATGTTTGCAACCACCAATTTTAGAGTTAAAATATGGTGAAATCACTAGACCCATATCATATTAGAAATTATAAACACAAATAAGCAAGACCCATACCCTTTTATCAAGTACCCATCATCTACACATCCCTAGACAAGGAAACTTAGCAGCTCATGCTAAAGGAAGAAGAAAGTATACCCATAGGAAAATTCCTTTTCATTAATTGTAGCAAGAATCCAATATCCAAGCTCAAATTTACAAGGCCAGGGTTGAAGATTGAGAGAAAGGATTGAGACCCTCTTTTTTGCCTTCGAAGAGAAACTTGCTTCAAAAAAATGAAAAACTATTCAAAATTATGGAAAATTGTACCTGAAATGGGTTTTAGAAGGCTCCAAATTCATCATAAAAAGATGGATAAAAATGCCCTTCGGGAGCCGTGTGGCGCGACGTTTGAATGCATGTCATGTTATGCGCATTGCATAGCTCATCAAAAGTGAACCAGAGACTTCAGCCGATCTTCAGTCTAGGTGCGAAGTGGGGTGCAGTTCGCACCAGTCCTTGTGTGCCTCGCACAACGACCGCACCTCTTAACAGATTCCTCAGCTTTCTTCTGAGCTTCATTCTGAGGAAGGTGCAGACCGCACCAAGTATTGTGCATGTTGCACGAGGTCCTCACCTCTTGACATAATCTTCATCTTTGTTTGATCACTTCACACTTCAACTCCTTTTTAGCTCTTTTGGGTTGAATTCCTTGTTTTCCATCTTTGACCAAGAGTACCTGCATTCATATCAATAAAGGCCATAAGAACCTCTAAATCTCATCAAAACATAGCAATAATTCATGATTAATGGCTAAATAATTTCGTAGATTACTGACTTATCAGAACCCCCAAACTTGAACTATTGCTTCTCCTCAAGGAAGATACTCATAGGGTAAGGAATGAATTATTCTCTAGAACTCAATCAAGGCACAAAAGATTAATATACTCTAAAAATTAAGAAAAATAAAAAAAAGACTCAAACAAAAGACTCAACTACCATGCTTATCTTAATTTGAACCACCACATTATCAAGGTAATTGATCATTTCAAAACCTTTTTAAAGGACCTCATTTCTCATTCAAAATCAAGGGAATTTGTTAGTCAAAACAAGATATTAAGCTTCTCAAGTCATTGGCATGGACCATCAAGGTTTTCCTCGAGATTTTCCACACAACTTGTCTCATTCATTCCTCTTAATTGAAATAGAGACTTTATGTTTCAATTCGAGTGCATGATGTCACTCACCACAAGAGAGAATCCTACTCACAGTCATGCAATTTTATAATATTATAAGAGAACCGAGAAGACTCTCACTCTCTCAAGAAAGCTCAAGTGCACACATGTCAAATCATAGGCTTGCCCGTCATATAAATCGCCACTAATGTAGAGTGTCCAAGCTCGGAATCACTAAGGAATTGCGGGTTACGATGTTGGCTAGGGATAGGGTGAGGATTTCATTTGGCTCAAGTAACTAAACCTCCCTAACACTCTTTCATTTCATTTTGAACACCGCTCACATCTTCGAATTTTGACTTCACCTTATTTCTGCTTCACACAACCCAAGCTTTTCCCTTTCAATTTCTATCATTCAACCTCCTTGTAACACATTCATTTGGTAGAACCCATTCTTTTCTTTTCATTTTGCTCATAGGATTTGAACATTTGGAGCAATTTTCAATTCAACATAAGGTGCTATCGTGCACTTGAAGTGCATTCCTTTTCTTCTCCACATTAAGCACATACACCCCCAAACTTAGGCTTTGGCCTATGTTGTCATTTAAATTCCCCCCAAACTTAGGATTTTAGCCTATGTTTCACTTTCAAGCCATTAGGGAGGATGGGTGCCAAGATAGAGGTTCCAAAAAGGCCAAGCTGTCAAACAAGGTGCCAAAGAACGGTCATAAGCTCAAAAGGGGTTCACTAGGATTGATGCCAAGGGAAGTCATTTAGGTAAAGTGGCTATCCAAAAAGGGCCTAAGATCATCTTCCAAGCTCGGGCACATCTAGAATTTTGCCTTGAATCACATTTGGGCCAAGTTCTAGATGACACGCATGCACGAGAATCAAGGTAAAGCCTCACCACATAAGGCATCATGCCACAAGACTTCTTTACATTAGTCTCAAAATAAATTAGGGCAAATGACTTTTGACAAGCTATTCCGAGTCCATTACACACTCGTTTGTGAATCGATCAAGCCAAACCGCGAGTGTGCAACTCATGACAAGAGAATGCTTTCCTCAAAAATTCATTTTCCCTCTTTATTTTCCTTTTCAAAAACGTCTTGCCAAGCAAAAAATTTGGGTGGGTCCATTTCAAGACAAGCAAAGCACGGACTCAAATTAAAACTAAAACTTGGCATTTTCCCCTAAGAAAGTTGTCTCTCAATCTATCATAGGGAAACACCAACCCGGTTTGACACAAAAACAAAAGAAAAAGAAAAAGAAAACATTTACTCCTTGGGAAAGAATAGTAGTATTAAGAAAACCCTCAAAGTTTATTGCTAAACTACTATTAACAAGGAAATTACCAAACTTAAAGCACCCCAAAACACAAAGGGGTCATTTTCCTCAATGTGATTAGAGTGTAAGAGAGGAGGGTACTCCCTGGGACCTCGTGCAAAATACACAAGACATGGTCCGAACCGCATCAATAAATGCACAAGCATATGGAATCTTGGTGCCAGTGTTCTGACTGTTGTTGTGTGAAGGACATGCAAGACGCACTTTGCAATGTGCAAATTTCCCTAGCAGGCACATGGATGGCTGATTTTTTTGTGTGTAATTACCAGTGTTCTGGTTGGTGGTGTGAAACCATCATGCAATGCGCACATATGAAGGTGCATATTACACACCAGTCGCATGCCAAAGTATTAGATTTATAAAATTCCACTAGTGGTTTGTCTCCCCATGCATAGTGATGTACAATACGCACAGTGTGATGTGCGATCGCATGGTGTGGCGCATGTCCTGAAAATTTCTCCAACACCCTTGGCTTGGTTTCTAACTACAAATCCACCAAAAACATCACACAAAACAATACCAAAAGGCATAAATACAGAAAGTAAAGGTGACTGCTTAGGTTACCTCCCAAGAAGAGCTTGGTTTAACATCACAGCTCAATGATGGTACATTCCATTCAAGGCTCATCAAGTTAAATGGCTTTGATGAGTGCGACTTCCTCTGGTATGCCCAAGTACTTCTTTACTCGCTGCCCATTGACTTTAAAAGTTAAACCGTTCTTAGCTTCGAGCTCTATTGAACCATTTTGAAATACTTGATACACCTTGAAAGGGACAGACCATTTGGACTTTAACTTCCTCGAAAAGAGTCGGAGTCTAGAGTTGAACAAAAGGACCCAATCTCTGGGGGAGTATTGTCGCTGGAGAATTCACTGATCGTGATAGAGCTTCATGCACACTTTATAAATTGACGCGCTCTCATATTCCCTCATTCGGAACTCATCCATCTCGTTTAGGCCCTCAACTCTAGCATGGGCGGCCTTCTCCGAATCTAAGTTCAGCCTCTTCAAAGCCCACATAGCTTTATGGTTAAGTTCTAGTAGGAGATGGCAAGCTTTGCCAAAGACCATTTGATAAGGGTACATACCAATTGTGGTCTTGTATGCAGTTCTAGGTAAGGCTCATCCCAATAGTACTTCCGGACATCATGCAAGAACTTATTTTTTGGTGTGAATTCAAACCATCCGGAAGCAAATCACTCGCCAAAAGGTTAGCGAAATTCGCAAACCATGGTGTAAGATCATGCGAAGCAGCCAAAATGTGGTCATCAAGGAACTAGTCATTTATCTCAAGTTCCCTTACGGGCCTTTCCTCTTCTTCTAGTCTTGATAAATGGTCATCCACTTGATTCTCACATCCCCTCCGATCTTTTACTTCAAAATAGAATTCTTGGAGGAGTAATATCCAATGAGTTTGCTGAGGCTTTGCATATTTCTTAGACATCAAGTATCATATTGCTGCATGGTCAGTGTGCACTACAACTTTGGTCCCTAAAAGATATGCCCGGAACTTTTCAAAGGCAAATACTACGGCCAACAACTCTTGTTCCATCATGGTGTAATTTGTTTAAGATGTATTCAATGTTTTGCTCACATAGTAGATTGGGTAGAAGAGTTTCTCTCTTCGTTGACCAAGTACAGCCTCCAAAGCTACACCACTAGTGTCACACATAAGTTTGAATGACTTTGTTCAATTCGGTGCAATGATGATGGGGGTTGAGGTTAACTTCTCTTTTAGAGTGAGGAAGGCCTTCATGCAACTACTATCAAAGTCGAATTTGGCTTCTTTTTCAAGCAACTTACACAAAGTATAAGCCACCTTTGAGAAGTCTTTGATGAAGCACCTATTGAACCCGGCATGACCAAGAAAACTCTTTATCCCTTTTACAGTTTTTGGAGGAGGTAGCTTAGATATGACTTTAATTTTAGCTTGGTCGACTTCAAGCCCTTTTTGGATATTTTGTGTCCCAATACTATCCCTTCGTTCACCATAAAATGGCATTTCTCCCAATTTAACACCAGGTTTGTTTCCTCACATTGCTTAAGCACTTCCTCTAAGTGTACTAAACAATCATCAAACTCATCCCCAACTACCGAAAAGTCATCCATGAAGATCTCCATAGTATCTTTGACCATATCTGAGAATATAGACATTATGCACCATTGGAAGGTGGCGAGGGGGTTGCAAAGCCCAAAGGGCATTCTTTTGAATGCAAAAGTTCCATAAGGTCATGTAAAGGTTGTCTTCTCTTGATCTTCCGACGCAATTGAGATCTAGTTGTAGCTAGAATAACCATAAAAATAAGCAATAAAAACCATGGCCATCCAACCTATCTAGTATTTGATCCATGAATGGTAGAGGGAAGTGATCCTTCTCCGTCCATAAGTTCAATTTTTGGTAATCCATACACACCCTCCATCCAGTCAAAGGTCTGAGGGCTATCAACTCATTTTTTTCATTCGGCACAATAGTGATTCCACCCTTCTTTGGCACACATTGCACTAGGCTGACCCAAGTACTATCAGAGATAGGAAAGACCACTCCCATATCTAACCACTTAATAATCTCTTTCTTCATCACATCTTGCATAGGTAGGTTTAGCCTTCGTTGGTGCTCAATCGAAGGGGAGCTTTCCTCTTGGAGATTTACCTTATGTGTGCATATCCCCAGGGGTATGCCGATTATATTGGCAATAGTCCACCCAATGGAACCAATGTGTTTCTTCAATACCCCGAGAAATGCCTCCACTTATTTTTCATTTAACTTGTTGGAGATGATGACCGGAAAGGTTTCATTAGCACACAAGTAAGCATACTTCAAGTGAGATGGTAACAGGTTAAGCTCCAATGTGGGTGGTTCAATAAATGAAGGTTTGGAGGGAGGTGTTTGCCTATTTTTCAAATCAAGATCAAGCTTCTTTGGAGGGTAGGAGTAGGAGCCTGTTCCCACTAATGCACAAAAAATCTCATCATATTTTTCTACCCCCTCACGATCATAATTTAATAACACTGCTTCCAACGCTTCATCTACAAACCCCTCTTTCATGTGTAGGTCAACACTTTCCTCAATCTTGCCAATTACAACAGTAATTTAAAGGTCATTCGGTTGTTTCATGGACCTACACAAGTCAAACTCGTTCACAGAGAATTTGAATTCTCCTGAATCTATTTCATTTAAAGTGCGCCCTATTTTTAGACTTGCTTGCCCCAAGATAATTGGTATCTCGAGGCCCCCATTGCAATCTAGCACAACAAAATCCATAGGGTACACAAATTGACCCACCTTCACCAGAATATCATAACCAACCCCCACAGGGTGCTTTACCGATTGATCCGCCATGAAAAGCCTCATGTATGTGATGGTGGGTTTCCCAAGTTGCAATTTTTGAAAAGGTGGTCATTGACATCAGATTTACCTTTGCATTTTTGTCACACACCACTTTTCTTGATTTATGCATTCCCTTCAAATCTCAAACAGTGCACACACCCCTCGTCACTCTATCAATAGCCAAGTTTCCCGATATTATTGCACTACTTTGAAGGGACATGTGAACCACCCCACCATCTTCGAAGTTGTATGTCGTGCATATTTGTTTTACAAACTTGGCATACTTGGGCATTTTGTTGAAAGCATTACTTGACAAAATGTTGACAATGATCCTTTCCACCATAGGGTTAAACTCTCCCGCATCCTCATTCTCTTTGTCTTGCACTAAACGCTGGGGAAAAGGCGGTGGACATTTAGGAAAAGGCTTGCAACACTTAGGCACCTTGTTATTGTGATGCGGAGGTTTGTACAATCCTTTTTCCAAGCCCTTTTATTTCTAGGATTACTCATATTTGGCATTGGAACTTCAACAGGATTGGTTGAGTCCCTTATATCTTCACTTCCTTCACCTCTTTTCACTTGCGCAAAGTCGAATTGAGAGGTGAGCCAAACCATTATCTCTTCAAGACATTCAATGGTGATGGAGTCTGATTGTACTTTGGGCAAGGCTTCCAAGATCATATTTCAGCTCCTTGACGACTCCGTCAGTGGACTCTACCTTTTCCAACACCCTCACGAGCATACTTTCAATTCTAGAGCCACTATTTTGTTTGTTCCAAACATGATTCCCATGGTAGTGTCTCTCCACACTTTAGGGACTTCCATGGGAACCCATCTCGTGGTCTGCCAAAGATGCCTCTTCACTAGTCTCACAGCCCCAATAACACCAATGGTACTTATTGTTTCAAACTAGTGATTTGTTGCACTCATTTCCATGAATTCAAGAAGTGTGGTGGTGATCGCTAGCTCTCTCCCTTAATATACCACTCTTCACCAAATCCTCAATCTCTTTAGCGGAGGTTTCATCCATTGCTCCCTCAGCTCCCCAAATATCCAACTCATGGTGTAATAAGGTCTCATTCTTAAGTGCACATGGGTTGAGTGAAAAGTACTGGGCATTGGTGCTTGAGGAATGTCTACCTGCAGCCAATCACAAATAACAAACCAAATAAAAATAACAAACACTCAATAAAGTGAATTTAATTCACAATCAAAAAGGCTATTCAAACACAATTCATTGGCAACGGCGCCATTTTTTATAACACTCAAATGTACTCTCCAAGATAGAGGTATCAGCGATCGTTAAGCAAAACAAATTTATATTACCCGACGGGAGTCGGGATTGATCCCATAGGGAATTTGAGCTTAGCCTAAGCGATTATAGAAAAGACTTCACAACGATACTAGATTGTCCAAACAACAAATAATGTAAAAAGGGGGGAATTGGGAATCTGTCACAATTCAAATTCCAAACAAAGCAATAAAGTAAAAGTGTGAGGTGTAAACAATAAAGAGGAGATGACTAGGGATGTGCTTTCGATGGGACTTGAATACGGGCCAAGGTACTTGCTCAATTGCGTAAATTCCTACTAAATGACATATGTGGCATTAGTTTAGGCATGCTTGTTAATCTCTCGATCAAACAATCATATATCCAATGGTTTTTATTCAAACACCATTGTTTAGGAAATAACCAACCAACATATGCTTGGGGAGGTCAAACTATTTTTAGCTTAGACCCTTAAATGGGTGTTTCGGTGAATTGAGTTATTTCTAGTCTCAATTTAAGTGGAATCCCAAGTCCCACTAGCAATTTCACATTCAAAATTGTAAACTCATCTTTCAATAAAGAACATAATAAAGTAGAGTAAATCAATGTTTGCAACCACCAATTTTAGAGTTAAAATATGGTGAAATCACTAGACCCATATCATATTAGCAATTATAAACACAAATAAGAAAGACACATACCCTTTTATCAAGTACCCATCATCTACACATCCCTAGACAAGGAAACTTAGTCACTCATGCTAAAGGAAGAAGAAAGTATCCCAATAGTGAAATTCAAATTCCTTTTCATTAATTGTAGCAAGAATCAAATATCCAAGCTCAAATTTACAAGCCCAAGGTTGAAGATTGAGAGAATGGATTAAAACCCTCTTTCTTGCCTTGGGTGAGAAAATTGCTTCAAAAAGGTGAAAAACTATTCAAAACTATGGAAAATTGTGCCTGAAATGGGTTTTAGAAGGTTCTCAATTCATCATACAAAGATGGACAAAAATACCCTTCGGAGCCATATGGCATGACCTACGTTTGCACATTGTGTTGTGCGCATTGCAAAGCTCTGCAAAAGCGAACCAGAGACTTTAGCCAATCTTCAGTCTAAGTGCAAAGTACGTTGCGGTTAGCACCAGGCCTTATGTGCGACGCACAATGACCGCACCTCTTAATAGATTCTTGAGTTTTCTTCTAAGCTCCATGCGGTGGAAGGTGCGGACTGCACCAAGGATTGTGCATGTCGCATGAGGTCCGCACATCTTGGTAGAATCTTCATCTTTGTTTGATCACTTCACACTTCAACTTCTTTTTAGCTCTTTTGGGTACAATTCCTTGTTTTCCATCTTTGACCAAGAGTACCTACTTTCATATCAATAAAGGTCATAAGAACCTCTAAATCTCATCAAATCATAGCAATAATTCATGATTAAAGGCTCAATAAGTTGGTATATTACCGACTTATCAGAAAGCACCCAAAGGTTGAAAAGGTGAGGATATCAGGTCTGTATGTCGATCTCGGCATCCATGTAGCCTCCTTGATAGGATGATGCCTCTACAAAACTTTGACCAACGTAAAAACTCCTTAGACCTTAAATTCCTAACCTAACTGCTCAGAATAGCAATCTTACTCCTCCTTCAAACCAAAGTCTTATCTAACTGAATTGACCCTCACTGAAGCATGTGAAACTTATTAGAAACGTACTATCGCATCACTAAACACAGGGAAACAAGGGACATCCAAAAGAGTTGGTAGGCATGCCAACTCAAAAGCTACCTCTTCATTATGCCATGAGAACTCGAATGGACCGATGACCATAGGGCTAACTTGCCTTCCTCCCAAACCTCACCATGCCTTTCATGGGCGACACATGAAGGAACACTCTATCTCTAATCATAACTCCAAGTATTGCACCCTCCGATAAACATAACCTTTTTACCTATTCTGAGCTGTATGGAGTTTCTCCTGAATCACATGCACTCTATCCATGGAACTATGCCATGAGTCAATACCCTAAGACCTAACCTTGAAATAATCAAAATAACCCATCGAAAACCTTTACCTTCTACCATAAAACACCTCAGATGGAGTTATCTGAACACTCGAATGGTAGTTATCATCAAATCTGAACTCTACCAAAAGCCAAGAACTGGTCTAGATGATCCCTAAAATCTTTAAAATAAGCATGTAGCATGCCCTCCAGTACCTGAATAGTCTGCTCTGACTGACCATCAATCTGCGGATGAAAGGTTGTGCTTAGCTCAACTTGGGTACCCAACTCTTTCCAAATCAACCTCAAGGAACATGATGTAAACTATGTACCATGTCCAGAAATAATAAGAACAAGCACCCCATGTAAAAGGACAATCTCTCGAATGTAGATCTAAGACAATCTCTCTGAATTGTATGAAACTTGAATCGACAGAAAGTAAGTAGACTTGGTCAACCTATCCATGATGTCACATAAAAAATCAAATCTTCGCAATGTATATTGAAAGACTACCACAAAGTCCATAGCTATCCGCTTGCACTCCTACTTAGGAATGGGTAGCCTCTGAGTCAAACCACCAGGTTTTTGGCACTCGTACCTCACCTGTTGATAGCCCAACACCGAGACAAGAAATTTGGAATATCCTGCTTTATCCTACACTACTAGCAATGCTTCCTTAAGTCATAATACACCCTTGCAGCCCCCGAACGAATAGAATACCAAGAACAAATCACCTGCTCCATAATTGATCTAACCACATTTCTAACTCTAAGAACAAAAATGTAAACCTTAATTCTCGAAATTCCCTATGGATTTAAGGTCGCCTTCCTAGCCCCACTACCTAACACCTTATTCTATATCATCCTCAAATTTGCATCCTTGAACTGTAGTGCCCATATCATAGATCTAGCCTTCATAAAAGCAAAAATCTGCCTGTAAATAGATATACTAAGTCTAACAAACCCGTTGGCTAAGGATTGGGCGTCCAATGCTGAAGGTCTCTCCTCTTCCACTAGCAAACCAAACTCCCCCATACTCACTGCCTTCTTGCTCAAAGTATCTGCCATGCTGCATCAACACACAAACCACCAACTCTAGATACATCCAATATACAATAAACCCCTGGCCTTAAACTGGAAGAGTTAGAATTGGAGTTGAAGTCACTAAGGCCTTGAGCTGAAAAAGCTCTCCTCATAATCGTCAGACCCTTAGGAAGGAAAATTTCTTTAGGTAATCAAGTCAATAGTGTCACAACCGAAAGAACCCTTTCCATAAACCTTCTGAAGTCCAACTCTTAACACTACTCACACTCTTTCCACTCCCCAAGTAGGCTAAGATATTGTCAATGAACACAAGGACAGACGAATCCTTATAAGCTCTGAACACATGGATTATCAAATCCACAAACATTGATGGGGCATTAGTAAAACCAAAAGACATAGCTAAGAACTCCTAGCAGACGTAATGAGTCCTGAAGGTAGTCTTGTAAATTCCTGTCGCCCTGGTCCTTAACTGGTGGTAACCTAATTTTAAATCTATCTTAGAACCCTGTAGCTGATCAAACAAGTCATTAATACGCGACATCAGATACCTATTCTCAATGGTAACCTTAGTCAGCTGCCAGTAGTCAACACGCATATGCAAGGAACCATTTTCCTTCTTCATTACAAATTAGGAGTACCCAGGGGGATACACTAGAACTTATAAACCCCTTCACTCAGGAGATCCTAAAGCTTCTCTTTTAGCCCTATCAACTCTGCTGGTTACATCTGATATAGTAGAAGAGGAATGACTTGAGTATCCAGCTAATTCATCCATGTCAATGTCAAAGCCATGATTCAGCAGAAAACTAGGTAACTTAGTAGGAAACACACTAAATACGTGATAAATGTAGAAACTGACCCAAGTAAAGTATATCGGCACTATAATCATGAACAGAAGCAAGACAATTTAAACTCCTTAGCCTACCAACCACTGCTCTCTTAGAAAATACATAACTCCCATTGGCACATAACTATCGGTACTTTTTTATACAAACTAAGGGATTCCAGGGTACGCAAGGTACTAGCCTTGGAAAAATAACCCAAGACCGCAAGATATGGAGATAACCAACCCAAGCCTAGAATCACCTTGAAATCAACCACAAATTAGATATCAAGGTCTACCCACTAGTCATACTCCTTGGTCAGATGACCAAGATATTGGCGAATACCACATATGATCGAGAAAATAGTACCTATAATCACATGAAAACCATGAAAGCCAGTTGCTAAGAAAAAGGACCCTAAGATATTCACCTCCAAAGACTGATACACTCAATCCACTACAAAAAGAACTTCCTACGGGGTAACTGTATGCATAAGTACCTATATGACTCACATAGTAAACCCTAACAAAAAGCAAAGTAAGCAGATATATATATATAATAATATACAGATCCCATGTTAAATAATAGAAAAGTTGATTGATGATAATGAATATCGTACATGTGATGACAGCATCTGGAGCCTCAACTTCTGGACTACCCAAAAAATCATCTAAGTAACTGTGTCCGCTATCACCACCTGACCCACCTGGATAAGAACCACCTCTAACAACCTGGGGACCACCCCTACTATCATATGCATTACCTTCGATTAGTGGAACTAAAACCCTGAAGGCTAAAGCCTGCCGACTCTGCTATCTGTAATGTGTGATTATGGATAATCCCAAGAAAAGTACCCCAACACACCATACTAGAAGCACTCTCATCCAAAAAAATTTAGACAAGAAAACTTTGCTAGACCATACTAGCCACCACGGCTTGAATGCAAGAAATGTAAACCTCAAAAAGTATGACCTAAACCCTGGCTGCTATGACCACTTTTCCCAGGTGACCACCCTCTTTAATATATAGTGCTCCCTAAATAGTGTTTTTAGGCCAAAAGTGCTGAAGGTAACCTCTACCAAATGAACCCCTACCTCTGGACTGAGAACCACTGGAACTGCCCAAATGGTGACACCTCTTGTCACTGCATCTATAGGCCTCACAACATAACCCCTCCAAAGTCCAGGCATGATCAACCACCTAAAGAAAGGTAGACCCAACCATCACTAAGTTCATTGTCACAAAATGGAGCAGTAAAATCAACCCATGAAACCTCAATCATACTCTAAAAAAAATAGACCCTACTGGCCTGCAAACTCATCCCTGATTGGTGAACCACCTGAAGTACTAGGCATTGCCTCTGTTTGTGACTTACCCTCTAAAAGGCTGATAAGTTGATAATCCATAAACTTATTTATCTCTTAAGCATGAATTATCGCCTCAATATTATGATATTTAGAAAGATTTTATGCCTTTGTTCTCATATATACAGAAATTCTTAGGATTTGAAGATGGAAGTTGATATGAACCAAAATATGAAATGAAAGGAAGGAAAAAGCCCGAGCTACAAGTTAAGGAAGAAAGTCAATCCAAGAGATGAGCAAAGGCGAAGCTCTGTGAATGAAGGTCACGTGAAACTTACATGTCGCAAGTCCACATATGCAAAATACAGGTGACACATAGGATACAAATAAGAGACTGCCAGAGATTTCCAGCACCTGCACACCGCTAATCAAGACTTGCCACAGATGCAGTGCAAGTAGAGCGCAAGTCGGCCAAGTGGAATTTTCATCTATAATTTCTTAGCTTGTTTGAGGGGTTTTAAATGACATTTTTGGGATCTGTGCATAAAATATTTTACATAGAACTTTCCAAATTTTGATAGTGTATTGGAGTACACTTAGAGAAGTACACTAAAGCTTCTCCTTCTTCTTGCTTATCAAAAACTCCATTGTTGATATCGAAAAACTTGGATTTGAATTGAATCTCTTATTAATGGGAGGATTTGAAACTAACCCAATTGGTATAATATTTCTTTCTTTAATTATGAATTGCTAAATTCATATCATGGGGTGGGTGCATGATGGGTGTATAAATTATTATTGGGTGTTGATTATTTGTGCTTAAAATTGATTATCGAGTGTAGATCCATTGAATCCTTCGAGTTTTAATTAAATAATTAATGGTTGCAAACGTTAATTTAGATCTCTAATTTTTGTTTTGCTTGAGAAAGAAGGCTAAAATTTTGTAAGAATTCATGGTAAGGCTTTGGGGATTTCCCATCTAACGGTTAAGGCTAGAAATATCTTAACCCACTTAACCTATTTGGTTAATTAGTTATGTAGACCTTGGGGTTCGAGAAAAACCCAAGGGAAATATGTTTGTTGAAAAATAATTGGCATAGCTATAACAAAGGCTATTCTCACTATTTAGTATCTTTCTTGGCCATCAAATACTGAATTGTGGCATGGTTTGTATACACCACAACTTTAGTTCCCACCAAATAGGCATGAAACTTTTGAACAACAAAAACCACGGCAAGTAGTTCTTGTTCCATCACCGTGTAATTTGTTTGATCCCATTCAAGGTTTTTCTACCAAAGTAGACTAATGACATTCAAAAGAACTCTCTCGAAGGAGGTGGTAACGATCGCCAAGCAAAATAATAAGTAATCCAACGGATGTCGGGGTCAAATTCACGGAGAACAATATAAAAGCAATCAAGAAAATAAGGAATTAAAGCAGCGTACTAATGTCCAAGAGCAAATGATAAAATGTTTTGGGGGTTTTTTTTAGAAACTAAAACAAGAAATAAAGGAAATCAAATAAGGATAGGTTTGATCAATGACTTTCACCAAGCAAGGATAACAAGAGAGATTTGGGTCTTGGGATTCAATTCACAAGGTTTGCACCAAATAATTGCATAGGTAGCCTTGGTTAGAAGTATGTTTAATCATTTTTCAACCAATCAACCATTTATCCTCCATGGTTTCTCTCGAATCTCCACGATTAGGCAACAAAAAAATCAAAGCAGCTTAGGTGAGTCAAATTATCTCTAGATTTGACTCTTAGATTGGAATCTCCTAAAATCAAGCTATTTCTAGCCTCAATTCAAAGCAAAAATCCCAAATCCCTACTATTGAATCTTCACCCAATTAAACAACTCCTCTCTCAAGCAATAACATAATTCGTAAGCTAAATTGATGTTTTCAACCACCAACTATGTAATTAAAGCATGAAAGTTTCAATAGACCCAAATAATATAATCAAATACAAGAACAAGATAAGAATTCAATACCCAAATGTAGTATTATCTCTAATACAATAACCCAATCTCAATTCAATAGTTACACCTACAGTTTATCAATTCTAAGAAAGAGTTTGAAGAAAGGAATTATGAATTTTACAAATAAAGCATCCAATCTTCACTCCTATAGTGTAGGGTGATGCACTTGCTCTCCAAGCTTGCCAAAATTTGTGTGAAATGTCAAAGATACTATTTCAGGAGGCTTGGAGTTCTTTTATGTGGATTGGGATTTCCAAAATATGATTTTCCAAATCGGCCCTATAGTTGTTGATTTCCTTCATCGCAATCGCATGAGGATTTGTCAATGATTGTGATGTTCTATTTCTTCCTTCATCATAGTCGTGTAACCATATCTCGTGGTCGTGATGGTTAAGTTGTTACTTCATTGTGATAGCATCATTTTTCCTTGCAATTGTAAGGCTTTGACTTTCGGTTGACCATGATCGCATCACTATAGCTCATGATCTCGAAGCACAAATTACTGGCAGTGATCAGCTTCTTCCAAATAGCTCTATTTTGACTTGTTTTCATTCGAATCCTTCCCGATCAGTTCTAAATCACATAAACTTGTAGAATGGAGATAAATCATGTCAAATGTACTATTTTTCTCTATTATGCGAGCAAAAGTAAAAGATTATTAGTAAAATAAGTTGGTAAATTACAAACTTATCAAACCCCAAAACTTGAATTATTGTCCTCAAGAAAATTCAAAACTCCAACTCAAAGGACATAAAAGCACAAGTGCAAAGACATCATGACAAATCAAGGAGACTCACATAAAGCACAAACGCATGACTTCGTTTGGTACTAATGATTAGTCAATCATATGTGAGCTTTATCTAACCGATCCTCTCTATTCAAGATGCCATTTTAAGAATGCAATAGGACTATAAAAAAAATCAAGTGACAACAACCAATCCTCAAGAAGTGACTCAAAAACACTAGTTTACAAACATGCTCATTTGACTCATTTTTGGAATTTATCAACATCACCAACTATCCTAATTCACATGCCCTCATAAGAAAGAAAGCCCCCAAAACACTCTATTCACAAGGATAACACAAGGGGAAAATGAACAAACACTCACACTCACACTCACAAAGAATTTAAAGAACCAACAAGTGTCAAACCATAAGTTTGCCCTTATTTTCATTCGCCACTAACTCAAAAGCAATCGGTCAGAGATCTCAAAGGACTTTACTAAGCTTGTAATGTAAGTTTGGGGAAGGCTAGGATAAGCATTTTGGATTAAAGTGACTACACCTCCTTGAACACTACACCACTTTTTTAATTCAAAAACCAAAGCCATATTCCTTTTCATTTCATGCAACACAAAGCAACATTTCACTCATTTTATTTGATGCCCCAAATTTTATCATTCTATTCACCTTGGAGGTTTTCTTCCCTCTTCTTTCTTTCCCCTTTTTCTCTCATTTTTGCTTTTCTTTTCAGCTTTTTCTGTTCTTTGACAAGTTCGTTTAATACATACCACAAACCACCATGTATTGCTCATTTCCTCCAAGGTGTTTCTCAATCCCCAAACATAGGCTTTTTTCCTCAAATTCACATTTTAGAGTTCAAGGAGGGAAGGTTCAAAAGAGGAGTTTATTTTCAAAAAGGTTTAAGGCTTGTAATGTGGTTGCCAAAGGAAATGTATTAAGCTCAAGTGAGGTCACTAGTGATACATTTAGTCCAATGGTAGGCTTTTAAGGCTAAGTAGGCTTCCAAAATTCAAAAAGAAGGCCTAAGATCATTTCTCCAACCAAATGCAATCAAGATTAGCATTGAAAGACTAACCAGGTAAGTTCTAGTTGAACAAGCAAGCACAAGAATTTATTTCAATAAAATTTCACCACACATGACATGAAAACTATTCAAGATGGGTAAATTTTACTTTCTAAATAAGAACAAATAGAGCCACATTCTACATTTTCAATTATCACCATTAATGAGTTAAGATTCACAAAAATATTAAAGGAGTTGTCACTAACATCATTATTTGCTATGCACTTTTCACAAAATTTTCTTGAGGGGTATGCTCAATTCAACTCAATTCACATGAGAGACTAACTCCATTAGAACCAAACAAGTCATAATTCCTCATTCTCTCGAAAGACGATGATTTTACCTTAAGAAATATGTCACTCATTCATCATTGGGCCAAATCATACATCCAAATTGATATGGCTACTCAGACTTCACCAATACAAATAACCCCAAACCACAAAGCAATTTTGCATTGCCACCTGTATTTCACAGGTGGAGACTTACGGCAAGCAGGTAGCAATGTAGGTGCCAGGTAGTATAGGTTTCCTTTCTATCCAGCACTTGAATTTTGCATGTGCAAAGTAGTGCTACTAATCTTCAACAAGTTTAATTTTGTTTAGCCTAACGGGTACTCAGACTTCCCCTGGCTCAAAACACCCAACTTTTAGCCTAACAGGTACTCAGACTTCCCCTGGCTCAAAACCCCAAACTTCAAAAGATAAAGAACTATGAATCAACATATTAAAGAAACTAAGGAACTAAACCATCAAATCATTTTCATCCACAGCCCAACAAAAATAGTAACTCAAGCCCGACAAGTGCAAAAAATAAAATAAGCTCGGTAAGGGCACAAAATATCATAACAAGCCTGATAAGGGCACACCAATATTCATACATCAAAATAAAACAAGCCCGACATAGGCACAAAATCAAAACAAACTAAAAAAAAATAAGCCCGGCAAGGGCACAATATCCAAAATAAATTAATAAAGTGCAATACCTCGATGTCACCCCCAACTAAAATAATATAGTGCCCTTACTATACAAAAACAAAATAACAGATAAGTTTGAGGGGGCTTCCTGAAGGGCATCAATCAGAACTGGAGCTACTAGGCCTCAGAAGGACCAAGTTTGCCTCATCAATGTCCTCCTCCTCCTCAGCTCCACACAACATTCTCAATGTGCTCATCATCTTGGTGAGAAACTTGCTTTGATTCATGTCATGCTTCCTCTGCTTCTTCTAGCACCTTTCTAATTTTGGAAACTTTTCCTTGATATATTGTTGTTCATGCTCCACACTAGCCAATGTAGGACCACTAGGAGAAGCAGAAGAGGATGGGCCAAGTGGCTACATGGAAGAACTCTCCCCTGCACCTGAAGTTAGGCCAGCTACAAGCTGGAAAATCTGAGCATCCATGCCATAAACCTAGCTAGAGATATGTCAGAGTGTCGGAGGCCCAATCTTAAGTGGCCCAATAGCATCTGCAGCACCTGCCGACTCAAGTGCCTCATTAGAACCAAAGAATAGACCAAATGATGGTGATGCCACATCGATCTTCCTCTTCTTCAGTGCATGTCTGGCTCCCCTCTTTTTCAAAGGATGAATTAGCTTATCTAGATTTATTTCATGTTCTCCATCCTTTTTCTCAACTCCAGCCTGGTAGCATAAATATGTGATTAAGGAAGGAATGAACAAGCTTTTGGTAACTTCAATAACAACTTGCAGAATTGCTTGCACTATTATCTATCCCATATTGATAGGAAGACCCTCCATCATAGCACAAATAGCAACTGCCTTATCAGGTGACATATCTGACTCTTTTTTGGATGGCATGATTTGAGAACAAATAATAGAAAGCCAAGTTCTAGATTCAAGAGTGAACTCAGAAGACTCGATTCTCATATTCAAAGTTATCCAATGTGGAATCATTTCATCATGTAGCCTTTGCACAAACCAATCAGTCCCAAACTTCTTAGCCCGTTCTTTATACAATTCATTGTCAGCATTAGAAAGGTTGTAATAATCATTGATCAACTCCAGATCAAACCAGACTAGCTTGCCCTAAACATTAACAACCAAATCATTAGAAAAGTCTATCTAGGATGCTTAGGCATAGAATTCCTAAACTATAGAGAAGTTTGCCTTAATAGGCTCGTCGTAAAGCAAATGCAAACACTCATAACCAACTTTCCATAAAAGTCATTCTATTTATCCTCTAGTCCTTCCAATAAAATTCCTTGCTCTCTTGTAATATTCTTCGTCAAGTGATGATCATACAATTGTGAACATTTCAGGGAGTAGAAGGTGCCATAATCAAAGTACTCTTCATCGGCTACTTGGGCGACATCTTCTTGATCTATTTCATTTGATGTTGGAGCCATTTTCAAGATATAAGTACCTATAAAAGTAGTAAATATATCAAATGCTTGTATGGGCATGTAAAAAATGTATTATGACTTGAATAGGATAAAGAAATGAGTCAAAGTGGTTCTGAATAGAGCTGGACAAAGCTACTATTTTGGGCTATTTTTGAAACTTCTAGTTGTTGGTTATCATGATCACAGGATTTTACATCATGATCGTGAAGACCATTTTTAAAAAAAATTGTTCATCAAGATCGCAGAATTGGGCATCGCAATCGCAAGGGTTATTTTCTTTGCCTAGAAATTTTTAGTCGGGCATTTCGTTGAACAGATGCCTTGCACCATTTTTTCACGATTTTGATAGTCCATTGGGACTAAATTTTGCCAAAAATTAACATGATATCAGCCCTTTTCTCCAAACCAAAACTTACCCAACTGTTTTCATAATATAAGGCACACATGCACACATCAATCGTGAAAAGCAAAAATTCATAACCCAAAAGGCTATAACCACTGGTTTTCGCACACTAGGAAGCAATTTTCGAGAAGAGTGAGAAAAGGGGCACATACCTTTGAGGTTGAAAGTCAATAGGAATATGGAATTGAAAAACTTGATGGATGAAATTATTTTGTGCTTGAGAAGAAGGAGTGCAGTCAAGTTTAAGAGACAAATTTTGCTCCTTAAATGTTTCCTTTCTAATCTTTGTACTTGGTGATTGAATGTTGCCTCGTGATCGCGTGTTCTTTTCCATGTGATTGTGGTGAATTAAAATTTCTTAACACCATGCAATCGCGGTAGGTCCACATAGTCGCAAGGAGTTAATGAAATTTTACTTCATCACGATCGTGATGGTCAGGTATCGCGATCGTGATGCTTTGCTGAATGATGATATTCTAGATTTGAGAAGTGCACTATTTTCACATGTGATGGCACCTGTGGGAAGCAAGTCCATGTGTGCGAATCGCAGGTGCTTCCTAGGTTAAGCAAACATCTTCAAATGCTTGGGTCCATCTCCCTTTCCTTTTGCACACCTCAAAACACATCCAAAACTACCAAAAAGTGAAGTAAAGCACAAAGAGAAATTGTATAAATGATGGGTTGCCTCCCATCAAGTTCTCAAATTAATGTTGTGGTACAACAAAAGTAGCATCACTTGTCCCTCCACTTGGATGATTCAAACCTTCGATCCAATTTTTAATCGAAATTTTGGTGATACCTATGCGGGAAGGTAAGAACATAAGAAGGTTATTTCCTTGGTGTCACATCTTGCATTTTTTCACCTTCAAGTGAGGATGTCATTTTGTCTTCTATAACGACAAACTTCAAGATGAACACACCTTAATCCTTTATCTTCCCAAAATTTCCCATAGGCTCAGTTACTTCAATTTTTGTTCATTCAACCAAGCCCAATGTTGAAAATTGGTTGGAGTGAGTTTAAGTGTCTCCACTCTTAATTTTATCTCATTCATGACATCCACACTCTCAAATGTACTAGAGTCTTCACAAATGAATTGTTGAACTTCGGTTGGTGACTCTAGCATCATCCTTTCACTCTTGACATTTTGATTTGCTTTTGGAATGATTGGTTGACAATTCTTATTTGCTTCCTGCATACCACTCAACGCCTCCTCAATATATTCTCCTTGAGAACTAGAAATTTCTTGTTCATGATGGTTCAATTCTACATTTTTACAACTTTCATTGTGGTCAATAAATGTTTTTAGCTAGCTTATTTGACATAAAACCATTTTTTTAACCAATTCTTCTTGAGGAGTAGGTGCATCCACTATAGATTGTGGTGCGAGAGTTTCATACATGGCACATCCCTCTTCATGTTATTATTGCTATGATTCTGAAGCCTTTGTCAAGTGTTGCTTTATGCACTTTATATCCTCCTCGAAGCTATCTTCCTTGTCCAAGAGATTTTGGAGCATGGCATATATACTCTCTGAGTGGGTTTATTATTCTTCACTTACCAAGTTATGACTCTTATCAAGATCACGAGCACCACTAGCACCATTTTTATCATAAAAGGGGGTAGGAGGATGATCATTAGGGCATCACCCTAATGTCCATCACGACCACCATATAAATAGTAATTAAACCCATCATACGATTGAGATGGTGAATACCTCTCTCTCCTAAGGCCAATTCTAAATTTTTTCCAATAGTTGGGTACTCCACAATAACAACAAGTATCATTATAATATGGGTTGTAACTACCAAAACCTCTAACATTTCGGGATTTCATAGACTTAATTAATTAACAAAATAAAACAAACTAAAATAAAAACATATATTCACAAATTTGAACTAGAGTATGTAAGCTCAAATTCTGAACTAACTCAATGCGCTAAATTGTTCCCCGATAATGGCGCTATTTTTTATTACATTCAAAAGCACTCTCCCGAAGGAGGTGGTAATGATCACCAAGCAAAATATTGAGTAACCCAATGGATGTCAGAGTCGAATTCATGGAGAATAATATAAAGGCAATTGAGAAAATAAGGAATTAATGCAGCGTACTAAAGTCTAAGAGCAAATGATAAAATGTTTTGGGGGTTTTTGTTTAGAAACTAAAACAAGAAATAAAGGAAATCAAATAAGGATAGGTTTGATCAATGACTTTCACCAATCAAGGATGACAAGAGAGATTTGGGACTTAGGATTCAATTCACAAGGCTTGCACCTAATAATCGCGTAGGTAGCCTTGGTTAGAAGTATGTTTAATTATTTTTCAACCAATCAAACATTTATCCTTCATGGGTTCTCTCAAATCTCCATGGTTAGGCAATAAAATAACCAAATCAGCTTTGGTGAATCAAACTATCTCTAGATTTGACTCTTAGATGGGAATCTCCTAAAATCAAGCTATTCTAGCCTCAATTTATTGAGGAAATCCCAAATCCCTAATATTGAATCTTTACCCAATTGAAGAACTCCTCTTTCATACAAGAATACAATTAGTAAGCTAAATTGATATTTTCAACCACCAACTATGTAATTAAAGCATGAAAGATTCAATATATCCAAACAATCTAATCAAATACAAGAACAAGATAAGAATTTAATACCTAAATATAGTATTATCTCTAATACAATAACTCAATCTTAATTCAATAAATACACCTACAATTTATCAATTCTAAGCAAGATTTTGAGGAAAGGAATTAAGAATTTTACCAAAAAAGCATCCAATCTTCACTCATATGGTGTAGGGTGATGAACTTTCTCTCCAAGCTTGCCAAAATTTGTGTGAAATGCCAAAGATACTATTCTATGCGGCTGGAATTCTTTTATGTGGATTGGGGTTTCCAAAATATGATTTTCCAAATCTCCCCTATAGCTACTGATTTCCTTCATCGCAATTGAGTGAGGGTTTGTCATGATTATGATGTTCTATTTATTCCTTCATTGCAGTCACGATGGTCAAGTAGTTAATTCATCGTGATCGCATCATTTTTCCTCACAATCATGAGGCTTTTACTTTTGGTTGACCGCGATCGCATCATTGTAGCTCGTGATCTCGAAGCACAAATTACTGCCAGTGATCAACTTCTTTCAAATAGCTCCATTTTGACTTGATTTCATCTGAATGCTTCCCGATCACTTCTAAATCACATAAACCTATAGAATGGAGGTAAATCGTGTCAAAAGCACTATTTTTCTCTATTATGTGAGAAAGTATAAGATGAGTAAAATAAGTTTGTAAATTACCAACTTTTCATAGACCGGGTGAAAGATCTTATCCTTTCTTTGACCTAGCACAACCCCCAAAAAGATGCTACTTGGGTCACACATCAACTTGAATGGTTTTGACCAATTGGGAGCCACAATAATGGGGGCGGAAGTGAGTTTCTTCTTCAAGCATTTAAGTGCTTCCATACATGCATTATCAAAATCAAATTTAGAGACCTTGTGGACCAATACGATGCCTCATTTACCATAAAATGGCATTTCTCCAATTCAATACCAAATTGGTTTCCTCACACCTTTTCAAAATATTGCCCAAATGTGACAAGTAATCCTCAAATGAGTCTCCAACCATGAAAATATTATCCATAAAGATGTTCATGGTGTCTTCCACCATATTAGAGAATATGTCCATCATGCATATTTGAAAGATATTTGGGGCGTTACAAAGACCAAACGCCATTCTTTTGAAAGAAATGTGCCATATGGGCTAGTAAATATGGTCTTGTCTTAATCCTCTGGGGCAATAGAGATTTGATTGTATCTCAAATACCCATCTAGAAAATAATAGTAGGCTCACCCCGCAAGCCTATCTTGCATTTGATCCACAAATTGAAGGGGAAAGTGATCCTTTTGGGTCCGTGAGTTGAGCTTACAGTAGTCCATACACACCCACCATGCGGTCAGCTGTCTCTAGGCTATTTACTCATTTTATCATTTGGTACCACCGTGATACTACTTTTCTTGGGAACATATTGCACCGGGCTCACCCAAGTGTTATTCGCAATTAGAAATATGACTCCCACATCCAATAAGTTAATAATTTCTTTCTTCACAACCTCTTGTATTAGTGGATTGAGTCACCATTGATGCTCAATGGATGGAGTGCAATCTTCCTGAAGGTTAATTTTATGAGTAAAAATGCCCAGGGGAATCCCAATAATGTTGGAAATTGTCCACCCTATGTCTCGAATACGCTTACTCAACACGGACAACATCAGACAAAATTCCCTGCTGAAAGAATCGCCCAAAACCCAGTCCTTGCTTTAACTCTCCTAATTGCAGCCACAGATGCAAAAACATCAGGCGCACCATTACCTAAAGCCAAAAGGGTCACTGCACCCATAGAAGGAGACAGCCTAAGATGCATAGAAAGCTTAGTAACCACAATAGAAAAGTAATATTGGGCAGTCTTAATGAGGATGTAGAACTGTATAAATACACAGAGTGCGAAAAAGGGGATGGAGAGAAATGATTTTTCTTAGAATAGACAATAGTGCAAGGAAAAGTAGTTAAAGATCCCATTGGAGTCGGTGAAATTACTGGGCAAGCACACAAAAAGGTCGGATGTTTCTTCAAGAATGAAGAGGGATCTGTGAGGAATGAGTGGAGATTTGTGAATTGGATTTGGGGAATATTTTTGAAGTGAGAGGATGATTAAAAAAAAGAGGATAATAGTAAAGAGGATCAGTGAAGTTACAGTGGTGTTGAAGTAGGAGAAATTGAAGGCCATGCTATTCCAGAATATTGTAGTGTGGCCCAATTTCTTAAATATATAGAGAGGCATTAGGTTGATGATCTCCCCCTTATCACACAGTGCCTATGCAAATTGATAAAAACCAATGGTGCACAGAACGATGAAAGCAACCAGATCTTTTTGCTTTGGCACTAAGTTGCTTGCCATGATCGCTCTACATTGATGGGATATCTCCACCATCCCTGCATCTATATGCTTCTTATTGGTTATCAAGTCTTTTATATACTTTACATACCCTGGCATTTGTAGTAAGGCATCCACCAATGGTACTTTTACAGATAGTTGTTTAATCATGGAAAGGAACTTACTAAATTGAGATTCTTCTTTCTTTTGCCTTAATCGTTATGAAAAAGGGGGAGTGCACTTGGCAAAAGCAAAAGGAGTTTTGTTGGTTTTCCCCCCTTGTAATTATCAATATCACCCATCATTGGAGTATTGGCGTTAAAAGAATCATGTTCCACAACATTGTCAACCATACCTTGTTGATTCACCCTTTGCCCTTCGAACTTTGATTTGGTAGCCTCACATTTCAAATTGGCACCACCCTCTGATAATATTTCAACTCTCTTCCTATTAACTTTGGATTGATCAATCGCCTCACTCTTATTTTCATCAACAACCTCCACTACATCACCAAGGGTTTTGCCACTTCTAGTCATAATAGTCATGCAACGACTATCATTCTTTAGGTGTGGTGGCATGTCACTGATAAGAATTAAGGGTGTCAATCGGGCCAGGTTGACCCAAAACCAAACCGGTCTGACCTAGTAAAAACCTGGCCCGACCCAGCCCTTAATTAAAGGGTTGGGTTGGTCTGGGTCGCCTACTATAACCGAAACCATCCGGTTTAACTTTTGAACTCGAAACCCAGAACTGATCATAACCAGTAATGTCACGTCGATTAACTGACCCGGCCTGAACCAGCCTGACCCAACTCGGCCCGGTATTTTAAATAATATATAAAAATAATAATAAGTAATTTTTATTTTATTAATAGATTTTAAAGAAAAATAATTTTTTTAAAAAAATATTTTTTTAATGTAACCCAACCCGGCCTAACCCGGTATAAGCCGGAACCGAATGGGTCACTTTGAACCCTTTTGGAACCAGACCAGTTGGGCTCGGATAGGACCAACCCGGTAACCAACCCGGCCCCAAACCCGATCGGTTCCATTTTTTTAACCCGGCCCGGCCCACTAGACAACCATAATAAGAATACCGTCGAGCTTTGGATTCACATTTGGCTCCGTATGTGAAGACATTTGATTCAATTAGTCTTCAAGATATTTTATTGAGGCTGAGTAGGAATTTATTGTTTGGCTTAGGGTAGTCACATCAACCCTAATCTCCCGGATACCAACTTTGGTTGATTCAACCATTGTCATGACTCATGCAAACATCTCCTTTATTCTAGAGCTTGCGGGCCCTTCACACTATCGTTCTCTCCAACTTTTATCACAATCATGGTTTTGGCCTTGATTCCTATTTCCTTGTCTCCAAGGGCCATGTAGGCACCTTGGTAATAGGATGGGAACCAATACCTTGGATTGAAATAAAGTGAACCTCTTTATTATGAAGGACATACACTTCATCATCAACTCGCTCTTTACCTCCATATACAACCATGGCGTTTACACTCCTTGTACTTGCACCTATAACATTCTTGGTGAGAAAATCCAATTTAAGTTATTATTTTAGCCATTGCCTCTGATGTGCCAAGATTTCATGGCACTTTCAACGCATAAAACATAGGATTTTGGGAGTTCTTAAGTTTGTTTTGTTAGATATGATACTTGTTTGCTACTTGTACAGGGAACATGACTTCGGTCAAGAAACAATATGAGTTCTAATGAGTTTTTCATGAAAAAAGTACCCCACGGGCCGTGAGAAGCCCCACGGGACATAGGAATGAACCAGAGAAGAAGAACAAAGGAAATACACCCAACGGCCAAATGTGATGGGTCGTGGGACTTTCAATGAGCCATCGAGCCCATTGTGGGAATATTCTAGTGAAGAGTACAAAGGAAACTTTCAATTAACGCCTCTTGCAATGAGCCGTGGGACTTGCCACGAGATATTAGGCCAGGCCGTGAGAATGAGAGAAAATAAGTTGCACTGAGTATCATGGCCTAAGATTGCTTTTGATAGGCTGTGCAGACTTTGACGGGCCATCAGCCAGTGTTGTGTGATCGAGGCAGAGTTTGGAGACAACCAATGAAGAAAATCTGATGGCCGACCTCGATGGGCCAGGGAAACTCTGACGAACCATGAGACTCACCGTAGGAAATGTCGATTCCAGATTTCCCAATTCATATAGGATTTGAATTTTATTTCTATAAATACTTTCCTTAGGGTTTCTTTTACCTGTCACTCGATTTATTTAATCTTACTTAATATTGTAGACTTGGTTTTTACATGCTTTTGAGAGATTAATTCAATCATTGGTTCTTGGTAATTGAAGTATCCTTGATAATTCAAGATTCCAAAATTCTTTCATTCAACTTGTAAGTTTATAATTATGATTTCTTCATCTAATTATGATTGTTTTCTTACGATTATGACTAGCTTAATCTACAATTAGGGTTGTGAGAACCATGAAGGATTAATAAAGTAGGCAAAGTACTTAGTGATTCTTTAATGGTGTTCATGCATGTATTATTTTTTCCATTGCTTTGATTATTTTTTAACGGTTGCAAATATTAGAACTCGCCTTATTCTTACCTGCTCGACCAAAGGGGTAATGAATGGGAAAAAAGATTATACAATAGAGATTTAAGGCTATCAACCCTCGTCTAATAACTTGACCTTATCCAGAAATAGCTAATCTAGGATAAAAGGTAGGGATTATTAAGGAAAAACTCGTAGACAGACAAAGTTGCATGGTGATATTCTTCTATCAAGGGGACCAACCATTTAGTTTAACTTAACTTACCGATCTTGTGTAATGACCCTTCCGGTTGTTTCCACGTATACGTTTTTCTTGAACAGTTAGAGCTTGTTGTAGCGGACCCAAGTCACTTAAGGCTCGTCAGGACCGGTATTTCGGTGTCGGGCCCATTTGTTTGGTCGCATTATAAGTTTTGAAGTCAAGCAAATCGACAAAAGTTATCGTAAGTTCTTTAATAAATTTTCTGAACTTTGGGTAAAATTTCTCAGTGCTTTTCTCTCAATATATAAAGAGTTAGAAGTCCCCCAAAATACCAAATCGAAGGTCTACGAGTCTAGTTTCCTACTCACAAAACCTCACATCCAAATGATCTCGGAGTAAAAAGTTATGACTGTTTTACCGCGGACTGTCTAGCAGAAAACTGGTTGCGAACCGGGTTGCGAACCGGGTCGGGTCAAACTCGATTTAAGCCTCAACTTCACGTTTTAAAATGCCATTTCAGTTCGAAAATAGTGAGAAAACATAAGGGAGGGTTCCAAGAGAGTTCTTGAATATCGAAATCGTGCGTACTTGAAAATATTTAATTTAAAAGTCGAATGTGGTAGAAAATTATATTATTATTACCTTTTCAAAATATTTTAAAGGTTTATGAAAAATATTTTTGTTACGATATAATTGTATATGTATTTATTTTATAAGGTTTTTATACATTGTAATATTTTAACGGAGATAGTAAATTTAGTTATGTTGAAATTTATTTTTATAATATAGTAGATTTTATTCGAAATAATTTTCTAATGATTATGGAATATTCAAAAATTATATTTATTTTACCACGAATTTATGCAATACCCGAATATATACATCATGGGATTAAAGATAGATATGGTGTGTCACCTCTACTTCCACGTGGAAGTAGAGGGAGTGAACAACAAGTGAGTAAGCATATAGTGCTGCCACTTATTAGCATGAAAATTAATTGCTAGATATGGTCCCATTCATTTTAATTGTGAAGGTATTTTCTAAAACTCAAGTTAGTGGAAGGAATGGGCAGCATTTAAGTTCCTCAAAATTCACCCACACGTTAGTGGGTATTAAAATTCATTCAATTTGATTTCATTTCGGAGCGGTTCGGACTCGGAGATCATCATTCTAGCAGCTTGTCGTCGGACGACAGGTAGGTTACGGTTTATTTTCCCTAGACTCCGCATATATAGAATAAAATTGTATTAATGGGCATCCTTGGGTTGGTTTATTAGGTTGGTACCACAGACCTTGACCGCTTTATTCATGTCCGCCTACTTTTGTTCCTCCGTTGCTTGTAGTATTTGCCGATATATTTTATTTACCCTTGTGGTCCTGTGAGGCCTTGTTGACTCTGGAACATAGAAGGTGGGATTTTGGGAATGTCCGCGAGTCCCGGGCATAGAATTATCCTTCTAGGCTGGTTATGCTTGCTGAGTAGTTGTGGGCCTATGCAGGGTCGATAGGTTGATTGTGAGCTGCTGGGCAGCTATTGTGTTGATCATACCATTTTCATGCATATAAAGAGGTTTTATACAGGTTTTACTATGGTTTGGGCTTCGGGCGTACTGGCACTATTTTCTAAACCTTGCATGGCCCGGGGGGCCTATTTTTTATGGAAATAATTTGAAAATGGTTTGATTTAACTTGTTAATATTCCTGGGTAAAAGGAAGTAAAATTATGTTTTAAAACACCAGTTTTACTACTAACGCTAGACTCGGCAGGGCCGGGGTGCTAGTTGAGTTTTCTTGCTACTTGAGATGATTTTTAGCCTCGGTCGGACCGAGCACCTGAGATGACTTTCTACTGTTTAGACCCGGTTATGCCCGGGCACCCTTGGAGGGGGTTTTTTTTGAGATATTTTCCTACTACTTTAGTCCCGGACAGGGTCTGGGCATGCATATTCGAGACTGGGTCTCTATCTTGATACCGGACTTGTTTCCGAATGACATGTTTGATACTGAGTTTTAGTATGGGGTCTGGGACCTCCATGGACCTTGCCATCCGGGCCAGGGGCTTCGGGATGCGTGTGCCAGAGGAGGGGTATACGGCGGAGTAGAGGTATACGGGCAGTGTCTTTCCATGGAACCTACCTGCTGGGCCGGATCGGCGCCGGAGGAGGTACATACAGAGATACCATTTCACTGAGACCTTCATGCATCATATCATTCATTGTTTGAGGCTCCACCCTTGTTTGTTGTTTGTTGATTGTACGCTCCGGTAGTATGGGATGCCGGAGGGTTTTGTTTTCACTTGTTTGTGTTCCTCGGTTGTATGGGCGGCCGGGGGACTGTAGGTAGACTCTTTCTATTTACTTGTAGAATTGTTCCCTGTTACGGTTAATTATGAAATTGGTTACTGCTAGACTGTTAGTTGCTGGATTGAGATTGATATGATTAGTTGGGCTTGATTCATGTCTCTAAGCATGTCTATCATTACTCTTCTCTCTTCTTCTTACACTTGAGGTTACCGGTATACCGTCCATTTCGTAAACTTATTTTTTATACACTATTGTTGCAAGGACCCCAGGTGCGTTGTGTCTTACTTTCACCTGTGCCTATGGTGTGTATATTCTGCTTACTAGCCTCACATGTGGTTCTGTTGATTTCCCTCTAGGCTAGTTCCTGTGTACCTTTCGTTGATTTCTGTGACTGCTTGCTTCTATTCTGTCTGTTACTACGCTTTTATCTTATATGTGCCCAGTCGGCCTATGATACCTACTGGGTACCTTATGCTTCGCATTTGATGCTCACCCCTACCCCCCTGCATCTTTGGGTGCAGATCCTAGCGTGGGCCATCGCCGTTAGATCATTGTGATTCGTGCTTGGAGATCTGTTGGGGACTACTTCAGGCTGAGGGTGAGCTCTTGGCATCGGAGCTTAGCTTTAGTTTATCTTTTGCTTCATGTACTCTATTACCATTCAGAGACATCTGTATATATAGTTTTGGATTATTTGCACTCCATGTATGTAGTTTGGCTCTATACTATGATACCAGGTCTTGGGGTTTGGTTTAGTTTCCGTATATGTATATATATATATCCATGTTATCTATTCTCTTCGTCTTGTTCCCTTATTTGTTAGATAGTAGCCCATCACTAACTGTCCTGGCTACGGGGATTGGTTCACCTACCAGGGGTTGTAGGTGCCATCATGACCGAGAAATCGGGTCGTGACAACTTGGTATCAGAGCTTTCGGTTCACAGATGTCATCGGTATGGGAGCCAATGTCTAGTAGAGTCCTGCGGATCGGGGCGGAGACGTCCATACTCAATCTTTGGGACGCTACAGTGACAATTTAGGAAATTTGACTCTTTCATTGCTTCTGTGTCGTGCGTATAACCCTTGAAGTTTTTGTAAATCTCATTTGTTCTACTTCATTCTTCCGCAGATGGTTCGTACGAGATATTCGACATCACGCGGAGATGAGCCTCCCGCTCCAGCACCCACTCGAGCACCCGCTCCAGCACCAGCTCCAGCACCCGCTCCAGCACCAGCTCCAGCACCCGCTCCAGCACCAGCTCCAGCATCAGCTCCAGCGCCAGCTCCTGTTCCAGCTCCAGTGCCCACTTCTGTGCCAGCTTCAGCCGCAGCTCAGTCTCCAGATATTCGAGGGTTACTATTACAGCTTTTGGGTATGATTGGAGAGCGGCCTTCTGAGGTGTCGCAGATACCCGCTCAGGGGGCAGCCCTGGGTGCAAAGAGCTCAGGAGCGCAGCCTGCTATTATGGCTCCCCGTGCGGAGGTCATTCTGGTTCCATATGTTGCACAGCCTCTTGCTCCTCGCCCAGTTATGACAGAGTCGGAGCAGAAGGCGTTGGGTAGGTTTTTGAGGTTAGCACCTCCGAGGTTTGCTGGTAATTCTGGACAGGATCCACATGACTTTATTACTACCTGTGAGGAGATATTGCTTCATTTGGGTTTGTTGGAGACTCACGGGGTTGGTTATACTACCTATCAGTTGGAGGGCCCAGCGAAGTTATGGTGGAGGGCCCAGGTTGCTTGTAGACCACCGTCGTCACCTCCTTTGACCTGGTCTGAGTTTTATGAGGCCTTTATGGCCAAGTTCCTACCCCAGAGTGATCGGGAGCGTTGCAGGGAGCAGTTTACTCACCTTGTGCAGGGGTCTACGACTATCTCGGAGTATGACACTCATTTTCATAAGCTAGCACCATTCGGAGCTATGATCATTCCTACCGAGGCAGATAGGATTCGCAGATTTGTATGGGGTTTGAGGCCAGAGATCAGGAAGCCAGCTGAGATATTGATTGTCAGTGGTCGGTCATTCCAGGCTATTGTAGACTATGCCCGCACTGTGGAGGACTTACAGCGACATGATCAGGGGCCCAGAGATAAGAGGCCTCGATATCAGGGTGTCTATAGTGGTTCCAGATATGGCGGCAGAGGTCCTGGCTAGTGGAGCCGGAGTTATCAGCCACAGCAGCACCAGGGTCAGTCCAGCCGACCGGTTCAGGCTTCCCTTCAGACTTTCGGTAGTACCCAGTTTGAGCAGGGTCAGGGCACCCATCAGGGCTATAGCGGCCAGTCTTTGAGGGGTACAGTTTCATGGGCATCAGGCCGTGGTGTTTATATGGGATCTGCTAGTTCATCCCGACCGAGTAGGCTGCCAGGGGCTTGTTTTACTTGTGGTGCGATTGGTCATTTTGGTAGATATTGCCCTCAGCAGCGTTCAGTTCAGTTGGCCGAACCTTTACGAGCAGTTCAACCTCCGGCTAGAGGGGGTGGTCGTCAGAGTAGAGGTGGTGCTCCACGTGGCAGAGTAGGTGGTAGGGATGGCGCTCGGGAAGGAGGAGGTCGTCGTCAGTGTTACGCGGTCCCTAAGGAGACCAAGAGGCAGAGGCGCTCAGATGCTGTGATTACAGGTACGCATTTCTGTGTGCCATCAGTCTGCTATGGCTTTATTTGATCCTGGATCCACTTGTTCATATGTATCTGCCTACTTTGTGCCTTGTTTGGGGTTGGCTAGTGAGCCATTATCTGTTCCTGTTTCTGTTTCGACCCCAGTAGGAGATTCTTTAGTAGTAGATCGGATTGTGAGATCTTGTATGGTATCTATTGGTGATTCAGAGACTTGGGGTGATTTGATGATTATTGATATGCTAGATTTTGATGTGATACTGGGCATTGACTGGTTATCCCCTCACCGTGTGGTTTTGGATTGTTATGCCAAGACCATTACCATAGTTGTGCCCGGTGTATCCCTAGTTGTGTGGCAGGGTTCTGTTAGCCATGCACCATCTGGGATCATCTCTTGTCTTCGAGCTAGGAAGTTGATTTCACGTGGGTGTTTTTCTTATCTAGCATATGTCCGAGATGTTAGTGCTGACCCTACTTCTCCTGAGTCTGTTCCTGTGGTTAGAGACTTCCTCGATGTGTTTCCTACCGACCTGCCAGGCCTTCCACCTGAGAGAGATATTGATTTTGCTATTGAGCTAGAGTCGGGCACTAGGCCCATTTCTATTTCTCCTTACCGTATGGCTCCTGCTGAGTTGAGGGAGCTTAAGGAGAAGCTCCAGGATCTGTTAGCTAAGGGGTTTATTAGACCTAGTGTGTCACCTTGGGGTGCTCCTGTTCTTTTCGTGAAGAAGAAGGATGGGTCGATGCGCATGTGTATTGATTATCGGCAGCTGAATAGGGTGACAGGGAAGAATAGGTATCCGATGCCGAGGATTGATGATTTGTTTGACCA